>OY744519.1:206485609-206585609 GCA_963556195.1 Sepiola atlantica
TTATTATAGCTATCATTATTATTTTTACTATTATTAATATGATTAGTATTATTACAACAGATAATTTCTCTATTATCAAATAATTTATTTTTATTATCATATTTACAACGACTATGATTAATATTAATTGCCATCTTCGTTATTTTTCTTTATCTTCTAATATTCCCTTATATTTTTATCCAACTATTGCTTACTATTTTAGATTATTATTATTGTTATTATTATCATGGTTAATATTTTTAAATATTATTAGTTGCCATTTCCGCACTATTATCGAGATTATTTCTATTATTATTAATATTAATGTTCTTTTTACTATTATTATCATAATTATTATTGTTTGTAGCAGTAGCAATTATTTTATATTATTATTATTATTATTATTATTATTATTATTACTACTACTACCAATAATTATGTAAACTTAATTAATCTGCTAGTAAATTCGTTTGATTTATTAATTAATTAATGATAATTTGATAAACTTTAAAGGAAAATAAAACGGTGTAAATATAGAATTAGTGACACAATAGATTAACAACCCCTACCTCTCCCCATCTCATACACACGCCTTCACGCTCTTACACATATACCAATTACAACTGATTTGAGAACACACACACACACACGTCTGAACACTCATACACATATAGCCTGCTACGAATTACAGCTGATTTGAGAATATGTGGTTCGGCCAAGTTGAAGAAACTGTTCAACGATTTTTTGACACATTCTGTTGCATGTATGTTCCCTTTCCACTTTCTGTCTGAATCAACAGACGATTTCATTTTTTCTTCCTATCTATCTTTCTATTTATCTATCTACCTATCTATCTATCTTTCTATTTATCTATCTACCTATCTTTCTATTTATCTATCTACCTATCTTTCTATTTATCTATCTACCTATCTATCTGTCTATCTACCTATCTATCTGTCTATTTATCTATCTACCTATCTATCTTTCTATTTATCTAGCTACCTATCTATCTTTCTATTTATCTATCTACCTATCTATTTATCTATCTACCTATCTATCTTTCTATTTATCTACCTATCTATCTATCTTTCTATTTATCTATCTACCTATCTATCTATCTTTCTATTTATCTATCTACCTATCTATCTATCTTTCTATTTATCTATCTACCTATCTATCTATCTTTCTATTTATCTATCTACCTATCTTTCTATTTATCTATCTACCTATCTATCTTTCTATTTATCTATCTATCTATCTTTATTCTACCCTTTTTATTATATATCTCTCTTTTTACTTTATTTTATTATATTTTATGTTTTATATTTTATATATTTTATATTTTGATTTTAACTTTTTGATTCTTAACGGTCCCAAACTCCGTGACTTCCTAAATTTTGAAATTTTAAATTTCTTTTCTTTTCCTTTTTCTTCTCCATTTCATTCTTTCTAAATATGATCTAAGGTTAAGATCGGATTCTAACTCTGCCTGATGAGATCTCAGTTTATAATAACTGTTGATCGATAACATCGACACACCAGTGTCACAGATTTTGTACATGTCTGTGTAAATAAAAATAATCATATATATATATATATATATATATATATATATATAAACACACACATATATATATATATATATATATTAGTAGAATACCCATCTCAAAACGTCTATAAGCAATAAACATAGCATTAGTTTTAACCTTTAATGTTTATTCATTCTTTCAGGCACATTTTCGATGCAGCCCTCCCCTAAAAAAAATGATGTTACCAACCGTGTTACCTAGAATATATATGCCAAAATTCATAATAACCCGTTCATTAGTTAAGGAGATTGTCCTTTACATATAAATAAATATATATATATATATATGTATATATAATTTTATTATTTCATGTGTACACATATAATATTATAAGGAGATATAATATGCATATATTTTCAGTATTTACTCCAACAGTGCTTAATACGTGAGTAGAGCTGGTTAGTAAGGCATGAAAATATATTTATGGCAATTAAGTGCACTTAGCCTGACGATTTCCAATGGGGATGAAACGTAGATGCCTCTGTATGGCTTAATTGCCATGAATGTATTTTCATATCTTAATAAATATATATATATATATATATATATATATATAAATATATAAATATACACTTCTTCAATGCATCAAGTAAGGTCGTCCGTGCACTGTCACCATTGCCAATTTCGGATACTTCCGCATTATATCGGCTCAAACAGCTAACTCGACCTAAGTTCAGATTGTTCAAGTAATCTCCTTGATCTTGTGCAATGCATCTCGACCTGAACCTGACAAAAGAAAAACACTTTAAGTCACGGATATAAACGTGACTATTTATATTGTCATGTTCTCGACAGCTTCAGCCAATGCAAGTAAACCATTTACCCCCCTTCACAACTACATAATGAGATTTTTAGTCCTTCCCTGTTTTGATTGGAGTTTCCTTGGAATCCTACTTTGGTAAGTCGAGCCATTTTCCATTTTCGTTTTCTTTGATAATAATTTATTCCAAAGCTATTGCATTGAACTACAATCGTGACTAACCTAAATATTTATTCTTCTCGGTTTCATCAAACTAGTTACTGACACAGGAAACCGTTTCTGAAAACTATATATACCCACTTAGTTTTATCTTATTTATTTAAGCTAGTGGGCCCCGTGAAAATTCCACGGTGCTTTATACTTCAATCTGTATTATTTACTGTTCAAAATAATATTTCTTTTTGAAATAATAAATGTCTGTCAGGGTCAATACTATTCAAGAAAAACATGACTCTTTCTTCTCCCTTAAAAATAATTGTTATCGTCAGCTAAATATTCCTTAAATAAATAGAATGAATGTGTCTCTTTATTTATTCATTCATTTAAAATTGTCGCAATTTAATTTTTTTTTAACGTATTTCTACGTCGGAAAAAGATGGGTTTGTCTGGTTCAAAAGCCAGTATTGATAATTGTTGCAGGCTGATTTTTCGCTTTGTGGTAAATCATTGAAGTTGTGTTCATTTCTTTCTACACGCGTAGCGATGTGTTGAGAGTTTAACGGTTGTTAGCTATTTTTTTATGAGATCATTGCTTTTATAGTTTTGTTATGCAGAAAATATTTTGATCATCTGACTTTTTGAAAATGGGGAGCGTTGGAGCAGGAGCGGGAGCAGCTCCAAAAGTAGTGGAGCGCGTTAAGCCCTGTATATTTGGAAAATGAAAAAGGATAAAACATAAATATTATTTATGTATTCATCCACGTTGTCAAGACTTTAGAAATGAGTTGTGCAAAGGATTTTGTCTATATGTTGAAATTCTGACATATATAAAAAGTAATAGAACATTTTAGAAACATGAATATTTGCGCTAAACAATCTGATTGGTTGAGATATGAGCTAAACTGATTGGTTGAGATGTGCGTTACTTTTCTGCTTCACTCATGCGCGCTGTCATCATTTGAAAGAAGTTAGTGTGGTCACTTCTGGATGATATGGAGGGGTAACTCTGTACCAATTCCTTATAAAAACAGTAGAGTGTTCGGCCATAGTCAACGGCGACCCAAAGGCTCCCCTCTCATTAGCTACTACACCGAGATGTAGGGGAGGGCGCCATTCCTTTTCCAGGATTACTCCACTTACCCTTGATCCTCACCTTATAATGCTGAGTGTTTTTTTCGCCCGGGGGCATCAAGTACCATTTTTTAAGTCTTTGGTATGACTCAACCGAGGATTGAGCTTTGGTTTCCCGGCACTTGAGCGGACACTCTTACCATTATGCCAAATGGGCCGGTCCAATTCTTTACACTAATGTTTAATATTATATATATGTAAGGATCAAAATGACATTTACGGGTGTAAGGGTTTAAACTACTAGTGTTCAGTCAACAGAAAATCTCTTATTTGAATGAAGCAGTATTTATACGCTAAAATGTCCCCCTCATAGACGAGCAACCAATCAGAACCTAGAGAATCCACTGTGTGGGACATAGATAAATAGGCACTTGCCCATCTAATCACAATAGAACATCCAAGCCTGCTTATATACCAACTCCCTGACTTCTGATCTGTATCTATTTAATTTTTTTTAATTTTTTTAACATGGTTCACCCCAAACAAGACAGGCCGCCACTGTAGCCGTAAGGGGTTACTGAGAAAAAGAAAAGGGAGAAGGTTGGGGTGGGTGGGTGGGGGGTCAGCCTAAATTGGGATCTGCGCAGCGAGATGTCTGTTTACATTAGTTTTAAATTTCCGCATGTCAGTACTGTCGGGGAAACAGGGGGCAGGGAGGGAGTTCCAGAGGCCAGCAGCACGAGGAAAGAAGCTATTTGAGTAGAAGGCTCTCCGGCATCTGGGGACCTCCACAGTGAATAAATGAGATTTAGTTGATTGTCGAGTTAGTCTAGTGAATTTACGTCGAGGGGGCACCAGAGTAGCCAATTCATCGGAGCACAATCCATTGAAGTATTTGTAAAACAAGCACAAGGATGCTACATTGCGGCGATGGGACAGAGGCTGGAGCTTGGCTGACAGTGAGGGACCTATTAGGTTGGCGAATCTTTTTTGGACCTTGTAAAGGAGGGAGAGACTAGTAGATGATGCACCAGCCCAGATGTGGCAACAATACTTCATGCATGGGTGGATGGTGGCTTTGTATAGATACAGGATAATGTCAGGTGTGAGGAGTTTACTAGCACGGTAGAGGGAGCCAACCTTCTTTGCGGCAGCCGTGGCAATGTCTTCAATGTATTTGCTCAACTGGTTAGACAGCTAAGAACTGGCTACTGAATTCTGTACTATCGTTATCCGTCCCTTCGAAATTAAATGAATAAATAAACAAAATTACTTATGTATGACTAAAGAAATTTCTTTATATAAAATAAATCTTCACATCTGTTGTAATAAAATAACCTACACCCCCTTTCTTCTATATGAACTTACTATGTATAAAATAAGCATCGCATTGACATGTGTCTTGCTTCAGACTTTTTTTTATGTAAGTCACTTCAGACAAGGCATGAAGCCACTTGATGAAAGGAGCTAATCATAACGATAAAAAAGGGAGAGGAAGGTAGAATCTAGTCAAGACAAACCAAGCCTGAAAGAAACCCAACCACCAGCGTTTAATCCCCTGGACTCCAAACAGACTATCCAAAAAGTAAGCCCTTCAAGAGCCCAATAGGAAAGTTTACCTCTAAACTGGTTAACTGGCTGACCAGAAACCCGGTATTTTTATCGTGTCACCATCATCAATTATTTTTTTTAGTATACCATATAATATACTTGTGCATATATATATATATATATATATATATATATATATATATAAGTGGTGCACTAAAAGCGAACTTTTAGGAAAAGTAAAACCTATTATGAAGAGTATACAGCTCAATATCCAGGATAGAGCAGGTAGATATGAAGAAGAATGGAACGGAATTAGAGAAGCAAAAGCCAAATCATAATTCAATTCAATTGCTCAGAGCAAGGTATATTCCGCAAAAAAGGCAATTTATTCTGCCCGAATGCAAGCAAATGTCCGATTGCTAAAAAGTCCGGTGTCGAAAAGTCCAGCGGAGAGAATGAGATGTAGATAGGTAGGACGTTAAAAGGCCCGAAAGGTTGAGAGAGAGGATTCAAAGTTAAATTCCAAGAAGCCACAACTTCAGGTGCGGCGAAAATAGAAAATCCATTTTAAATCTTGGCCTTTGCCAACTTATCTATCCCAGCGACTTCCTCTGATGATAAGATTTTGATCTTTGAAAAGCCTGGCTTAAGGAAAATTTAACTTGAATAAATTGCCTTTTTTGCGGAATGTACCTGGCTCTGAGCAATTGAATTGAATTATGATTTGGCTTTTGCTTCTCTAATTCCTTTCCATTCTTCTTCATAAATATATATATATATATATATATATATATATATATACACACACACACCATCCTGAAAACACTCAACCGCTTGAAAACAAGAATGAAGCGATCAAAAGTTGCTATGAGCAGATGGGCTACAAAACTGACCCAACCATCTGTGAATGTGGAGAGGAGGATTATACGATGCAGCACTACCTTGTCTGCCTCCTACTGCCCAACCGGTGTAGCTTGAAAGATCTTGCAGAGTACAACAATAATGCAAAGAACTGCATAAAAAAGTGGGAAACTGTCGTATGGCCATATGACACTTCAAAGACACGCAAAACGAAAGATATATAACAATGGTAACACTTGAAAGAAACCTATCTCAACAATCCACTGCAGCTTCACAGTAAATCCGATCGCCGGAAGTGTATTTCTATTCCAGACGTCTGTATTCACGCGAAGTGTCTGTCTTACTAATGTCTGTCTATCTACTATTGTACTATTTCTTGCAATAAACCTTTCTTTCTTCTCTATACTAACGTTTTCCGTTGTTCTTTCCACTCTGTAACAACCTTGTCTATTGTACCTCTTTTAAGATGATACAATAGTATCCACGAATACTTGCCTATATCTAATAACTTGTTTCTAAACTGCTGCTACCTTATTCAAACCACTACTTACCTCGTTGAAAAAAAATAATTATGATAGAGCAAAAAGAAAAAGAAAATGGTGAAGCAAGAAAAAAAAGAAAATGAAGGAAAATAGGAAAAATGTAAAAAAAAAAAAAATGAAAGAATCTATAAAAAAAAAATTGTTATACAAAATGTCGCCTGTCTGTAGCAATTCACGTTCAAACATAACTTTTTGAATTAAACTGTTTGCTGTTTCACAATGACATGTTAGGCCTCTCTTTAAAAAAAAAATAGCTAAAGAAATGTATAAACTTTGTTATATACTTACGTTGTAGCTAACAAGATGACTGTACACCAAACATTATGCAAATATATATATATATATATATATATATATATATATTTAGGCAAACATTATTAAATAACATTATTGATAAGACTTTTCGGTGCTTCTGCTGTTTCACAATGACATTTTAGGCCGTTCTTAAAAAAAATAGCTAAAGAAATTTATAAACTTTGTTATGTACTTACGTGGTAGCTGAAAAAAATACTGTACACAAAAATTATGCAAATTCATCCAGTATTTATTAAATTAAAAATAAAAAACGATTTTATCTATATGTCGCCATTTTTCTTATATTTTGATTTCCCCCCCTCCAAAATAAAATCGAGTTATCTCCCTTGTCTACTTAATAACCTCCCGTACTGAACAACAGAGTGGAATGCTACGAGCATACGTTGCGAGGAGGCGTAAGAATTGAATTTGAGAAGGAGGTGGACCGTTGGATCTCAGAGGGGATTTTAAGACCATGGAAGGAGAAGGTGGAAGGCGTGCTGCCGTTAATGGCGGTTGTTCAGCCCACAAAGCAAAAGGTTCGGCCAGTACTGGACTTCAAGGAACTGAACGTATACGTTGCGTGTCACACGGGAGGCGATGTGATGGACGTGTGCGGAGAGACCATGCGAGAGTGGAGGCAGATGCAGAAGGCTGCGGCGATTGTGGATTTAAAATCTGCATACCTACAGATCCACATTTCGCAGGAATTCTGGAAGTACCAGCTGGTCGGATACAAAGGCCAAACATACTGCCTAACTAGGTTAGGTTTTGGCCTGAATTCTGCACCAAAGATCATGGCGGCGATCCTCAAAACGGTGCTAAGCAAGAAGGATGCAGTCAGAAGAGCCACCAGTTCCTACATTGATGACATCATGGTGGATGAGACGGTAGTAACAGCGAATGACGTAGTAGAGCACCTCAACGGCTTTGGGCTGATCGCAAAACACCCGGAATCGTTGGAGGGGGGAGCGGTGTTAGGGCTCCAACTAAGGAAGGACCAGATAGGAAGGTTAGTGTTCCGGAGGGGAAATGAAATCCCGGAGGTGTCTGAAAAAATGAGCAGGCGGGAACTCTTCTCGATATGCGGAAGACTGGTGGGCCATTACCCGATTGCAGGATGGCTACGGACTGCATGTAGTTACATCAAAAGGCGAGCTAGTGGAGCGAAGTGGGAGGATGGAGTTGATAAAGAGACTGTGGACATTATGAGAGAGATTATCGAAGAGGTGAAGAGGGAGGATCCAGTGAGAGGTGTTTGGCACGTACCAAATAGTGCAGAAGGTGTTATGTTGTGTGGTGTGATGCAAGCAGTATAGCAGCGGGGGTCACCTTGGAGATAGGTGGTGTCACTGCAGAAGATGCTGCTTGGTTGTGGAAGAAGGACAACGTGGCTCACATAAATGTGGCGGAACTGGATGCGGTTATGAAGGGCATCAACTTAGCCTTGAAATGGGGGCTACGGAATGTTGAGGTGAGGACCGACTCGGCCACTGTGTTCTCTTGGGTCCAGTCCGAAGCTACAGGAGAAAGGAGGGTGAAGACGGAAGGCGCCGCCGAGATGCTCGTGAAGCGTCGATTGATGACGTTAAGGGAGCTGATTAGGGAATTTGATCTTCAACTCAGGATCAGTATCGTTCCCTCAGCGAAGAACAGAGCAGATGTGATGACAAGGGTGAGGAAGACATGGCTAAAGGCACTGAATGAGGCGGCTGCTGCAATATGTGGCTTGGCTGAAGACACTCCGAAGGATTTGCATGACATGCACCATTTCGGAGTGGATAGAACCTTGTTCTTGGCCAGGAAGGTGGACCCCAGAATCACAAAGCAGGCCGTCAGGACAGTGGTTGAGAGATGCCACCGGTGTCAATCAGTCGACCCTGCGCCGAGTAGACACGAAGGTGGTGAGGTTCAGGTGGCAGAGAATTGGAGCAGGTTGGCGATAGATGTGACGCACTATCGACAGAGGCTGTACCTGTCAATGGTCGACTGTGGACCTGGAAGAGTGGCCATTTGGAGGGAGATCAAGGCGGAAAATGCAGGTGAGATTGCAAAGGTCCTGGAAGAGGTGTTTTTGGAGAGGGGTCCAGTGACGGAAGTGCTAATGGACAATGGAACTGCCTTTCGCTCAGCAGCCCTGAAGAATGTGTTGGATAAGTGGGGAGTGCGGCGCTATTTCAAGGCTGCATATAAACCAGGCGGAAACGGAATTGTGGAGCGGCATCACAGGACCATCAAGGCTGTAGCTGAAAGGAGCCAGATTTCACCGCCAGAAGCTGTTTTCTGGTATAATATGGCTCCAAAGTCAGGGCAAAAAGTGGAGTCAGTGCCGCAGAGGGCAGTCTTCAAGTACGAGTGGCGGCATCCCCGAACTGCGCCGTAGCCACGGAGGAAGGTGAGAAGCAAGCATCTGTGCGAGTAGGAGAGGAAGTGTGGATCAAACCGCCTGACGCTCGCTGTACCACACGCTGGGGGAGGGGCATTGTGACAAGTGTCCAGTCCCCGAACAATGTATCCATCAACGGCATCCCTCGACACATCCTTGATGTCCGGCCGGCAGTGGTGTCATCAGAGGAAGAAGACAGCGACGTCGAGCCAAGTCGCGACGTTCACGAAGAGGCACCGCGGAGATTGCAGCGAGAGAGACGCCCCCCATGTTGGCCGAGCGACTACGTGATGGGCTGACTAGTGATGATCGTGTAGATCAAGGGGGCATGTGGTTAGCAAAGTTACCCCTAGCCATGAATGGATCCAGAAAGTGTGGTTTGAGTTGTCCCCCTTTGCAAATTGGCTGTTTAAAGAATTTGAAAGCTAGATGGCTCTGGTTGACAGTCAATTTGCATAGGTGGGGCAATAAGTAGTATAAAAACTGTACTCTTTTCATTGAGCTTTCGAAGAGCAGTAGGGAGAGCAGAGTGAGGCTGAAAGAAGAGACTGTGAAGTACAAAGAATTGTTCTTGAACTATTGATTACCGATTGGACGGTGAAAGAGATTAACCAATGTGGTTTGCCACCAGATTTTTTTTTATTTGTCTTCACGGATTGACCACAAAAACATTTACAAAAATGACTGGATTTGGCATTAAATAACCCGAAAAGGGTTGATATGCCATAAAACAAAACAACTAAACCAAATCAAACCAAACACCATGAAAAAAAAACTCGAAAGATTAAAATTTCCATATTTCATAAGACGGCTGATCGATTTTATTACAAACCGATTTTTTAATGACAGATATTTATTAATTGAATTATCTTTCCAAAAATGTAAATATTTTCTTAGAAGAAATTAAGAGAAAAGGCTTAGGGTGAGGTTGGGGTCAAAGACTCCCAAGCAATGCAGGGTTAGGGTTAGGGTTAGCAATGAATAAATTAATAATAATGAAGAAAAGGAAAAGAAATTCATGAACTAAAAGTAAAATTGTAGAAAATGAAAATAAAATTTTTTAAAAATCTAGATTTTATTGTTTATGCCCGCCGGCACACAGCTGCTGTTACTCTATTGCAGTCTCTATCCCCCCCTCTCTCTCTCTCTTATATATATATATATATATATATATATATATATATATATATATATATATATATTTATTTATTTTTAAAAATTTTTAAATATTTTAAAATTAAATTAAATATAAATAATAATATAAATACATAAAACTATAGATAACCAAATAAGTTGTGTAATGGATTCGTCCGAACACTATAAAATACAGCAAATTTTTGTAAATAACAAATACATTTTCTTACACACAAACGAACAATACAGGTAAGGGAAAACATAATAAATAACATACAATATACAAAATATTTGAAACAGTTGTAATAAGAGGATAAAAGCTTAAACGGGCCACTTATGAAAAGATAAATTATGAGCTACAAGTAGATGATAGCAGTGGGAGAATTTCAGTTAACTGTGGAAAGTGTGAAGGGAAATATGGTAACGGTCGGAGTTATTAAACCATTAGGGAGGGGGTGTGAACATGCATGATGTTAGCCCAAAAGGATCGCTTATGAAAAGCGGCCTTTTTAAACTTTTCCCCTCCTACTACCACTTTTTCAAATATTTGTACTTTGTATGTTATGGTTTTTAGACTAATCATCCTGAAGAAGTCTTGAAATAAAGACGAAACATTGATGAATACATAAATAATATTTTTGGTTTTTCCTTTTTCCAAATATATATATATATATATATATATATATATAAATAAATAAAAAAGCAGATTTTTGATACAACAGAAAAGAAAGATAAATTTCAGAGGAAACATGATATTTTATCAAGGAAGATGTCAAAAAATAAATGGAAGAAATAATAAAATATTTCAGAAGAGAATATCAGAAAATGATAACGATTACAAATTATTTGGGGAGATATAGAGTGAGAGGGCAAGTGTGAGAAAAAGTAGCAAATATTCTGATGGGTGGTTCTCTGTATTACACAGGGCTAGGTAGAATTTTCACCTCAATGTACTTCAGGCACTTGTTATTAACATCTCTGACTTAACCCATGGAGACAGAGAGAGTTGAAGCATAAGTTGGAGATTTTCCATGATTGAGACATTTAACCTTTTTTTCCTTCAGGGTAGTGAAAATTCCACCATTTAGCAAAATTCGCAAATCTATGCAATTATATAAAAACTAGTGGGACCCCGTGGAAATTCCACAGTGTTTTCTACATCAATCTGTATAATTTACGGTTAATAATATTCTGGTGGCTAGAAATATGCGCATATTTTACTCGCTAACTTTTGCGTGACTTGATGGAAATATATATATTTATTTATATTACCCGATTGCTCGGAGCAAAAGCTGTGTCTTCTGTGGTCTCCATCTCATCCTGGTCGCCCCCTTTCCTCTCACTCGTCCCACTGTCTTCCGACTTGCCCCCCTCCCTCCCCCCACCCCTACCCCTCCTCTCCCTGTTGCCTGGGGCAAAAGTAAGTACTAACTCTGTCTTCCTTCTCTCCCCTTTGATGTATATTAAGCTCACCGTTAAAAAAAATAGAATAAATAAATCCGGCGATCGAGCGATCCCATCCTCTTAAAAAGGGGTGTCAGAGCGTGACACAGGTAGGTAGACGCTCGCGTATTAATATATAGATTCCCTTTATTACGTTTCGGAAATTTTTTAGATGAGGATTGATAATTTGTATCATTCGAATTATTCAGATTACTATTTTCATCTAGGTTCTTATTTTCACGACGTTTCGGCTGATGTAACCTCCGACCTTCTTCAAGTAGATTTTTTTGAACTTGGGAATCTTTATGTTAAACTATACAGAATTTTGAACTGGACACTTTGTTTAATCCAAGGTGGTAGATTGTTCTCGGTTCGTCAGCCATGACCGGGTAGAAATGGTACTTATTATATTATTCTTAGTTATTTCCTGTAGGGAATCGTCAGCCTGACGATTCTCTGCAGGGATGAAATGTGGAAGCCTCTGTGTAGCTTAATTGCCATAAATATATTTTCATAGTATGTATATGTATTTATTCAATATTAAAGTGTTTTCCACCTACAGACGATGTCGTTTCGGGCTCTCTTACCTTCATCAGTGTATGAGTGGCGGTTGCAAGCGGTTGAACGTTGTAGGGCAGCTGTCCATTCGATTTCGAATATGACCACGTATCGATGTGATATTAGTGTAAAGGTTCCCATTGAGAGGCGGAGATATGGCTCTTCAGGCCTGGCAGACCTTTGCAGACCACAGAGGTTGAAGGGGTTTTGATGATTTGAGGAGATGCCATAAATGAAGCCACCTCTTGTCCGTGCTTGATTTTGCAAAACATACACTCGTTCGTGATTCAACAAACCTGCACGTGACATAGTTACCAAATTTCACGCTTGGCATCTTATGCGTTCCATGTTTCCTCCAGGTGTCACATCCTGTCTCTTCCTCTGCTGGTGTTTCATCCTATTCTTTTCAAAAAGCTTGTTCCCTTCAGCTGCCTTTAGTATACCCGTCCCAGGATGGGTAAAATTAATTCCTCGAACAGAACCGTTTTGCATTACTTTCATGCCCTACTACGAAGATTAAAATCAAGATATAATGATACTAAACCTTATATTTAGAATCCTTATTCCAATTCTGGTTAAAATCCATTACATGATTTTGATTCGAGAACATGTCTAAGATTTAAGTCTTAAGCCGAAGAAGTCTTAATAAAAAATAGAAATTCAGGGGATCTTGCTTAAGTGTCTAATGATTATGGATCAAATTCAATACAAATATTTTAATTTTTATATGAGAAGTTGTGTCCATATTATTCCCCCTCCCTCAAACCTCAAATCCGAGAAATATTCATTGATGTCTAATACATATTGTTAAAATTTCACAAAAATCGGGGGTATTTGAATTTTCACAAAGGGCTTCCACCCCCTATTTTATGCCCTTTGCAAAAAAACTTAAACTAAATATAGCAGCTGTGTTTCTAAAATTCATAATTACCGGTTAATTATTTTATGAGTGAATCGTGTATATACAAATATATGAACATATACACGTACTCAACTTCATATAAATAGAGATATATATTATTATATATTATAAACAGAGAATCATGGTTGAGAGTGAGACGTCTCAAAGAAGCAGAGCATATGTTGGGCGACAATGGCCTCCTAAGTAGATCTAGTATGAAGTCAAATATGGGAATTATTAATTATAAGTAATAAATTATAACAGAGGAAGACTATATCTGGAGAGTATAGTTAGATGTGTGCAGAACAGGAAACTTCGTTCTTTTGGTCACATTGAAATGGATGAGAGTGCTCGAATTAGTAAATGTACAACAGTTGAGGTAGCAGGGTCAGTTGGCAGGGAAGGCCAAGGAAAACGTGAGAGGAAGTGATCAGAATGGATTTGAGAGAGAGAAACAGAGATAGAGGAGGGGGGGGGTAAATAAAGACCTGGCAGAGATAGGTTAGTGTTATGGCCCTGTTTAGGGGCCGGAATGAAAACACGGACATGGGGGGTTTAGGTATAACAAGTATATTGGAGAAAAATATATACAACAGAGAAACAAGAGAAGTGGACCGTCTGTCCTGACTGCCAGGGTAGACTGGGGTTGGATCAGCGGTATTTAATTGCCTCCCACCGCAGAAATATGTGACACAAGGTGGGGAAGGTGGGGGAAGTATCAAGCCACCACCCCTAAAGGAGGAGCACTCTGGCCTAGCAAAAATAGCTTGGGTAACCCTGTCGGCATTCCCCGGTCAGGCGCCTCAGGCAGTAAGCAATAAAGTTACTCCTCCCCAAAGAGGGGAGGTAAGGCCTGGGAGGGTGCACCTCCTAGAACAACCCAGGACAGTATACCTCATCCTGCCAGATAAAAGGCCACCGAAATGGTCCAGCTCCTGTCGGACTGATTGTCGAGAACAAATTCTCGACTGGTATCACCGTTCACCGTACCCCATCCCGAAGTCCTCAATCAGCCGAAGTTCATGAGAGACCAAACGGGCTGGGGTTTATATTCAACAAGTGAGAAGCGTAATGCTTCCAGTATTTATTGAGAATGGACGAGTCCAAATGTTCGTCATAGGTATGGTACTATAAGAGTTAGTTTGGAAATCAATTTCTAAAAGCCGTCTAACACTTGCCAGCGTGTAAAACAGATGTTAAACTGAATATGATGATGATATAATGATGACTACCTATTCTGTAATTATTGTGGCTTTACTTAATGGGCCAAAAAGTAATAGGACCACAAGGAGGTAGTTAAAAAGAGTATGTATTTACAGAAAGTACAGTAGTAATGGGTTGTCAGAGACTGCGTTTGGATCTGTCATAGCGAATGTCTCTATTCATAATTCCGGGAAGAGTCCATGTAGTGACACAATAGGGTAGATCACCATAACAGGAAGAGATGGAGCTCCTTAGCTTTTGTAAAAACATATATATAGCAGAAAGAAACCTGGATGATTGAATAAGCTTCAAATAAAGTAAGAAGCGAAATAGCGTTTCTACCTACATGACTTGTTTGAGTTGAACCTTTGTCTTATATTTGGTTTTAGTTTATTCCTTTTTCCATTTTACTTATACATTCTGCTGGATTCTTATCCTTACACTATCTCATGCACAGGGTGATTTGATGGTAACTCCCTATTATTAAGTGATCGTAGTTTATTACTGAAATATAATTTTTACAAGAAATGAATATGATAAGAAAGTGTATAGCATGGGGTTTTATTCAAAATTCGATATGGGTGCCAGCAATCGCCACTAGCTTCTAAAGCTGCCTGGAAACCGCATCAACTGATTTCACAAGGAACCTTTAATCCTTTTTTCTTTTTTTTTTTACTAATGTGTCAACACTCCAAGATTAGGATCAACAAAATGGATAGACTGACAGATGAATGGTGATGAATACTATGAGAGTATTAATAACAGCAGTCGACCCAGAAAACAGCATTTTTCCCCCATTGTCAAAAACAACGCTCGTGGAATGTGAGGACTAAAGGAAAAAATAACGCATAATTCATAACTCTTACCCCCTCCCCCCCCATTCATTTCTTGTAAGAATTATATTTCAGTCATAACTTAAAAATATAGGGCATTACTTTCCAATTACCCTGTATATACATTAAATATATTTATCCATAGACACGTGTTTCGTCGTCTCTATGACTCATTAGTGTAGCTAGACCTAGCGTTATTCAAAACCAGGACCCCCAGTGAGTGGTTGGCGTCCAGTGCTCTACCAACGAGTTCAACTGCTGTGGTCTTAAAGGATCGAAAAGAAATAAGACAACAAGGAGGTAGTTAACAAGAGTGTGTATTTACAGATAGTACAGAAGTAATGGGTTGCCAGAGACTGCTTGTAAATTGATCATAGTGACTCTATTCATAGTGTTGGGAAGAGACCATGTAGTGACACCATAACAGTAATGATGATATTGTGTAATTTACATGGCTCCGTCTAGTGGACGAATACTATTCTTGGCGAAGACTACAGAAAAAAAAACCCATCTAACCTGAGGTTACCTTGGTATCAGGAATCGTCCATTTTTTTTTTTTGTCAAGCCAGTGGGGAGTGGGTGCAGATTTTTAGATCAATAGTGCTTTCAAAGAACTAAATTCTAAATCCGTTCGTTGGAGAAGCTGATTGAGTCTCCAAATCATTTCTTTTTGTTGTTGTTTTTTTTTTTCACCAATGATCAATAAAATCACCTGACACAACAATATTGATGGCATTTATCAATCACTGCTTCGGCTCTCTTAAACCCGATTGATTAAGCACTGAATGCCATCAGATTTTATTTTAGATGAGTCCAAACAACTCTATGAGAGGCTCTGTCTGTTGGTCAGTTTGAAATAGTATTTTCATTTGGTTGTCACACTCAAGTTTGAATTAGCGTTTGCGTTGATCTGTCACACTCAAGTTTGAAATAGTATTTTCATTTGTCTGTCACACTCAAGTTTGAATTAGCATTTGCGTCAGTCTGTTGGCCGTAAGTTTGAAATAGCATTTTCGTTGGTCTGTAATACTAAACTCTGAAGTAGTATTTTGTCTGTCATACTCAAGTTTCAAATATCATCTTTAGTCTGTCATATTCAAGTTTCAAATAGCATTTTCTTTAGTCTGTCATGCTCAAGTGTCAAATAGCATTTTCTTTAGTCTATCATGCTCAAGTTTCAAATAGCATTTTCTTTAGTCTGTCATGCTCAAGTTTCAAATAGCATTTTCTTCAGTCTGTCATACTCAAGTTTTAAATAGTATTTTTATCAGTCTGTTGTGCAAAAGTTTGAAATAGCATTTTTGTTGGTCTGTCATGCTTAAATTTAAAATTGCATCTTTAGATTCGTCTACACATTTCTAATAGGGGCCTTGTCCGTCCATCTGTTTGTCTGTCATGTTTAAGTTTGAAATAATATTTTTATCGGTAAACGCATGGAAGCATCTGAAGAATGCCCTTTTCTTGTTAGACTAATTGCTAAATTGAATGGAATATGGGCATCCTATTAATTGATTCTCGTGTTTGGCCTGCCTATAGTAATAATAAAATAATAATAGCTATAATAATAACAATAATAATAATAAGTATAAAAATAACAATAATAATAATAATAATACGTTGATGTCGTCATTTAAAAATGTTCAAATATAAAAATGTACAAATGTTAGCAGGAATGTGGACTTACCTAAGGCACTTTTCCACACAACTCTCTAATTTAATTATTCTTCATAATAATAAGAAATAATAATAAGAAATAATAATAAGAAATAATAATAAGAAGAAATAATAATAAGAAGAAATAATAATAATAAGAAATAATAATAAGAAGAAATAATAATAATAAGAAATAATAATAATAAGAAATAATAATAATAAGAAATAATAATAAGAAGAAATAATAATAAGAAGAAATGATAATAAGAAGAAATAATAATAAGAAGAAATAATAATAATAAGAAATAATAATAAGAAGAAATAATAATAATAAGAAATAATAATAATAAGAAATAATAATAAGAAGAAATAATAATAATAAGAAATGATAATAAGAAGAAATAATAATAAGAAGAAATGATAATAAGAAGAAATAATAATAAGAAGAAATAATAATAAGAAGAAATAATAATAAGAAGAAATGATAATATGAAATAATAATAAGAAGAAATAATAATAATAAGAAATAATAATAAGAAGAAATAATAATAAGAAGAAATAATAATAAGAAATAAGAAGAAGAAATAATAATAAGAAATAAAGAAAAGAAAAAAAGAAAAACATACAAACGACAACAATAACATACCAAAAAATAACAATCAATATACTGCAACATGCGGAAATTGTGCACTCCTCACCAAATGCAATATACACACTAAATGGACATATGCATATACACCTACAAACACATGTACATATATATTTATATATATATATATATATATATTTTTTTTTTAAATTTATGTATATTTATATTTTTATATATATATATATATTTTTATTTATATATATATATATTTTTATTTATATATATATATTTTTATTTATTTTTATATATATATATTTTTATTTATATATATATATTTTTATTTATTTATTTATATATATTTTTTATTTATTTATTTTTTTTATTTATATATATATTTTTATTTATTTATATATATTTTTATTTATTTATTTATATATATATATTTTATTTATATATATATATGTATTTATATATTTGTTTATATATGTTTATATGTTTATATATATATATATATGTATTTATATATTTTTATATATATATTTATGTACATGTATATATTTATATATATATTTATGTACATGTATATATTTATATATATATTTATGTACATGTATATATTTATATATATATTTATGTACATGTATATATTTATATATATATTTATGTATATATTTATATATTTGTGTATATATATATATATATATATATATATAAGCAAGACAAGTTTATTTTGTATTCCAATAATCATTGTTTATATTTTCAATTTTTATTTTTTCACATTTTCAAAAAACATTACCTTCCTGTGAGATGTATATTACGACTCGTTTCGCTGGAGGTGAGCCAACCAACATTATTATATCAATATCGGCTCCACTACACCTCAAATCATCAGAAAAATCTACAAAGAAGAAAAGTTCTCAAATTTAAAAGTTTTTTTGAAAAACCTACACCACACTTTGGGTCATTGTGGACAAAAACAACAAATAAAACACACGAGGAAAAAATCTCCTTAGGACGACATTTTGAATTTTTTCGGTCATATATATATATATATATATATATATATATATATATGTGTGTGTATATATATGTATTGTGTGTATTTAGGCAGCATATTTTCATTTAGGCAAACGTTATTAAATAACACGGAGGGTTTTTGTTTGATAAGACTTTTAAAATTTTTTTCAATTTTCTGAATGGTCCACTTAGTGTTTTGGTCAAATTGCTGTGTGTAAGTTCTGTGGGTTTCTTGTTCCATTTTCTTTCCTTTTTTGCGAGTACTTTCGATTTGATTCTTCAAATCATCTTCAGACAGTGTTTATTTTGGTGCTTTAAAAAATATGTCTTTACTGTTGAGTTTTTTTTATTATTATAACGGCCAGTAATTTACAACTTAAAACGAGCGTCTATAATATTGAGATGTTCCATGAGAGCGTGATTATGTTCTTAGAGCGTGCAAGATTCAAAAGTTTGATTGCTTCACCATTAAGAATTTGATTACGTTCTGAGCGCGTTCAAAGATTCAAATGTATAATTACTTAATGCTTAAGAATTTGGTAACGTTTATTACTATGCTAGACACTTTAAAATGCTGTGACTAGTTTTGTAATTCACATTATTGATTGTGGGATGTTTAGTTTTTATGTAGAGGGCTTCAAGAATTTTTAATCTTTTGGTGTTGGTATCGTGGTGTATTATTTTAGTATTGTTAACTAGTATGTGTCTATATTGTGAAGGGGGTGCAGTCATATTTTTAAGTGTTGGAAAATGGAGCTAGTATATACATATATAATCTCCAAAATGAAAAAGCAAAGAAAAAACTCCTATAAACAAATACAATTGTGATTCAGGATGAATCAATAGATAAAAAAAAACACACACAGACATATATGGAAGGGCTCGGATTAACTGATAAGGAATTGACACCGATCAGACAAGGAATTTCTTTAATAATTATTAACAAAATATAAATTTACTGTAAATCTAGTCAATATAAGGAGGTTAGACACAAGGCCAGGTGAGGTTTTGAAAAGCCAGCACATAGGAGAAGTGCACTCTGGCCTACAACAAATGCCTGAGCAGCCCCATCGGCACCTCAGATGATTAGCAATAAACTAACCCCTTCTCAAAGAGAGAAGGCAAAGCATAGGAGGGGTTGCCTCCTAGAACTGCACACAACCATTCCTCAGCTTGACAGAAACAAGGCCACCTAACATCAAAGTAGCCCAGACCGCGGCCATCGTAATAGTAAACTAAGGCCTGTGAACTAAGTCGAGATTTTCTGGTGATGTCATTGATAGTGGTTTTTACTCCCACTTATCAATCAGGACCGGAAGTGAACCGTAACTTAACGCACATGCTTCAATCTATAATCAAAGAATCAACTCCATGGGGTTATTCATTCACTTGAAAATCATATTTAACTTGCTCCTACTATTGTGACTTTATTCCCCTGCCAAGAACACCTAACATCAAAGTGACCCAGACTCTGTCGGAGTGATTGTCGATTATGTATCCTTAATTGGTATAAACAGCCTAGAAAGGTGCGCTTGAACATCTAAGTGTTCCCTCGTGGTTCGTTCCTACAAGTGGCTATCCAATGTCTCGTATGAGATTCGTGAAGATTCATTGCTAAATTCAGTAGCATACGGGCATCCTAATGGATCCTCGTGTTCAATCTGCCAATAAAACATCTTTACTAATCTTTGCTCTTTTGATAAACCTTTTAAGCAAATAAGTCTGAGTTTATGATGCGCTAATCTCAAAGAGATGGCTAAATTATTATTTTTGATAATCATAAATGATTTACTTGATAGTGTAAGATCAATAGCGGAATGATTTGCTGCTAATGATGATATTATTACTGTTGTTGTTTGTTAGGCGAGTTGAACTTTTGCATAGAGCTCACGAAGATCGTGCCTAAAGATTGTTTGGTCTGCATAGAAGTCATCCTCATTAGTCGTTGCAGCTATTCGTTAACATAATAGGTCACATACTGTCTACAAATCTCCAGCCTCTGTCCCATCGCTGCACTATTGCATCCCTGTGCGTGTTTTACAAGTACTTCCACAGAATGTGCTCTGACGAATTTATAATTTACTGCACTTGTACCTCCTTAATGTAAATATTACCCCGACAAACACGACTAGCAGCAAGATCCCACCCCTTCACTATAGAGGTCCCCAGATGCTGGAAAACTTTCTACTCTAATAGCTTTTTTCCTTGGACCACTTGCCTTTTGAATTCCCTCCATGCTCCATGTTTCTCCGACTGTACAAACATGCAGAAATTTGAATGTAATGTGAATTAATCGCTTGCTGCCAAACTCCCTACTTAAGATGCCCCTTATAAATCTGGCCCCTAATCACAGTGTAGCCCTTACGTCTCAGTAGCAATGTGCCTTGTTTGAGGTGAATAAAAATTAGAAAATAAAAAACCCTGCAAAATTGGAGGTTTTTACCCCCAAACCTAACCCTAAAAACTCTGCAAGATTAGAGGTTTTACCTCCAACCCTAACTCTAAAAACCCTGCAAGATTGGAGGTTTTACCCCCAACCCTAGCCCTAAAAACCTTGCAAGACTGGAGGTTTTACCCCAAACTCATACCCAAACCCCCTGCAAGATTGAAGGTATTTACTTCCAGACCTAACCCTAAAAACCCTGCAAGATTGGAGGTTTTTACCTCCAGACCTAACCCTAAAAACTCTGCAAGATTAGAGTTTTTACCCCCAACCCTAACTCTAAAAACCCTGCAAGATTGGAGGTTTTTACCTCCAGACCTAACCCTAAAAACACTGCAAGATTAGAGGTTTTACCCCCAACCCTAATCCTGAAAACCCTGCAAGATTGGAGGTTTTTACCCCTAACACGAAAAACCCTGCCAGATTGGAGGTTTTTACCCCCGAACCATAACCCTAAAAACCCTGCAAGATTCGATGTTTTACCCCCAACACTGAGGGCTGCAAGGCTCAGCGTTGCATGTAAAGCCAGGTAAGGTTCGGATCAGAACACACGAAAGACTGGCGCAAGACCAACATTGCCACTCTCACTCCATCGATTTGCAGTTTTGCGTCTGAAACATTTTAGCTTGCCACTTACAGAAACAGAGACGACCAGAGGACGACGGATCTTGATGCGACTAGTCCTGGATTAACATCAGAGCCCTATTGGCCGGGTTGCAGACCTAATACTGCTTAGTGCCAGACCTGTCCGCCATGGATAGGCCAAGAAGGCAACAAAATTCCAGACAGCATAGCCCTGACACTACCACGTGGCCACTGCCCCTACCACGGTGAAAGAAAGGTTGGACTTTAGGGGGGTATGATATTAAATGACTTGTTGAACCATTATCACAAGATAAACTTTGAAGATTTCTTTGTACATGTTAGGAAAATACATGGAAAAGGGAAAATATTAATCTAATTTTGGCTGCTTTCCAACACCATAATCGAGACATACATGTTTAATTTATGAACGGAATCCAACGGCATTATTTACACACTTTCTGATCATGCTCTTTATTTCTTTATATCTTGAAACTGACCGGCATTACGACGACCGGGTGCAGAACAAATTCATCAGTGGAAGCTCAAAATCTGCATTTGTGATTCTCCCATAATTTGAGTCCAAGACGAATCATAACTTCGACTCAGAGTTGAGAGCACTCATTTTCTACAAATATAATGACGGATGGAATGAGCACTGAGTTGAACCAAGTGCCACAACTCGGCTGGGACATATGTGAACTCACGTTGACACACCGGTTATCGTTAGATCACAGAAGTTAAGCAATGTTAAGCCTGGTCATGGCAAAATGAGTAACAATTAAAGAATACCAGGCGCAACATGTGGGAAGACAGCAACACCTCTCAGGGCTCAGTGTAGTACATGTTCCCTCCTATGCCTAGACTCAGTGTAGTACGTGTTCTGTATGCTGCCTAGACTCAGTGTAGTACGGGTTCTGTCTGCTGCCTAGACTCAGTGTAGTACGTGTTCTGTATGCTGCCTAGACTCAGTGTAGTACGTGTTCTGTATGCTGCCTAGACTCAGTGTAGTACGGGTTCTGTCTGCTGCCTAGACTCAGTGTAGTACGGGTTCTGTCTACTGCCTAGACTCAGTGTAGTACATGTTCTGTCTGCTGCCTAGACTCAGTGTAGTATGTGTTCTCTCTGCTGCCTAGACATAGTGTAGTACAGGTTCTGTCTGCTGCCTAGACTCAGTGTAGTATGTGTTCTGTCTGCTGACTAGACATAGTGTAGTACGGATTCTGTCTGCTGCCTAGACTCAGTGTAGTATGTGTTCTGTCTGTTGCCTAGACATAGTGTAGTACGGGTTCTCTCTGCTGCTGAGACTCAGTGTAGTACGTGTTCTGTCTGCTGCTTAGTCAGTGTAGTACGTGTTCTGTCTGCTGCCTAGACTCAGTATAGTACGTGTTCTCTCTGCTGCTTAGACTCAGTGTAGTACGTGTTCTGTCTGCTGCCTAGATTCAGTGTAGTACGTGTTCTCTCTGCTGCTTAGACTCAGTGTAGTACGTGTTCTGTCTGCTGCCTAGACTCAGTGTAGTACGTGTTCTGTCTTCTGCCTAGACTCAGTGTAGTACGTGTTCTGTCTGCTGCCTAGACTCAGTGTAGTACGTGTTCTGTATGCTGCCTAGACTCAGTGTAGTATGTGTTCTGTCTGCTGCCTAGACTCAGTGTAGTACGTGTTCTCTCTGCTGCTTAGACTCAGTGTAGTATGTGTTCTGTCTGCTGCTTACTCAGTGTAGTACGTGTTCTGTCTGCTGCTTACTCAGTGTAGTACGTGTTCTGTCTTCTGCCTAGACTCAGTGTAGTACGTGTTCTGTCTGCTGCCTAGACTCAGTGTAGTACGTGTTCTCTCTGCTGCTTAGACTCAGTGTAGTACGTGTTCTGTCTGCTGCCTAGACTCAGTGTAGTACGTGTTCTCTCTGCTGCTTAGACTCAGTGTAGTATGTGTTCTGTCTGCTGCCTAGATTCAGTGTAGTACGTGTTCTGTCTTCTGCTTAGACTCAGTGTAGTACGTGTTCTGTCTGCTCCCTAGACTCAGTGTAGTACGTGTTCTGTCTGCTGCCTAGACTCAGTGTAGTACATATTCCCTCCTCTGCCTAGACTCAATGTAGTACGTGTTCTGTCTGCTGCCTAGGTTTAGTTTAGCACGTGTTTTGTCTGCAGCCTAGGTTCAGTGTAGTACATGTTCACTCTACTTAATGTCAGTGTAGTAATTACCATTGCCTAGGGTCAGTGTAGTATTCTTCTCGCTTTTTTGTGTCATAATATATGTTATCTGTCTAGGGTCAGAGAAGTATGTGTTCCCTCTGGCTAATGTCAGTGTTATATGTATTCAACGTACCTAATCGCAATGAAGTATTCATGCTCTCTTTCTAAGATGCATTGATACGTAATTCTAATTCTAGCCAAAGGAATAAATACATCTGTCAGATCAAATTATTGAAACTTTATATGTTGCATGCATGTGACTGTGCCTTTTACTATTTGCTAGTGTTACCTATCTGAAATGGTAATCAGTATCTGCGTATGTCAATAAGATCTTGTTTATTGCTTGATGTTTTGAATGCCTCTTCTCCATTCATATAAACAAAAGCATCCTCTATGACATTTATCTGCCAACTTGCGTCATACCATTTGCTTTCTAGGTGGATGGAATGGAAGATTTCAAAGATTTTCTCTCAGTTACTATTACCCTGCGGAACTAATATATATATATATATATATATATATATATATATATATATATATATATATTAATAGATGAAAGGATAAAATAATCAGACGGTATGAAACTAAAATGGAATAAGCGGAAGACCTAAAAAGCTCAACGTTTCGCCCAAATGGGCTTTGTCATTTTTTGCATTTTTTCGTTCGCTCTTGACAAAGCCCATATAACATTTGGGCGAAACGTTGAGCTTTTTAGGTCTTCAGCTTATTCCATTTTAGTTTCATATATATATATATATATATATGGGAAAGGAAGGATGAAGGTAATCCGACGTAATGGAAAATGAAAAAGGAAAAACCAAAAAGGATTTTTTTATGTGTTCATCAACGTTTCGTCTTTATTTGTAAGACTTCTTCAGGATGATAATATTAAGAAAAATGTCATGCAAGTACGTGAACATATTGGGTTGACATGATAGATATATATATATATATATATATATTTATATATATATATATAAACTAGAGGAATACCAGTTCCAGAATGGGTAATATTAGTTCCTCGAACAGCACAGTTTTACACAAATTTTATGTTTTTATGTCCCTTACGAAGATTAAAATCAAGATATAATAATACTAAACCTTATGTTTATAATCCTTATTCCAATTTTGATCAAAATTCATAAGATGATTTTATTCTAGAAAATGTCTTAAATTTAAGGCTTAAGCTTAAGAGGTCTTAATAAGAAATTTAAATTCAGGGAATCTTGCTTAATTGATATCTTATGACTATGGATCAATGCAAATCTGAAATATTTGAATTTTCAAATGGGAGGTTGCGCCCATATAATGTTACCTAAAACTCTTTAAAATACTCCAAATAAACTGAAATTTGGGGTATATAGATTAATTGATGCCTAATACATATTGTTAAAATTTCAACAAAAATCAGACGTATATTTAGAAAGGGCTTCCACACCCTTTTTACCCCATTTGCATAAAACTAAACTAAATATAGCCCACATTACGACTCTTCACACCAAGTAGCTCTGTTCCAAAATTCATAATGATCAATTAATTAGTTTAGGAGTAAATCTTGTACATACAAATATATAAACATATATACATACCCAACTTTATATACAGTTTCATCTTATCATGGATCCTCTGTGTATTTAGACATGGTGAATGTCAGAACTAAGATTTGAAACCCGGTTGCTAGTAAATCAATCAACAATTTTACCTTGAGGCGCCTAGCAAACACCAAAAGTAAAAGAAATTATAATCATTTTTTTAAATATTTGATTTGCATTACCGGTTCCTGAAAGAAGTCAATTCTAATTATGAAGAGTAATACTTTATGGTAAGTGGAAACAGTTATTCTCTCTCACACACACATATGTATATATATTTATCCGTTACCAGTGCCATCCAACGTCACATTACTTCATATAACAAAAGACTACAGTCGGCCGACATACAGAAAATATTAACATCTAACACCAAAATCATACACAAAAATAATTGCATAAACTGACTTAAAATATTTACTAGAAGCAATATTCATTAAAACCAAACAGCCCAATATTAACAAAATAGCTTTCAACACCGGCACCAACATACTAAATGTATTTCATAATTAAATGAAAATAAAGTTTAAAAAATGTATATATATATAAAGTAGAGACGATTTTTCCCCTGTACCATCTCGGAGTATAGGAAAATAACCACATGCATCACAGGCTACTAAACTCACCACTATACTACACTTATTCACTCGAGCGTGTTTTAGTAAATTTGATATCATTTTTTTCTACCTAACACTAAATATTACATTTGGCCCATCATCAACGTCTCTCCGAAAAACCAACTCCATATAGGTGGTAGCAAAAACTTTTCTCCCTAACAATTATGTACTGTCACTCTACTCACCGGGCACTAATACACACAGTTTAATTTTCACAAAACACCGGTTCTTATTTATTATTTGCCTGGTATTAATTTACTACATAATATAAAGCAATATGCAAAGACTTAATGACCGCTCCCGTTCACCCGATGATTTTCCGCGAATATCAGATTACGTTATTTCTAATTCTACCTATGACTTCTACATTTACATTCATTCTGGAATTAAGTGAATGAAATTATCGAACACAGTTTCTGCAACATTTAATCATTCAACATGGCGGCTACAATTTCTTGATCGAATCGACATCCTATTTAATTCAATAAGCGCCAAGATACTGGTAGACCCCGATACATTTACATTTTCAAAATCATACACCTTTAACACGCATATTATAGAAAACTTGCCCAAATCCAGTCATTTTCATCATCTACAAATGACATAAACCGTGTCATTGCTGAATCTTAACATAACACGCATGCCCATAATCAAGCTTAGCTTAATTGACCTATTTTCACATGTATTTTTAACTAGAAACGGTTGTGCAGTCGTTAGGAAGGCATGTTTCATGATCGCCAGTTTCAGCGTTCGATCCCATTCTACTTTACCACTTTTTTCTTTTTTTTTAAATTTATAGCATTCGCAAACACGGTAGAGGGGGAAGAATAAACAATAGGCCGTTTCTTTTTTTTTTTATTCGACGTCATGCAATAGGTAGTACTTTCTCCCGAGCAACACCAGGCGACAGGTTCCGCTAGTATATAATATAATAAAAAAATAATAAAACCAAATAAACAAACAAATAAAATATAATATAACAAGACAAAAGTAAACATACAATAATAATCAACTCAACCACGCCCCTCTCTTTTCCTTCATTCACCCTTCAAGATATCTATAAAAACAATAACTCAAATCTTCTCATTTATAATTAAAAAAGAAAAACCTACTCCTGAGGACGACCAAGAAGGTCGAAAGCGCTAGAGAAATGGCGAAATTACGAACAATCGGCGAAATACTATATGGACTGCCGCCTGAAACCCGAAAGATTGCTCGACGCTTCGAAAACCTTAAAAAGAAGTTATGCAAACGCAAAAATTCTGTGTTGTTAAACAAAGCCTGTTTGAGTAATAACTTGCTGTCTAAACATACATACATATATATATATATAGGCAAACATTATTAAATAACATTATTGATAAGACATTTTAGGCCGTTCTTAAAAAAAATAGCTAAAGAAATTTATAAACTTTGTTATGTACTTATGTGGTAGCTGAAAAAAAATACTGTACACAAAAATTATGCAAATTCATCCAGTATTTATTAAATTAAAAATAAAAACGATTTTATCTATATGTCGCCATTTTTCTTATATTTGGACTTTTTCCGAAAGTTATCTCCCTTGCCTACTTAACTGAAATGTCTAATGATACGTAAGATCGTTTTTTTTTTTCCTTTTTCGTATCATTTAGTAAATACTGGATGAATTTGCGTATTTTTTCTGTACAATCTTATTTTAGCTAACATGTAAGTACATAACAAAGTTTATACATTTCTTTAAATATTTTAATGTTGTTGTGAAACAGCAGAAGCACCGACTTTTCTTTATTCTTTTAATTTTCCGAACAGTCCATTTAGTTTTTTGGTCAAAATGGTGTATGCAAGTTCCGTTGGTTTCTTATTTCATTTTCTTTTCCTTTTTTGTGAGTACTTTCGATTTGATTCGTCAAATCATTATCAGGTGGTGTTAGTCTTAGTGTCTTTACAAATATGTCTTTATTGTTGAGTTCGAATCAAATCGAAAGTACTTGCGAAAAATGAAATAAAATGAAACAAGAAACTCACTGAACAAACACCAATTTGACTGAAACACTAAATGGACTATTCGGAAAATTGAAAGAAATTAAAGAAAAGTCTTATCAAGTAAAAACACTCCGTGTTATTTAATAATGTTAGCTTAGATAAAAATATGCTGCCTAAATACAGACACACAATAATTATTATTTTCTTATTATGTAACTACGAGAAATGCCAACCTGTAATTCTTTCGCTTAAAAGTTAAAGTTCAATCAAAAAGTTCAACATATTCAAGCAAAATAGATGATCTTTATTCTCATAAATGTACGTTATACGCTTGCTACGTCTAGCAACACTGATAAGTTGTGTAAGAACAAAACAGCTGTCTATGGATGACAATTATATATATATATATATATATATATATATATATATATATATATATATATATATAAATTATTAAGACAATATATGTATTAGCATATACTATCAGCGTTTTTTTACTTTGCAGTTTCTTTAAAAGATTCAGCTCGATGATTGTCAATCAGTAACAACAGAGCATATATAAGTTAGGTTCATTTTATATTCCAATAACTGTGTTTTTATTTTATTATTTTTATTTTTTCACATTTCCATAAAAAAAATGTTATGTTTTTTGGAAATGTGAAAAAATAAAAAATAATAAAATAAAAACATTGTTATTGGAATATAAAATCAACCTGACTTATATATATTTAGAGAGAGAGATTAGTTTGATATTCCACGTATGCTTCTAAAGATATATTTTGATGATGATGAGTGGGTGGTGGTTGAAGCTTAAAACGATGTTGTATACTTAATAACTTTTTATTCTGATTATTCAATATTTCAAACACCCTGCGTTCTTCAGTGTGGTCGTGAAAAAACAAACAGGAATGAAGCCGACCATGTGCGGGGTATTAATATGCTAAAAATTGAACGATCATATGTTTTCTTGGAGAGGAGAATATATATATATATATATATATATATATATATACACACATACATATATTATATATAACCCAACAACTGCAAAACTTCCCACTCAAACCCACCCACTACTGCTGCTACATCGATGCCATTTTCTTCACTTGTCAACACAGCCTTACCAACAATTACCATAAACCTATCAAATTCACCATGGAATACTCATACGATCCCATTCCATTTGTAGACGTCAGTCAAATCCCACAGCAAAAAATTATCATCTTTCTACATGAAACCCACAGATGACCACAAATTCCTAAACTTCAACAGCAACCACCCATTAAACTTGAAAAAAATCCATCATATATAGTTCGTGCATACACATTAAATGCATATGCTCAGAACCCCTAGATTCCATGCACCACATCACCAAACTTACACAACAATTCATCACCAGTCAATACTCCATCAAATACATCAAGAAAGCTATAAACAAAACTACAAGAATAGACACACAACAACTCATAAAATACAAACAAAAATAAAACAACAACTGCATCCCGATAGTCTTTCACCATGACGAACAAATGCACATGCACAACAAACCTCACCAAAAATCTCAATAGCCTACAAACAAATCCTACCATGAAGTTCATCTTGAATCTAACTCCAATCAATGCACCCTATTTTGCAGCCATACTCTCTTGCTCACACAAACACCCACAGATGGCTCGTATGCACACATATAAACACCACACTACTTTTTAACATATCAAACATTGAACTCCCACCTCCTCACCTGACATGCGATAGCCCCAATATTATATATTATATTTATTGTTCTATTTGTGATAATGGAGGTTATATTGGTGAAACCAAAACACCATTCCGACACCAACAGCCATAAAACATCCATCTGGCAAACATCTGTCATCGTACCACTAACAGAGTACTACAGTCTACCAGAAAACACACTAAACAACATCAAGTACATGTTAATAGACCCTGAATCCCCCCCTCCCCCGACCAAAATATGTAAACAAAAAGAAATCAAATGGATCCTCAGATTCAACACACACATCATAGGACTTAACACAGACATAGATGACCTGAACCCCTACAAATACTTCCATAATCGATAACAATTAAATCAATGGTCAAAAAAATTTAGGGTTACAGTTAGTTTTGGAAAGAGAGAAAGGAGAGAGAGAGAGAGAGAGAGAGAGAGAGAGAAAGGAATGATAGACACCACACAAAATGCATGTCACAATATTTTGCTTATTTCAGACAATTATTTTTTCTTTAATTTAGTCTAACATATAAAGTTATATTGTCCGATTTTCAAAGTCAGACCCAAATAGAAATCTGCCTGACATACCGATACTTAATTCGGACTAGCCTATATAAAAAAATTTTTTGTTTAATTCCACTGTATTATTGGCATGAATATATTTTATTTAGCTTTAATGTTTATCTGGAAATACTTATTCAGAAACTGTTAAAGTGGAGACATTTACTCTTACTCACTAAAACAGATTAAAGGGAAGTTATTGTGTGCAATTACATTGAGTCCTCTCCCTTGTGTTCTTCAAAAATAAATATATATAATAATTTAATTACGTGACTTCAAGCATGCTTGTATGTGTGTGCTTGTGCTTATTTCTCACCTCCACATTAAACAAAATAAAGTGGTCGACCATAGTCAAGAGCGACCTGAAGGCTCCCTTTTCATTAGGTGTAAGGGAGGGCGCAACTCCTTTCCCAGAATTACTCCACTTACCCTTGATCCTCACCGTATAATACTATTAATAGAATAGTATCAACAAACTTTAAAAAAAATCTATTTCTAAGTCAGACCCAAATAGCAATCAGTTAGACATACCGATATTTGATTCAGACTAGCATATTTTTTATTTTTTTTTACATTACACTGTATTATTGACATGAATATATTTTGTTTAGCTTTAGTTTTTAACTGAAAATACTTATTCCGGCTAAGAAAACTGTTAGGGTGGAGAAATTTAATCTTTACTAATTACCAAAGATTAAAGGGAAGTTATCATGTGCAATTATACTGATACGAAATTAAATTCATTAAAATTAATTTCCATTTTTTTCGTAAACTAGGCAGTCATTTTGTTTGCTTTTATCCCCGGGCAACGCCGAGTAGGTACAGTTATTTATTTTGTTTACTGGTGAGCCATGCATTCTACTTAATAATATGATATCCCAAAATTTTAAATTGCTTAGCAATAAAGATTTGCATTTCCATTGTTTTTGTTTTGTACTCCGAATTATTTGAATTGGTGGATCGGATCTGAACAAAAGCTATTGGAAATTTGCATCGCATTTTTTTCATATTATTTTTTCATATTATTTTTTCATATTATTTTTTCATGATGATTGGAACTTTCGTTTACTTTTGTTTTGTTCTCGCTTGACAGCTGGCTGTAACATTTTCCATGATATATTTTTTTTTATCGGAAACACTTAGAGATATTAAATTCATTACCGTGAATAAAAGACTTTTTGGTTTCCATGACGTCAATCGTATCAGTGAGAAGGGGGGGGGGGAGTAGAAACATGGTCTTAACTTTGACATCTTTGAAAATGAGTCTGTTTCTTCTGGGGAAATTTATATTTATATATAAAAAAAATTAAAACTCTATTAAATAAAAGAAAAATATTGGACGTTGTCTGTTTTATGGCATATCAACTCTTTTTTTGTGGTGGGGGTGGGGGGAGGCAGTAATTTTATCAGTATTGCCACTCGAAATGTGTAAACTAATTATGGAATTTAAATAATCATATATCAAAATTGGCCTAATGGATACCGTTGTAAACTATAGAATCATCTATGCATGTTAGATAGTGGTGTGCGCAGAGAGTAGGAGGGCTCCAAAAATGGAGCAGGAGCATAAAACGGAAGTCGGAAGTAACGTCATGATGGTGGGAAGCTTTGTCGATTTTTTTTTTGTTCCTGATGATCAAGAAAGAAGGTGTGAAGCAGTAGTCCCTGCGAGTAGTAGGGGCCGGCGCACAGCAGTGGCACAAAATTCCCTGAATATCTTTCTCCAGCAATTCCTTTCTTCTCTCTCTCTCATGCAAAACAACCACACCATCTGTTCGTCTGCTATGTTTAACAAAGTTCTTCTAAAGCTAAACCCTGAAGGACAGAAGCCAACGGTGAGAAGCCCGAGACTTACTGACCACCAAAGAAGAAACCTGGGTACATATATGCGAAGGTAAGCAAGAATGCAACATGCAGATTTGACATCAAGTGGTATCTATTGTGGTAATTTCTGCACGAATTGAGGAAGGTATGAATGCAAAGCACACAATGTTGCATGTTTAATAGAAACTGCATAGATGCATGTTACAAACGACAGGCCTGCAATGGGAAAATATTTAGCTAAGTTACAATCGGCCGAAATTTAGTGAGAATAACATCCAAGATGAAAACAGTAGTCGGAATACTCCAAATAATACAACTTATAGCCCAGTTAATTTAATATAGTTTAAGAAGATCAGAGGATGAAATTAGTAATGGATCATTCATCTTTTAATGGGAGACAAAACAGATTTAAAAAAATTTTCAACCAAATATTTTGTTAGTGCAGCACCGGTTTGTGTGCAAGAAGTGTTATACAATTGAGATGGAGAAGAACTTAGAGGTGGAGAAAGTATAGTTGGATAGCAAAGTTATTAATGTCGTTCAGAAGTTTTGTTACCTTAGTAATACAATTCTGCCATTACTAACCAGCAGAGTGTTACCACTGTCAACCGAGAAAAGAGTCACTTAGGCATGTGTGCGCAATGTGGTTATGTATGGAAGTGAAACCTGGCCAGTGAGTGTTGAGTATATGCATTACATGGAAAAATATGAATGATGTATATGAGTCTTTAAGGCAGGCTTAGATCTGATGAACTCAGAGGAAAATTAAATCAGGACAGTATAGGGAGAGGTGTGTGGATGACAGTTCTTGGGTTAGTAGATGTAGAACAGTTGAGGTAGCAGGTACAGTTTACAGTGGAAGGCCAAGGAAAACATGGGAGGAAGTGATAAGAATCGACTTGAGAAAAAGAGCGATAAATAAAGACCTGGCCAGAGATAGGTTAGTTTGGAAGTCTATTTCTAAAAAGCCGTCCAACACATGTCAGCATGTAAAACGGATATTAAACAGAATATAATGGCATTGATGATGATAATTCTGATGATTATTATTATTATTATATGAAATGAATCGTTTATCTCGTAATGTGAGATTAAACGTATTAGAATTGATTCCGACCAAATATTTTGTTAGTGCAGCAGCCTCCGTGCGCATTTCTCTATAATCTCAACCTGGTGTTTCCTGGCAGCATTGTTAAATTCTGCAACCTGACGGCACTCCAATGAATTCAGTTTCAGTCAAATTGAGGGATAATTGTAAGCCTGTCAGACAAAAGTCAAGAGTCATTTGCAATTCTAATCAATTGTGACTGGTTCCGAACTTTCGACCGACCCAGCAAATGTCCATATATCCACTTCTCTTCCCCGCTCTCCGAGTCCACATACTTGCTTCAGGTGGAATTTTCATTGCTGCTACCTCCAGACGAAGAAAGAAAGACCTCGGCAGTTCATTTCTTTTAACGTTGTTGGAATTTGATTAAAGATGTGAGTCTGGTCTGTGTTATTTGAACGGGCATAATTACACTGGTAGCAGATGGTTAGGCCGATAGATGAAATTCACTCTGAAATAATTTTAATTCTCTTCGAAATAACCAGCTAAAAGATTGTTAATTTAAAAATCTTTTTCACTTCACTTTTAACATAAGTCTGTCGTGAGACAACATACTTCTGCCTGACAATGTGAGGATGGGAAAAACTCTTGTCTGGGCCTTACTTCTCCATATTGTATGAAGTATTGCCGAATTATTCCATGGAAATAGGTCAAATTTTATCTTTTATAATATATAAATATTATTTAGATTCATTAGACATTTATACTTACTATTGAATTTCTAAGTATTCAATGGATGACCCAATGGATAAAATTTGATCTTTTATAATATATAAATATTATTTAGATTTATTAGACATTCATACTTACTATTGAATTTCTAAATATTTAATGGATGACCCAATGGATAAAATTTGATCTTTTATAATATATGAATATTTTTAAATTCATTAGACATTCATACTTACTATTGAATTTCTAAATATTCAATGGATGACCCAATGGATAAAATTTGATCTTTTATAATATATGAATATTTTTAAATTCATTAGACATTCATACTTACTATTGAATTTCTAAATATTCAATGGATGACCCAATGGATAAAATTTGATCTTTTATAATATATGAATATTTTTAAATTCATTAGACATTCCTACTTACTATTGAATTTCTAAATATTCAATGGATGACCAAATGGATAAAATTTGATCTTTTATAATATATGAATATTATTTAGATTCATTAGACATTTATACTTACTATTGAATTTCTAAATATTCAATGGATGACCAAATGGATAAAATTTGATCTTTTATAATATATGAATATTTTTAAATTCATTAGACATTCCTACTTACTATTGAATTTCTAAATATTCAATGGATGACCCAATGGATAAAATTTGATCTTTTATAATATATGAATATTATTTAGATTCATTAGACATTCATACTTACTATTGAATTTCTAAATATTCAATGGATGACCCAATGGATAAAATTTGATCTTTTATAATATATGAATATTTTTAAATTCATTAGACATTCCTACTTACTATTGAATTTCTAAATATTCAATGGATGACCAAATGGATAAAATTTGATCTTTTATAATATATGAATATTTTTAAATTCATTAGACATTCATACTTACTATTGAATTTCTAAATATTCAATGGATGACCCAATGGATAAAATTTGATCTTTTATAATATATGAATATTTTTAAATTCATTAGACATTCCTACTTACTATTGAATTTCTAAATATTCAATGGATGACCAAATGGATAAAATTTGATCTTTTATAATATATGAATATTATTTAGATTCATTAGACATTTATACTTACTATTGAATTTCTAAATATTCAATGGATGACCAAATGGATAAAATTTGATCTTTTATAATATATGAATATTTTTAAATTCATTAGACATTCCTACTTACTATTGAATTTCTAAATATTCAATGGATGACCAAATGGATAAAATTTGATCTTTTATAATATATGAATATTATTTAGATTCATTAGACATTTATAATTACTATTGAATTTCTAAATATTCAATGGATGACCAAATGGATAAAATTTGATCTTTTATAATATATGAATATTTTTAAATTCATTAGACATTCCTACTTACTATTGAATTTCTAAATATTCAATGGATGACCCAATGGATAAAATTTGATCTTTTATAATATATGAATATTTTTAAATTCATTAGACATTCCTACTTACTATTGAATTTCTAAATATTCAATGGATGACCAAATGGATAAAATTTGATCTTTTATAATATATGAATATTATTTAGATTCATTAGACATTTATACTTACTATTGAATTTCTAAATATTCAATGGATGACCAAATGGATAAAATTTGATCTTTTATAATATATGAATATTTTTAAATTCATTAGACATTCATACTTACTATTGAATTTCTAAATATTCAATGGATGACCCAATGGATAAAATTTGATCTTTTATAATATATGAATATTTTTAAATTCATTAGACATTCCTACTTACTATTGAATTTCTAAATATTCAATGGATGACCAAATGGATAAAATTTGATCTTTTATAATATATGAATATTATTTAGATTCATTAGACATTTATACTTACTATTGAATTTCTAAATATTCAATGGATGACCAAATGGATAAAATTTGATCTTTTATAATATATGAATATTTTTAAATTCATTAGACATTCCTACTTACTATTGAATTTCTAAATATTCAATGGATGACCCAATGGATAAAATTTGATCTTTTATAATATATGAATATTTTTAAATTCATTAGACATTCCTACTTACTATTGAATTTCTAAATATTCAATGGATGACCAAATGGATAAAATTTGATCTTTTATAATATATGAATATTATTTAGATTCATTAGACATTTATACTTACTATTGAATTACTAAGTTTTCAATAGATGACTCAGTTGATCAAATTTGATCTTTTATAATATACTAGCGGGGCTATCCGGCGTTGCTCGGGCTCATAATGACATATAATTGGAGAAAAATCGCGTGTCTAACATCTTTATATTCAAACTTCTATTTCTCCCCCTCTTCTATAGCCGTCTCTTTATCTTTCTACCTTTCTCTTCCCTGGTCGCACTATTTCACCGCTACTTTCTAATTTTGCCTTTTGCAAAAGATGCTTCTTCCCCACCATTTCTCCTACGTTGCCCATGGCAATAGTATGACATATTTCTATAAAAAGTACCACATCTATCTGCGCCTTCTATATAGGTACTTATCTCCGCCCCGGTGTTCATACTATATACATATCTATCGCCACCCCGGTGCACATACAATATACGTACCTATCGCAGCCCCGGGGCAGATACTATATAAGTACCTATTGCCGCCCCGGTATGCCTACTACACAAGTACCTATCGCTGCCCCGGTGTAAATGCTACATACGTACCTATCGCTGCCCCAGTGCGAATGCTGCATACGTACCTATCGCCGCCCCGTTGCAGATGCTACAACGTACCTATCGCCGCCCCGGTGCAAATTCTAAATACGTCTCTATCGCCGGCCTGATGTGAATGCTAAATATCTTCCTATCACCGCCCCGGTGCGCATGCTAAATACGTACCTATCGCCTCCCTGGTGTGCGTGCTATATACATACTGATCGCCGCCTTGGAGCGCATGCTAAATACATACCTATCACCGCCCTGGTGCGCATTCTATATACATACTAACTGCCATCACTGTGCACATGCTATATAGTACCTATCGCCACCTCTATGCACTACTATACACGTACCTATTGCAACCCCGGTGCACATACTATATATATACCTATCGCCGCCCCGCTGCGCATACTATATTCGTATGTATCGCCGCCCCGGTGTGCATACTATATACTTACCTACGAAATATTTTAAGTTTAAAAGAACAAAAAAATTTCGCCCGACCCCCTAAAAAGTTTGGGCCGACCCCTACAATTTTCCCCTACCCCTAATATCTCAAGCCGCACCCCCCAATTTTGTTTTAATCTCCCCCAACCCTGAGAAATATTTTGAGTTAAAAAACAAAAAAAAAACAAAAAAATTTAGCCTGACCCCTAAAATTTTCCCGACCCCACAATCTCTCCAGTCCCCATCCCAACGTATTTTTCACTCTCCCCCAACCCTGAGAAATATTTTGAGTTCAAAACAAACAAAAAGAAAAAAATTTGGCCTGACCCCTAAAAAGTTCGGCCTGACCCCTAAAATTTCCCCGACCCCTCAATCTTTCCAGCCCTCATTCCAACTTGTTTTTCACTCTCCCCCAACCTTGAGAAATATTTTGAGTTCAAAACAAAAAAAAAAAAAAAATTTGGCCTGATCCCTAAAAAGTTCGGCCTGACCCCTAAAATTTTCCCCGACCCCTCAATCTCTCCAGCCCCTAATCCTAACTAATTTTCACTCACCCCCCAACCCTGAGAAATATTTTGAGTTCAAATCAAACAAAAACAAACAAATTTGGCCTGACCCCTAAAAAGTTCGGCCTGACCCCTAAAATTTCCCCGACCCGTCAATCTTTCCAGCCCCCCATTCCAACTTGTTTTTCACTCTCCCCCAACCTTGAGAAATATTTTGAGTTAAAAAAAAAATAAAAAAATTTTGGCCTGACCCCTAAAATTTCCCCCGACCCCTCAATCTCTCCAGCCCCTCATCCTAACTAATTTTTCACTCTCCCCCAACCCTGAGAAATATTTTGAGTTAAAAAAAAAAAAAATTTGGTCTGATCCTTAAAAAGGCTGGCCTGACCCCTAAAAATGTCCCCGACCCCTCAATCTATCAAGCCCACCATTCCAACTCGGTTTTCACTCTCACCCAACCATGAGAAATATTTTTAGTTCAAAACAAAAAAACAAAGAAAAAAGTCTGGCCTGACCCCTAAAATGTTCGGCCTGGCCCCATAAATTTTCCCTGACCACTCAATCTCTCCAGCCCCTCATCCTAACTAATTTTTCACTCTCCCATAACCCTGATAAATATTTTAAGTTCAAAAAAAGAAAAAAAAATTGGCTCGAAACACCAATATTTCTAGGGACCGTTATACATAAAAAGCACCAACAGTCCTGGGGGACCGTCATACTTTAGAAGCACCTATATTTCTATAGACTTATACTTTAGAAGCACCAACATTCCGGTTATGTGACCCAACAATAAAATCGTGACCCAACAATAAAAAGTGGTGACCCAGCAAATAAAAGTGGTGACCCAGCAATAAAACGTGGTGACCCAACCAAAAAAGTGGTGACCCAGCAATAAAACGTGGTGTCCCAACCATAAAAAGTGGTGACCCAACAATAAAACGTAGTGACCCAGCAAATAAAAGTGGTGACCCAGCAATAAAACGTGGTGACCCAACAAAAAAGTGGTGACCCAGCAATAAAACATGGTGACCCAACCAAAAAAGTGGTGACCCAACAATAAAAAGTGGTGACCCAACAATAAAATCGTGACCCAACAATAAAAAGTAGTGAGCCAGCAATAAAACGTAGTGACCCAACCATAAAACGTAGTGACCCAACCATAAAAAGTGGTGACCTAAACAATAAAACGTAGTGACCAACCAAAAAATGTGGTGACCCAACAATAAAACGTAGTGACCCAACAATAAAAAGTGGTGACCCAACAATAAAAGTGGTGACACAGCAATAAAAAGTGGTGACCCAACGATAAAACATAGGTATAACCATAAAAAGTGGTTACCCAACAATAAAACGTATTGACCTAACAATAAAACGTAGTGACCAAACAATAAAACGTAGTGACCCAACCAAAAAATGTGGTGACCCAACAATAAAACGTAGTGACCCAGCAATAAAAAGTGGTGACCCAACAGTAAAACATAGTGATTAAACCATAAAAAGTGGTGACCCAACAATAAAAAGTGGTGACCCAACAATAAAACGTAGTGACCTAACCATAAATCGTAGTGACCCAACAATAAAACGTAGTGACCCAACCATAAAACGTAGTGACCCAACCATAAAACATGGTTACCCAACAATAAAACGTAGTGACCCAGCAATAAAATGTGGTGACCCAACATTAAAACGTAGTGACCCAAATATAAAAAGTGGTGAAACAACAATAAAGTGGTGACCCAACCAAACAAGTGGTGACCCAACAATAAAAAGTGGTGACCCTACAATAAAATCGTGACCACACAATAAAAAGTGGTGACCCAACAATAAAACGTAGTGACCCAACTATAAAAAGTGGTGACCCAACAATAAAACGTAGTGACCTAATAATAAAATGTAGTGACCCAACCAAAACAACAATAAAACGTAGTGACCAACCATAAAAGGTGGTGACCCAGCAATAAAACGTAGTGACCTAACCATAAAACGTAGTGACAAAACAATAAAACGTAGTGACCCAACCAAAAAATGTGGTGACCCAACAATAAAACGTAGTGACCTAGCAACAAAAAGTGGTGACCCAACGATAAAACATAGTGATTAAACCATAAAAAGGGGTGACCCAACAATAAAAAGTGGTGACCCCACAATAAAACGTAGTGACCTAACCATAAATCGTAGTGACCCAACAATAAAACGTAGTGACCCAACAATAAAACGTAGTGACCCCACCATAAAAAGTGGTGACCCAACAATGAAACGTAGTGACCCAGCAATAAAACGTAGTGACCCAACCATAAAAAGTGGTGACCCAACAATGAAACGTAGTGACCCAGCAATAAAACGTGGTGACCCAACATTAAAACGTAGTGACCCAACAATAAAAAGTGGTGAACCAACAATAAAGTGGTGACCCAACCAAACAAGTGGTGACCCAACTATAAAAAGTGGTGACCCAACAATAAAATCGTGACCCAACAATAAAAAGTGGTGACCTAGCAATAAAACGTAGTGACCCAACAATAAAACGTAGTGACCCAACCATAAAAAGTGGTGACCCAACAATAAAACGTAGTGACCTAACAATAAAACGTAGTGACCCAACCAAAAAATGTGGTGACCCAACAATAAAACGTAGTGACCCAGTAATAAAAAGTGGTGCCCTTACGATAAAACATAGTGATTAAACCATAAAAAGTGGTGACCCAACAATAAAAGTGGTGACCCCACAATAAAACGTAGTGACCTAACCATAAATCGTAGTGACCCAACAATAAAACGTAGTTACCCAACCATAAAACGTAGTTACCCAACAATAAAACGTAGTGACCCAGCAAGAAAATGTGGTGACCCAACATTAAAACGTAGTGACCCAAAAAATAAAAAGTGGTGAAACAACAATAAAGTGGTGACCCAACCAAACAAGTGGTGACCCAACAATAACAAGTGGTGACCCTACAATAAAATCGTGACCACACAATAAAAAGTGGTGACCTAACAATAAAACGTAGTGACCCAACAATAAAACGTAGTGACCCAACTATAAAAAGTGGTGAACCAACAATAAAACGTAGTGACCTAATAATAAAACGTAGTGACTCAACCAAAACAACAATAAAACGTAGTGACCAACCATAAAAAGTGGTGACCCAGCAATAAAAAGTTGTGACCCAACATAGTGTTTAAACAATAAAAAGTAGTGACCTAACCATAAAACGTAGTGACCCAGCAAGGAAAAGTGGTGACCCATCAATAAAACGTAGTGACCCAACCATAAAAAGTGGTGACCCAACAATAAAACGTAGTGACCTAACCATAAAACATAGTGACCCAATAATAAAATGTAGTGACCCAGCAATAAAAAGTGGTGACCCAACGATAAAACATAGTGATTAAACCATAAAAAGGGGTGACCTAACAATAAAAAGTGGTGACACCACAATAAAACGTAGTGACCTAACCATAAATCGTAGTGACCGAACAATTAAACGTAGTGACCCAACCAGAAAACGTAGTGACCCAACCATAAAAAGTGGTGACCCAACAATAAAACGTAGTGACCCAACCATAAAACGTGGTGACCCAACAATAAAACGTAGTGACCCAGCAATAAAACGTGGTGGCCCAACATTAAAACGTAGTGACCCAACAATAAAAAGTAATGACCCAGCAATAAAGTGGTGACCCAACCAAACAAGTGGTGACCCAACTATAAAAAGTGGTGACCCAACATTAAAATCGTGACCCAACAATGAAAAGTAGTGACCTAGCAATAAAACGTAGTGACCCAACTATAAAACGTAGTGACCGAACTATAAAAAGTGGTGACTCAACAATAAAACGTAGTGACCTAACCAGAAAACGTAGTGACCAAACAATAAAACGTAGTGACCAAACCAAAAAATTTGGTGACCCAACAATAAAACGTAGTGACCAACCATAAAAAGTGGTGACCCAGCAATAAAAAGTTGTGACCCAACGATAAAATATAGTGTTTAAACCATAAAAAGTAGTGACCTAACCATAAATCGTAGTAACCCAACAATAAAACGTGGTGACCCAACAATAAAACGTGGTGACCCAGCAATAAGACGTAGTGACCAAACAATAAAACGTAGTGACCCAACTATAAAAAGTGGTGACCCAACAATAACACGTAGTGACCTAACCATAAAACGTAGTCACCAAACAATAAAACGTAGTGACCCAACCAAAAAATGTGGGTACCCAACAATAAAACGTAGTGACCAACCATAAAAAGTGGTGACCCAGTAATAAAAAGTGGTGACCCAGCAATAAAACGTGGTGACCCAGCAATAAATCGTTGTGACCCAACATTAAAAGTGGTGACCCAGCAATAAAACGTAGTGACCCAGCAATAAAACGTTGTGACCCAACGATAAAAAATAGTGTTTAAACCATAAAAAGTAGTGACCTAACCATAAATCGTAGTGACCCAACAATAAAACGTAGTGACCCAACCATAAAACGTAGGGACCCAGCAATAAAACGTGGTGACCTAACCAAAAAAGTGGTGACCCAACAATAAGAAGTGGTGATTTAGCAATAAAACGTAGTGACCCATTAATAAAACGTAGTGACCCAACCATAAAAAGTGGTGACCCAACAATAAAACGTAGTGACCTAACCATAAAACGTATTGACCAAACAATAAAACATAGCGACCCAAGCAAAAAAATTGTGGGACCCAAAAATAAAACGTAGTGACCCAGCAATAAAAAGTGGGGACCCAACGATAAAACAGAGTGATTTAACCATAAAAAGGGGTGACCCAACAATAAAAAGTGGTGACCAAACCATAAATCGTAGTTACCCAACAATAAAACGTAGTGACCCAACCATAAAACGTAGTGACCCAGCAAGAAAAATGGTGACTCAGCAATAAAACGTTGTGACCCAACAAAAAAAGTGGTGACCCAACAAGAAAAAGTAGTGACTCAACAATAAAATCGTGACCAACAATAAAAAGTGGTGACCCAAAAATAAAACCTAGTGACCTAACCATAAATCGTAGTGACACAACAATAAAACGTAGTGACCCAACCATAAAACGTAGTGACCCAACCATGAAAAGTGGTGACCCAACAATAAAACGTAGTGACCAACCATAAAAAGTGGTGACCCAGCAATAAAAAGTTGTGACCCAACGATAAAACATAGTGTTTAAACCATAAAAAGTAGTGACCTTACCATAAATCGTAGTGACCAAACAATAAAACGTAGTGACCCAACCGAAAAATGTGGTGACCCAAAAATAAAACGTAGTAACCAACCATAAAAAGTAGTGACCCAACCATAAAAAGTGGTGACCCAACAATAAAAGTGGTGACCCAGCAATAATAAGTGGTGACCCAACGAGAAAACATAGTGATTAAACAATAAAAAGTGGTGACCGAACAATAAAAAGTGGTGACCCAACAATAAAACGTAGTGACCTAACAATAAATCGTAGTGACCCAACAATAAAACGTAGTGACCCAACCATAGAACGTAGTGACACAACTATAAAAAGTGGTGACCCAACAATAAAACGTAGTGACCCAGCAATAAAACGTGGTGACTCAACATTAAAACGTAGTGACCCAACAATAAAAAGTAGTTACCCAACAATAAAGTGGTGACCCAGCAATAAAACGTAGTGACTTAACCATAAAACGTAGTGACCCAACCATAAAAAGTGGTGACCCAGCAATAAAAAGTGGTGACCCAACGATAAAACATTGTGATTAAACCATAAAAAGTAGTGACCCAACAATAAAACGTAGTGACCTAACCATAAAACGTAGTGACCAAACCAAACAATAAAACGTAGTGACCTAACCATAAAACGTAGTGACCAAACAATAAAACGTAGTGACCTAACCATAAAACGTAGTGACCAAACAATAAAAAGTGGTGACCCAACAATAAAACGTAGTGTCCCAGCAATAAAACGTAGTGTCCCAACAATAAAACGTGGTATTCCAACATTAAAACGTAGTGACCCAACAATAAAAAGTGGTGACCCAACCAAACAAGTGGTGACCCAACTATAAAAAGTGGTGACCCAACAATAAAATCGTGACCCAACAATAAAAAGTGGTGACCTAGCAATAAAACGTAGTGACCCAACAATAAAACGTAGTGACCCAACTATAAAAAATGGTGACCCAACAATAAAACGTAGTGACCAAACCATAAAACGTAGTGACCAAACAATAAAACGTAGTGACCCAACCAAAAAATGTAGTGACCTAACAATAAAACGTAGTGACCCAACAATAAAACGTAGTGACCCAGCAATAAAACGTGGTGACTCAACATTAAAACGTAGTGACCCAACAATAAAAAGTAGTTACCCAACAATAAAGTGGTGACCCAGCAATAAAACGTAGTGACTTAACCATAAAACGTAGTGACCCAACCATAAAAAGTGGTGACCCAGCAATAAAAAGTGGTGACCCAACGATAAAACATTGTGATTAAACCATAAAAAGTAGTGACCCAACAATAAAACGTAGTGACCTAACCATAAAACGTAGTGACCTAACAATAAAACGTAGTGACCTAACCATAAAACGTAGTGACCCGACCAAAAAATGTGGTGACCCAACATTATAAAAAGTGGTGACCCAACAATAAAACGTAGTGTCCCAGAAATAAAACGTAGTGTCCCAACCAAACAAGTGGTGACCCAACTATAAAAAGTGGTGACCCAACAATAAAATCGTGACCCAACAATAAAAAGTGGTGACCTAGCAATAAAACGTAGTGACCCAACAATAAAACGTAGTGACCCAACTATAAAAAATGGTGACCCAACAATAAAACGTAGTGACCAAACCATAAAACGTAGTGACCAAACCATAAAACGTAGTGACCAAACAAAAAAATGTAGTGACCCAACAATAAAACGTAGTGACCCAACAATAAAAAGTCGTGACCAAACGATAAAACATAGTTATTAAACCATAAAAAGGAGTAACCCAACAATAAAAAGTGGTGACCCAACAATAAAACGTAGTGACCAACTATAAAAAGTGGTGACCCAACAATAAAACGTAGTGACCTAACCATAAAACGTAGTGACCAAACAATAAAACGTAGTGACTTACTCAAAAAATGTGGTGACCCAACAATAAAACGTAGTGACCAACCATAACAAGTGGTGACCCAGCAATAAAAAGTCATGACCCAACGATAAAACATAGTGTTTAAACCATAAAAAGTAGTGACCTAACCATAAATCGTAGTGACCCAACAATAAAACGTCGTGACCCAACAATAAAACGTAGTGACCCAAACATAAAACGTAGTGACCAAGCAAGAAAAAGTGGTGACCCAGCAATAAAACGTGGTGACTCAGCAATAAAACGTTGTGACCCAACCAAAAAAGTTGTGACCCAACAATAAAAAGTGGTGACCCAACAATAATATTGTGACCCAACATTAAAAAGTGGTGACCCATAAATAAAACGTAGTACCCTAACAAAAAAATGTGGTGACCCAAAAATAAAACGTAGTGACCCAGCTATAAAAAGTGGTGAGCCAACGATAAAACATAGTGATTATATCATAAAAAGGGGTGACCCAACAACAAAAAGTGGTGACCCAACCAAAAAATGTAGTGACCTAACAATAAAACGTAGTGACCCAACAATAAAACGTAGTGACCCAGCAATAAAACGTGGTGACTCAACATTAAAACGTAGTGACCCAACAATAAAAAATAATTACCCAACAATAAAGTGGTGACCCAGCAATAAAACGTAGTGACTTAACCATAAAACGTAGTGACCCAACCATAAAAAGTGGTGACCCAGCAATAAAAAGTGGTGACCCAACGATAAAACATTGTGATTAAACCATAAAAAGTAGTGACCCAACAATAAAACGTAGTGACCTAACCATAAAACGTAGTGACCTAACAATAAAACGTAGTGACCTAACCATAAATCGTAATGACCCAACAATAAAACGTAGTGACTAAACCATAAAACGTAGTGACCCAACCATAAAAAGTGGTGACCCACCAATAAAACGTAGTGACCCAGCAATAAAAAGTGATGACCCAACAATAAAGTCGTGACCCAACAAAAAAAGTGGTGACCCAGCAATAAAACGTGGTGACCCAACCAAAAAAGTGGTGACCTAACAATAAAAAGTTGCGACCCAACAATAAAATCGTGACCCGACCATAAAAAGGGGTGACCCAACAATAAAACGTAGTGACCAACCATAAAAAGTGGTGACCCAGCAATAAAAAGTTGTGACCCAACGATAAAACATAGTGGTTAAACCATAAAAAGTAGTGACCTAACCATAAATCGTAGTGACCCAACAATAAAACGTAATGACCCAACCATAAAACGTAGTGACCCAGCAATAAAACGTGGTGACCCAGCAATAAAACGTGGTGACCCAACCAAAAAAGTGGGTACCCAACAATAAAAAGTGGTGACCCAACAATAAAACGTAGTGTCCCAGAAATAAAACGTAGTGTCCCAGCAATAAAACGTGGTGGTCCAACATTAAAACGTAGTGACCCAACAATAAAAAGTGGTGACCCAACCAAACAAGTGGTGACCCAACTATAAAAAGTGGTGACCCAACAATAAAATCGTGACCCAACAATAAAAAGTGGTGACCTAGCAATAAAACGTAGTGACCCAACAATAAAACGTAGTGACCCAACTATAAAAAATGGTGACCCAACCATAAAACGTAGTGACCAAACAATAAAACGTAGTGACCCAACCAAAAAATGTAGTGACCCAACAATAAAACGTAGTGACCCAACAATAAAAAGTCGTGACCCAACGATAAAACAGTTATTAAACCATAAAAAGGGGTAACCCAACAATAAAAAGTGGTGACCCCACAATAAAACGTAGTGACCTAACCATAAATCGTAGTAACCCAACAATAAAACGTAGTGACCCAACAATAAAACGTAGTGACCCAGCAATAAAACGTGGTGGCCCAACATTAAAACGTAGTGACCCAACAATAAAAAGTGATGACCCAACAATGAAGTGGTGACCCAACTATAAAAAGTGGTGACCCAACAATAAAATCGTGACCAACAATAAAAAGTGGTGACCTAGCCATAAAACGTAGTGACCCAACAATAAAACGTAGTGACCAACTATAAAAAGTAGTGACCCAACAATAAAACGTAGTGACCTAACCATAAAACGTAGTGACCAAACAATAAAACGTAGTGACCTACTCAAAAAATGTGGTGACCCAACAATAAAACGTAGTGACCAACCATAACAAGTGGTGACCCAGCAATAAAAAGTCATGACCCAACGATAAAACATAGTGTTTAAACCATAAAAAATAGTGACCTAACCATAAGTCGTAGTGACCCAACAATAAAACGTAGTGACCCAACAATAAAACGTAGTGACCCAACCATAAAACGTAGTGACCAAGCAATAAAACGCGGTGACTCAGCAATAAAACGTGGTGACTCAGCAATAAAACGTTGCTACCCAACCAAAAAAGTTGTGACCCAACAATAAAAAGTGGTGACCCAACAATAAAATTGTGACCCAACAATAAAAAGTGGTGACCCATAAATAAAACGTAGTGCCCTAACAAAAAAATGTGGTGACCCAACAATAAAACGTAGTGACCCAGCTATAAAAAGTGGTGAGTCAACGATAAAACATAGTGATTATATCATAAAAAGGGGTGACCCAAAAATAAAAAGTGGTGACCCAAGAATAAAACGTAGTGACCTAACCATAAATCGTAATGACCCAACAATAAAACGTAGTGACCAAACCATAAAACGTAGTGACCCAACCATAAAAAGTGGTTACCCATTAATAAAACGTAGTGACCCAGCAATAAAACGTTGTTACCCAACAATAAAAAGTGGTGACAAACTATAAAACGTAGTGAACAAACAATAAAACGTAGTGACCCAACAAAAGAATGTGGTGACCCAACAATAAAACGTAGTGACCCAGCTATAAAAAGTGGTGAGCCAACGATAAAACATAGTGATTATATCATAAAAAGGGGTGACCCAACAATAAAAAGTGGTGACCCAACCAAAAAATGTAGTGACCTAACAATAAAACGTAGTGACCCAACAATAAAACGTAGTGACCCAGCAATAAAACGTGGTGACTCAACATTAAAACGTAGTGACCCAACAATAAAAAATAATTACCCAACAATAAAGTGGTGACCCAGCAATAAAACGTAGTGACTTAACCATAAAACGTAGTGACCCAACCATAAAAAGTGGTGACCCAGCAATAAAAAGTGGTGACCCAACGATAAAACATTGTGATTAAACCATAAAAAGTAGTGACCCAACAATAAAACGTAGTGACCTAACCATAAAACGTAGTGACCTAACAATAAAACGTAGTGACCTAACCATAAATCGTAATGACCCAACAATAAAACGTAGTGACTAAACCATAAAACGTAGTGACCCAACCATAAAAAGTGGTGACCCACCAATAAAACGTAGTGACCCAGCAATAAAAAGTGATGACCCAACAATAAAGTCGTGACCCAACAAAAAAAGTGGTGACCCAGCAATAAAACGTGGTGACCCAACCAAAAAAGTGGTGACCTAACAATAAAAAGTTGCGACCCAACAATAAAATCGTGACCCGACCATAAAAAGGGGTGACCCAACAATAAAACGTAGTGACCAACCATAAAAAGTGGTGACCCAGCAATAAAAAGTTGTGACCCAACGATAAAACATAGTGGTTAAACCATAAAAAGTAGTGACCTAACCATAAATCGTAGTGACCCAACAATAAAACGTAATGACCCAACCATAAAACGTAGTGACCCAGCAATAAAACGTGGTGACCCAGCAATAAAACGTGGTGACCCAACCAAAAAAGTGGGTACCCAACAATAAAAAGTGGTGACCCAACAATAAAACGTAGTGTCCCAGAAATAAAACGTAGTGTCCCAGCAATAAAACGTGGTGGTCCAACATTAAAACGTAGTGACCCAACAATAAAAAGTGGTGACCCAACCAAACAAGTGGTGACCCAACTATAAAAAGTGGTGACCCAACAATAAAATCGTGACCCAACAATAAAAAGTGGTGACCTAGCAATAAAACGTAGTGACCCAACAATAAAACGTAGTGACCCAACTATAAAAAATGGTGACCCAACCATAAAACGTAGTGACCAAACAATAAAACGTAGTGACCCAACCAAAAAATGTAGTGACCCAACAATAAAACGTAGTGACCCAACAATAAAAAGTCGTGACCCAACGATAAAACAGTTATTAAACCATAAAAAGGGGTAACCCAACAATAAAAAGTGGTGACCACACAATAAAACGTAGTTACCTAACCATAAATCGTAGTAACCCAACAATAAAACGTAGTGACCCAACAATAAAACGTAGGGACCCAGCAATAAAACGTGGTGGCCCAACATTAAAACGTAGTGACCCAACAATAAAAAGTGATGACCCAACAATGAAGTGGTGACCCAACTATAAAAAGTGGTGACCCAACAATAAAATCGTGACCAACAATAAAAAGTGGTGACCTAGCCATAAAACGTAGTGACCCAACAATAAAACGTAGTGACCAACTATAAAAAGTAGTGACCCAACAATAAAACGTAGTGACCTAACCATAAAACGTAGTGACCAAACAATAAAACGTAGTGACCTACTCAAAAAATGTGGTGACCCAACAATAAAACGTAGTGACCAACCATAACAAGTGGTGACCCAGCAATAAAAAGTCATGACCCAACGATAAAACATAGTGTTTAAACCATAAAAAATAGTGACCTAACCATAAGTCGTAGTGACCCAACAATAAAACGTAGTGACCCAACAATAAAACGTAGTGACCCAACCATAAAACGTAGTGACCAAGCAATAAAACGCGGTGACTCAGCAATAAAACGTGGTGACTCAGCAATAAAACGTTGCTACCCAACCAAAAAAGTTGTGACCCAACAATAAAAAGTGGTGACCCAACAATAAAATTGTGACCCAACAATAAAAAGTGGTGACCCATAAATAAAACGTAGTGCCCTAACAAAAAAATGTGGTGACCCAACAATAAAACGTAGTGACCCAGCTATAAAAAGTGGTGAGTCAACGATAAAACATAGTGATTATATCATAAAAAGGGGTGACCCAAAAATAAAAAGTGGTGACCCAAGAATAAAACGTAGTGACCTAACCATAAATCGTAATGACCCAACAATAAAACGTAGTGACCAAACCATAAAACGTAGTGACCCAACCATAAAAAGTGGTTACCCACCAATAAAACGTAGTGACCCAGCAATAAAACGTTGTTACCCAACAATAAAAAGTGGTGACAAACTATAAAACGTAGTGAACAAACAATAAAACGTAGTGACCCAACAAAAGAATGTGGTGACCCAACAATAAAACGTAGTGACCCAGCTATAAAAAGTGGTGAGCCAACGATAAAACATAGTGATTATATCATAAAAAGGGGTGACCCAACAATAAAAAGTGGTGACCCAAGAATAAAACGTAGTTACCTAACCATAAATCGTAATGACCCCACAATAAAACGTAGTGACCAAACCATAAAACGTAGTGACCCAACCATAAAAAGTGGTGACCCACAAATAAAACGTAGTAACCCAGCAATAAAAAGTGGTGACCCAACAATAAAGTGGTGACCCAACAAAAAAAGTGGTGACCCAGCAATAAAACGTGGTGACCCAACCAAAAAAGTGGTGACCCAACAATAAAAAGTGGTGACCCAACAATAAAATCGTGACCCGACCATAAAAAGGGGTGACCCAACAATAAAACGTAGTTACCAACCATAAAAAGTGGTGACCCAGCAATAAAAAGTTGTGACCCAACGATAAAACATAGTGTTTAAACCATAAAAAGTAGTGACCTAACCATAAATCGTAGTGACCCAACAACAAAAATGGGTGACCTAACCATAAAACGTTGTGACCCAGCAATAAAACGTGGTGACCCAGCAATAAAACGTGGTGACCCAACCAAAAAAGTGGGTTCCCAACAATAAAAAGTGGTGACCCAACAATAAAATTATGACCAACAATAAAAAGTAGTGACCCAGCAATAAATCGTAGTGACCCAGCAATAAAACGTAGTTACCCAACCATAAAAAGTGGTGACCTAACCATAAAACGTAGTGACCAAACAATAAAACGTAGCGACCCAAGCAAAGAATTTGGTGACCAAAAATAAAACGTAGTGACCCAGCAATAAAAAGTGGTGACCTAACGATAAAAAGTGGTGACCCAACAATAAAACGTAGTGACCTAACCATAAATCGTAGTGACCCAACAATAAAACGTAGTGACCCAACGAAAAAAGTGGTGACCCAGCAATAAAACGTGGTGACCCAACCAAAAACGTAGTGACCCAACAATAAAAAGTGGTTACCCAACAATAAAATCGTGACCTAACAATAAAAAGTGGTGACCCTGCAATAAAACGTAGTGACCAACAATAAAACGTAGTTACCCAACTATAAAACGTGGTGACCCAACTATAAAACGTGGTGACCCAACTATAAAACTTTGTTACCTAACCATAAAACGTAGTGACCAAACAATAAAACGTAGTGACCCAACCAAAAAATGTGGTGACCCAACCATAAAAAGTAGTGACCAATCCATAAAAAGTTTTGACCCAACGATAAAACATAGTGACCTAAAAAGTAGTGACCTAACCGTAAATCGTCATGACCCAACCGTAAATCGTCGTGACCCAACAATAAAACGTAGTGACCATGCAATAAAAAGTGGTGACCCAGCAATAAAACGTGGTGACCTAACCAAAAAAGTGGTGAGCCAGCAATAAAAATTGGTGACCAAACCAAAAATTGGTGACCCAACAATAAAAAGTGGTGACCCAACAATAAAATCGTGACCCAACAATAAAAAGTGGTGACCCAACCATAAAAGGTGGTGACCCAACAATAAAACGTAGTGACCTAACCATAAAACGTAGTGACCAAACAATAAAACGTAGTGACCCATCCGAAAAATTTGGTGGCCCAAAAATAAAACGTAGTGACCCAACCATAAAATGTGGTGACGCAACAATAAAAGTGGTGACCCAGCAATAATAAGTGGTGACCCAACGAGAAAACATAGTGATTAAACAATATGAAGTGGTGACCCAACAATAAAAAGTGGTGACCCAACAATAAAACGTAGTGACCTAACCATAAATCGTAGTGACCCAACAATAAAATTTATTTACTCAACCATAAAACGTAGTCACCCAACAATAAAACGTAGTGACCCAGCAATAAAACGTGGTGACTCAACATTAAAACGTAGTGCCCCAACAACAAAAAGTAGTTACCCAACAATAAAGTGGTGACCCAACAATAAAACGTAGTGACTCAACAATAAAACGTAGTGACCCAACCAAAAAAACTGGTGACTCAACAATAAAACGTAGTGACTTAACCATAAAATGTAGTGACCCAACCATAAAAAGTGGTAACCCAGCAATAAAAAGTGGTGACCCAACGATAAAACTTACTGATTAAACCATAAAAAGTAGTGACCCAACAATAAAACGTAGTGACCTAACCATAAAACGTAGTGACCCAACCAAAAAATGTGGTTATTCAATAATAAAACGTAGTGACCCAACCATAAAAAGTTGTGACCCAAAAATAAAAGTGGTGACCCAGCAATTAAAAATTGGTGACCCAACGATAAAACATAGTTATGAAACCATAAAAAGGGGTGACCCAACAATAAAAAGGGGTGACCCAACAATAAAACGTAGTGACCCAACCAAAAAAGTGGTGACCCAACAATAAAAAGTAGTGACCCAACAATAAAATCGTGACCCAACAATAAAAAGTGGTGACCCAGCAATAAAACGTAGTGACCCAACAATAAAACGTAGTTACCAACCATAAAAAGTGATGACCCAACAATAAAACGTAGTGACCTAACCATAAAACGTAGTGACCGAACAATAAAACGTAGTGACCAACCATAAAAAGTGGTGACCCAGCAATAAAAAGTTGTGACCCAACCATAAAACTTAGTGACCCAACCATAAAACGTGGTGACCCAGCAATAAAACGTGATAACCTAACCAAAAAAGTGGTGACCTAACAATAAAAAGTGGTGACCCAACAATAAAATTGTGACCTAACAATAAAAAGTGGTCACCCAGCAATAAAACGTTGTGACGCAACAATAAAACGTAGTGGCCCAACCATAAAAAGTGGTGACTCAACAATAAAACGTAGTGATCTAACCATAAAACGTAGTGACCCGACCAAAAAATGTGGTGACCGAACAATATAACGTAGTGACCCAACAATAAAAAGTGGTGACCCAACCAAACAAGTCGTGACCCAGCAATAAAAAGTGGTGACCCAACGATAAAACATAGTGATTACACCATAAAAAGTAGTGACCTAACCATAAAACGTAGTGACCTAACCATAAAACGTAGTGACCTAACCATAAAACGTAGTGACCCAACCATAAAAACTGGTGACCCAGCAATAAAAAGTTGTGACCTAACGATAAAACATTGTGATCAAACAATAAAACGTAGTGACCCAACAATAAAACGTAGTGACCCAACAATAAAACGTAGTGACCCAACCATAAAACGTAGTGACCCAACCATAAAAAGTGGTGACCCAACAATAAAACGTAGTGACCCAGCAATAAAACGTGGTGACCCAACATTAAAACGTAGTGACCCAACAATAAAAAGTGGTGACCCAACAATAATGTTGTGACCCAACAATAAAACGTAGTGACCCAACAATAAAACGTACTGACCCAACCCCAAAAAGTGGTGACCCAACAATAAAACGTATTGACTTAACCATAAAACGTAGTGACCCAGCAATAAAAAGTGGTGACCCAGCAATAAAAAGTGGTGACCCAGCAATAAAACGTAGTGACTTAACTATGAAACGTAGTGACCCAACCATAACAAGTGGTGAAACACCAATAAAACGTAGTGACCTAACCATAAAACGTAGTGGGCTAAACCATAAAACGTAGTAACAAAACGATATAAAGTGGTGACCCAACCATAAAAAGTGGTGACCCAACAATAAAACTTGGTGACCCAACCATAAAACGTAGGGACCCAACAATAAAACGTAGTGACCAAACCATAAAAAGGTTGTGACCCAACTATAAAACGTAGTGACCCAACCATAAATTGTGGTGACCCAACATTAAAACTTAGTGACCCAACAATAAAAAGTGGTGACCCTACAATAAAGTTGTGACCCAACAATAAAACGTGGTGACCCAACAATAAAACGTAGTGACCCAGCAATAAAACGTAGTGACCAACCATAAAAGTGGTGACCCAGCAATAAGAAGTGCTGACTCAGCAATAAAAAGTTGTGACCCAACAATAAAACGTAGTGACCTAACCATAAATCGTAGTGACCCAACAATAAAAAATGGTGACCCAACCATAAAACGTAGTGACCCAACCATAAAAAGTGGTGACCCAACAATAATACGTAGTGACCCAGCAATAAAACGTGGTGACCCAACATTAAAACGTGGTGACCCAGCAATAAAAAGTGGTGACCCAACAACAAAAAGGGGTGACCTAACCATAAAACGTAGTGACCCAACAATAAAACGTACTGACCCAACAATAAAACGTAGTGACCAAACCATAAAATGTGGTGACCCAACAATAAAACGTAGTGACCCAACCATAAAAAGTGGTGACCCAACAATAAAACGTAGTGACCTAACCATAGATCGTAGTGACCTAACAATGAAACGTAGTGACCCAGCAATAAAAAGTGATTACCCAACAATAAAACGTTGTGACCCAGTAAGAAAAAATGGTGACCCAATCATAAAAAGCGGTGACTAACAATAAAAGGGGTGACCCAGCAATAAGAAGTGGTGACCCAACAATAAAACGTTGTGACCCAACTAAAAAAAGTGGTGAGCCAACAATAAAACGTAGTGACCCAACCATAAAAAGTGGTTACCCAACAATAAAAGTGGTGACTCTTCAATAAAAAGTGGTGATGCGACAAATAAACGTAGTGACCTAACCATAAAAAGTGCTAACCCAACAAGAAAAATCGTGTGTGTAACATCTTTATATTGAAACTTCTATTTCTCTCCCTCTGTCTATAGCTGTCTTATGATCTTTCTACTTTACTCTTCCCTGGTCGCCATATTTCACCGCTACTTACTCATTTTGTCTTTTGCGAAAGCTGCTTCTTCCCCACCATTTCATCCTACGTATCCCAGGGCAGTAGTATGACATATTTATATAAAAAGTACCACCTCTGTCTGCGCCTGCTATATAGGTACTTATATCCGCCCCGGTGTTCATACTATATACGAATCTATCACCACCCCGGTGCACATAATATATACATACCTATCGCAACCCCGGTGCAGATACTATATAAGTACCTATCGCCGCCCCGGTGCGAATGCTAAATACGTACTGTTTTCTGCCTCGGTGCCCGTTCTATATATGTACCTATCGCCGCCCCGGTGCGCGTTCTATGTACGTTCTGATCGCCGCCCTGGAGCACATGCTAAATACATACCTATCACCGCCCCGGTGTGCATGCTATATACGTACTTATTGCCACCCATGTGCAAATACTAAATATGTACATATCGCCGACCCGGTGCGAATACTAAATACATACCTATCGCCACCGTTATGCACTACTATATATGTACCTATTGCCACCCCAGTGCACATACTATATATATACCTATCGCCGGCCCAGTGCGCATACTATATTAGTACCTATCGCCGCTGTGGTGCGCATACTATATACTTACCTATCTCTGCAAGGGCACACATACTGTATATGTACCTATCTCCAGCATAGTTCGCATACCTAAGAACTCATATTAATACGCCCCTGTCGTGTCAGAAATACAAAATAGTGTTCATTCATGTATTGTCACTATCATAAATATAAATATTTTTAGTTAAGAAAAGAAAAAAATAAATTTTTTTTGCTACCCCAAGAAAATTTTTTTTTTATCCTGTAGAAGCGCCCCTGGCCCCTATACTGCAGAAGCACCCATGGTCCCTATTCTACATAAGCCTCCGGGTCCTATATTGTAGAAGCACCCTCGGTGCTGGGTTCTATGTTGTAGAAGAACATCTGGTCCCTATACTGGAGAAGCACCCATTGTCCCTATTCTGTAGAAACCTAAATTGTGTTTTTAACATGAGTTATCGTTCTTCCTTAGCTATCCTCTAACAAATAAATTTCATTGTTTTATGAACTTGAGGTATTACGTAATTAAATTACAATATGACTCAGCAATTTCAAATTACTATAAACTATAAGTAAAAATAACTGAAAAGCCCCCCCACCCACCCCCCACCCTGATGAAATATGTCCCATGGACCCCTAAGTGGTAAGTTTATAGATTCGGGAATACTCTCATCATCTTACTCTGTGAAGTTTACATAAGAATACACTTTTATATGTTATGTATATTCTCTAACCTTGTTTTAAAAACCTAAATTGTGTTTTTAAACGTGAGTTACCGTTCTTCCTTAGCTATCCTCTAACAAATAAATTTCATTAAAAATGATGAATTGTTTTATGAACTTGAGGTATTACGTAATTAAATTACAATATGACTCAGCAATTTCAAATTACTATAAAATATAATGAAAAATAACTGACCCCCCCCCCCCCGGATTAAATATGTCCCTGGACCCCTAAGTGGTAAGTTTATAGATCGGGAATACTCTCATCATCTTACTCTGTGAAGTTTACATAAGAATACACTTTTATAGATTATGTATATTCTCTAACCTTGTTTTAAAAACCTAAATTGTATTTTTAAACGTGAGTTATCGTTCTTCCTTAGCTATCTTATAACAAATAAATATCATTAAAAACCATAAATTGTTTTAGTAACTTGAGGTTTTACGTAATTAACTTACAATATGACTCAGCAATTTCAAATTACTATAAAATATAATGAAGAATAACTGTAAAGCCTCCCCCTGATAAAATATGCCCCATGGACCCCTAAGGGGTTGGATTATAGATTCAGGAATACTCGCATCATCTTACTCTGTTAATTTTACATAAGAATACACTTTTATATGTTATGTATATTCTCTAACCTTGTTTTAAAAACCTACATTGTGTTTTTAAACGTGAGTTATCGGTTTTCCTTAGCTATCCTCTAACAAATAAATTTCATTAAAAATGATAATTTGTTTTATAAACTTGAGGTGTGACATCATTAAATTACAATATGACTCAGCAATTTCAAATTACTATAAAATATAAAGGAAAATAACTGAACAGCCCCCCCCCCCCCCCCCCCGATGAAATATGCCCCATAGACTCTTAAGGGGTGGCTTTATAAATTCGGGAATACTCTCATCATCTTACTCTGTTAATTTTACATAAGAATACACTTTTATATGTTATGTATATTCTCTAACCTTGTTGTAAAAAGCTAAATTGTGTGTTTTAAACGTGAGTTATCGTTCTTCCTTAGCTATTCTCTAACAAATAATTTCAAGTGGTACTTGAAAAGCCAGCGCCCGAGAAGGTGAGCACTCTGGCCATTAAAAATTGCCTGGGCAGCTCCGTCGGGATTCCCCGGTAGGGCGCTTCAGGCAGTAAGCAATAAACTTACTCCTCCCCAAAGAGGGGAGGCAAAGCCTGGGAGGGTGCACCTCCTAGAACTGCACAGGACAGACCCATAGACCGGTGGAATGAAGCCCCGAAGGCCAAGACGATACAAGTCCATGGGGTGCACGATGGGTATCCATCGTAAATCAAAAAAGATACTACACTAATACTAAACAGATACTACATTAATGTCATTTTCGGTTTAAAAAATGGCGTATAAAAGCTATGTTGAATTAGAGAAAAACGGCCTAGGGGAGTCTAAAATTCTTTGTTGATCATCAAAACTCATGTAAGAATTTGTTAAATAGTATTATACAATGTTTGTTCAAAGAAAATCATAGTTATTATTACTTGTTAAATTATTAATGTAATTTGAACAGTGTCTAGTGGATAGACCGCTGTACTGTTGTATATTGGTTATAAATACTCCAGTAAATACATAAACATTTTGAATTTCGGGCGCTTTCTTGGCCTTTCGGCTAAGATCAAAGTGTAGTATCTGTTTAGGCATTTTATTGCCTTGAGATCAAGTGTATTATCTAGTCCTATCCGATAGGTGTCGATCTTACAATGTCGAATCAAAAATCAGATAATCATTTTATTTTTTAATCCCTTTTCCTGTGGCGACCTTCCTCTCCCCTAAAGTACAGGCTGATACGCTCCCATGGTCGGGATCTCTCTCTCACTGACGAATACTCCCCTCCCCCAAATTTGGCCTGAGGCGCTCACATCGGCGAATGCCGACCCTCCCCCTCCCCAAATTTGGCCTGAGGCGCTCATACCGCCGAATGCTGACATTCCCCCTCCCCAAATTTGGCCTGAGGCGCCCTACCGCCGAATGCCGACACTACCCCTCTCCCAAATTTCGCCTGAGGCGCTCACACCGGCGAATGCCGACATTCCCCATCTCCAGATTTCGCCTGAGGCGCCCCACCGGCGAATGCCGACACTCCCCCTCCCCCAATTTGGCCTGAGGCTCCCCACCACTGAATGCTGACACTCCCCAGATTTGGCCTGAGGCGCTCATACCGGCGAATGCCGACATTCCTCCTCCCCAGATTTGGCCTGAGGCGCCCCACCGCCGAATGCCGACACTCCCCCTCCCCCGAATTTCGCCTGAGGAGCCCCACCGGCGAATACGAATACTCCCCTCTACCCCAAATTTGGCCTGAAGCGCTCACACCGGCGAATGTCGACACTCCCCCGCCCCTAAATTTCGCTTGAGGCGCTCACACCGGCGAATGCCGACTCTCCCCCACGCCCAAATTTCGCCTGAGGCGCCCCACCGGCGAATGCCGACACTCCCCCTCCCCAAATTTGGCCTGAGGCGTCCCACTGGCGAATACCGATACTCCCCTCTACCCCAAATTTTTCCTGAGGCGCTCACACCGGCGAATGCCGACCCCCCCCCCCCCCAATTTGGCCTGAAAGGAGGAGGTAATGTCTATCATGATAACAGAACGGCCATAGGAAGGGAGGGGGGAGGAATATTAGCGTCTATTAATAATTAAGAAAGAAAGTGTGGGAGTGAGAGGGAAAAAAGAAAGAAAGGAAAAAATGGATGTAGTGTGAGTGAATTTCTTCCTGCTACTCTCTGACGTCATTTCTGGTTTATCGTGACTTTGCATTATTTTTCAAATTATACATGATAGCATTGATTTATTCTTAAATTAGTACTAAACAACGTTGAAAAATGGAGTTAAAAGCCACCCCCCATTGGAGAAAAGTGCTCAGTCGACCCCGGAAGAGTCAATTTTTTTTTCCGGTTCTGAGATATTACACGCGCCTGGGCTGGCCGGGGTGAATGATGTCACCCGTGTGACCGTTTGTTGGGTACTTTCGGAGGAGAAGCTTTACATACATACATACATGCATACATACATACAGACAGGTGACGTTTATATAATAGACTAGCGGGGCTACCCGGCGTTGCTCGGGGTCATAAAAACATATAATTGAAGAAAAATCGCGTGTGTAACATCTTTATATTAAAACTTCTATTTCTGTCCCTCTCTCTATAACCGTCTCTTTATCTTTCTACTTTTCTCTTCCCTGGTCGCCCCATTTCACTGCTACTTTCTAATTTTGCCTTTTGCGAAAGCTGTTTCTTCCCCACCATTTCATCCTACGTTTCCCAGGGCAATAGTATGACTTATTTCTATAAAAAGTACCACCTCTGTCTGCGCCTTCTATATAGGTACTTATCTCCGCCCCGGTGTTCATACTATATACGTATCTATTGCCACCCCGGTGCGCATACTATATACGTACCTATCGCCGCCCCAGTGCACATAATATATACATACCTTTCGCAACCCCGGTGCAGATACTATATAAGTACCTATCGCCGCACTGGGTGCAGATACAATATAAGTACCTATCGCCGCCACGGTGCGAATGCTAAATACGTACCTATCCCCGCCCCGGTGCAAATGCTAAATACGTACTTATCGCCACCCCGGTGCGAATGCTAAATATGTAGCTATTGCCGCCCCAGTGTGCATACTGCATGAGTACCTATCACTGCCCCAATGCAAATACTAAAAATGTACATATCGCTGCCCTGGTGCGAATGCTAAATACGTACCTATCACTGCCTCGGTGCGAATGCTGAATACGTACTTTTCGCCGCCCTGGTGCCCGTTATATATATGTACCTATCGCCGCCCCGCTGCGCGTGCTATATACGTACAGATCGCCGCCCCGGAGCGCATGCTAAATACATACCTATCACCGGCCCGGTGCACATGCTATATACGTACTTTTTGCCGCCCATGTGCACATGCAATATACGTACCTATCGCCACCCCTGAATGCTAAATACGTACCTATCGCCGCCCTGGTGCGAATGCTAAATACATACATATCGCCCACCCGGTGCGAATGCTGAATACGTACCTATCGCCGCCCCGTTGCGCGTGCTATATACGTACCTATCGCCGCCCCGTTGCGCATGCTATATACGTACCTATCCCCACCCCACTGTGCGTGCTATATACGTACCGATCACCGCCCCGGAGCACATTCTAAATACATACCTATCACCGGCCCGGTGCACATGCTGTATACATACTTATTGCTGTCCATGTGCACATGCTATATACGTACCTATCGACGACCCAGTGTGCATACTACATATGTACATATCGCTGCCTCAGTGCGAATACTAAATATGTACATATCGCCGCCCCGGTGCGAATGCTAAATACGTACCTATCGCCACCACGGTGTGAATGCTAAATACGTACTTATCGGCATTCCTATGCACTACTATATACGTACCTATTGCCACTCCAGTGCACATACTATGTATATACCTATCACCGGCCCGGTGCGCATACTATATTCGTACCTATCGCCGCCCTAGTGCGCATACTATATTTTTTGGCACCACCCAAGAAAACTTTTTTTTTCATCCTCCCACATACTTAGAAATATTTTTAATTTAAAAGAAAAAAAAATTTAACCCCTCCTCGAAAGAAAATTTTTTTTTTACCCTTCCCCATACATAGAAATATTTTCAGTTAAAGAAAGAAAAAAAATTTTCCGAGGTGCCTCGGTCATACTAAAGAACCATACTGCAGAAACCTCCGGGTCCTATATTGTAGAAGCACCCCTGGTGCTGGGTCCTATACTGTAGAAGAACCCCTGGCCGCTATACTGCAGAGCACCCATGGCCCCTATTCTTCATAGGCCTCCGGGTCCTATATTGTAGAAGCACCCCAGGTAATGGGTCCTATATTGTAGAAACACCCCTGGTACCTATACTGGAGAAGCACCCCTAGTCCTTATACTGGAGAAGCACCCATTGTCCCTATTCTGCAGAAGCACCCATTGTCCCTATTCTGCAGAAGCCTCCGGGCCATAAATTTAGAAGCACCCCTGGTGCTGGGTCCTATATTGTAGAAGCACCCCTGGTCCCTATACTGGAGAAGCACTTATATTTCATAGGGACCGTTATACTTTAGAAGCACCAACATTCCTGGGGGGACCGTCATAATTTAGAAGCATCAACATTTGTGGGGACCGTTATACTGTAGAAGCACCGATATTTCTAGGGATCGTTATACTTTAGAAGCACTAACGTTCCTGGGGAGGGGCCGTTATACTTTAGAAGCACCAATATTTCTAGGGACCGTTATACTTTAGAAGCACCAACATTCCTGTTGACCGTAATACTTTAGAAGCATCAACATTCCTGGGGACCATTATACTTTAGAAGCAACATTCCTGTGGGACCGTTATACTTTAGAAACACCAATATTTCTAGGGACCGTTATACTTCAGAAGCACCTACATTACTATTGCAAATAAAGTAAGCCTCCTGAGAACTACTGACATAACTCTTACTGGTTGCCTTCCTATGTTGTTATTGATGCATCCGGACAGAAGTTATGGGATGACCTGATACAACCGGACACAATTTAGGGCAAGACGGGTACATCCGGCAAGGGATTATGGAGCATGATTATGGAGCATGTTTAGTGAGTCAGAATTTTTATAAAGTTATTACATAAATACATTGGATAATTTCCAAATTACTACTGATTAACGTTGAAAAAATGGATATGTATCATGGATATCTATCATGTATATGTATCATGTATAAATATCATGTATATGTATCATGTATATTATATGTATCATGTGTATGTATCATGTATACGTATATGTATCATGGATATGTATCATGTATAGGTATATGTATATCATGTATCGTGGATATGTATATGTATCATGGATATGTATCATGTAACATGTATCATGGATATGTATCATGGGCATGTATCATGGATATGTATAATGTATCATGGATATGTATCATGGATATGTATCATGTATCATAGATATGTATCATGTATCATGGATATGTATCATGTATCATGGATATGTATATGTATCATGGGTATGTATATGTATCATGGGTGTGTATCATGGATATATATGATCGATATGTATCATGTATATGTATCATGGGTATGAATCATGTATCATGGGTATGTATATGTATCATGGATATATATATATATGTTTCATGGATATGTATCATGTATCTGTATCATGTATCATACATATGTATCATGTATCATAGATATGTGTTATGTATCATAGATATGTATCATGTATCATGGATATGAATCATGAATATGTATGTGTCATGGATATGTATCTTGTATATGTATCATCTATCTTGGATATGTATGATGTATCATGTATATGTATCATGTATCATATATATGTATCATGTAACATATATCATATATATGTATCATGTATTATAGATGTGTATCATGTATCATTAATATGTATCATGTATCATAGATATGTGTCATGTATCATGGGTATGTATCATGGATATGTATCATGTATCATGGATTATGGATATGTATCATATATATTTATCATGTATCATATATATTTATCATGTATCATATATATTTATCATGTATCATAGATATGTGTTATGTACAATAGATAGATCATATATCATGTATCATGGATATGTATCATGGATATAAATAATGGATATGTATCATGGATATGTATCATGGATATGTATCATGTATCATGTATCTTGGATATGTATCATGGATATGTATCATTGATATGTATCATGTATCACTGATATGTATATGTATCATGGATATTTATCATATACCATGGATAGGGATCATGGATATGTATCATGTATCATGGATATGTATGATGGATATGTATCATGTATGATGGACATGTATCATGTATCATTGATATGTATCATGTATCATGGATATGTATAATGTATCATTGCTATGTATCATGGATATGTATCATGTATCATGGATATGTATCATGTATCATGGATATGTATCATGTATCAGAGATATGTATCATGTATATATATATTATCGATATGTATTATGTATCACGAATATGTTTCATGGATATGTATCATTTGTCATTGATATTCATTATGGATATGTATCATGTATATGTATCATGTATCATGGATATGTATCGTGAATATGTATCATGGATATGTATCGTGAATATGTATCATGGATATGTATAATGGATATCTATCATGGATATGTATCATGGATATGTATAATGGATATCTATCATGGATATGTATCATGGATATCTATCATGTATCAAGGATATGTATCATGTATCATGTATCATGGATATGTATAATGTATCATGGATATGTATCATGTATCATGGATATGTATCATGGATATGTATCATGTATCATGGATATGTATCATGGATATGTATCATGTATCATAGATATGTATCATGTATCATATGTAGTCTTTATCATTTTCAATCCCCTCATGGTATTCTTCATCATTTTCAATCCCTTCATGATGTTATTCATCATTTTCAATCTCCTCATGATATTCTTCATCATTTTCAATCCCCTCGTGGTATTCTTCATCATTTTCAATCCTCTCATGATATTCTTCATCATGTTCAATCCCCTCATGATGTTCTTCATCATTTTACTTCCCCTCATGATGTTCTTCATCATTTTCAATCCTCTCATGATTTTCTTCATCATTTTCAACCCCCTCATGGTATTCTTCATCATTTTCAATCCTCTCATGATATTCTTCATCATTTTCAATCCTCTCATGATGTTCTTCATCATTTTCAATCCTCTCATGGTATTCTTCATGATATTCTTCATCATTTACAATCCCCTCATGACATTCTTTATCATTTTCAATCCGCTCATGATATTCTTCATCATTTTCACTCCTCTCACCCTGTTATTCATCATTTTCTAATCACTTCATATTCTTCATCATATTTAATCCCCTTATGATATTATTAATCATTTTCAATCATCACATGGTATTCTTCATCATTTTTAATCTTCTCATGGTATTCTTCATTATTTTCAATCCCATCATGATATTTTTCCTCATTTTCAATCGCCAAATAGAAGGAGGCCTCTAGAGCTATACTAAAATAACTCTCGCTTATTCCCCTCCCTTTTATCAGGGCAATAGTCCGAAGAAAAATGCAAAAAAAACAATAATAACGTGACGATAGCATAAAATAATATCCGAACCTATCACTATGACGTCATGTACCTATCTATGTGACGTCATGTGCACAAGATAACATTAAAAATCGTGATCACATTACACGAAAAAATGGCTATTTGACCCCTTAAAAATGAATCTTTTTAAAAAATTTTTCGATATTATTTTCTCGAGGTTATGCCGGTTAAAATAATACCTAATTCGGAGGTGTTTGTTTAGTATTTTTAAAGCCTTAGCGTTACATACATATCACAGATTTTTGCTTTATATATATTGAGATGAGATGAGATGAGATGAGATGAATATTATTTAGATTCATTAGACATTCATACTTACTATTGAATTTCAGAGAATTCAAATCCGGACAGAACTTATGGGATTACATGATAAATATATAATATAAATTTAACAAGAACATAAATCAGTCATGAGACTGCATACCCCCACCTAACAAAGTAGGGATGGGAAACAGTCTTATCTGAGCCTTACTTCTTCATATTGTATGAAGTATCTATTCCATGGAAACTTTGATAACTCAAAAACTATTTATCTGATAAAGGTTGAAATTTTGCGTAATAGTTACTGCTATCAAAGAGCATCAGATTGTTACATCAAATTTTGAAAAATCTTAAGTTGAAATTTCGTCAAAATTTCGACCATCACTGAACTCGTCAATGTTGGTCAAGTAGTGAGTCTCTATAAAAAGTTGGATTGTTGTTGTGAGGTAATCTGTAAATAAATTTGCATGTTAACAGCAAAAAAAAGAAGAAGAATTATGTTAACAACTTGGTCTTTTTCAAATTCTTGTCCTATAAGTAATCATTAGTTTATAACATTGATCAGTGTTAGTACTCTCATAGTAATAATTAGTTTATAACATTGATCAGTGTTAGTACTCTCATAGTAATAATTAGTTTATAACATTGATCAGTGTTAGTACTCTCATAGTAATAATTAGTTTATAACATTGATCAGTGTTAGTACTCTCATAGTAATAATTAGTTTATAACATTGATCAGTGTTAGTACTCTCATAGTAATAATTAGTTTATAACATTGATCAGTGTTAGTACTCTCATAGTAATAATTAGTTTATAACATTGATCAGTGTTAGTACTCTACTAGTAATAATTAGTTTATAACATTGATCAGTGTTAGTACTCTCATAGTAATAATTAGTTTATAACATTGATCAGTGTTAGTACTCTCATAGTAATAATTAGTTTATAACATTGATCAGTGTTAGTACTCTCATAGTAATAATTAGTTTATAACATTGATCAGTGTTAGTACTCTCATAGTAATAATTAGTTTATAACATTGATCAGTGTTAGTACTCTCATAGTAATAATTAGTTTATAACATTGATCAGTGTTAGTACTCTCATAGTAATAATTAGTTTATAACATTGATCAGTGTTAGTACTCTCATAGTAATAATAAGTTTATAACATTGATCAGTGTTAGTACTCGCATAGTAATAATTAGTTTATAACATTGATCAGTGTTAGTACTCTCATAGTAATAATTAGTTTATAACATTGATCAGTGTTAGTACTCTCATAGTAATAATTAGTTTATAACATTGATCAGTGTTAGTACTTTCATAGTAATAATTAGTTTATAACATTGATCAGTGTTAGTACTCTCATAGTAATAATTAGTTTATAACATTGATCAGTGTTAGTACTCTCATAGTAATAATTAGTTTATAACATTGATCAGTGTTAGTACTCTCATAGTAATAATTAGTTTATAACATTGATCAGTGTTAGTACTCTCATAGTAATAATTAGTTTATAACATTGATCAGTGTTAGTACTCATATAGTAATAATTAGTTTATAACATTGATCAGTGTTAGTACTTGCATAGTAATAATTAGTTTATAACATTGATCAGTGTTAGTACTCTCATAGTAATAATTAGTTTATAAAATTGATCAGTGTTAGTACTCTCATAGTAATAATTAGTTTATAACATTGATCAGTGTTAGTATTCGCATAGTAATAATTAGTTCATAACATTGATCAGTGTTAGTACTCTACTAGTAATAATTAGTTTATAACATTGATCAGTGTTAGTACTCGCATAGTAATAATTAGTTTATAACATTGATCAGTGTTAGTACTCTCATAGTAATAATTAGTTTATAACATTGATCAGTGTTAGTACTCTCATAGTAATAATTAGTTTATAACATTGATCAGTGTTAGTACTCGCATAGTAATAATTAGTTTATAACATTGATCAGTGTTAGTACTCTCATAGTAATAATTAGTTTATAACATTGATCAGTGTTAGTACTCTCATAGTAATAATTAGTTTATAACATTGATCAGTGTTAGTACTCGCATAGTAATAATTAGTTTATAACATTGATCAGTGTTAGTACTCTCATAGTAATAATTAGTTTATAACATTGATCAGTGTTAGTACTCATATAGTAATAATTAGTTTATAACATTGATCAGTGTTAGTACTCTCATAGTAATAATTAGTTTATAAAATTGATCAGTGTTAGTACTCGCATAGTAATAATTAGTTTATAACATTGATCAGTGTTAGTACTCTCATAGTAATAATTAGTTTATTACATTCACTAGTGTTAGTACTCTCATAGTAATAATTAGTTTATAACATTGATCAGTGTTAGTACTCTCATAGTAATAATTAGTTTATAACATTGATCAGTGTTAGTACTCTCATAGTAATAATTAGTTTATAACATTGATCAGTGTTAGTACTCTCATAGTAATAATTAGTTTATAACATTGATCAGTGTTAGTACTCTCATAGTAATAATTAGTTTATAACATTGATCAGTGTTAGTACTCTCATAGTAATAATTAGTTTATAAGATTGATCAGTGTTAGTACTCTCATAGTAATAATTAGTTTATAACATTGATCAGTGTTAGTACTCTCATAGTAATAATTAGTTTATAACATTGATCAGTGTTAGTACTCATATAGTAATAATTAGTTAATAACATTGATCAGTGTTAGTACTCGCATAGTAATAATTAGTTTATAACATTGATCAGTGTTAGTACTCTCATAGTAATAATTAGTTTATAACATTGATCAGTGTTAGTACTCTCATAGTAATAATTAGCTTATAAAATTGATCAGTGTTAGTACTCGCATAGTAATAATTAGTTTATAACATTGATCAGTGTTAGTACTCTACTAGTAATAATTAGTTTATAACATTGATCAGTGTTAGTACTCGCATAGTAATAATTAGTTTGTAACATTGATCAGTGTTAGTACTCTCATAGTAATAATTAGTTTATAACATTGATCAGTGTTAGTACTCATATAGTAATAATTAGTTTATAACATTGATCAGTGTTAGTACTCTCATAGTAATAATTAGTTTATAACATTGATCAGTGTTAGTACTCTCATAGTAATAATTAGTTTATAACATTGATCAGTGTTAGTACTCTCATAGTAATAATTAGTTTATAACATTGATCAGTGTTAGTACTCTCATAGTAATAATTAGTTTATAACATTGATCAGTGTTAGTACTCTCATAGTAATAATTAGTTTATAACATTGATCAGTGTTAGTACTCTACTAGTAATAATTAGTTTATAACATTGATCAGTGTTAGTACTCTCATAGTAATAATTAGTTTATAACATTGATCAGTGTTAGTACTCTCATAGTAATAATTAGTTTATAACATTGATCAGTGTTAGTACTCTCATAGTAATAATTAGTTTATAACATTGATCAGTGTTAGTACTCTCATAGTAATAATTAGTTTATAACATTGATCAGTGTTAGTACTCTCATAGTAATAATTAGTTTATAACATTGATCAGTGTTAGTACTCTCATAGTAATAATTAGTTTATAACATTGATCAGTGTTAGTACTCTCATAGTAATAATAAGTTTATAACATTGATCAGTGTTAGTACTCGCATAGTAATAATTAGTTTATAACATTGATCAGTGTTAGTACTCTCATAGTAATAATTAGTTTATAACATTGATCAGTGTTAGTACTCTCATAGTAATAATTAGTTTATAACATTGATCAGTGTTAGTACTTTCATAGTAATAATTAGTTTATAACATTGATCAGTGTTAGTACTCTCATAGTAATAATTAGTTTATAACATTGATCAGTGTTAGTACTCTCATAGTAATAATTAGTTTATAACATTGATCAGTGTTAGTACTCTCATAGTAATAATTAGTTTATAACATTGATCAGTGTTAGTACTCTCATAGTAATAATTAGTTTATAACATTGATCAGTGTTAGTACTCATATAGTAATAATTAGTTTATAACATTGATCAGTGTTAGTACTTGCATAGTAATAATTAGTTTATAACATTGATCAGTGTTAGTACTCTCATAGTAATAATTAGTTTATAACATTGATCAGTGTTAGTACTCTCATAGTAATAATTAGTTTATAACATTGATCAGTGTTAGTATTCGCATAGTAATAATTAGTTCATAACATTGATCAGTGTTAGTACTCTACTAGTAATAATTAGTTTATAACATTGATCAGTGTTAGTACTCGCATAGTAATAATTAGTTTATAACATTGATCAGTGTTAGTACTCTCATAGTAATAATTAGTTTATAACATTGATCAGTGTTAGTACTCTCATAGTAATAATTAGTTTATAACATTGATCAGTGTTAGTACTCGCATAGTAATAATTAGTTTATAACATTGATCAGTGTTAGTACTCTCATAGTAATAATTAGTTTATAACATTGATCAGTGTTAGTACTCTCATAGTAATAATTAGTTTATAACATTGATCAGTGTTAGTACTCGCATAGTAATAATTAGTTTATAACATTGATCAGTGTTAGTACTCTCATAGTAATAATTAGTTTATAACATTGATCAGTGTTAGTACTCATATAGTAATAATTAGTTTATAACATTGATCAGTGTTAGTACTCTCATAGTAATAATTAGTTTATAAAATTGATCAGTGTTAGTACTCGCATAGTAATAATTAGTTTATAACATTGATCAGTGTTAGTACTCTCATAGTAATAATTAGTTTATTACATTCATCAGTGTTAGTACTCTCATAGTAATAATTAGTTTATAACATTGATCAGTGTTAGTACTCTCATAGTAATAATTAGTTTATAACATTGATCAGTGTTAGTACTCTCATAGTAATAATTAGTTTATAACATTGATCAGTGTTAGTACTCTCATAGTAATAATTAGTTTATAACATTGATCAGTGTTAGTACTCTCATAGTAATAATTAGTTTATAACATTGATCAGTGTTAGTACTCTCATAGTAATAATTAGTTTATAAGATTGATCAGTGTTAGTACTCTCATAGTAATAATTAGTTTATAACATTGATCAGTGTTAGTACTCTCATAGTAATAATTAGTTTATAACATTGATCAGTGTTAGTACTCATATAGTAATAATTAGTTAATAACATTGATCAGTGTTAGTACTCGCATAGTAATAATTAGTTTATAACATTGATCAGTGTTAGTACTCTCATAGTAATAATTAGTTTATAACATTGATCAGTGTTAGTACTCTCATAGTAATAATTAGCTTATAAAATTGATCAGTGTTAGTACTCGCATAGTAATAATTAGTTTATAACATTGATCAGTGTTAGTACTCTACTAGTAATAATTAGTTTATAACATTGATCAGTGTTAGTACTCGCATAGTAATAATTAGTTTGTAACATTGATCAGTGTTAGTACTCTCATAGTAATAATTAGTTTATAACATTGATCAGTGTTAGTACTCATATAGTAATAATTAGTTTATAACATTGATCAGTGTTAGTACTCGCATAGTAATAATTAGTTTATAACATTGATCAGTGTTAGTACTCTCATAGTAATAATTAGTTTATAACATTGATCAGTGTTAGTACTCTCATAGTAATAATTAGTTTATAACATTGATCAGTGTTAGTACTCGCATAGTAATAATTAGTTTATAACATTGATCAGTGTTAGTACTCTACTAGTAATAATTAGTTTATAACATTGATCAGTGTTAGTACTCGCATAGTAATAATTAGTTTATAACATTGATCAGTGTTAGTACTCTCATAGTAATAATTAGTTTATAACATTGATCAGTGTTAGTACTCTCATAGTAATAATTAGTTTATAACATTGATCAGTGTTAGTACTCGCATAGTAATAATTAGTTTATAACATTCATCAGTGTTAGTACTCTCATAGTAATAATTAGTTTATAACATTGATCAGTGTTAGTACTCATATAGTAATAATTAGTTTATAACATTGATCAGTGTTACTACTCTCATAGTAATAATTAGTTTATAACATTCATCAGTGTTAGTACTCTCATAGTAATAATTAGTTTATAACATTGATCAGTGTTAGTACTCATATAGTAATAATTAGTTAATAACATTGATCAGTGTTAGTACTCTCATAGTAATAATTAGTTTATAAAATTGATCAGTGTAAGTACTCTCATAGTAATAATTAGTTTATAACATTGATCAGTGTTAGTACTCTCATAGTAATAATTAGTTTATAACATTGATCAGTGTTAGTATTCTCATAGTAATAATTAGTTTATAAAATTGATCAGTGTTAGTACTCTCATAGTAATAATTAGTTTATAACATTGATCAGTGTTAGTACTCGCATAGTATTAATTAGTTTATAACATTGATCAGTGTTAGTACTCTCATAGTAATAATTAGTTTATAACATTGATCAGTGTTAGTACTCTCATAGTAATAATTAGTTTATAACATTGATCAGTGTTAGTACTCTCATAGTAATAATTAGTTTATAACATTGATCAGTGTTAGTACTCTCATAGTAATAATTAGTTTATAACATTGATCAGTGTTAGTACTCATATAGTAATAATTAGTTTATAACATTGATCAGTGTTAGTACTCTCATAGTAATAATTAGTTTATAAAATTGATCAGTGTTAGTACTCTCATGGTAATAATTAGTTTATAAAATTGATCAGTGTTAGTACTCTCATAGTAATAATTAGTTTATAAAATTGATCAGTGTTAGTACTCTCATAGTAATAATTAGTTTATAACATTGATCAGTGTTAGTACTCTCATAGTAATAATTAGTTTATAACATTGATCAGTGTTAGTACTCTCATAGTAATAATTAGTATAATTTTCATCATTCGGACTACTGTTTTCATCTTGAGTGTTATCATCACAACGTTTCGGCAACTGTAAGTGTATCTTTTCGAACTCGGAAATATTTCTATCGAACTCGGGAATCTGGACGGAATTTCGAATGAACCCCTTTACTTAATCCACGGGCGTAGCATGCTCTCGTTCCGTCAGTCATGACTAGAAGAAGTCTTCAGTAATTCGCAATTCTTTATATCGCCCGCACCGAAGATTGAACCTTTAATCTTAAGATAACTATCAACTGAATTTTACTTAGTACTATATCCACCACCGGTCCTTGCGGACAATTCTTATATGAATTTTGGAAGCCTTCAACCTATTCTTGTTTTTAATGTGTAATCTTACTACTTATCACTATATATCACTACCTTTTATTACTATATATTACTGTGTGTATATATATATATATATATATATATGTATATATAAATTATTAATGACAATATATGTATTAGCATATACTATAAGTGCCTTTTTATTTTGCAGTCTCTTTAAAAGATTCAGCTCGATGATTGTCAATCAGTAACAACAGCATATATAAGTCAGGTTCATTTTATATTCCAATAACCATGTTTTTATTTTATTATTTTTATTTTTTCACATTTAAAAAAAAAAAACATTTCTGTGAGATGTATTTTTTACGGTCCATTTCATTTGTTGTGAGCCAAACAACATTTTTATGTCAATATCCTCTCTGCAACACTACAAAATCATCAGAAAAATTCACAAAGAGTAAAAAGTTCTGTAATTAAAATGTCTTGAAAAAAACCTACACTATACAGTGGGTCATTTTTGAGCGAAAACTAAATAAAAAAAACAAAGAAAAGAGCAAATTCACATGTGGGGCGACCCAATAGTCATCTGAAGATTGAAGGTTCAATTTTGACTCACGGCAAATGAAACAGACCGTAAAAATACATCTCACATAAATTTTATGTTTTTTGGAAATGTGAAAAAAATCAAAATAATAAAATAAAAACATGGTTATTAGAATATAAAATGAAGCTGACTTATATATATATATATATATATATATATATATATATATATTATAACCTTATCTATTATTTATAATTAATGGTACCTGAAGTGATCGTGTTTGGTTAACTGAGTGTGTGTAACTTGGAATATGTGAATGTGAGTTGACAAACAAAAATATGAGAAAGAATTTGACTGAAGAAAATTAGTATGGTCAACAATGAATTATTTATTTACTTTTTACAATTGTAAGAAGAGCATTTACTAATTAATTGACATTTATAATGGGAGCTGATAACGATGTATGTCTTGACAAATGTCTGTCTCTTGTTGGAAGCCAAGGGGACATAACTATCATAATTTCCCAAGCAACTCTGACAAGTTCATATGTCTATTCTGAATGTCTCATTATTTTTTAGCTAAAAATGGCTCTAGCTAATAGTTCCCATCAAGTATTAAATTCTATACTAGGTCTGCTTTCCTTTTTCTGTGACCTTGACCTTTGATCTAGATATTCCAAAATTGAATCAGTTCTAAGTTAGACCATGCTCGATATTTTGACCAAATTTTGTGACGATTGGTCAAGCGTTGTGCGCAATAGGCTGTACATAAACATGATGACAAATAAACTTGTCTGAAAACATAACCTCTGCCTTGGCGGAAGTAAAAATGATTCCAATTCTCAGGTCTTGTTCTGCTATCCGAGTTTCAGTAGAGTATTCTATGTGAGGTCGTTTTAAAGTTTGATATTCTGACAATCCCTTGCAATTTCTTAGCATCCAGCGAATAATTTAATTTGCCAAAATATGATTACGCGATTCCAATTTATAATTAGAATTTACTCCCAAATCACATTCCTAAATTATTTTTTTGATTCCCCTGTTGTTTTATTTGTATTCATATATTGTATTCATACTGTAATGGTGTGCCACGGGGTTGGAAGGCAGAGAAGAGAAAGATATGAGCTGAGGGGGGAAATTAATATATTCTAGTTCACTTTCTCTCTCCCTCTTTCTCTCCCCTTTCTTTGCCCCCTCTCTTCTTACTTTTAACTTCTCTCTCCTTTCTCCCCTCCTTCCTCTTCCTGTTTTCCTTACTCTTCTCTTTCTCTCTCCTCCCACTTTATTTTGCTCTTATTCCCTCCTCTTCTTTCCTTTCCTCTTCCTTTCTCTCCCTTCTCTCTTCTTACTTTTACCTTCTCTCTTCTTTTTCTATCTCGTTTCTCTCCTTCCTTTTCCTTTTTTCCCTTTACTCTTCCATTTCTCTCCCTTTCCCTCCTCTTTCTTTCTCTCCCCTCTCTCATTTTACTCTTACCTTCTCTCTCCTTTCGCTTCCTATTCTCTCCCCATGCTCTTCCTTTTTCCCCCTTACTCTTCCTTTTCTATCTTCTTCACTCCTCTTACTTTCTCTCTCCTTGCTCTTCTTACTTTTACTTTTTCTCTCCTTTAAAAAATTTTTTTTTTTTTTATAACGTAGTTCACCCCAAACAAGGCAGGCCGCCACTGTAGACGTAAGGGGCTACTGAGAAGAAAGAAAAATGGAGAAAGTTGAGGGGGGGTGGGTCAACCTAAACTGGGATCTGTGCAGCGAGATGCCTGTTTACATTAATTTTAAATTTCGGCATGTCAGTACTGTCGGGGAAACAGGGGGCAGGGAGGGAGTTCCAGAGGCCAGCAGCACGAGGAAAGAAGCTATTTGAGTAGAAAGCTCTCTGGCATCTGGGGGCCTCCACAGTGAATGGATGGGATTTAGCTGACTGTCAAGTTGGTCTAGTGAATTTACGTCGAGGGGGCACCAGAGTAGCCAATTCATCGGAGCATAATCCATTGAAGTATTTGTAGAACAAGCACAAGGAAGCTACATTGTTCCAATTCATGTTACCTGTGAAGGTTAGGCCGAGGAGTTTGAATGATGAACTCTCAGGTAGGGTGTTATTTGCCATGACAATTGGTGGTTGGAGAGGTTTCTTGTAGTTATTGAAGGAAAAGAGCTTTGTCTTTGCTGCATTAAAAGTTACCAACCATTTATGACCCCAATCCATTACAGCCTGGAGGTCATTTTGTAAGGATTTAGCCATTGCCTCGGATATGATCACGTCTGTTTTGCCAACATGACGAGAGTAAAGCGTGGTGTTGTCAGCAAATAAACTAATCTCAGACACTATGTCATCAGGGAGATCGTTTATAAAGATCAGGAACAATAAAGGTCCAAGGATAGATCCCTGGGATACACCAGCATTTATGTCATATTGCTTAGATGAACGACCATCGAGGACAACCTGAATTTTTCTTTTGGTTAGGAAGGATCTAATTATATCAAGTAATTGCCCAGTAATACTGTATGAGCATATTTTCAGGAGAAGCCCTTTATGCCATACCTTGTCGAAGGCCTTGGATATATCAAGCACTACTGCCCTAGTTTCACCTGCCTTGTCGAGTGTATGATACATGCATTCTGAGATGACAGTTAGGATGTCTGCAGTAGATCGTGCTTGTCTAAATCCATACTGGCGGTCAGAAAGAAGTTTAGCATTAACTAAGTGCCATACTATCGCTAGATTGATTAAGGATTCTAAGATTTTAGCAAAGATCGGCAGTAGACTGATTGGGCGGTAGTTTTGAGGATCGGTTCTTTTCCAAGAATTCTTGTAGACTGGTACCACAAAGGCAATTTTCCAACTATTGGGGAAGCAAGATTCAGCTAGGCATTTATTGTAGAGTTTGGAGAGGACAGGGGCCAGTTCAGCAGAGCATTTCTTTATTACTATTACAGGTATAAGATCAGGCCCACAAGCTTTGGAGGTGTCAATGTTTTTTATGATGTCTCTGACCTGGGATGGGGTGATGACCAGGTTATCAAGTGTGGCTTCGGTCCGCAATGGGAATTTGGAGAGGGGGTGTTTCTTTGAGTCCAAGGTGGAGTTAGAAGCGAAAAGCTGGGCAAGTAGTTCAGCCTTATCAGTGGCCGTGCAAACCACATCATTGTGGTTTGATAGTGGGGGAATCGTTAATTGACCATTATTCACTACACTATTATAGATTTTCCAGAAATCACGAGTACCTAGTTTCTGTGACTGAATGCCTTTTTTTGTTAACTCATTATACCTTCTCTTTGCTTCGCCTATCACGGCTTTGCAATTATTTCTTGACTCTATAAACTTATGTCTATTAGTAGCTGACTTATGGCGGCCGAATTTACGGAATGCTTGTTGCCTCTCAGCAATGGCAGCTGCACATTCTGAGGTGAACCATTGAGGAGAGTAGGGCTTTCTAAAGAATTTTCGCATGGGGACATAGACTTCAATGCCTGCTTTGACCCATTCAGTTAATTCATTTGCACACTGGTCGGCAGGGAGTGAGAAGGTTTTCCTCTATGGGGCATCACTGATGTTATCTCTGATTGACTCAAAATCAGCTTGCTCGTAGTATCTCGTTGTTTTGAGCAACGGTTTATCAGCTTTTGGACGACTTTTTAGGGTGATATGTATCATTAGCACAATGTGATCAGCATTCCCAAGTGGGCTATGAGCTTTCGTCACACATGCCTCGGGCATTGAGGTCAAGAAAAGGTCTAAAAGTGAGGCTTGTTGGTCTACTCGATCGGGGATGCGGATTGGAAAATTGACAGTCTGAGAAAGGGAGTGAGCTATGGAGAAATTATACGTAGAGTTGCCGGCTGCATCAGTAAGGCTGGAGAATCCCAACCAGTCGCGGTGGTGGGCATTAAAATCCCCAAATACATGTATCTGGGCATTCGAGTCAATCAAGAGTGCTCTATCTATGCTTTCAGAGACAGAGTTTAGCAGAGTACAGTCCTGGGTCGACGGGGAACGGTATAAGAAATATAAGTAACTGACGCTGTGATGTAAAGTCAATCTAAAGTACATGTAATCTTGGTCATCTGATTCTAACCTATGTTCTCTAGTCAGGGGGAGGGTGTTCCGAACATAAACTCCCAACTCGTGCATATGTTTGTCAGAGTCTTTACGGTAGAGTGGGAGGTAGTCAGTCATGTCAAAGTGGTGAGAAGAGATTGAGGATTGAAGGTTAGTTTCACTTAGAGCTAGGATATCTGGGGAGTTTGTCAGGAGAAAGGATTCTACGTCGTTGATGTTGGTTCTGAGTTCCCGGATATTTGTGAATGCGAGCCTCAAGGGCGGAGGCGAAAGTATTTTTTGTTGGGTGTCTAGTTTAGGTTTGCTTTTATTTTTTTGTAATGACATTTTTGTTTTGATTATAGAGTGGGTTGGCCAAGATGGGTCCTTGTTTGATGCCAATAAGTTCACACAACCAGTCCATTAGTTACGGCCTGGTCCATGGGGGCTGTGACCTCAGGAAAGCCCACCGGAGATAATTGCAGGATCCCTTTGCATGCGCGACATGGCACATACAACTACCCACGGTATTATGCAACTGATGATGGAGCAGCCGTTCTTGGCGCTACCCAAGAGTTTGGGCTCCTTGCTGTCAGTCGGAAACCGCAGCCAGACAAGTCTAACCTGTACCCTCAACCTGTCGGGACAAGAGCGACCCGGACTGGTCATGTAAGACTTAGTGACGAAAAAACTTTCCCCAAGTTGCTCACATAGAGAGAATAAGAATGGCGTTCATTGTCCTAGTAAGGAAACAAGGCTAGGCACTGGGTGTTTTTGAGACGTTCCAGCGCTGTTACCTCTGCGCCTGGCTAATAGACAAAGAAGGAGTGCAAGAGCCGGCGATAGGCAGAACCTATCTACTCCTTAAGCAATTGTAGGTTTGCAAACCGGATATTTTGTTTGAGATTCTAATTCTAGGAAGATTGTCGATCAGGACTAAGGAGGCCTCTCTCCCCAACGGTTTACTGCCATGGCGTAAGTAGTTGGCAGCAAGGTTTTATTGTCAGAGATTTCCTTCTCTTAGATGGATAGCCTTACAAGGTCTTACGGGTTCAACACTCCGAGAGAGGTAAAAATAGCCTGCGCCCGTGTACTAGTCGGGTATTACCTATCCCCCGCAGGTTAAAAAAAAAACTTCCATATACAATGTACATATATATATATATATATATATATATATATATATATGTACATATGTAGATAGAATAAGTTAATTCCCTTCCCTCTTACTCTTCTCTTTCTCTCTTCTTCCACTTTCCTTTTCTCTTATTCCCTCCTCTTCCTTTCTTTCCCCTCTCTCTTCTTACTCTTATCTTCTCTCTCTTTTCTCTTCCTTTTCCTTTCTCTCCCCTTTCTTTTTCCTTTCCCCTTACTCTTCCCTTTCTCTCCTTTGCCTTCATCTTCCTTTCTTTCCCCTCTCTCTTTGTACTCTTACCTTCTCTCTCCTTTCTCTTTCTCTTCCTTTCCCCCTTCCTTTTCCTTTCCCCCCCTTACTCTCCCCTTCCTTTTCCTTTCCCCCTTACTCTTCTCTTTCTCTCGTTTGCCTTTCTCTTCCTTTCTCTCCCCTCTCTCTTTGTACTCTTACCTTCTCTCTCCTTTCTTTTCCTCTTCCTTCCCTTCCTCTTCCTTTTCCCCCTTATTATTCTCTTTCTCTCTCCTTCTTTCCATCTTACTCGTTTTTCCTCCTTTATTTCCTCTCCCTTTTTCTCTCCTCTCATTCCTTTTCCCTCATCTTCTTTCTTTTTCTCATTCCTCTTCTTTTCTCTCCTTTCTTTTCCCCTCTCTTGCTTTCTCCTTCCTCTTTCTCTCTCTTGCCCTATCTTTATGTGTTCTTTGTCGCTCAGATGCCTGTCGAAATCACTCGACCACCGACAAATACGTAGTCTATATGTACACTTCAAATTTTTATAGCCGTCTTCCCTTCTACCATACCAAGAACCCTACACAGTGCATCATATACTAATAAGCTGTATAGACTTTAAACAGATCCACCTGAGACACTGCCAAGAAAATAACCTAAAGGAGACCTTAAACAAATTTGACCCAAATAAAAAATTTTAATTTCTAAGAGCAACGAAGCTATATAACAAGCTATATAACAAGATATAGTCGAAAGGTTCCTCTGAAACGTTAGCAATGTTTAACCTCCATCCACCATACTACAACTAATGTTTCACCATTAAATGACCCATAAGAGGTTGATATGCCGTAAAACAAAACAAACTAATCTTTTATTATATAAAACAAAGCAGCCTATTTCTGCGTTTATCTCAAATTGCAAATTGCGAACTTAGCATGCGAAACATTGTGGCCTTTTTGTCCTTTACAAGTGATTTTATATATTTTCATAATCACGTTGACCCACCGGTTCCCGTTAGATCACCAAAGTTAAGCGACGTTGAGCCTGGCCAATACAAGATGGGCGACCATTTGGAAATACTAGGTGCTGTATGTCATCTCCCCTAACCGGCATATACATGCTGACTGGCGATCGCATGTGAATTTATATTCCCCATAAACTTCCATTTTCAGTGGAAGGTGAAATGCCCGACGCTGAGTGAATACTACAAAAAGTGATATAACCGGTTATTCAGATTGATTTGAATGTTAATGCCATCAAATATTTTTGAGGTAGCAATCAACCTAAAAAATGACTTTAAAAAAAAAACCCTTGTTCAAGTAGATTCTACCAGATGTTGGAGTTTGTGGATATATTTTGTCATTTCTATTGAAGTCGAGGGATTTTGTTCGTAATACTCCACCACCCGTTTTTCTCAATTTTTTTACTGACACAATTTTTTTTTTTTGTGTTCAATTACCTATGATCATTAGAATTTTTTTTCCAATATTTTAGATTTTAGGAAAGGAGATCAGTTTTCTATATAAATTTAATGTAAACTGATCCCCATTTTTTGACCATGACAAATTTTTAAAATTCTTTTTTCCTGTCTACAATTACCTCTCATGTCGTTAGAGAATTTCAGGTTTGGGGGAATTTTTTTTCAAATATTTTAGATTTCTTCTTTCATGTAAATCAGATGATTCTGGTGTTGGCATTAGTTTCCCCAATGTTTTTTTATTTAGAAAACTTTCTGGAAAGACATCGGGTACTTATGGGAAGGACCACGAGAAGGTTGCCAATATCCCTAAGTGAAAGTGGTACTGTGGAACCGACTGGATTCGAACTTGGAACACCCAGGTCTTCAGTTCGTGTCGTTATCCACTTAACCACCGTCACCTCCCAATTTAGATTTTAGGAAAGGGGACCAGTTTTCTATATAAATTTATTGTAAACTGATCCCCCACCTTTTGACCATCACAAATTTAAAAATGTATTTTTTCTGTGTATAATTACCTATAATGTCGTTAGAGAATTCCAGGTTTGGGGGAATTTAAAAAAAAAATATTTTAGATTTTAGAAAAGGGGATCAGTTTCCTATATAAATTTAATGCAAAATGATCCCCCACTTTTTGACCATGTTGCAAAAATCTAAAATATTTTTTTTAAATTTCCAAAAAACTCTGAATTCTCTAGCGGCATGATATGTACACAGAAATTTTTTTTTTTAAATTGGTCCATAAAAAAGGTGAAAAAAATGGGTGGTAGAGTATTACGAACAAGCGCCAAATCCAGTTTTAGTTAAATCTGGTGAATAGTGTGAACTGGCTATGGACCTATGACACCGCATTTGAACAGGAAATCTATTAACTGTCCGTTCATTTCTGCTTCATTGCTTCGTATATTTTTAGAGGTTCCATTAATGACACCCCAGGAAACCGTGTCTATTAATTCAAAAACATTTCTGCTATTGGATTAATGGTTCCATTTGAAGAATATATCCTATTAGGACGACACTTTAGTTATTAATGGGATCTCAGCAGAAAATACATATGCACATATATATGAACATATATACACACACACACACATATGCAGGGTCATTGGCATTCAGACAAAAGTTAAAATGTTTACTTGGGTCTGAGGATTTCGAATCATGTGACTGGTAGAGCAATCATCCTCCACACTGATGATTTCCGGAAAAGGATGAAACACATGTGTATGAGGATAAAAATTTAATAATATTTATCGTAATATTGTTTAGCCCCTTCAATGCTAAGACTGGCGATTTAAGAGAATTATAATTAGGCGCTCAAATTTAATTGTGTAATGCTAAGTTCCGGCCTAAAAAGTCAGTGAACACTGTTGCTGACAGTCTTCTAGATCTGTCCGCATGCTTAGACATAAATAGATATTAATTCTCTTCATTCAATGTGGTTGATTTATTTAGCCGTGGGGTTCTAGGCGTTCAGACAAAAGTTAAAATGTTGACTTGGTTCTGGGGGTTTTGAATCGTTCGACCGGTAAAGCAATCATCTTCCACACTGATGGTTCCCGGAAAAAGATGAAAGACATGTATATGTGGAAAAGAATTTAATAATATATATCATAATATTATATATATATATATATATATATATTTAGACAAGCATTATTAAATAACACAGAGTGTTTTGCTTGATAAGACTTTTTTTATTTTTTCAATTTTCCGAATGGTCCATTTAGTGTTTCAGTCAAATTGCTGTATGTTGTTTCAGTCAAATTGCTGTATGTAAGTTCCATGTGTTTTTTGTTCCATTTTCTTTCCTTTTTCGCGAGTACTTTCGATTTGATTCGTCAAATCATCTTCAGGCGGTGTCAACAGTAAAGATATATTTTTTAAGAAACCAAAATTAACGCCGCCTGAAGATGATTACTCGCAAAAAAAGGAAAGAAAATGGAACAAGAAACGCATGGAACTTACATACAGCAATTTGACCGAAACACTAAATGGACCATTCGGAAAATTGAATAAATAAAAAAAAGTCATATTAAGTAAAAACACTCTGTGTTATTTAATAATGTTTGCCTAAATTAAAATTTGCTACCTAAATACACACACACACACACACTATATATATATATATATATATATATATATATATATATATATATATATCCAAGTAAATTTACATCCACAGGGTAAAAACCCAGAGAATCCTTGCTGTGTTTATATAAAAGTGGTCAATAATAAATAGAGCTGTTTATTTAGTATAAATTTTTTATTCATACAAACATTATTTGGCTACACATTTGCAGACACGTTTCGGTACAAAGCTAAAAATGTGTGGGTCCAAAACCTTTTATTACGGCTGCATTAAGCAAAATAAAAAATAATGTTTCTGTTCTGGAACTGAACACGTATTCGACTCATAAAAAAACTGTTTAAATTGCATGAAATGTTCGGTATCTTTCATTATGTTTTAAATTTATATTTTCATTTTCAATTTCACTGAAACATTTCTGCAAATGTGTAGCCAAATAATATTTGTATAAATAAATAAATAAAAATGTATAACAAATATATATATATATATATATATATATATATATATTAAAAGGGACGGGTAAAATGAATTTCCCTGAATAGAACAGTTTTGCACCACTTTTATATCACCTTATGAAGATTAAAATCTAGATATAATGATACTAAACGTTATGTCTAGAATCCTTATTCTAATATTTATTCTAGAAAATGCCTCAAATTTAAGGCTTAAATTTAAGGGGTTTTAAGAAAAAAATGAATTTAAGGTAATCTTGCTTAAGTTGTGTCCAATGACTGGATCAAATTCAATGCAAATCTGAAATATTTCAATTTTCAAATGGGACATTGTGCCCCTTAAAACCCCTTTAAAATACTCAAAAGAAACCGAAACCCCGGGAATATTTATTAATTGATGTTTAAAACCTATTGTCTCATTAACCCCTATCTTTGAGTGGCTTTTGGCCTTCATAAGCAATGACTCATTAATTAATTTTTAAAAATAGCATTTTAAAATTTCATTTTTTTTTTTTACCATAATCCATTTGTGATTTCAATAAATAGTCAAATAATATTTTAAAAAAAAATGAATTGAATTATGAAACGTTTACAGTCATCCATGAAATATTTTGATAACTTTTTTAATATTTAGGACTTGAATTTCTAACAAAACTATTAAATTTGGCAATGGGTTGATATGCTGTAGAACAATCAACCAACAGCGGAAGCAATATAAAATAACCAGTGGGACCTGTGGAAATTCCACGGTGCTTTCTATATCAATCTGTATAATTTATTGTTAATAATAATAATAATAATAATAATAATAATAATAATATTCCTTTTGAAATAATAAATGACTGTCAGTATTAATACTATTAACAAAAAAAAACAAAAAACAATACCCTAACAGACATTTAGAAAAAAATCTTCCGCAAAATAATTGTCCATGTCAGCTAAATATTCTTCAAATAAATAAAACGAATATGTTTTTTCTTTGTTTATTGAAAATTGTAGCAATTTAATTATTTTTGAAACAGTAAATATTCTCTTGTCTTCTCACCATAAAAATAATTGTCAGATAAATATTCTTCAAATCAATAAAAACGAATGTCACTTTTTGAAATGTGTTTATTTAAAATTGTGCTGTTTTAGTCGACGGGACGACATAATTTGATTTTGGAACAATTCATTTTAAAATGGGTGAAGTCAGAATTTGTTTTTACCTTAGCGATATCAGATTAATCACCAATGATCACCATCTTTGCTAAACGGACGAATGATCTTTTTTTTTTTAATGTGTGTGAAAGGTGATAGCGTATGTACGTAAGTACGAACATGAAATGTCTTAGCGTATTATTATATACTTTATTTTTTTAAATCTCGTATTGTCTTTTACAATGTCCTGATGATCCTAAAAATCTATTTATCTTGCGAATAGATATTTTAGCTTCATCCATGCGTCTCTGTAAGAAATTCCGCTTAAGTGTGTGTGAAATGGAGTTTTCATTGCTAAATGTGTGAATTGAATGAAATATGGGAGGGGAGGAGGAGGAGGAATAGTTTATTAGATGCCTCCACACATCTATACAAGAAGCTTAGGGGGATTGGGATGGCGATGAAGATGGAGTTGCTATCGGCACAGTCTGTTCACTTGGCGTACCATGTTTGAGTCTTATCAGATCCATTTCACAACTTTTACTGGGAATATTGGTTCAATCCTTACGTGGTCCCTCCTGTGAATATAAGGTGATCCCAAAATATACCACTAACGGAATCGTTAATAGTTAAAAAAAAAAAAAAAAAAAAAAAAAAAAAATTAATGACTTATCCTACCGCTAACCCGAAGTCCGAGTGGCAAGCCCCCCCCCCCCCCCGGACTAGTGGTAGGGTAAGTTATTTTTGTCCACCTTTTCAGCCGGAAGTTATCCGAAGCTAAGTGAACCCCCTCTAAAAATCGAACACCATTCAACAACGATAAGAAATTCAGGGATAATAAATCTTACAATTGAAATATGAGTCGGCAGAAAAGTAAATTTTAATGCGTTTGGTGAAAGTTATCAGCTGCAAATTTTTTTTTTTCGATTTCTTGGCTGTTAATAATACGGCAACTTTACTGAATCGTTAATAAAATTTGCAATCCTTTCTAAAATCCAATCATATTTTGTACGTACAAATAATATTCAGTCTATACTTGACTTGTCCATCAAGTTTCAGTCATGAATGTGCTTGCATTTGCAGACTCGCATAAACAAGCACGTTTCATCCAAAATTCGACAGGGAAGGGTAGGATTCCTGTGTCATCCTTTCTCTGTGAGTTTGGGCTTTACTATTGGCCAGTATTTGGTTAAAAATCCATGCTGTGCCAGTAGCTACAAAATAGTGTTTTGAGGTCTTGCATAGAGCAGATTCCAAAAACCATTTGAAAATTTTGGAATCTGTCTCTATCGCCATTCGTTAACCTTCCTTGTGTCGGCAGAAAGAATTCGTTTAAATATATTATTTTATTATATTTCCATTCATTCACATTTCTTTTTACTCTTTACTTTATATTTTCATTTCGTTTCTCATCAATTCAAATGCTTAGTGTTATTTAAAGTGTATATATATATATATATATATATATATACTTTTTACTCTATGTGATTTTTTCTGATGATTTTGTAGTGTTGCAAAGACGATACTGACATAAAAATGTTGTTTGGCTCACAACAAATGAAACGGACCGTAAAAAATATATCTCACAGAAATGTTATGTTTTTTGAGAATGTGAAAAAATACAAATAATAAAAAACATAGTTATTTGAATAAACTTGAATTATATATACTAGCAAATATATGCTCCCTCCGGTTGCATATTTTTGCTAGGCTGCCGCGTCAGAAATGACGCTAGTATGTAATTTGAGTAGAGTTTTTTATCACTCCAATTAATTTAAATAATATATTGCACATGATAAATAACATTAATAAAAAGAAAAATTAAGTTTGCATTGTTATCGTCTGCTCGCTTTTCTTTCCACCAAATCGTTTTGCGCCAAATCCACGTAAAAATTTACAAAATAATAAATAATAATAGTTTTAGTTTTTCAAAGAGAAAAAAGGAAAGTGTACCTGAAATAAAATTAACAATAAAAAAAATACAGCGAATACGATTCTAAAAACAGTTATATACTTGCCCAGTAAAAGGTGTTCCCCCAAGTTATCGTCTGCTCGCTTTTCTTTACACTCAATCGTTTTGCGCCAAATCCAAGTTAGAATATAATAAGTAATATTTTATGTCTTTCAAAGCGGAAAAAAAGGTGTACGTGAATTAAAATCAACAATTAAAAAAAACAAAATACAGCGAACACTATTCTAAAATCAGTTATGTAGTTTTCCAGTACAATATGTTGTTTTTTTTGTTGACAAAAAAACTAAATTCATTATAATGTGTGTGTGTTTTTTTTTAAATAGTAATTTTTAAATCATTCAATAAATCAACAATTTAAAAAACTAAATACAGCGAATACTAATTTTCAAATCGGAAAAAAAGGTGTATCTGAAAATTATCAATAAAAAAATCGGTACTCTTTTATTGCAGGACCCGCGATAACTTTCGAAAAAAAAAAGTTTAGCTAAGCTAAATTCTTTATAATGTGTGTGTGTTTATCAATTATTATTTTAATTAAACAATTTGATTCAATAAATTTGTGTTTTAAAACATAATGGCTAATAAGATTAAGAAAATAAACAAACTCAGAACGTTTTAATAAAATATAAAGTATTAATGCGCCTGTTCAGAGGGAGGTACGCTGTTTAATCAGTTGGACGTAGAGGTACGCGCCCGTTCAGAGGGAGGTACGCTGTTCAATCAGTTGGACGTAGAGGAAATAACTACGTAACTCATTTTATAAATAAATAATAAAAGAAATAATTATAATTTATAAGTAAGATTATTAGCGAGCAAAATAGCGTAAATACATCTGGAAATCTGAAGAGAACAATCATGAGTGTATATTTGCGAATACTAATTTATTAGAAGTTCAAAAGCAATTGATTATGTAAATTGGGAAATGCGCATAGTGTTTATGGCAGTTTTTTTAATAGTATATAATGAAGCTGGCGGATTTATTAAATAGTCATAGTACTCTGATGGAGTTTAGGCTTCAGACAGACAGATACATAAACTCCATTATTAATATATATATATATATATATATATGGAATTTTGAAAAAAAAACAGGAAACGTTATATATATATAATTGATAAAATCATTTTTCATAAATATGTCTCTGAGACTTTTGCCGTAAAACAGCCTTGACAAAGATTTATTTACTTTTTTTTTTCTTCCTCATTTTGCTGGTGTTAAAATCGCAAGTAAATCCACATGGGGTTCCAAGAGGATAATTTTCGTCTGATCTTGTTGACGATTTTGAAGAAAGTGAACATTGTAGATATGTGTATCGGCTCGGTTACACTGATATGAATTTAAAGTGGGGGGGGGGGGGGAGAATACATCCTTAAAAAAAGCATTTTTTGAATTGTATTATAGAATTTTGAAAAAAAAACAAGATGTGTGTGTATATATATATATATATAAATACATTATTTCTCGGCTGTTTGCTGCAATTTTGCCAACGATTCAATTAATAATAAAAAAAATTAAAAAAATACTAGTGCCAACATCTGAGTTAGGTAAGTAAATAGAAAAAATCGTAACTTATCGATTCTGTTGGTTTCTAACGCTTTTTGAAATAGCATTTTGTTGCTCCGTCCAACAGTCTGTTACGATTAAGTTTGTGTTGTCGTAGTCGTCATCATAATTATACTCATAATCGGTTTAGCATCCGTTTTACATGATAGTATGCGTTGGATGGCTTTAAGAAATTGACTTCCAAACTAACCTATCTCTGGCCAGGTCTTTATTTATCCCTCTTTTCCCTGGTATTCCCCTGTGAACTGAACTACTTCAACTGTTCTACATCTACTAACTCTAGAACTCTCATCCAATTTTTCAATGTGGCCATACCATCGAAGTCTCCTGTTCTGCACACATCTCCCTATACTCTCCAGATTTAATCTTCCTCTGAGGTCATCAGATCTAAACCTGTTTTCTCACATTACACATCCATCGTATCATTCTCATATCATTTCTCTTCATGCAACGTATGTCTTCAACCCTCACCAACGAAAATACTTTTTAAAACATAAGCATGACAGACCAACTGATGGCCAAAACCCCTAAAATACTTTCTTGGACGCATCTACAAATGAGGTTTCCCTACCAATCTCATGCGCTAAGCTGAATTCATTTCATTCTGACAAATGAACCTGCCAAAGATTTGACTCGGCTTTGTCGCGCCGTTTCCTTTTTAAACATTTCTTTTCCCTCTTCAGTTTTCTCTTCGCCATTAATTCCCAGCTCTTTAGATTTATTTTGGGCCACAATAGAAAGGGATGTGAGTAGCCAATGACAAAAACCGCTCATATCGAGTTCAATTTCCCAACCTGAGGGGCCACGACTCACCTGTATGTATGCGTGGAGAGAGCAGTGCAAAAAATAACAACTATAAACAACTTGGACAATTTGGATTATTCGAACTACTGTTCTCATCTTAGATGTTATTTTAACAACGTTTCGGCCGATGTAACCTCCGACCTTCTTCAGATGCATCTTGTCGAACTCGGGAATCTTTCTGTCGAAGCAAAAAATAGAAATCCGTTAAATCGCTAGAGCCTAACCTCCTTAAATTTTTGTTGCTACTTGACTGGATTTTATTTATTATTTTTTTTCTGTTATCTTTCTTTCTCTTTTTCCTCTTTCGTTTTTTCTCTCTTTCTCTTCCTCTCTCCATTTTGTCTTGTCACCCTTTTTTCCTCTTATGACAATTCTTTCCGAAAAAGAAAACACTTCAAACGATTCATGACAGGGATAGGGGTGTTAGATAACTTTTGTTTCATCAAAGAATGACTTCCTGTCTCCTTCCCTCGACGTGCACTCGGCGTCTTCCTGTTAATTTTGACTTTCTTATTTGAAACTGATCCATCAGTTCAATTAATGCGATGATTAATTGATTTGTAAATTTGTCTGTTTTTTTTTTTTTGTGTTGTTTACCAAGATTGATATTTTATTAATCAAACATTTTTCAAATTATCTCAAATATGTTTTTACTACTTTTTTTTTCTCGAGTGACTCTTGGCCTTGATGAGTGGTGACTCAAGAGTAAAAAAAAAAATATTTCCTCATGGGACAACCATAAACGCTCCTAACAGGCACTTATCCACTCTCTCTCTCTCTCTTTTGTTTTCTCAACAATTGTTGACCCGTATAAACTGTATAGATGACAGTTCGATGCTTTCTCTGAAAACAGAAAAAAAACAAGCCGCGCATGCGTGGTCCCCCTCTGTATGTGACTCGATGTGGCGAGTGTAAAATGCAATAAATTTGGGCAATTTGGGGCACTTTTGACCCCCCTTTGACCCCCTGGGGGCGCGAACCAGAACTTTCTGAGGTCAAGGATGCTCATTTTATATCCAGAACAATTGCCTCTACATTTTGGCCAAGTTTCAGAAAAATTGAATGTATGGATCAAACGTTATGGGAGGAAAGGGTCATTTTTTGCCATTTTAGGGGGCTTTTGACCCCTTGTGTGCGCGAACTAGATTTTTTCCAAGGTTAGCGATACTTATTTTCTATTAGGAACAATTGCCTCCACATTTTGGTCAAGTTTCAGAGAAATTGAATGGATGGATGAAAAGTTATGGTGCAAAAAATGTCATTTTTTGCCATTTCGGGGCCTTTTGACCCCCTGGGGGGCTAACCAGATTTTATTTCAAAAATCGGAGAATGTCACTTTCTAACCTGACCAAAGTTACAACTTCATGCAAAATTTCAGAGAAATTCAATGGATGGTTGCGGAGAAAAATCCGGACGGACGGACATACGGACGGACGGAAATGCCTCAAAACATAGGTCTCCCGATTTTATAAATCGGGGGACCAATAATTTATCAATAATGGTGGGTAAGTTATACAATATACATTGCTATGACTGTGAATGTTTTCTTAGAAACGAATATAAACAGGGTGGCAAGCTCGGGGTTAGATGACTTTAGCTGTTTAATCAAAGAAAATGTTATTTCAAACTTATAATATAATGGAAAAAAGTTACTTATCTGATATATAATTAATGTGGACCTATTTTGAGAATCTGTCAGCGTGATATAGATGCGTTCAACTAAATATTCTATTTCACAATTAATACCTGCCGCAGACTGAACCATGTTTTTACATAAAAATGTATTTTGCAGATGATCACGCTTAAGTTTGAAATAGCATTTTTGTTGGTTTGCCCTGCTTACAGCCAAGACTGTCTGCATTTTTTTTTATCGCCCTCCCACAGTGGTAAGATGTGACACAAGGTCGGAAAAGTGGGATTGAAAAAATGGATGAGCAGTCTGGCCTACAAAAATGTCTTGGCAACCCTGTCGGCATTCCCCGGTAGGGCGCGGCTAAGGTAATTAACAATAAACTAACCCCTTCTCAAATGATGAAAAGGCAAAGTCTGTGAGGGTTGACCTCCTAGAACTGCACAGGACAATCCCTAAGACTGACGAAATGAAGGCCCGAAGACCAAGATGGTACAGGTCTAAAGGGGTGTAGCATCCATCGGAACAGATGCTACACTTTGATCTCGTGGGCAAAAGACCGAGAACTGCATTTAAATACTATCTTCGTGATAATGGACATATCTAATTTGATCATGAGAGATTCGTAAATTTTAGTGTTTTTCAAATTAGATTTTTTTTATAATGTTTGTATTAACACGTTTTATATAAACGGCTCAAAGTGATTGCAAGAATTAAGAGTGGATGGAGTAAGTTCAGCCTTCCTCTTTTATGACAGTTCTACTCTAATAACTTTTTTCCTCAGACTGCTTACCTTTGGAATTCCTTCCCTGCTCCCTGTTTCTGCGACTGTACCAAAATGCAGAAATTTAAATATAATGTAAACAAACATCTTGCTGTGCAACTCCCCAACTTAGGATGCCCCCCCCCCTATAAATCTGCCCCCTAATCACAGTAGCCCCATCAGTCGCAATATGCCTTGTTTGTGGCAAAAAAAAAAAATTTAAAAATCAAAAAAAAAATCATGTCGTACAGACAGAGCCTCTTATAGAGATGCTTGGTCGCATCTAAACAAAAGCATGATGGAGAAGCCAGCAAGAAACTCTTGCGTAACCAGAGGTTTCTGTATTTCTCTCACAAACTTAAAATGATGTCAGAAAGGCAACAATGAAAAATTAATTAGTTTGCGCTTCGCAGTTAATGACAAACTCCCAGAGAAGTGTCGGAAATGAAAAGCCATTCTGAGTGGTGGTTGCAAGAAGACGTCAGTTCTTTAATAAGTTGCCTTGCAACCATCTCTACCGATCAAGAGAGTTCGAACCATTATCGTATTTGCTTACAGTAACGGATTTGTTTCACGTAACAATCGGAGTGTATACGATGATCATCTTTATCATAACGAACCGGGCAGAGTTGCAGGATGAAACAACCTTGACATGGAAACCCGTTAATCATACGAAAATATTTCGTTCTTCATCTATCTATCTATCTATCTCTATATATAGCAGATTCTAGGCTGACTCTGTGAACCGGATTCACGCCTTCCGACCGTCTGAAATTGTTACTTTCCTGCACTGATGAGAGCAATAAGCTTGAATCGCTAGCATCTGTAGGTATTAATAATTTAATATTTATTTATAAATATTATACTTTAAAAATTTTTTTTTTTTTAACATAGTTCACCCCAAACAAGGCAGGCCCCCTGTAGACGTAAGGGGCTACTGAGAAAAAAGAAAAGGGGAGAAGATAGGGAGCGGTCAACCTAGACTGGGATCTGCGCAGCGAGATGTCTGTTTACATTAGTTTTAAACTTCTGCATGTCTGTACTGTCAGCGAAACAGGGGGCAGGAAGGGAGTTCCAGAGGCCAGCAGTACGAGGAAAGAAGCTATTTGAGTAGAAGACTCTCCGACATCTGGGGACCTCCACAGTGAATGAATGAGATTTAGTTGATTGTCGAGTTAGTCTAGTGAATTTTCGTCGAGGGGGCACCAGAGTAGCCAATTCATCGGAGCATAATCCATTGAAGTATATACTAAGCCCCTTTAAAAAATTTAAGTTGAGCACTCTCAACTGTGTCTCTTCGGTCATAATTTTTTAAAAGTCAAAATCTTTTTCATGTAAAACTTTATAATTAAAACTTGCTGGTATTTATTTTTGAAAATGAAAATGAAATATAAAGTAAAAATGAAATTTTTTTTGATACATGCGATCTGACAGCACTATGATTGGTAGAAAAATTAATATTTCAATGTTTGGAAGAAAAAAAAAAAACTATTTGATTACGTGATTTTCTAGAAGAAATTATTTAAAATAAAAATACAAAACTTTTCATCTGAGTAAGTTTTAATTATAAAGTCTTACATGAAAAAGATTTTGACTCTTTAAAAATTATAACCGAGGAGACAGTCTATTGATTGCAACTTGCTGTCGTGAATTCGGAATAACAGCATGCTAACTCAGAGTCGAATGTTTTTCTGGAGTGCCGACTATTTTATAAAATACATTAATTAATTTTAATTATGTGCTTTGCCACATGCTTGAGAACAAAGTCTGCTCTGATTAGGGGTCAGTTTTTTTCTGTTATGTAATCACAAATGTGGTTTAACAGATTATACTGAAATACTTGCCAAACGCATCTTCAGGGCTGGATAAGTATCTCTTATCTCATCTGTTGCGGATCTGGATGACTGTTGGGGTGCAAAAGATGATCTGGCAACCATTTTTCGATGCTTTTTTTTACATTGGGACTCGCGCTAACTTTGCCACCATCGTTAGGGTTAGCTGTAGGGTTTAGGGTTTGGGTCATGGTCAAAGTTAGCGTGGGTCCCAATGTAAAAAAAGTACCCAATTTTCTCTTATCTCATCATCACACTTATTTTATTTCAAACAAAAGACTATTTCTGTGGGTTCCAAAATAGAAAATCAGAGATATTTTCAATTTCTTCTGTGCCTCCCCCCCCTCTGTCTTTTGGCCGAGCACTTATCATCTGCGACGCCTGCCATTCACATGCACCACTAAAACGTGCAACCTAATGCATGTTAACCTATCAACTGAATGTGCAATCATATCACAAAAATCACTGTGCCATAGTTCAAGCCAATCAGATCCACTGTTTCTAAACCGTGTCTCTGCTGCTACCAGATCAGACTGTCTGAAGATACCGGCTTCCTGACCAAAAATGCACCAAACATTGATGTTATTGTTTTTTTCCTTTCCTTTTGTAAAGTTCAGTCATGTTCTGCAAAGCCAAAAAACAAAAACATTTTTCCTCTACAAAACAGTCAAACCAAACACCATGAATAAATACTTGAACATATAAAGAACTTGAAGCATAAAAACTTTTACCAATATGACCGGATTCGGCATTAAATAACTTGAAATGGGTTGATATACCGTAAAACAGAACAACTAAATCTTGTGCAATTTTACTTTGATACATTCTTCACAAAGGAATCTATTGGGAGCTACAAAGCCACCATTCGCCCATGCATGGAGGTGGGCTCCCTCTAATGGACTAGAAAACTTCTCACACTTGCCAGTATCCTATATTTCTATAAACCCACCATTCGTCTATGCATGGAGTATTGTTGCCACGTAATGGCTAGTGCTCCAACCACTCGTCTTCCCTCTTGGACAGTGTCCAAAAAAGAGTCTTTAACCTAATAGGTCTACCAAGCTCCAACCCCTGTCCCATCACCGCAGTGTTGCATCCCTGTGCTTGTTTGACAAGTACTTCCACGGAATGTGCTCTGACGAACTTCTTGCACAGGTGCCCCCCTCAACGTGGATGTGTGAGCTTATTGGCCTCCCCACTGTATCTTGCTGCACAGCTCCCGATTTAGGATGATCCCCTTAACTTTCACCCTAATTATCAGTAGCCGCTTACGCCTACAGTAGCAACTTGCTTTTTTGGGGAGTGAACTCAGTTTAAAAAAAAAAAAAATATCCCTGACCAACCCTACAAGAAACAAAATAACACCCCTTCACTGAAGATGGCCCCCCAAATGCCGAAAGGCTTTCTACTTTGGTAGTTTCTTTGCTTAAACCGCTTACCTTTGGAATTCCCTCCCTGGAATTGGACAATTTACAACAGATTACAATGGTTGTCCCTATCTCTATATATCATTGGACATTTCGATACCTATCTAATGATGATGATGATGATGATGCTTTAATGGGTATATAATGGTCGATGTGCTGTAAAAAAAAAACAAAAAAAAACGGTGCTTTTTTACATTAGGACCCACGCTAAAAGTGCCTCGGAATCGGTTCTTTCCGGATGTTTACGTTAAACGTCGGACAGTGCCGAATGAAAAATCCGTTGACTTATCTGCGTCTCAAAAGACACAAACGAGGCTGGATTTTCAAACGCGACAAAAACAAGCAAAAAAATTTGTATGAAATAAATATTTATTTGTTTTAGCGAAGAAATAACATTGATTCAAATAAGTGTTTAAATTAAAAAGTTATTTTTTTTTTTTACGTTTTTTTCTTATTATTGTTGCTTGCGTTAACAAAACATTTGTACGAAAGAAATATTTATTTTGTTAACGAAGAAATAACAGTGATAATAACAGTGAAAAGTTAATCTAGTGGTTTTTTTTAAAAAAAATTTACGAAAATTATTATATTTTTTAAAACTTATTTTTTACTGATTACTATTGTTGATTTCGTTAGGAATTAGGATTTGGGCAGGCTCATTTTCAGACAGCAAAGAAGAAGAAGAAGAAGAAGAAGAAGGGAAGGGCAAAGGAGGGGAAGGAAAGGGCAAAGAAGGGGAAGGAAAGGGCAAAGAAGGAGAAGGAGGGGAAGGAAAGGGCAAAGAAGAAGGGGAAGGAAAGGGCAAAGAAGAAGGGAAGGAAAGGGCAAAGAAGAAGAAGGAAAGGGCAAAGAAGAAGGGAAGGACAAAGAAGAAGAAGGGGAAGGAAAGGGCAAAGAAGAAGAAAAAGAAGGGGAAGGAAAAGGCAAAGAAGAAGAAAAAAAAGAGGAAGGAAAGGGCAAAGAAGAAGAAGAAAAAGGGGAAGAAAAGGGCAAAGAAGAAGAAGAAGAAGAAGAAGAAGAAATTTCAACCGGATACTGTTCAGCTATCTGCGACAATATGGAGGCGAAGAGGTGTTAGCGTTTTTATTCAGTTTAAAAGATTAGATGTCGTCTGCTTATTAGTCTAGCTTCGGAGCTATCCGGCGTTTACCGTAAACCGCTGCCAAGGGACTTTTAGCGTGTGTCTCAATCTAACAAAGTACCACCAAACCAAATCAAATCTTTATATCACTGTCACTTTCGATGGGTATTTTACTCATTTTTTTTTATAGAGATTCTTTCACAGTCTAATCCTGAATCAATTGAGAGAAGCATTCAAATGGCAAATATGAAATAAAACATCTGTGCTTGAAATCGTGTTTCTTTCTTCTTTTTAATCCGATAATGATTCCAGGAAACCTGTAAAATCTTGACAAGTTTTTTTTTTTTTTTTTCTTTGTTTGTTAAATATCTCAATTGAAGATCGGAGTTACTTGGGCTTCCAACATTTAAACGTCGGAATTTGAGAAAATGTTTGCCTTTCTCTTTTCTATACAAGAATAGGATAGGATTTTTCTTTTCTTCCTCTTTAAGAAAAGTATTGCATACTCTTTCAGTTAATTCTCACTATGTATACATATGTATATGTGTGGGTGTGTGTATGTATATATATATATATATATATATATATATATATATATATATATATATATATATATACTTTTACTCGTTGGTCTAGTGGTCTCCAAAATTAGGTTTTGATACCTCATTGCTATTCCAGTAGCTTTTCTCCAAGAACTGCAGGCTTGTGGAACTCTCTTCATGCTGACTGTTTTCCTCCTACCTATTCAAGACTAAGAGTAATAGGTATCTCCTTTCTTTGCGATAATCATCTTTTGTTCTTGTTAGCTCGTTATATCAAGTGCTAGACTCGAGTTTCGCCCTCCTTTGGGCTCATCAGTAGAACAAAGCCAAACTCAGGATTCAAAACCCAAGTCACTTGCATGCTAGGCGAGTACTCTGCCACTGAGATACCTCGCCACATACAAGAAAGTCTATTAACCTACATAGATTAAGCAAACCACGGCGAAGGCCGACTGTGGAATATACCTCCTCTTTTCAACGAGGGGTGTAGTCATCCAACTACTTAGAACCCAGGCCGATGTCTCACAAGTAGGATTTTATACTCGCTAGGATGATGTCATCGAACAAGCTAACCCAGCGAGCAAATAAATTGGATTTTTGAATGTGCGATTATATATATATATATAATTATTTTCACAATCATAGGTTGTGGGCTGCAGCATTGTCTGATTGTGAAAATAATATATATATATATATATATATATAATGACAGATCGAACACTCTCTGAGACTTACTATGTTCGTAAAATTAATATGGGGTTTATTCTCTCACATTTATATGACTGTCACGGTGGCCGAATGGTTAAGGATGTTGGATTGAAGTTACTTGGGTCCAGGTTTCGAATCGTTCGACCGGCAATACAGTTATATATAGCCACACTTATGATTGTTTGTCAACATGAAACATATATGTTTGTGGATAATGAATATTTATAATAAGTAATTATGTATATTCTCTGATCAGTAATTTTATTTATTTATATATATATTATTTTATTTAAATACTTGTTATGGTCCGGAAAAGAAAACACGTACTCAGAGTTTAGAGAAACAAGTTTATTGAAAAAAGGTATACCACAACAGATACCAAGTATTAGACTGGGTAGTTTACAACCGTGAGAGGCATGTGCTCCCAGTATTTATATTGAGCGAAAGAGTTTATGTTGTCCGTGAGGTAAGGTACCATAACAATACTATACAGTCTGTTGGAGATATCCGGGTTTCATCTATCTTGTCATCCTAAATTTAGGAGACAATCTGGCTTGTTTTTTACAAAAAAAGATTTGTTGGTTCCATTGGACGCTTCAAGATCGGGGTTAAAATTTGTCCAAGATGACCAGATAAATGAAACCCGGGCACCTTGAACAGACACTGGAATGTATAGTATTTAAATAAAATAATTAATATTAGAACCTACGATCGATCACTTTGCTATATGTGAGCGGAGAAGTAAACAACTCCAAAATCGCCCTACACTCCCACATACTACAAAACCGAATCTATAATTATAACAAAGAAAAAATATATAAAAAATATAAATAACAAAACATATACAAAATATATCCAATAAATATATATAGCAAAGAAAATATATAAACTGTATAAAAATAAATTCTAAAAACAAAATTTTAATAATATACATATATAAAATGATTAATAAATACAATAAAAGAAAAGAAAATAACCTTACACAAATTAAAAACTTCGATAACATCACAAGTAGAAATTAAACCCAACCCTAACTGATGTATTAGTATAACCCTAAATTACACACTACAATTTTTAAATAAACCCTAATCCTAACCCTAACTCCAAATTATATACTACATTTTTTAAATAAAGAAGAATAAACATCGGCATAGAAGACCACCACATACAATTCCCCTTCCAAAACATGCACCCACTACATTCCCATTCGATATGAACAACCCCACAATCCCCCACAACAAACCTAAAATTAGACATTGGAGCATAATATTACATTTCTTCTTCATGATATAAAATAACCAATTTTTGGATTAACCAACTAGATAAACATAAGGACCATGTTCTAATCCATTTCCCATAATTTTTTTTTTGAATAGAAATCGCTCCAGACAAGGCATGAAGCCACTTAATGTAAGGAGCTAACAAGAACAAAAGATGATTATTGCAAAGACAGCAGATGCCTATTGGCCTTAGTCTTGACAAGACCAAGGTTATAGGTAGGAGGAAAACAGTCAGCAGGAAGAGAGTTTCACAAGCCTGCAGTTCTTAGGAAAAAGTTAGTCGTGGAGACGAGTGGAACGATAGGCCCCATCATGCGCAACTTCCTTAACAGCCTTTGGTCTGTTAATGACGCACCACATCGGGGATCATCATGAATTGACTTGGCTTTATGAGCGCCCCTTTATTGCCACTATTTGTGGAAACGCCTTGAGCCTGCTCTCGGCCTACAAAGCCAGCAGGACATCCGATTAAACTTCCTGATACGTGCATATATATTTTGATTGCTTGCGGTTCTCTTTTAAACATTGATATCTAATTTGTATTATGTTTCGGAATTTTTTAGATGAGGGTTGATAATTTGTAGAATTTGGTATATTCGGACTACTGTTCTCATCTTGGGTGTTTTTATCACAACGTTTTGGCCGATGTAACCTCCGAACTTCTTCAGGTGTACCTTGTTGAACTCAGGAATCTTTCTGTCGAACTCAAAGTAAGACGACTCAAAGAAGCAGCACATATGTTAGGCAACAATTACTTAGTAAGCAGACCTAGTATAGAATTCAATACAATATAGGAACCTATAATTATGAATAATAGATAAGTAGTGATCTATAGTGATAAGTAGTTAGATCAAAAACAAGAATAGGTTTAAGGCTCCCAAAATTCATACTAGAATTGTCTGCAAGGACCCGTGGTGCAGTGGATATAGTACTAAGTAAAATTCAGTTCTAAGTGACAGTCATCTGAAGGTTGAAGGTTCAAGGTGATACGAAGAATTGCGAACTACTGTATTATGGAACGAGAGCGTGCTACCCCCGTGGATTAAATAATGGGTTCCATTTGAAATTTCGTTCAGATTCCCGAGTTCGACAAGGTATGGAGGTTACATCGGCCGAAACGTTGTGATAAAAACACCCAAGATGAGAAGAGTAGTCCGAATATACCGAATTCTACAAATTAAGTTGTACAGGGTGGGCCAAAATAAGGGTCCTATCTTTAAATTTGAATAACTTGAATTTGAATAACTTCCACAAAATAAAAGTTAAACTCACCAAACTTTATGTGTGTGTAGACTGACCCTTCCGAGATTTTTGGAAATAAACAAAACAAATTTTAGCCGAAAAACACTTCTTAAAACTTACAAAAACTAAAGTATTGTTTTTTACACTGTTTTGGGTTTTTTAAGCAAAAATAATGTTTTCTAAATGAGGGTACGTTCCTTAGGGCTAATACGGCTCATGCTTGCTTCGGAAGGGGTCCTTTACTTATTCTAAAAAAAAAAAAAAATCAATAAATAAAAAAGTTATGAATTTTTAAAAATAGGACCCTTATTTTTGCCCACCCTGTATTATTTTGATTTATTTAGACTACGATTTGGTTCTTTTATTCGCGAGATTCTTTACATCGAGCTCTGAAATCTCTACGGAATTTCGAACTGAACCTTTTATTTTACCCACGAAGGTAGATTGTTCTCGTTCTGTCGGTCATGCCAGATAGAATTTGGTTAATTCTTTTATTCTTAGTTATTTTCACCTTTAGTAAGGATTGAACCATCAAATTCTAGAAGACATCTTCACTTAGAACGGATTGTTAACCAACATTTTATTTATTTATTTTTTTTTTTACTCTCGGTGTCATCACTTATCAAGGCCAATAGCCACTAGAGGATAAGACAGGAATGAATGTCAGCCGAAAGATGAAGAACACTATAGAAGTACTGACATTATATTAATAAATGATATGAATTGTGTTTGATTACTTTTGATAAAAATCTATTGACATTGGATTTGAAGACGTTAAATTTCAGGGAATTTTGTTTAATTAGTATCTAATGACTACGGATAAAGTTTAATGCAAATCTGAAATATTTAAATTTTCAAATGAGAGGTTATAATCAGTAGGGAAGCAGTCCCACAGGAATGTGTTTCACAAGTGGGAAGCCCTTGCAAAGAAGCTGGAAATTCCGCCTGATACTAGGTACGTGGAGGGAGAAAGTAAAGTTTTTTTTGTTTATTTTATTGCGATAGGAAGACGAGTTCTTGCTTTGAATTTCTTACAAGGAGAAACCAAAGACTGGAGCTCAGTCGAGGACCTTCTATGAAAAAAAAACAATAGAGTAGAGAGAGACTAGCAATGTCTCTTCTGTGAGCAAGGGGTTGTAGGGAAGAGAAGAGATCCCCCCCCCCCTCTCCACCCACTATATTTCGAAGTTGATTTTATACTCTGTCAAGGCAGGAAATAGTGCTTTGTGTGTCACCTCCCCAGATGTGCCAGTAGTATTCCATCTTTGGACGTATCTGATTCTTGTATAAGTAGAGGATTGTATTTGGAATCAGGTACTTTCTGGAGCCGTGGAATGATCTGACCATTTTTCCAGAGGCGTTAGCAACAGACTGGATGGATATGTTGCATTTCCACTTAACGATGGGGTGTGTATAAACCATTATACACCTGTGTCGTCGTTGTCGTTGTGAAACCAGGTTCTTTTCATCTGCTGATAAAACCACTCAGACGCCGATGTTTATAAAAAAGGTTTATTTAAAAAGACAGCCACAGAAAAACATGAGAGAGACAGGTTACTTGTATCAGAGAGAGAGAGAGAGAGAGAGATTGCTTGCCTCAATACACCCCCACATTCTACGCACTGGTCCCCCCCCCCCCCGATTGGTAACAGGACCCACTCACATCTTTTCTGATTTAAATCTTGCCAGCTAAAAGAGAAAAAAATAAATTTCTGGCTGGAAGTCAGGTGATTTTGTTGACTTCTGTTCTGGAGACCCTTGACATTTAAGGTGCCACTCGCACCCTTCCACCCAAACACGGCCCTTGTTTATGTAACAGAGATTTGCCTTCCATTTTAAGATCTGAAGTGGCATGTGGAAAAATTGCTAAACATTAATATTTTACTTAAGAAAAGTTTGTTTTTTTTGTTTGTTTTTGTTTGCACATAAGTTTTGTTTTAATTTTTACAGTTATATTGTGGAACAAATCTAATTAAATTCGTTGATTAGTTGATATAGTCGAGGTAAAAATTGCTCGCAGGTATGTAAAGAGCTTAGACTTGTTTCCGAAAATAGCTCAGATCTCGGAACTCCCCCTTTCCTTGTGATTTCCCCACCTTCATCTAAGCGAGCACTTCTTAATAATGAAAACAGTCCTTCCCAAGCGAAAATGCAATCAGATAACTAAAAGACAAAAACAAACAAAAGCAACCTGTTATTTTCAAGTGCATTCTGACAAGTCACTTGTAGACGCTAATCCGATCAATCGCTCAGTTGTAGAGCGGAGGACCGAAGACAGAGAGAAGCAAAGTTACCATTTTTCGTCAAATCAAAATAAGGGAGATAAATCTATCACTATTTAGAGAATAGTCATCCACAGACAGACTGTTTTGGTGTATCACAGCTCTTAAGTGCAGCTAGACTAGCATCTCTCCCTAGC
>OY744519.1:206590609-206655609 GCA_963556195.1 Sepiola atlantica
ATCTGATGAAACATTGGTAAAATAACATCCCAGATAAGAACAGTAGTTCGAACGATCGAAATAATACAAATGTATTTAATACAACTAAAACAGATCTATTAAATACAAATAATACAAATGTATTGAATACAACTAATATTTGAATACACATAATACAAATAATTTTTAAATACAAATAATACAAATGTATTAAATACAAATAATATTCAAATAGAAATCTTTTAATAATGGAGTTTATGTATCTGTCTGTCTGTCGCCCAAACTATACTATTTAATACTATTGTACTTATGAAATAGTATAGTATATACAATTTCAGACTAATGTACTATCTTTAAATGCTCAATTCAGGGCCATTGTGTAGTATAGTATATGTTCTGTTGTCATGATACCATCCTCCCAGGCATTTTCTCCTCCTTTTTTGAGAGGTGTGGAGGTAGTGTAGTTTCTGTTCTGTTGTTTCACATTATTATTCTTTATTTTCATTACGTTGTTAAGACAAGGTGTTTTGTTGTAAATTGAAGTTAAGCAAGGCATATCCGAGCCATTAGTAAATGGGTGACCATTTTGGAAAAATAAATTGCTGACTCATGCTTCCAGTTCTTCCGGAAGTGACGTCATTGTGAGGATTTTTTCACATTATCATACTTTATTTTCATTACGTTGTTAAGACAAGGTGTTTTGTTGTAAATTGAAGTTAAGCAACAAATATCTCTGCCATTACTAAATGGGTAACCATTTTGGAAGAATAATAAAACTGGTTCTTTGATATGACGTAGGCGCCTTCAAAAGCATATTTAAATATGAGTTCTTTGATATGAGAGAGGCGCCTCAATTTTTTTTCTTAACTATGCATGGGGTAAAAAAAATATTTTTCTTAACTATGCATGGGGTAAAAAAAAAAATTGGGGGGGGGGGGTAATTCTTTTTTTTTAAACTAAAAATATAATGTATGGGGGAGGGTAAAAAAAATGACGTGGGGGTAAAAGTTTTTTTTTTTTTATCTTTTTAACTGAAAATATTAATATGTTTGGGGGGGGGGTCAAATTGTTTTGTTTTTTTGTTTTTTTTTTAAATTAAAAATATTCTTATGTATGGGGTGGTATTTTTTTTTTTTTAACTGAAAATATTAATATGTATGGGCTAGGGTAAAAAAATTGGGGGGGGGGACGGGTAAAAAAAATTTTTACATTTTTTTTTTATACTAAAAATATTTCTATGTATGGGGGAGGGTAAAAAAAAAATTTGGGTGGGGGCAAAAAAAATTTTTTTCTTTATTTTTAACTAAAAATATTCTTGAACGGAAACAAAGAAAATCAATGTCTAACCACCCAAGAAATATGACTGGGGCTCCATCGGTTTATGGGTGAGCATTCATTTCTGACGCGGCAGCCTAGCAAAAATATGCGACCGGAGGGAGCATATATTTTCTAGTAATACTAATGTATTAAATAAAAATAATATTTAAATACGAATAATGTAAATGTATTAACTATAACTTATATTTAAATATGAATAATACAAATGTTTAAATACAAATAATACAAATGTATCAAATACAAGTAATATTTAAATACAAATAAAACAAATTTATTAAATACAAATAATATTCTTGATCTTATACCAGTAATAGTAATAAAGAAATGTTCTACTGAGCTGGCCCCTGTCCTCTCCAAACTATACAGCAAATGCCTTACTGAATCTTGTTTCCTTGATGGTTGGAAAATTGCCTCTGTGGTACCAGTCTTCAAGAATTCTGGAGATAGAACTGATGCTCTAAACTACTGCCCAATCAGTCTACTCCCGATCTTTGCTAAAATCATTAATCAATCTAGCGATAGTCCGGCACCTAGTTAATGCTTAACTTCTTTCTGATCATCAATACGGATTTAGACAAGCACAATCTACTGCAGATATCCTAACTGTCATCTCTGAACACATATACCATGCACTGAACAAGGCAGGTGAAGCTAGGACGGTTGCGCTCGATATATCCAAGGCCTTTGACAAAGTCTGGCATGAAGGGCTTCTCCTAAAACTGCACTCATATGGTATTACTTGACAAATATTTAATATAATTAAATCGTTCCTAACAAAAAGAAAGATCCAGGTTGTCCTCGATGGCCGTTCAACTAAGCAACATTACATAAATGCTGGTGTACCCCAGGGATCCATTCTTAAACCTCTACTGTTCCTGATTTTCATAAATGACCTCCCTGATGTCATTGAGACTGAGATAGGAATATTTGCTGACGACACCACGCTCTACTCTCGGCATGTGGGCAAAACCGACGCTCACATATCTGAGGCAATGGCTGAATCCTTTGAAAATGACCTCCAGTCTGTAGTGGAATGGGGTCAAAAATGGATGGTAACTTTTAATGCCGAAAAGACAAAGCTCCTTTCCTTCAATAACTACAAGAAACCTCTTCAATCTCTGATTGTCATGGCAAATAACACCCTGCCTGAGAGTTCATCATTCAAACTCCTCAGCCTAACTTTCACAGATAACATGAATTGGAACAAATACATTGAATACATTGCCAGGGCTGCTGCAAAGAAGGTGGGCTCCCTCTACCGTGCTAGTAAACTTCTCACACCTGACATTATCCTATATCTCTGCAAAGCCACTGTCCACCCATGCATGAAGTATTGTTGCCACATCTGGGCTGGGGCATCATCCACTAGTCTCTTCCTCTTAGACAGGTCCAAAAAAGAGTCTCCAACTGTCCCTGTCCCATCGCCGCAATGTTGTTTCCTTGTTCCTGTTTTACAAGTACTTCAATGGATTGTGCTCTGATGAACAGTTGCTGCTCTGGTGCCCCATGACGTAAATTCACTAGACCAACCTGACAATCTGCCAAATCCCATCCATTCACTGCGGAGGTCCCCAGATGCCGAAGAGCTTTCTATTCTAAAAGCTTTTTTCCTCGTGCTGCTGAACCCTGGAACTTCCCCCCCCTGCTCCATGTTTTCCTGACGGTACTGACATGCAGAAATTTAAAATCTCGCAGCTCCCCCCCAAAAAACTTTAACCTTTTTTCTCAGTAGCCCCTTACATCTACAGTGGTGGCCTGCCTTGTTTGGGGTGACTCATTAGTAATATATATATATATATATATATATATAAAGTATAAATTTTTATTTATACAAACATTATTGGTTACAAATGGGCATACATGTTTCGGTTGCACTCTTCGCAGAAAGTCAACCTCATCAGACCAAGGATTCCAGAGAAATGGGATGGATTTGGAGACCTTTCTCCCCCAAATAAATCTTTGTTTAGGATTGATTATTTTCTATTTCTTATGAATTAGTATTACCTATTTTACTTGTTGACTCTTATTTATCTTTTTTTATTCTTTTTATGACCTGCCTATCCTTTTTTCATTACCTACTTAGCTTTGGTTACCTTTCAACTCTGTTTAACTTTCCAACGGTTCTAATTAGCGACGGTGAGCAATGGACAAAAAACAGAGAAAACGAATCTTTTGATGTTTCTATGGTTACCTTTCAACTCTGATTAACTTTCCAAGTTTTACAAACACATTTAGGTATAAATATCTTATCTATCTGTAAAATACACACATGTAAGCAGATTTAATAGATACACAAGTACATATAAACAAACATACATAAATATACCCACACATCTAAACATGAACACACACACAGATCCACTTTCAAGCAAAAATATATTTAAAGTATGTACGTGCGCATGAATATACTTTCAGTATATAAAACAGTTTCAATATATAAAATAATTTCAATACAAGAAATACACACGCCTGTACAAGTAAATACATAAACACACACACATACATACATGAACACACATACACATATATATACACACTTATGCACAGACATACATGCATATATCCACAACGCAAATATACATATATATATGCACACACACACTTTCAAGCGTAAATAGTTATTAAAAATATGTACATATACATACACATACACACGCTTAGACAACACACACTCATATACATACATATATATATATATAGTCTCGGAAGTTTCTCAACCATTAAAACTATATAAAAAAAATAAAAAAAAAATAAAAAAAACTTATAGTCTCAAGTCTTCCAGTGGAAAATCACTCATGTAAGTCATTTATTTTTTACAGTTATTATATTAGTTAGTTTCTAACACTATTTTAAGGGATCATCAGTTGTTTACCATGAAAAACTGTTTCGGGAATTTATATATGTATATATATATACATACATACAAAGTGCATACAAATTAATAAATAAATATATACAAGTACATACATAGAATATATAACCCAGACTATACAAATATAAAGACTAAACACAAATATATACACGTACATCCATAGCTGGCTATACATAACATACATACACAATGTATAGATAAACATATATAAAGCAGACACATAGGCAAATAAATATGCCCATTAACCAACATATACATACACAAGGAATGAATATAAAAATAAAATAAAAATACAACTTTTGCAGCAGTATAAACATACTCGGACAAATAAGATATCAGTTAAAGTATCCATACCAGTACATACACATATATTTCGATCCAATTACATACACATATGCTCATAAATACATATACATACATACATAAACCATACAATTATATATGTATACACCCTTACAGATACGCATACACTTTCATACCCATATAACATAAATATACATAAAATCATTAGATATGCATACAGACACCGTGCACACACATATGCATGTGTATACAAATACTTGCATGCATGCACACAAACAGGACCACATGTACACAAACATCTATAATTCAGTAATTAAAACCATTCATTATTCCTCCAATCTATCTCAGCTTAAATTACTTACATTTAAAGATAAATACCATAAGGGCACACACACAACACGCACATACATATATATATATATATATATATATGCATACATATATACGTGGTAACTATGCGTATGTGCTGAAAACATTATTATAGGTTGATGTGCAGTGATTTTTGGATGATATAGATTGTATAAGTTCAAAATTATAAAGACATAAGAATTTTAAATTAAATAATGATAATAATAATAAAATTAAAATTAAAATAATCAACAAAAAATAAGAAAGAAAAATAAGAAAGAAAAAATAAAAAATGAAAATAAAAATAATAAAAAATAAAATAAAATAAAAAATAAGATTAAAAATTTGGTCTGTCTTATACTAACAATGAAGTAACAGTCAGTAGAGTGATAGTAGTTATTAGTAATCTAAAGTCTGCTTAGCGTGTGCTTCTTTAATTGTTTGCACTTCAAACTCGTTTCGTTTCTGACGTTGAGTAATTTTTCTCTATCTTTAAATTTAACAATTTCAAGTTTCTCACCCAGGCATAAGAAACAGGGTGATGAGAGTGATCTACATGTTTTCACCCTTCTTATTATGCACCATCTAATTATTGTTTTTTTTTCTCGTTTATCAATTTCCAGAAGTATCGGGACAGCGAAGTGTTACTGTATTTTTTATTTCTAAAGGATAATTTATGCATGTAATACCTATCCTTAAAACTTCTTGACGTGCTTCCTATATAGAACTTACTATCGCCTGGATTTTCAGTAGTGTAGATTTCCGCACGATATATTACTGATGCGGTGACGCAATTTTTTTGTAAGTGACATTCATCCTGTCTCTGACAGTTACAATTGTTAGTTGTAGGATTACCTTCAATATCACTATTAGTATCATTCTTTTTAAGTATTTTATTATGTTTTTTAATTATTCTTTCTATGTTGTCTGTACAACTATAACTTAGTTTTAATGTATTATTAAATAGCTTATGGAGTGTGTTACCAGGTTGGAAGTGTTTGTCTATAAGTTGTAGAAATTTGTTACCAATTTTTGTTTTTAACATCATATCGAATGGGGGTGTAAACCAGATTATTTTCCTGCCTCTGTTTCTAGAGTTGCTAGCATTTGTAGTTGTATTTTTATATTTTATATCGGCATTTACGTACCCGCTATTCTTTAAGGCAGTATTGTAAATATTTTTATAGTTGTTAAACGTTGTTTCGTCTGATGAGTTATTGCTAATTCTACTTTCTATTGACTTGGGTATGTGTTTAATTATTGAAGGAGGGTGGGTTGATTGCGGATGTACGTATATGGGGCTGGAGTTTTCTTTCATGAAGGGTTTATATTTGTTTTCAGTTAGGTTAAACGTAACATCAAGGAAGTTAACTTGTTTGACATTGCCGTTTATTCATTTCTTTATGGATCTTTCTTATCTTGTCGCATTTCGTGCTAGTAGATTCCTTGACTACCATTACGCCATCATCCCTATATAAACCTATATCCCTATATCTATGTTATTGTTCATGGTAATATTTCTTAATATATATAGTCCTACTAGATTAGATGCCTCAGCTGAGTCTAATGAACCCATAGAAACATCAAAAGATCCGTTTTCTCTGTTTTTTGTCCATTGCTCACCGTCGCTAATTAGAACCATTGGAAAGTTAAACAGAGTTGAAAGGTAACCAAAGCTAAGTAGGTAATGAAAAAAGGATAGGCAGGTCATAAAAAGAATAAACAAGATAAAAAAGAGTCAACAAGTAAAATAGGTAATCCGATACTAATTCATAAGAAATAGAAAATAATCAATCCCAAACAAAGATTTATTTGGGGGAGAAAGGTCTACAAATCCATCCCATTTCTCTGGAATCCTTGGTCTGATGAGGTTGATTTTCTGTGAAGAGTGCAACCGAAACATGTATGCACATATGTAACCAATAATGTTTGTATAAATAAAAATTTATACTTATAAACAGCTCTACTTGTTATTGAGCACTTTTTATAAACACTTGAGTTTCAACGGATTTACATCTACAGAAACTAATACAATACATGTGCAATATATATATATATATATAGCCTCGGACGACTAATCTGCACTTATATATATATATATATATATATATATATATATATATATATATATATATAAACCAGATTGTGTACACCCACCCCTGTTTAAACTTACCAGAGCCAAAAATAGTTTGTAGCAATAAAAGCCTAACCCAGTGCTAATTATAAGATATTTAGATAGAAAACTTTTAAAACCTTAGCACTCCTATCCCCCCTCTCGAATGAACATCGGCTACTAATTTTTAAAAAAACTTTAACCATTACCCCTCTCACACACACTATTATTGTTTTTACTAGCGATAGGGTGTGTTTACCCGTGCGTTTATTATTTTTTCGCTCCCTGTGCGGTTTAAGAATATGCAGAGAATTGTATTCATTCGTGTCATCAAATTTATATATATATATATATATATATATATATATATATATATATATATATTCCCATTTTAAAACATATTCCATGATATCTTAGCCCAGGAAGTCTTTTTAATGGCGAATATTTTCCACCTCACGTTTTACTGAGCCTTGCCTGCATCCACGAACGTACCTCTTTTTGGACTTTTTACCCTTTGGATTCATTCTATCTTCGCCGCACCTGAATTTGTGGTTTTTGGAATTTAACCTTGAATCCTCTCTCACCACCTCTTTTAACGACCTACCTATCTACATTTCATTTTCTCCGCTGGACTCTTCGACACCGGACTTTTTAGCAATCGGACATTTGCTTGCATTCGGGCAGAGTTTCGCCCTGTGTTTCTTTCCCTACAACTTTTATTTTACTTTTTCAAATTTTAAATCTTGGCCTTTGCCAACTTATCTATCCCAGCGACTTCCTCTGATGATAAGCTTTTGATCTTTGAAAAGCCTGGCTTAAGGAAAATTTAACTTGAATAAATTGCCTTTTTGCGGAATATACCTTGCTCTGAGCAATTGAATTGAAATTTGATTTGGCTTTTGCTTCTCTAATTCCTTTCCATTCTTCTTCATATATATATATATATATATATATATATATATATATATGTGTGTGTGGGTGGATGTTAGTGATATATTTCTTGCTCAGTGATTGGACGAAAGTTGTTGTACAATCCTGTTCATATAAATCACCAAACTTTGTAATGAAAAGTTGTTTGTTCAACATTTAATTTGTTGAAAGTGTTGGAAATTGATCGGCATTTCCTGTTGGTAATCTGCATTGTATGGGAAGTCAGAATGCATAAATCAATGGAATTTCTATATAAATGTACATGAAAAGATATCACAATCTGACCGAGATTGGTTTCTTCCATAGATGTCAAAGTTCAAATCAGACTGATTTCAATTCTGATAAAAATTACAATTTGATTTTGTTAGATTTTATGCAGCAATATAAAGCTTCTGTCGGGATCAGACTAACAACCATTGTTAAATCTTGGACATTGAGAGCTCATGGCTGGACAACTGCGACACATTTTAATCGATATACATGTAAAGTGTATTTACTTATATCTGTATGCTGTAACATACCACTCAATAAGTCCCGGGCGTAACTGATAAAATAAAACTTTTAAGAACAAATAAACTTTATTCATCAACATAGTCTTCTTCTTAAGTTATACACTGATGCATTGTCTTCGTAAAAGAGCACTTTTTCTTCATTTCTGACCGTTTTTGGCGATTTCTTCCTTCAAACACACAAATGATGCTATCTAATATCTACTATTGATGGTTCTTAATTTTTTAAGGTAATCGATGAACAAAATACGGAGGCCAAAACCTTGCCTGCTGATGTTTGCATCTTTTTTCACTTTGGACGGCTTTCACCTGCTGCTGTCCATTCAGCTGACTGCCAATTTGACTCCGGAGTGAAGTGGTGGATCCATGTTTCATCCATTGTCACATATTGACACAGAAACTTCTTTTTGTTGCTTTGAAACAGTTATAAACAATACTCTGAATTGTCAACTCATTGTTGTTGTGGATCGACTGTAAGCAAACGCGGCACCCACTTTTAACACAGCTTTCTCAACTTGTTTGCTATCTCGAGCAATTTCAATTTATGATTGGCCGAAACGAGTTTTTGTTTTTTAAAAATATTTTCTGGGACAACTGCCGAATTTAGATGACCTTTAAAAGGTTAAAAAATCACCAACATAAAGACTAACCCTAACCCCTAACCCTAACCATTCAGCATCATTTGCGTCTGTATGACTGCGTTAAAAGTCAGCATACCTTCTCTTAAATGTTGTTTTCGACGGAGCAAAGTCCGCATTACACTTATCAAGCCATTGATTTGCTTGAACAGTTTTTTTTTTCTCCATCAGGAAGCAATTCTTTTATCAATACACGAAATTCAGATTTTTCCATTGTATTGAAAATTTGAACAGTAGCTTCACTTAAATAACTGTAATTTGTACACTAATAATCCGATTGGGCTCAAAGTTTGACACATTCTATTTGAAGTTTATTACTTTATAAAAATCACATGGATTTTTCGTTAGTGGAGCAATCTAAATGTCAAGCCTGGGAATTATCGAGTGTGTATATCTCTATATATATAAAGTTAGGTGTGTATGTGTATATATATATATATATATATATATATATAATATTATAATAATCCCCTTTAAGAAATTAAAGTCGGGTACTCTCGGGGATGCTAAAAGTAGACTGTCAAATAGCTCTAAAGCAAAGTTCCAAATACATTCGTCGAACACTCTTGCCAGCTTCTTAGACACATATAGATTTTAATTTCCCTTAATCACGTGACAGTTTCTGGTGGCCGTGAGGATAGGGCGACTGCTTACAAATTCTAGTCTAACTCTGTGAACCAGGTTCGCACCTCCTGACTATCTGAAATTGTTACTTTCCTACACTGATGAGAGCTATAAGGTACGTCTAATATAATACAGTGTAAGTCCTTCCAAAAATGCTACCCATGGAATTGTTAATAAAATTCACAATCCTTTCGGAAATCCAACCATATTTTGTACAAATAAACCTCAGTCTAAGTGGGTGCTATTAAATCAGGCTGTCTGAAAATACTGGCTTCCTGACTAAAAATGCACCAAACATTGATGTTGTTGTTTTTTCCTTTCCCTTTGCAAAACTCAATCATGTTCTGCAAAGCGAAAAACAAAAACAAAAACAAAAACATATTCCTGTACAAAATAACCAAACCAAACACGATTAATAAATATTTGAAGATATAAAGAACTTGAAGCATAAAAACTTTTACCAAAATGACCGTATTCGCCATTAAATAACCCGAAAAGAGTGGATATGTCGTAAAACAAAACAACCAAACCTCAGTCTATTCCTGACTTGTCCACCAAGTTTCAGTCATAAATTCCCAACAGGCTGTATTTTCACCTTTTAATGATATACTTCAAATGTGCACCTCCGCATTGCAAGCAAGGGTGCGGAGTCGGAAGGAATAAGGTCCAACTCTAACGGTTCCAGAAATTCTGACTTTGACTCCTAGAATTTCCAAATATCCTACTCCAGCTCTTTATTTTAAATTTGCTGTTGATTGTTTGGAGATAAAAGAATCTGATTCTGACTCCTTCCGAAACTTCTGACTCTGACTCTGGTTACAAGCACACCTGGCAAAATTGTCAAGAGTATTCTTGGGATTTCTTTGAGATCCCCCCACCCCAGATAAAAATACTGGGGTTTGTGGGTAAGGTCTGTTGAATGTGAAGCCCATTCAGAACCATACTAAGCAATGTTCTCTGGAATATGAGTCACAACAAGCCTCCCCATATTTCTAATATTCTCCGCCTCTTTCGATAACCATTGCAAATCACTTTGCATTATCGCAGCAGCCGTTCACCATTCTCTGGAATTTGAGTGGCAATAAACCTCCTCAAGATTCAAGTACTCTCCGTATCTTTTGGATGGGGATCTGAATGGTGTTTACTCTCCTTAGTCTTTTCATTCTCCTTGACCCTTCACAACTTTTATGTTGATGAATTTTTGATTGAGGATAAGGATTGCCAATTTGCATAATTTCAGTTATTCAAACTACTGTTTTCATCTTAAGTGTTATCGCAACGTTTCAGCTGCCACAACCTCCGACCTTCTTCAGGTGTATCTTGTCGAACTCGGGAATCTGGACGGAATTTCAAATGGAACTCTTTATTTAATCCACGGGGATAGCATGCTCTTGTTCCATCAGCCATGACCGGGAAGAAGTTTTCAGTAATTCGCATTTCTTCGTATCGCCAACACCAAGGATTGAATCTTCAACCTTCAGATGACAATCACTTAGAACCACGGGTCCCGCATCATGAGTTTCTTATTTCTGTGACTTGATGCATTTTCTGGTCATCTCAGTATACCTACTGCGGCTATTACACTCTCAAGTGAACCATTAGTGAGAATGGAGCTTATTATAGAAGTGAACCATTAGTGAGAGTGGAGCTTATTATAGAAGTAAACCATTAGTGAGAGTGGAGCTTATTATAGAAGTGAACCATTAGTGAGAGTGGAGCTAATTATAGAAGTTAACCATTAGTGAGAATAGAGCTTATTATAGAAGTGAACCATTAGTGAGAGTGGAGCTTATTATAGAAGTTAACCATTAGTGAGAGTGGAGCTTATTATAGAAGTGAACCATTAGTGAGAGTGGAGCTTATTATAGAAGTGAACCATTAGTGAGAGTGGAGCTTATTATAGAAGTGAACCATTAGTGAGAGTGGAGCTTATTATAGAAGTGAACCATTAGTGAGAGTGGAGCTTATTATAGAAGTGAACCATTAATGAGAGTGGAGCTTATTATAGAAGTGAACCATTAGTGAGAGTGGAGCTAATTATAGAAGTTAACCATTAGTGAGAGTGGAGCTAATTATAGAAGTGAACCATTAGTGAGAGTGGATCTTATTATAGAAGTGAACCATTAGTGAGAGTGGAGCTTATTATAGAAGTGAACCATTAGTGAGAGTGGAGCTTATTATAGAAGTGAACCATTAGTGAGAGTGGAGCTAATTATAGAAGTGAACCATTAGTGAGAGTGGAGCTAATTATAGAAGTGAACCATTAGTGAGAGTGGAGCTTATTATAGAAGTGAACCATTAGTGAGAGTGGAGCTTATTATAGAAGTGAACCATTAGTGAGAGTGGAGCTAATTATAGAAGTTAACCATTAGTGAGAGTGGAGCTTATTATAGAAGTGAACCATTAGTGAGAGTGGAGCTAATTATAGAAGTTAACCATTAGTGAGAGTGGAGCTAATTATAGAAGTTAACCATTAGTGAGAGTGGAGCTAATTATAGAAGTGAACCATTAGTGAGAGTTGGGCTTATTATAGAAGTGAACCATTAGTGAGAGTGGAGCTAATTATAGAAGTGAACCATTAGTGAGAGTGGAGCTAATTATAGAAGTGAACCATTAGTGAGAATAGAGCTTATTATAGAAGTGAACCATTAGTGAGAGTGGAGCTTATTATAGAAGTGAACCATTAGTGAGAGTGGAGCTTATTATAGAAGTGAACCATTAGTGAGAGTGGAGCTAATTATACAAGTTAACCATTAGTGAGAGTGGAGCTTATTATAGAAGTGAACCATTAGTGAGAGTGGAGCTAATTATAGAAGTTAACCATTAGTGAGAGTGGAGCTAATTATAGAAGTTAACCATTAGTGAGAGTGGAGCTAATTATAGAAGTGAACCATTAGTGAGAGTTGGGCTTATTATAGAAGTGAACCATTAGTGAGAGTGGAGCTAATTATAGAAGTGAACCATTAGTGAGAGTGGAGCTAATTATAGAAGTGAACCATTAGTGAGAATAGAGCTTATTATAGAAGTGAACCATTAGTGAGAGTGGAGCTTATTATAGAAGTGAACCATTAGTGAGAGTGGAGCTTATTATAGAAGTGAACCATTAGTGAGAGTGGAGCTAATTATACAAGTTAACCATTAGTGAGAGTGGAGCTTATTATAGAAGTGAACCATTAGTGAGAGTGGAGCTAATTATAGAAGTTAACCATTAGTGAGAGTGGAGCTTATTATAGAAGTGAACCATTAGTGAGAGTGGAGCTAATTATAGAAGTGAACCATTAGTGAGAGAGGAGCTTATTATAGAAGTGAACCATTAGGGAGAGTGGAACTTATTATAGAAGTGAACCATTAGGGAGAGTGGAACTTATTATAGAAGTGAACCATTAGGGAGAGTGGAACTTATTATAGAAGTGAACCATTAGGGAGAGTGGAACTTATTATAGAAGTGAACCATTAGTGAGAGAGGGGCTTACTATAGAAGTGAACCATTATGGAGAGTAGGGGCTTATTATAGAAGTGAACCATTATGGAGAGTTGGGCTTATTATAGAAGTGAACCATTAGGGAGAGTGGGGCTTATTATAGAAGTTTTGTGGGCCATAAGTATTTTCTTCATAGATCACCATTTTGCGAGCACAGCTCAATAGTTTATAATGTGCTTGATCCAAGCTCCTTGGCACTGAATCACTTTGGTTACTTGTTAGAAATTAGCTTGTCTTCAGGGAAGTAGCGATGGAGGTATTAGAGATAAGCATTGCAGCAATGCGATGTTTCTCCATAAATTACAGTATCCATGTCTATTTTCATGGCTAATTTTCATACATGATAGCGATAATAAAATGGATTATTTTGGAACCACCCTGTATATCATTAAAATTTTTTGTTCTTTATTTTCTTTTGATGTATCATTGTCAATCCCATAACTTCAGTTATAATGTCTCTATTTTCACACACGTTTTGACCATATTAGTATTTTTGTGGTTGTCAAACAGAAGAAAAAAAAAAGGTTTGCGGAATTTTTTAACCATTGAGATTATTTTTATTTTTAATGATAAACCAATTTTAAGTTTAGATATTCTTTGTATTATTTTAATTATTCGGACTACTGTTCTCATTTTAAGTGTTATTCTCACAACGTTTCAGCCGATGTAATCTCTGACCTTCTTCAGGTGTGTTTTGTCGAACCTGGGAATGTGTATGGAATTTCAAACTATACTCTTTATTTAATCCATGGGGGTAGATTGTTCTCATTCCATCAGCCATAATAGGGTAGAAGTCTTAAGTAATTCATAATTGTATTTTTAGAATCACCTATACTGAGGATTGACCCCTGTGCACATGGACCTGTGGCGCAACGGATATAAGTGCTAAGTTATAATCAGTTCTAAGTGGCAGTCTTCTGGAGGTTGAAGGTTCAATCCTCAGTGTGGGCGATACTAAGAATACAATTACGAATTACTGAAGACTTCTACCCGGTCATGGTTGACAGAACAAGAACAAGCTACCCCCATGGATCAGTTCGAAATCTCATACAGATTCCTGATTTCGACATAAAAATTCTCAAGTTTGACAAGACGCATCTGAAAAAGGTCGAAAGTTACATCGACCAAAACATTATGAGAATAACGTCCACGATGAGAACAGTAGTCCGAATAATACAAATTATCAATCATCTCTAAATTCCGAAACATTAGATATTCTTATCTAAATTTTTTTCTAATTTCATAAGTCACAAATGATAGGATTTGCTAAAACACGGATCTGCCCAAGATTGCTTTCTTTCGTCAACATTGAAGATCAAATCAAATCTTTTGGCCCAACCTTGTTAAACATCGCTTTAATTACTTTTGGTTGAAGGAAGCAACCTTTTTTTAAACTTAATTAATTGTAATTTCTTGCGGAAAATCTAATTTGTTCGCAATTTTTGCCGTCAAAAAAGAGATTTGACAGAAAAGGAACTTTTATGATGTGAAATGTTCAGTGACAAATTGACTCTGTCTTATTTGTAGTTTTTTCTTTTCTTTTTATTTTTAGAAATGTGACATAAAAAAACTCCATCGCAGACGAACACTACATTCCTATTAGAATAAGATCCCTATTCTATCAATAATTGCTACACAGGAACCATTAGCTTATTAAATAACAGCGCACTTAGTGGAAAATTAGGGAAAGAGTGGTTTGTGGAATTCATGGTGGAGTTTTGAGCAAACTGCTGGGCAAGCAGTTCAGCCTTATTCGTTGCTGTAGAAGCGACTTCATGGTTGTTGGATAGTGGGGTAATTGCTGGTTGCTGGATAGTGGGGTAATTGCTGGTTGTTGGATAGTGGGGTAATTGCTGATTGCCCATTGCATTGTTTACTTCATGGTTGTTGGATAGTGGGGTAATTGCTGATTGTCCATTGCATTGTTCACTGCACTATTATAGATTTTTGTCACAAATCGTGAGTTTCTAATTTTTGTGGCGCGATTTCTAGTCATGTCAGCATTCCTACTCTTAGCTGCGGCTATTATACTCTTACAGTGGTTTCTTGGTGCTCAAATGATAGCTTATTTTCAGCTGACTTATTTTCAAATGATAGCTTATTTTCAGCTGACTTATTTTCAAATGATAGCTTATTTTCAGCTGACTTATTTTCAAATGATAGCTTATTTTCAGCTGACTTATTTTCAAATGATAGCTTATTTTCAGCTGACTTATTTTCAAATGATAGCTTATTTTCAGCTGACTTATTTTCAAATGATAGCTTATTTTCAGCTGACTTATTTTCAAATGATAGCTTATTTTCAGCTGACTTATTTTCAAATGATAGCTTATTTTCAGCTGACTTATTTTCAAATGATAGCTTATTTTCAGCTGACTTATTTTCAAATGATAGCTTATTTTCAGCTGACTTATTTTCAAATGATAGCTTATTTTCAGCTGACTTATTTTCAAATGATAGCTTATTTTCAGCTGACTTATTTTCAAATGATAGCTTATTTTCAGCTGATTTATGGTAGTTTAAACGGTGGAATATTTGGTGCCTATGCATAATAGCAGCTGCACAGGTGAAAGTGAACCATTGGGGAGAGTGAGGTTTGCTGTGGAATTTCTGTGTGTGGACAAATGCTTCTATATCTGACCCATTCAGTTACCCCCTCTACACACTGTTCATTTGAGCCAAATTTAAAAAAAGCAGACGGCAAGGGAAATGAATGAATTGAAAAGATGCGCAAAGCATTATGGGAGAAAAAAATAAAACAAAAGTAAATTGGATAAAAAGTCCGAACTGAAAAAATTAATTGGCGGAAGAAAAACGAAATCGATATAAAATCAATGTATACTAGTATTTCTGTAAGAGACTCAAGCTTTACTTCAAGACACATCTCTGATGGATTCACAAATAACACGTTAGTAATATCTGATTGTTTTGAGTAATGGCACTTTCATTTGGTATTGGGGGTTTATGGTAGTATCGATCATTATTAAAAAGTAATCAGCATTCTAAAGTGTGCTATATGCATCTGTCACACAGCAGGGTTCTCAGGAATAGATAGAGAAGTGAGACTTGCTGGTCCTCACAATCTGAGAGGCAGGGCGGGAAGGTGGCGGCTTGTGTAAGGGAATTGGCAATCAGAAAAGCTACGTGTGCTATTACAAGCTGAGTCTGTGGAGCTCGAGAAACTGAGCCAATCGCTGCAGTGAACATTAAAGTCCCCAAATACATGGATTTGGGTACTCGGATCCGAGGAAAGTGCTATATCGATACTATCAAAGACATAGTCCTGGGTCGATAGGAAACGGTAGAGGAAATATAGGTGACTAATGCTGTATGTGAAGGTTAATCGAAAGCATATGTAGGCTTAATCTTCAGATACCAGACTAAGTTCTCTAGTTTAGAAAAAAATGCTTTGGATGTAGACTCCAAGCCTATGCATATGTTTGTGCTAGTCTTTACGGCAGAGTGGGAGGTATCCTGACATATCAAAATAGAGATTGAGAAGTTAAGATTGGTTTTACATAGTGCTAAGATATCTGGGGATTTTACATGAAGTAAGAAGTCTACATCATCGAGGTTAGTTCTAAGTTCCCATTTATTTGTGAAGGAGAGCCTCAAGGGAGAAGACGATTTGGGTTTTTTTAGGGGATGCCTGCTTTGATCATTTTTTATTTTGTGTTTTCAGTTTTTGTTTTTTTATTAATGGGAGGGGTAGATAATGTGATAGGATTGGTTGGACAATATGGATGTTTGTTGGATGTCAAAAACAAACTTCAGACAAGTATACTATGAGCCGAATCTGTAGCTATGGTGTTGTGACCTCAGGAATGCACACCAGATAAAAAAGTGTAGTCTTCTTGATATTATACAACTGTTTATAGAGAAGCTGCTCTTAGCGCTAGCTAAGAGTTAGGGCTCCTGTACTACCAGTCAAAAAACAGCAGCCAGACAAGCTGTCAAACCTGTACCATCAACCTGTCAGAACAAGAACGGCCCAGACTTTAAAGTTTCCCTATGACTAATAGAGAAAGAAAGATTGCAAGCCAGGCAATAGGTGGAGCCTAACTACTTAAGCAATTCTAGGTTTGCAAACCGGATATTTTTATTTGAGTCTTCAGCTCTAGGGAGGTTGTCATCTAAGACTTGGAACCCTCTCTCTACTAGCGGTTTAAGGAGTCAAGATGTAGCGCACAGGTTTGACATCAGTTTCCTTCTCCTAGATGAATGATATGAAAAGATCTATGTGTCTATCCTGCTGAGTTGAGTAATCCCGTGCCTGGCCACTATACCGGTTATTTTTACACCCCACCTGGTTAAAAGAAAAATGTTTTCAAGTTTATCCTTAAAATAAGTTTTCATGCCTCTTCTAGATAATTGAATATAGTTTCCGCTCTCATTTAGGTAGATATGTGTATTGTTATGTATGTATGTATGTATTTTTCGCCATCTTTTTGCTAGAACGTTTCTCCAACCAAAATAGTTTTCATGCCTCTTCTAGATAATTGAATATAGTTTCCGCTCTCATTTACGTAGATATGTGTATTGTTATGTATGTATGCATGTATGTATTTTTCGCCATCTTTTTGCTAGAACGTTTCTCCAACCAAAAGAATTAATCCCCCTTTTGAGGAGAAACACTACGTGAGGGGGGGGGGGGGAAGAAGCGTAAACATGATATTTTTCTACTCATTTCACCTTTCGACATGAATATTTTATAATCCCGCGCGCGTTCTATTAAATATGCTGCTTGTTTCTTTACTACTTTGAAAAACGCACAGATAATTAGCGCTGCCGTTTATCACTAAAAATAAATAAATTAAAAAAAAAAAAAGAAGAAATTTGAAGCAAAAAAAGGAAAGAATATATATTCCATAGCATAGTTCGAAAGAGAAAAACGTTCAAAAGTTACCGTGGCAATGATTCTTTGATTTTAACATGTTCCTCTGAAAACCGCGCTTTACAGAATTGTCTGATTTATTCCCTGCTTCCTTTGTTCCAGCTCGTTTAACTCATTAGTCTAGTGGTCTTCTCAAATTCGTTGTTCAGGTACCTCATTATAATACATCTTCTAGTAGCTTCTTTCCAAATTCTTGTGCAACTCTCTTTATGCCGACTGTTTTCTTTCTACTTATAGCCTTGTTTTTTTTTTGGGGGGGGGGGGTTATCTCAAGACTAAAGTCAATAAGCATCTCTTGTCTTTGTGATAATCATCTTTTGTTCTTTTTAGCTCCTTACTAAAGTAGCTTCATGCCTTGACTCGAGCGACTTCCTTAAAAAATAAGATTTGAAACATGTTTCTCTGAAAACGACGCTTTATAAATAAGGTTAACCCTAACCCTAACTCTAACCAGAGGCAAGTTCATTGTGAACTAAAAAGTAACAAAAGCTAACAAAAATAAAATAATTTTAAACATTAAGATTTTGCGTTATTGTAAAACAAAACGAAATTTACTAGAAATGGTTAATTTGAAACTTCTTACAACACATATGGGACTGACTGCGAGCCCCTTTTAGCTTCTTGTAATACTGGTGGGGCGAAAGCTCCTTGTTAGCATTTTTTTTTTCCTTTTCAATTTTTCAATAATGACAAAAAAATTTTAAGTTGAAAAAAATAAATAAATAAGATTAAACTATGTACATGTTTTCTGTATATCTGGATGGCGAAGCTATCGAGGTTGTCGAGAAGTTTTTGTTACCTTGGTGATACCATTTATGCACAGGGTGGAGCTAGTGCTGGTGTGATTGCAAGAGTTCAGAGTAGATGGAGTAAGTTCGGGAACTTCTGCCATCACTAACCAGCAGAGCGTTATCACTGTCGACCAAGGGAAGAGTCTAGCAGGCATGTGTATGCAGTGTGATGATGTATGGAAGTGAAACCTGGTCAGTGGGGGTTAAGGACATGCATTGCATGGAGAGAAATGATATGAGAATGATACGTGTAATGTGAGCTTTAAAGACAGGCTTAGATCTGAGGACCTCAGAGTACAACTAAATCTGGACTGTATAGAGAAATGTGTGCAGAACAGGAGACTTTGATGGCATGACCACGTTGAAAGAATGGATGAGAGTTCTTCGGGCTAGCAAATGTCGAACAGTTGAAGTAGCAGGTTCAGTTCACAGGGGAAGACCAAGGAAAATATGTCAGGAAGTGATAAGAATGAACTTGAGAGAAAGAGGGATAAATAAAGACCTGGCCAGGGTTAGAATAGTTTGAAAGTCAGTTTCTAAAAGTCGTCCAACGCATGTCAGCATGTACCACGGACATTAAACCGAAAATGATGATGATGATGATGATTTTCGAAATTTTTCTTTCATCTTGGTTGTTACTATTTTCAGAAGATTCCGGCCGTTGTACTCTCTAGCCTTCTTCATGTGCCTTTTGTCATAGATGGTAACCTGTAGTAAATAAAACTGGATCAAGCTACAGCTTGTACCCTGAATCTCACTGGACAGCAAATGGGACTTACAGAAGGCCAAAGGTTGATCGATCTTTAACTAACCTAAACTTTGATGGACGAATGTACCAAGGGCTACAAATCTTCAATGAACAATACCTTCGATAAACACCAATTATTGCAATGGGTAACAAGCTTTCTATGGAAACTGTTGTGAAGTAGTCCAACAGTAAAAAGAAGAAGTCAAGTCGAGGTTGGGTTAAGATAACAAGTGTATTAACATAAAAGGTACAAAGGTAAGGAAACTGACTGGGACTCGGCTAGACAGTTACAATACTGTCCTTTTTCTCCTTGGTGATTGTCTACTCGCACTATTTATAGTGAGGACCGGTGTAGTTTCTCTTCTATTAGTGTAACAGAAACCAACTGGAATTGAGCAGCAGGTTAGTTGCTGGATTAAATAAATCGAACCATATTTGACAACCTAGTATTGCCAAGACATTTTGATTAGATCAAATATAATAATATGATGTTGGATTTTTTGTTGAGATCAAGTGTAGAATTGTAAGATCAAAAATAGAAATACAATGAATTTTGACAAGATCAAGCATAATATTATGTTGAATTTTCTTGTTGATATCAAGTGTAATAATATTATCTAGAATTTTAAGATCAAAAGTAGAAATATTATGTTGAATTTTGACCAAATTAATCATAGTAATCTTATGTTGAATTTGATAAGATCAAGCATAGTATTTTTATGTTGATTTTGCTTAGATCAAGCGTAGTAATATGTTGAACATTGAGGAGATCAAGGATAGTAATATCATGTTGAATATTGATGAAATCAAGCATAATAAGTAATATTATGTTGAATCTAGATGTGATTAAGCATAGTAATATGTTGAATTTTAATGAGATCAAGCGATATGTATTATTAAGTTTTGACTCCGATTTCTATCAATGGGTTCATTTACACTAATAATCATATGTTAAATTTAGATGGCACATCATTACAATATGAACCTCGGTTCAATTTATCCCAGTATCTTAATGATCGACCTTTGACTTATGGCATTTATTTAAATCCTTTGATCAACACTAATCCTAAAATCCTGTTCTCTTCTAATCAACTGCATCCTCATAACAGTTTATCCCAGTGCTGTAATAATTGACCTCTCGTCTCACCGGATGTGGTGAAGCAATTTTAATCGACCAATCAGAAGAAAGCTTTTACTTTGTGCTCTAGCAAAGGCTTGTAACATGACTCAGAATAAATAACATTGATCCATTTTAATAAAAACATGTCGAATGGCCACTGCATTGAACAAATATTACTTTCAATAACAAACACCAAACGTTATTGTTGAGTTTTTCTCCTCTTCATATTTTTACATCATTTTTTCCTTCCTTTCTTTTCTCGTCAAATGGTTTTGTTCAAATAATGTGATTTTCAAGAGGTAAGTGTGTCCTTTCTGCGAAAGCAAAGATGAAGCCGGGTTGGTGCAATCACTCCGACAGAATTATATTTGATTGATTTACTAGCAAGGCAACATGGTATTGCCTGGATAACTAATTTACAGAATCGGTTTCCTTTTTGTTAAACCAACGTTGACTTCTGAGTTCTGTGTCCAGCACTCAGTGATTTTGCGGTCAATACTGGCACTAGAGACTCATTGGCCCGACACAAATGTATAATACTAGATGTCTGCCATGGTTTGTCCCAGATACTTATCGGTGTCGGCTATCATGTCCCGGTTATTCACGGGTAACTTTCTCATACATTGACGATATTTCTCTGGAACGCCTTCATACCTTACTTGACCACACTTGTGCCCTCTGTTTCCGTCACCTAAATTAGTCAAATGCACATCTTATTGGTTGGGCGTACCCCAAAAGTTCTCTCTTTTTTATCTGTACTGTCTTACATGCCATGGTGGCCATCAACACGGATTGAACCCCTTGACTGTGGCCTCACTCAATGTAACCTCATTTTCTTTGTTACCATATTTATCTACGGGAGCAATTTGGTATAGTTCGCCCAGGAGTCTTTTTAGTAAGAATAGTTTACGTGACTGAAATAGTATTAATTCCACGTAAAAAAAAAAATCGCTATTTGAATTATGTGTCTAATGTTTTTGGTTCATGATGTATTTCGAGTTAAAACCTCTTCATCAAATTGTGGGTGTTTCAAATCTGCAATTCGTGTGGACTGGTAATGTTGATTTTGAACTCTTCTCCGTTCCCTACAAACAGGACATTAATTTTTCATATTATGCACTCTCCAACATTCTTCCACGTGTGTTGCTATAAAAACGTATAAAATGGAAAATTATATACTCTATATAGAGCACTCATAAAAGGCTATCACAACGCAAAAAGTGGAAATATGTCCGTGTCGAGGATGAGGACACAAACGAAGTAATCTTTTTTTTTGTTTAGTGAATCTTACTTGATTCAGTGTCAACTTCTACAGTGATATACTCTGTATAACCGTGTTTCATAATATATTTCAAGGTAAAACCTCTTTATCAAATTGTTAAGTGTCTCAAATCTCCTGAAACTCGCCTGGTCTGAAATGCTGGTGATATTGTTTTCCTTTGCATTTCTGTAGTCAATGGCACAGCTACCCTGCAGTAAATAGATTTAAATGTTTTAAATTATGAAATAATTCCTATTAAATTTATTTATTTATTTTAAGTTATTAAATGTGTATTAGATTGATTTAAATTAGTTGTTGTATTAATTTATCCCAGTGTTATAAAATTGTTTAATAAAGTGATGTTGTTTGCGTGGAACATTATATGTAAAATGTATATAGAGGGGGTTATGGCACGGTGGCTAAGTGGTTAATGACACAGACTGAGGATTTGGGTGTGCCAGGTTCGAATCCAGTTCGTTCCACAGAAATACTTTCATCAAACCCCACACCTGACCTTGTGTCTAACCTCCTGGAGAGGCGGTAAATAAAATAGAGGGGGGTTATAGAAGGTTATCATAATGCAGGAAGTGGAAATATTTCTCGCTTTCTCTTTCTTACTCTCTTTTGCTTTATCTTTCTTTCTGCTTTCCAGTTTTTTTCTCTTCTTCTTCTACATCTCTTTGTCTAACTTGCCTTCCTTTTCCCTCTTATGACAGTTTTCTCTGAAAACTGAAAATGTTAAGGCTAAGACTTAAGGAGCGTAGGGGAGTGCAATGACTTTTGCTCTATCAAAGAATGACTTCCTGTCTCCTTCCATCCACATGTGCACCTGGTGTCTTTCTCTTAATTTTTACTTTTTTTTAGTTGAAACTAATTGAATTTAGGAAAACCAAACCCAAAATAAAAGTAATCTAAAAAAAAAAATGACCAGTCAGCTATATTAATCTTTTATTTACTTAATTTGTAAATTTGTCTGTTTTTTTTTGTTTACCAAGATTGTTATTTCAAATTATTTTAAATATATTTTTTCTACTTATCATTAGTTGTTTTTAGTTGTGTTTTTGTTTTTTTGCACTGCCGTCCCTCTATACACACACACAAGGGGGGGGGGGTCGTACTAATCCAAGAACTCTCATTCATTCTTTCAATGTGGCCATGCGATCAAAATATCCTGTTCTGCACACATTTCCCTATATTTAATCTTCCTCTGAGGTCATCAGAATTAAGCCTGTCTTTAAGACTAATATTACACATCCATCGTATAATTCTCATATCATTTCTCTCCATGCAACGCATGTCCTCAACCCTCAATTTCCAGGTTTTATTTCCATACATCGTGTACACGGGACTGATAGATTCTATCTGGTCTGTCACAAGTTGGAAATAGTATTTTCACTGTTTTGTCATGCTTAAGTTTGAATTAACATATTTGTTGGTCTGTCACGCTTAAATTTGAAATAACATTGCCTTTGGTCTGTTATGCTTAAGTTTAAAATAGCATTTTTGTTATGGTGCCGTACCTATATGACGAGCAGTTGGACTCATCCATTCCTAATAAAATACTGGAAGCATTTAGGCTTCTCGTAATTGGAACCAACTCCAGTCTACCCTGGCAGTCAGGACTGATATACCACTTCTCTTGTTCTCTGTACATATCTTTTCTTTAATATATATTGTTCACCTAACCCTGTGTTCATTTTGGCCCCTAAACAGGGTTACAACAAATTTTGTCTCTTAAGCTCAAGTTTATAAGGAAGATGTATATATTTGCATAGCATCTTATCTTTCAAACACGTTTGATCAGACAAGGGTTGTATATTAATCGGTTTAAATTATTTTGATATGCGTTTTGATATCTATACACATAGGAACGAAGCATGCATTAAATATTCTTCTTCATCCGATTTATTTTGAACAGGCTTTTAATTAGTCCTCCATAAGAAGGTGAGGCCTGCCTCTTAGTCTTGATCGAAGTCTTCTGCTCCAGGCTCAGCGATCGCGAGAATCTAAGTTTGTAATGCCCCACCGTCAAGCTTACACAGCTCATCCCGAGAAAGCTTCGGTTTTCCAGCCTGCCAACTTGATGCGATGGACATGTTTCTGAACCGAGAGATCCAGCTGGAGCTTCGCTCGACATGGCCAATCCATCGCATCCTGCCCAGCTTAAGGACATCAGTTATTTCCCGTATACCAAGCCTAGAGAGAAGAGTGTCGAAGAGTGTGTCATCTTCCGGTCTGACATGACAGATCCATCTAATCATGACTCTTTCGTGACGCTGCAGTCTCTTGAGAGTGCTCGTCGATGCAGTCCATGTTTCAGAGCCATAAAGCATAACACTCCTCACACAGCTGATGTACACCAGTCCTCTAGTTCTGATAGCCAGATGCTTATTTGTCAAGATGGGCAGGAGTTCTCTAAATCCCCTCCAGGCAGACTTGAATCGGACAATAGCAGCAGTCTTACAACCACCATCGGCTGACAGGGAGTCGCCCAGGTAGCAGAACTCAGCTACAGCTTCCAGTTTGCTATCCCCAACCGCGACCTCTTTCACTGGCCTGCTGTTGATTGGTCTAGCTGTGCCAATACAGCAAAGAGACCTATATTGCTGATCCAGTGGGAGTAGACCACTGATTCCACTGCATCGTTTGTGGACCCAGTAGGAACAGACGGGGCAAAAGATGGAGTTTCTCCCTGTACCACTCAGGCAGACCGCGCAAGGGAACTTTCCTGATTTTTTCTTGGAATTCAGATTGGGACCAGCAATCATTACCTTTGTCTTTGCCATATTGACTCGAGGCCCTTGTCCTTCATACTATTCTTCCAGGAGGTGATTCTCTTAATTAGAGCTTCGAGTGAAGTGTCGACAATTTCAAGACAATCCGTGTACAGAAGCTCGCAAGGGCATCCGGTTCTCAGTTCACGTGACAGGGATTCCAAGACAATGACGAAGAGAAGCGAGCTCAATACGGAACCCTGGTGCACACCAACCCCCATACTGAATGACTCACTGAATATTTGAGAGTGAAATTGATTTTGATCCTCGTTTTGAAATCGTGGTTAGTTAACCACTTGACTTCGTGATAAAACAGAATTTCTATGTATTCCTGGATGAAAAGCAACTATAAGTGTCTGTCGGTAAGTCTGTCATGCTTAAGTTTGAAATAACCCTTGAGTAAACCCTTCATGCATACATTTGAAATAGCATTTTCATTAGTCGGTCGCACTTAAGTTTGAAATAGAATTTTTGTTGGTCTGTCACGCTTCAGTTTGAAATAGAAGTTTTGTTGGTCTGTCACACTTCAGTTTGAAATAGAAGTTTTGTTGGTCTGTCACGCTTCAGTTTGAAATAGAAGTTTTGTTGGTCTGTCATGCTTAAGTTTGAAATAGAATTTTTGTTGGTCTGTCATACTTCAGTTTGAAATAGAATTTTTGTTGGTCTGTCATACTTCAGTTTGAAATAGAATTTTTGTTGGTCTGTCATGCTTAAGTTTGAAATAGAATTTTTGTTGGTCTGTCACGCTTCAGTTTGAAATAGAAGTTTTGTTGGTCTGTCACGCTTCAGTTTGAAATAGAAGTTTTGTTGGTCTGTCACGCTTCAGTTTGAAATAGAATTTTTGTTGGTCTGTCACGCTTCAGTTTAAAATAGAAGTTTTGTTGGTCTGTCACGCTTCAGTTTGAAATAGAAGTTTTGTTGGTCTGTCACGCTTCAGTTTGAAATAGAAGTTTTGTTGGTCTGTCACGCTTCAGTTTGAAATAGAAGTTTTGTTGGTCTGTCACGCTTCAGTTTGAAATAGAAGTTTTGTTGGTCTGTCACGCTTCAGTTTGAAATAGAATTTTTGCTGGTCTGTCACGCTTCAGTTTGAAATAGAAGTTTTGTTGGTCTGTCATGCTTAAGTTTGAAATAGAATTTTTGTTGGTCTGTCATACTTCAGTTTGAAATAGAATTTTTGTTAGTCTGTCATGCTTAAGTTTGAAATAGAATTTTTGTTGGTCTGTCATGCTTAAGTTTGAAATAGAATTTTTGTTAGTCTGTCATGCTTAAGTTTGAAATAGAATTTTTGTTGGTCGGTCACACTTCAGTTTGAAATAGAGGTTTTGGTAGTCTGTCATGCTTTAGTTTGAATTAAAATATTTGTTGATCTGTCATGCTTAAATTTCAGATAGAATTTTTGGTGGTCTGTCGCACTTATGTTTAAAATAACATTTGAGTCAGCAGGCTGTGCATACATTTGAAACAGTATTTTCATTGATCTGTCAACCTTAAGTTTGAAATAGAATTTCTAGATGGATCCACATAAGATGCTCGGTTTGTCAATCAGTCAGTCTGTCACAACATTTTCATTGCTAAACTTGCATGTTGGATAGACACATCTTGCGAATACTCGTTCTCGATCTTCAAGAAACCTGCAGCTGATTTTAGACACATTTGATCAGGTGTTAATAAATCCAAGTCTCTCACTTCCATCTCGACTCCGCTCCGTTGATTCTTGCGTGTTTAACCGTTCAATAAATACAATAATTCACATATAAACTTTGTTGCATGAGATTAACCACATAAGAGGATTATCTCCCTTTATAAATGTCTTTGTCTCACTCTGGAAAATAATCCCCAATCGAAGATCTCCTGCCAAGACATTTATTGATACAACAAAGCTTACACGAACGACGCTGGATTCTCTTCCTTGTCAATAATGCCGTGTTGATGAGGCTTGTTACCATGGTGCTTTGTGATGCCTCTCTTTTCTTTTTGCAAACGGAACCCATTTATAAAGATATCTGAAATCAATAAAAAAACAAATCGATAAAGTAAATTTCATGGTGAATAGGTGGAGATGTTTCATTAGTTTAGAAAAATGTTGGATACGCCGGAAGATGGAGCACAACTGCCACATCTAGAGAGGTGCCGCTTAGAGCACCCTTTCTTTCCTTGACAGAGTACAAAATCCACTTCACAAAGGGAAAGATCTCTTCTTTTCCCTACGGCCCCTTTTTCTCACAGAAGAAACGTTCTTAGTTGTTTTCTATTCTATCAATATGATATAACTTGCTAAGTAGTTATAAATAACAAAATAACCCAGAGTGTAAAGGTCTTAAAATAGTAAAGTTTATTCCAACGTATATATCTTGTACAAACAATAACTACAAGTAATCCAATAGGATTTAACAGAATACAATCGAATGCCCCATACTACTGTTTGTAGTCGTATTTATTGTCCAGACTAGTTCACTTATTTAGTGACTGAGGGGAGTCCGGTATCCCATCACAACACAATATTTCCGTGGAAAGTGCTCAACTGAGCTCCAATCTCTGGGTCCTCCATATAAGACATTCGCAGCAAGAAGTCGTCTTGAATGTAAAAAAATATTTCCTTTCTTCGTACATGTGCCTAGAATTAGACCGAATTTCCATGAACAGAGTTTATTTCCAAGAGCTTTCAGTCTGTGGAGCACATTACCATGTGACTGTTTCCCTGCAGACTACAACAGGGTTGTTTTCAAATCCAATGTCAACGAATACTTATCATAAACCGTCCTCATAAGTTAAGTAATCAAATTCCATTCATTGTTTTCAATCCTCTCGTGATATTTTTCATCATTCATCTGACAATAAATGTAAATAACAACAATATCTCATCTAAAAAATATTTTTTAAATCTAATCTTATTTCGTTTCAGCTGCATCACAAAAATGCTACGATCCAAGAAAATCATTTGAGAAGCAGTAATTTGAACCATTACGCTGGTATTTTGTACATGTCTGAATGCCTTCCGCAAGTGACCAGCATATTACAGCCATTCAGTGTCCAGAGCAGGATAGCCGGTAGCCTGGTTGTCGACATCGTGTGCAATCATGGCCTGACCTGGGTCAAAGTGATAGCAAGAAAAGCACAGGCGTTGCATTTAGTATGGGCAGGTAAGTCGAGACCCATTGTTTATTTATTTTTTCACATTTTCGTTCACCCTAAATTGCTACTGACGTGGATGTGCTTACATTGATAGAGGCCAGATTTATAGAGGGGCAAGCTGGGTGGGGAGTTGGTCACCAAGATGTTTGTTCATATTACATTTAAAATGTCTGCATGTTGGTACGGTCGGGGAAACGGGGAGCAGGGAGGGAACTTCAAAGAGAAGCGGTCCGAGGAAAATAGCTATTAGAGTAGAAAATATTCTGGCATCTAGGAACCTCTACAGAGAAGAGGTGGGATTTTGCTGCTAGTCAGGTAAGAATTGAGGTGGTACAGGTGCAGTGAGTTCATCAGAGCATATTCTGTTAAAGTTCTTGTAAAACAATTACAGGGGTGCAACACTGCAGCGATGCAACAGAGGCTGGCGCTTGGCAGACAGTGTGGAACCTATTAGGTTAGAAATTTGTTTTTTGCACCTTTTCCAAGAGGAAGCGGCTAGTAGTTGCCGCACCTGCCCATGGGCGGATTGTGGCTTTATAGTGATATATGATACTGGCAGGTTAGGGTTAGGGAGAAGTTTTCTTGCCTGGTAAAGGGAGTCTACCTTCTTTGCAGCAGACTTGTCTTTCATTTTTACTTTCTCTCTTGTCGGTTTTATTCTCAGATTCAATCTCTCTGACGTTTGTCGATTGGTGAACTAGTGAAATTAAAAATCTGAGCAGTCGAAAATGATAGGGGATTGTTTTTTAATAAACACCACTTGTCAATTTCCGATTTCAACACCGGAAGCCATCATCAAGTAGACTGTTTCTCTTTTACAGACTCACAAACACAAAACAGGATTTTTCATTGCTTGCTTCTATTGCTTTCACACTTGTTTCCTTATGCAGTCTCATCAGTCCCACCATTAGAGAAAGCGCACAGGATATCCTCGTGCCTCGGTGACGATCTTTGCTCTAACGTTTGTCGATTGCTGACAGTATTTTTCAAAATTGTTTATGTTTTCATGCATTCCTTATTCCAAACAACGAATGATAAACGGTTGTTGTTTAATTCAACTCTTACCTCATTGTCTGTCCAAATTAATACCCGAATTCCCAAAGTGCATTCAGAACCACATTCCAATCCTAACATATATTCTATCACACCCTGTTGCTAAAACTCCAGATGCTATTTTGGTTCCACAAAGAAAAACAATTGTCTAGTGTGAGATTCGAACCCTGAAAGATGGCAGACAATATTAGAATGCTTTATCTACACAGCTACCGATCAAACAAAAATGTTTATGAGTTTGGCGTAGGGATATAAAATTATATTGCATAAACTAAACTTTCCATATATATATATTTATTTATATATATGTATATATATATAAAATATGAGATTAAAAGTATACTTTTAGAGAATAGAACCTATAGTGAAATGATTTAAACTCAATATACGAGATAGAGCAATTATAAAGATAAATGAAGTAAGAAAGATAAAGATGTGCGAATGACAAATCTATTTTATCTTTGATTGTTCGATGCAAGGTGTACTCGGTAAAAAGATGTTTATTTTTCTTTCCTTTTTAATCTTTGAAAAGCCTGGCTTAAGGAAAGAAAAATAAACACTATCGAGTACACCTTGTATTGAATAATCGAAGATGAAATAGATTTGTCATTCGCACATCTTTATCTCTCTTCCTTCAATTATCTTTATAATTGCTCTATCTTGTATATTGAGCTTAAACCATTTCACTATAGGTTCAATTCTCTTTTTTGGTCTGAATAGGTGGACTCTCTGTGAAGAGTAAAACCGAAACATGTATGCACATATGTAACTAATAATGTGGGTATAAATCAAAATTTATACTAAATAAGAGCACTACTTGTTATTGAGCACTTTTTATAAACACTGGAGTTTCAACGGATTTACATTTACAGAAACTAATACAATACATGTACCCTATATATATAGATATAAATATATATTATTCCTTTTTGTTTCATTTTACTTCAGTCGAAGTTCTCAAAAATCAAGGGGCTCCTTCCTTGATCTCTTTCTGAGATACATAGATATTCAAATATTCCATTAAAGTTCTCCTTTACCTGTAAAACGTTGAGTTAGTAAAGAAGTTAAGAATATTTATTTTTTTCCTCTCCCCAATTGACCAGTTAACTATGAATTCATCTAGTCTGGTGGAGTATCAAGCTAAGTGATGTTACTTGAGGTAACATTATTTGGAAAAGGTGTGCCGTTTTCTGTATGAGCCAATGTATAACTGTATCGAGGGGATCTTATTTCGACTTTGAATACTATGTTATTTTGAATATTTGGTCAGGGTTTATTTGTAGGGTGACATATTCTCATGTCAGGTTGTCCTGACAAACCCTAGTACAGAGAGACCGAAGACACTCGAGGGTGGTGTCTAGTAGGTAATTCAAACTCCCCAAATGTATATATATATATATATATATATATATATATATATATATATATATATATATATATATGCATGTGTGATGATAATATAAGAGAGGAGAGAGCACAGACGACAGAGGGCTGCAACAGAACTTTTGCAACCAGACACCACCTACATCTGTGGCAACTGCAACAGAGCCTGCCGATCCAGGATAGGTTTGCACAGTCACAGCAGATGCTGCAATTCAGCAACTTACTAATCTGAGGCAGAGAACTCCATTGTCTCCTGAAACAGATGGATGCTAACAATGATGATGATATGATAAATCCATGCATGCTTTTGTTGTAATTTAAAATGCGTTTCTTGGCTAAAGATAATGAATTTCTTCACATTTGACAAATAAAAAATAGCCTTATGTAAAACATAAAAGCATATAAAATTATAGGTGTTATTATAATTTTACTGTTTCAAGCGACCCTCTGCTCTTTATCCTGGTGCTACCAAATCAAGCTGTCTGACGATATCGGCTTCCTGATCCAAAATGCACCAAACATTGATGTTTTATTGTTTTTTTTCTTTGCAAAACTCAATCATGTTCTGCAAAACCCAAATAAAAAAACGGCAATTTCCTTCCCTCCCCTCCCCCTTTCCCTCCCTCTCTCTTCCTTCCCCTTTCACTCCCTCTCCTTTCCTTCCCCTCTTTCACTCAACCAAACACCATGAATAAATATTTGAACAAATCAAAAACTTGAAGCATAAAAACTTTTACCAAAATGACCTGATTTGGCATTAAATAACACAAAAAGGGTTGATATGCCATAAAGCAACCAAACCAAACACCATGAATAAATAGTTGAACATGTAAAGAACTTGAAGCGTGGAAGCTTTTACCAAAGTGACCGGATTTGGCATTGGATAGCCTGAAAGAGATTTATGTGCCGTGGAACGGGGCAGCCAGATCAAGCACCGTGAATAAATACTTGAACATGTAAAGAATTTGAAGCATAAAAACTTTTACCAAAATGACCGGATTAAGCATTAAATAACCTGAAAAGGGTTGATATGCCATAAAACAAAGCAACCAAACCAAACACTGTGAATAAACATTTGAAGATAAAAAGAACTTGAAGCATAAAAACTTTTCACCATACTACAACTAATGTTTCGACATTAAATGACCCATAAGAGGTTGATATGCCATAAAAAAAAAACAAAGCAAACCAAACCAAATCGCTCTTTATCAAAGATGATGAAAAAAATGAATGCAAATGAAACCGTTGTGAAAAACTGAAATTTTCAACTTTGTGCAGTGTTCATTCTTTGTTTCAATATGCAAGTCAGTTCATGCGAAATCTCTCTACTGAATATCAAAGAAAACCATTGTATTTTTAAAAAATGAACGTGTGTCTGTTCATCTTATTGTGAATTACCGTTAAGAGCAAATGATTCTGTTAGTCAACAAAGTTTCATTCCAGAGCAAATGATTCTTCTCAGAAGAATTTTTAAAAGTATTATAACATATTGGTTAAAGTTTGTCGAGAAGACTGGTGTATCAAAAGAAAGCTCCAAAATATCAACAACAGCTTATTTCCTCCCATGTTTAAATAGAATTCGAGTTAGCAACCAAATTTGGCCCTGACAACAACAAAAATTTTTATCCATTATTTATTTGAACATAGTTGTCACTGTAGATGTAAAGGGCTACTGAAAATTAAGATGAAAGTTATGGGGGTCATCCTACATTAGGAGCTATGCAGCGAGATGCTTGTTCACATTTGTTTTAAATTTCTGCATGTCGATACAGTTAGAGAAACAGGGAGTAGGGAGGGAGTTCCAAAGGCTGGCAGCACGAGGAAAAAGCTATTAGAGTAGAAGGCTCTCCAGCATCTGGGGACCTCCACAGTGAATGGATGTGATTCAACTGATTGTTGGGTTGGTCAAGTGCATTTACGCCGAGGGGGCACCAGAGCAGCAAGTTCATCAGAGCTCATTCCATTTTGTAAAACAAGTACAATGAGGAAACATTGTGGCGATGGGACAGGGGCTGGAGCTTGGTAGATAGTGAGGGACCTATTAGATTAAAGACTCTTTTTTGGACCTTTCTTGGTCCTGACAACAAAAAAAATAACAACAATTTATTTCCTCCCATTTTTTAGATAGAATCCAATTAGCAACAAAAATTAATCCTGAGGAAAAATTTTAAAAAAAATGAAACCAGCTTATTTCATCCTATTTTTGGATAGAATTTTCGCTAACAACAAAAATTGTCCGGAACCCCCCCCCCCCCCCAACTTATTTACTCCCCTTTTCTTGATAGAATCTAGTTAGCTACAAAATTGCTCCCGACAAAAAGAAAAATAACAACATCTTATTTCATCCAATTTTTGGATAGAATTCTAGTTAGCAACAAAATTGCTCGGGACAAAAAGGAAAATAACAACATCTTATTTCATCCAATTTTTGGATAAAATTCCAATTAGCAACAAAATTGCTCGGGACAAAAAGAAAAATAACATCTTATTTCATCCAATTTTTGGATAGAATTCCAATTAGCAGAAAAGTTGTTCATGACAAAAAAAAAAGTTCTAAAAAATAACGACATATTTTATCAATAGGAGAGGAGAAAGTAGACCTTGGGTTTATTTCCGGCAGCCTCGTAACTCTCGCTTCCCTTATTTTGTCTTTTAGTCCTCACATTCCATGAGCAATGTTTATGACAAAGGGGGAAGAATTGCTGTTTTCTGGATGAGAATATATCCACCTAACACTTATCAATGGCTAGTTTTTGACCTTGAAGTAGTTTTTTTTTTAGCTCCTTACATCAAGTGGCTAAATGCCTTGTCTGGAGCGATTTCCATTTAAAAAATAAATAAATAGAATTCTAGTTGTTTCATTTAATACCAAAACCTATAGATCGCTTGATAATATCCATTGAATATGAAAATCTATAAATAACTTTCCTGTGTTTATAGATCTAAAGAGGATTAGATGTGATGGCCTGTCTCATCATAATTAGTTATTAGTAAAGAGTACATTACATCCACTAGTGATGTTTAACAGATGGCAACCTGCAACATGACTCGTTTTGTTTCATCTGATGAGAATAGTTATGAGACTAGCTTTGTGTACAAGATTCACACAATACTGATAGATTATTTAAAAGAGAGACATGTAACAAAAATGATCTACTTCTCTGATAGTTGTGGTGGTTGTACGCAAATTTCAAAACCTTTTTGAATTTTTGTGCCCACAGACAAGATTTTGGGATGGATGCTGAATGGGTGTTTTTTGCCAATCGCCTTGCGATGACATTCGTGGTACAGTAAAATGGCAGACAATCAAACTAAGTTACAGAGACCATTAAACAATCGAATTCACAATTTGTGATTTCAGATGGATAGTGGTGTGACTCATATTAAATAGTTTCCGAAGTGTAACGGTCTGGTTACAAATGTCGAAACTTTGACACCAATGTTACAAATGTCGAAACTTTGACACCAATGTTACAAATGTAGGAACTTTGACACCAATGTTACAAATGTCGAAACTTTGACACCAATGTTACAAATGTCGAAACTTTGACACCAATGTTACAAATGTAGGAACTTTGACACCAATGTTACAAATGTCGAAACTTTGACACCAATGTTACAAATGTCGAAACTTTGACACCAATGTTACAAATGTCGAAACTTTGACACCAATGTTACAAATGTCGAAACTTTGACACCAATGTTACAAATGTCGAAACTTTGACACCAATGTTACAAATGTCGAAACTTTGACACCAATGTTACAAATGTCGAAACTTTGACACCAATGTTACAAATGTCGAAACTTTGACACCGATGTTACAAATGTCGAAACTTTGACACCGATGTTACAAATGTCGAAACTTTGACACCGATGTTACAAATGTCGAAACTTTGACACCCGTGGTTACAAATGTCGAAACTTTGACACCCGTGGTTACAAATGTCGAAACTTTGACACCGATGTTACAAATGTCGAAACTTTGACACCGATGTTACAAATGTCGAAACTTTGACACCAATGTTACAAATGTCGAAACTTTGACACCAATGTTACAAATGTCGAAACTTTGACACCAATGTTACAAATGTCGAAACTTTGACACCGATGTTACAAATGTCGAAACTTTGACACCGATGTTACAAATGTCGAAACTTTGACACCGATGTTACAAATGTCGAAACTTTGACACCGATGTTACAAATGTCGAAACTTTGACACCGATGTTACAAATGTCGAAACTTTGACACCAATGTTACAAATGTAGAAACTTTGACACCAATGTTACAAATGTCGAAACTTTGACACCGATGTTACAAATGTCGAAACTTTGACACCGATGTTACAAATGTCGAAACTTTGACACCGATGTTACAAATGTCGAAACTTTGACACCGATGTTACAAATGTCGAAACTTTGACACCAATGTTACAAATGTCGAAACTTTGACACCAATGTTACAAATGTCGAAACTTTGACACCAATGTTACAAATGTCGAAACTTTGACACCAATATTACAAATGTAGAAACTTTGACACCAATGTTACAAATGTAGAAACTTGGACACCAATGTTACAAATGTAGGAACTTGGACACCAATGTTACAAATGTAGAAACTTTGACACCAATGTTACAAATGTAGAAACTTGGACACCAATGTTACAAATGTCGAAACTTTGACACCAATGTTACAAATGTAGGAACTTTGACACCAATGTTACAAATGTAGGAACTTTGACACCAATGTTACAAATGTAGAAACTTTGACACCAATGTTACAAATGTAGAAACTTTGACACCAATGTTACAAATGTCGAAACTTTGACACCAATGTTACAAATGTAGGAACTTTGACACCAATGTTACAAATGTAGGAACTTTGACACCAATGTTACAAATGTAGGAACTTTGACACCAATGTTACAAATGTAGAAACTTTGACACCAATGTTACAAATGTAGGAACTTTGACACCAATGTTACAAATGTAGGAACTTTGACACCAATGTTACAAATGTAGAAACTTTGACACCGATGTTACAAATGTAGAAACTTTGACACCAATGTTACAAATGTAGAAACTTTGACACCAATGTTACAAATGTAGAAACTTTGACACCAATGTTACAAATGTAGGAACTTTGACACCAATGTTACAAATGTAGAAACTTTGACACCAATGTTACAAATGTAGAAACTTGGACCCCAATGTTACAAATGTAGAAACTTTGACACCAATGTTACAAATGTAGAAACTTTGACACCAATGTTACAAATGTCGAAACTTTGACACCAATGTTACAAATGTAGGAACTTTGACACCAATGTTACAAATGTAGGAACTTTGACACCAATGTTACAAATGTAGAAACTTTGACACCAATGTTACAAATGTAGAAACTTTGACACCAATGTTACAAATGTCGAAACTTTGACACCAATGTTACAAATGTAGGAACTTTGACACCAATGTTACAAATGTAGGAACTTTGACACCAATGTTACAAATGTAGGAACTTTGACACCAATGTTACAAATGTAGAAACTTTGACACCAATGTTACAAATGTAGAAACTTTGACACCGATGTTACAAATGTAGAAACTTGGACACCAATGTTACAAATGTAGAAACTTTGACACCAATGTTACAAATGTAGAAACTTTGACACCGATGTTACAAATGTAGAAACTTGGACACCAATGTTACAAATGTAGAAACTTTGACACCGATGTTACAAATGTAGAAACTTTGACACCAATGTTACAAATGTAGGAACTTTGACACCGATGTTACAAATGTAGAAACTTTGACACCGATGTTACAAATGTAGAAACTTTGACACCAATGTTACAAATGTAGAAACTTTGACACCGATGTTACAAATGTAGAAACTTTGACACCAATGTTACAAATGTAGGAACTTTGACACCAATGTTACAAATGTAGAAACTTTGACACCAATGTTACAAATGTAGGAACTTTGACACCAATGTTACAAATGTAGGAACTTTGACACCAATGTTACAAATGTAGGAACTTTGACACCAATGTTACAAATGTAGAAACTTTGACACCAATGTTACAAATGTAGAAACTTTGACACCGATGTTACAAATGTAGAAACTTGGACACCAATGTTACAAATGTAGAAACTTTGACACCAATGTTCCAAATGTAGAAACTTGGACACCAATGTTTATAATGTGTAAGGTTTGAAACATCCCCGGCACCAATGCATAGATCCAGAAATGATATAATTGAAAACTTTATAAAGCTTACAATGTCATGCCATATGGCGACACCAGTTATATCTCTCTTGCTCCTCCCACACCACGCGTCTCTTATCCTTTGTGTTTTATCCAGGGCCTGCGAATCACTTGTTAGACTATCTGTTAGTGAAAACGACTTTTTTTTTCAGTACAACAGTGGAAGGGGAGACAAGCAAGTAATTGTGCAAGAGAAAAAACAGGACACATTAGTATCACAATTTGTAAACATAAAAAAATAAGACATTTGTAAGAATCAACAAAAGCGATATTATGCAAACATAAGTGTTTATTATTTCAAATGATCAACGAAAAGTTCTTCTTCACTCTAGGGGAGTTCTTAAAAGAGGGGCTGGTTTTGTTAAGACCGAGAATGATTGGACAGTCAGGATATTAACTCAGAGTCAAAAATTAGCAAATACGAAGGTTCAAAGTTTTGGACGGACTAAATATGAATTTCCTCCTTTTTTTATATAACATATATTTCAATTAACAATTGAAAAGTTCTTCTCCGCTCACGGGGAGTTCTTAATAGAGGGGCTGACAAAACCGTGGTGGTTGATCAAATATGAGATCATCTATGAGACAAGATTGAAAAAATACAAAAATTCAGAGATGGAACGAATTAAATATGGAAATCTTGTCACACACCTTTTATAATGTTTTTCATGTGATAGTTGATACGTTGAGTGAGTAAAGAGAGCTGGTGGCGACCCCTTGATCTCTGAACGGCTATCGTTAGTTGACGGCTGTGTGAAAAGAGATTGTTACAGAATTTTAGATTCTGATGTCCGTCTTTCACAGACCGTTTTTAGTGTGGCGAGATATATGTAATCTCGTATCCAGAAAGAAAAATGTTGACTTTGTCTATTGTGGTCAAATTTGTTGTACTTGGTTTTTCCTTGTGATGTCCGATAGACAGCGGTAAGCTCGTCACTGTATTTTTTTCTTCTTAGTCGATAAATCTTGAATCTCACTTTTTGTGTGTGGGGATATATTGTTTCGATTTGACTGCTGTGTGAGCAGCAAATCTTGACACGTCTTGTCTCGTCCGCTTCTGAAATCTGTCTCTTTGTGTTTCCACTTGCCGGGGTTTTCCGCTATCCTCTAGGGCCTGCCGTTCGCCTAGCAACAGGCTTTCCTCCAATTTGATTGGTTGCCCTACATTACTACTAAATGCGAAGGTTGTTCTCGTAGCTACCATAATTCTACGTAATATATGTCGTGTGTGCATTTATTTACAACGGATACAGTGCTTGAATGCTGATCGCATTCGGATTTGACTGGCCGTTCAGGTTTTGAATTTTAGCATAGAGACACTTATTACGATCTACGTCAGCTCACACGGATGGGGATAAGAATCAGATTTCATGACTGCGTCTTTTCTTTTCCACACATACAATAGGGGAAAAAATAAATGACGAGATACTGACAGGAACAGGAGGAAGGGGCATTCACACATACAGAGAGAGGGAGAGAGAGGAGATGGAGATATAGATAAAGAGACGGTGATTGATTTTTTATTATTATTATTACAAAGAATAACATAATGATTAGCACTTCTATCCGGTCATGGTTGACAGAACAAGAACAATCTACCGGTGGATTAAATAAAGAGTTCAGTTCAGAAATTCTGTATACGTTCCCGAGTTTGGCATCTAGAACCCTATGTTTGAAAAGATGCACATGAAGAAGGTCGGAGGTTACATCATCCGAAACGTTGTGAAAATAACAACCAAGATGAGAATAGTAGTCCGAATAATACAAATAATACAAATTAATCAATGTTTTTTGTTTTCTAATCTTCTGGTATAGATAACTCGAAAAATACCCGCCCCAGGACAGGCAAAATTAATTCTCCCAAAGGAACAGTTTTGCACAACTTTTATGTCCCCTTACAAAGATTAAAATCAACATATAATATATGCTATATAGTATATATACTAAATCTTATGTCTAGAATCCTTATTCTAATTTTTATTAAAATCCATTACATGATTTTTATTCTATAAAATATCTAAAATTTAAGTTTTAAGCTTAAGGGGTCTAAAGAAGAAAATGAAATTCAGGGAATCTTGCTTACTTGGTGCCTAATGACTTTGGATAAAATTTAATGCAAATATTTGAATTTTTGAATGAGAAGTTGCCCCCTAAAATATTATGCTCCCTAAAAACCCTTTAAAATTCTCCACACAAAATGAAAGTTACGGAATATTTATTAATTGATGTCGAATACTTATCCTTAAAATTTCACAAAAATCAGAGTTATCTGAATTTTCACAAAGGGGTACACCGTCTTTTAACCCTATTTGCATAAAACTGAATTGAACAAAATATAACACACATTAGGGCCATTTACGTCTAGCAGCTGTGTTCCAAAATTCATAATGATCGATTAATTAGTTTAGGAGTGAATCCTGTACATACGAATATATAAACATATAAACATACCTCACTTTATATTTCTGATTTGAAAATTTCGTTTTTTGTGGATTTAATAACAACCACTGATTGAACATATACTTGTTATTTATTTATGAACAAGAGAAATACATGAGAAAAACTTTAAACAAAGAAACTCAGATTATAGTCGTTTTTCATGTATTTTGACTTGCCGTTACCTTTGTCAAGAGTTCATTTTGAACTTTTTCTATCCTCTTTTCCCATGTCTTTGGATCGAGTTGTTTTTTCCTATTTTTACTGAATGAACAATTTCTCTGATGATCAACAACGTTAAGATGAAGACTGTGTATTTCTCTTGATTTTGCTGCGAAACGCGCATAAGATGTAAAACAAGCATTGAAGTTGGAAAAAATAAACATCAATAAATTTTTAAAATACAATATAAACATATTAAAAAAAATTTGTGTGTGTCTGTGAGACAAAGAGGAATTACAGATATTCGCCGATGTATGAAAGTAAAGAGATTGAAAGAACAGAAAAAAAGTATGGTTGTGGTCGTTCAATGATATATGAAGATTAAGAAATTCAAAGAACAGATGACAGGTATGGTTATCGATTGATTGTTCCTTTGGTCATTGGAATGCACCTATAATATATATATATATATATATATATATATATATATATATAATGGACCCATTAAGAAAGTACAATAACCAAATAAACTCCTGCTCCCCACCTTGAACTATTGAATTATTTGTTCTTTATGAGATTAATATCAATTTTTTAATTTCCGGTTGTAGTTACAACCGGAAATTAACATTTTTTTTTCCAGAATAAAATTTGTAAATCGCATAACTTAACAGAACTAATAATGGCGTGGGGTAAATTGGCATGAAAATAATTGGGAAAACTTTTCACCGAAAATAATTATTTTCTATTCATGACCTAAAAAAATAATATGCGCAAATAGTATAATTATTAAATGAAAACAGTCTTCGACTTAGAAAAAAAAAAAATTGTAGTTTTTAAATTCAACTCCCCAAATTCCGGTCTGCTCCTCCCCCCCCCCCATCTCCATTGGTGACAATCCTAGAAGATCTATGAGTTCGATTACAAAAGAACACGGTGTGTCAGAAGGGAGGGGGGGCTCTGGAGACATTCTAGACACAGTGATCGCATTTAAAACACCTGAATTTATTAGGCAAGTACAGCACACCGTTGGTGGTAATCCTAGAAGATCCATGAGTTTGATTGCAAAAGAACACGATGTGTCAGAAGGAACAATCTGAAATGTTGTCCACAAAGACATCAGATACAAATCATATGTGATGAGTAAAGGTCATTTTACGTATGTTATGGTGTGATGGTGATCTACCCTATTTCGTTACAATATGGACTCTTCTAGATAGTATGTATAGAAGAGTCTACGACGGAGGACGGGGGAGTCTCAGAGCAGTCTTCTTGTAACATACTATTCAGTACTTCTGTATGTACGCACTTTTGTAAATATACCACCGTGTTGTCTTATTTATTATCGACCCTTCACGGTCACAAAAACGTTAGAAAAGGTAAATGAAAATCGTTTAGTCAGAGCTAATAGACTCCGAAACAAATGTTAAAATCCAGCAGTTAAAGATGTTATTTTCATGATTACATGACCCTTAACGTCTGGCCTCCTAGCTTGGACTATTATGTATGGAGCATTATTGAAAATAAAGTTTCATTAGAACCCTTATAATCTCTAACAGTCTCTATGAAGAATGACTACCTGATCCTCTCATGTTTAATGCGTTTTTTTTTATTGTTGTTGCTTTCATCTTTTGATTTATTTATGTATCGGACATCAGAAGAAACTAATTATTATTGTTATCCTAATCTGCATGAAATAGTCGTGTCTATATTAAACAAAATAAATTGGTTTAGTTGTTTTGTTCTATGGCATATCAACCCTTTTCAAATTATTCCTTGCCGAATCCGATCATTTTGGTGAAAGTTCTCATGTTTCAAGTTCTTTACATGTTCAAGTATTCATTGATGATGTTTGGTTTAGTTGTTTTGTTCTACGGCATATCAACCTTTTTCGAATTATTTAATGCCGAATTAGGTCATTTTGGTGAAAGTTCTCATGCTTCAAGTTCTTTAGATGTTCAAGTATCTATTCATGATGTTTTGTTTAGTTGTTTTGTTATACGGCATATCAACCTTTTTCGAATTATTTAATGTCGAATTAGGTCATTTTGGTGAAAGTTCTCATGCTTCAAGTTCTTTAGATGTTCAAGTATCTATTCATGATGTTTTGTTTGGTTGTTTTGTTTTACGGCACGTCTACTCTTTTCGGGGTATTTAATGCTAAATCCGGTCATTTTGGTGAATGTTTTTCTGCTTCAAGTTCTTTATATGTTTAAGTATTTATTCATGGTGTTTGGTTGAGTGAAAGCAGGGAAAGAAAGGGGAAGGAGGGAGGGAAATTGCTGTTTTTCTTTTGGATTTTGCAGAACATGATTGAGTTTTGCAAAGAAAGCAAGAAACATTAAAACATCAATGTTTGGTGCATTTTGTAGTCAGGAGGTCAATAACTTCAGACAACCTGATGTAGTAGCGCCAGTAGGTTCTATTTGGCCCATAGATAGGGCCCTTACAGGTGCTACCACTTCGGGCCAGAGTGGAACCTCGGAGCAATGGCAACTAAGGGGCAACTCCACATTCCCCACTGCTCCCAAATGGAGGCCTCACCAGTGGATGTCTTTTAAGGTCATACCCAGGACCTTAAACGAGATAAAAGAAAACTTCACACGTGTGTCTGCATGTTTTTATTTTTTTGATTTCTTGATCGGCAAAGTAAAAAAATGTATTCTTAGTATTAAGCCTTTATTAAAAAGTAATGTCTAAAAATAGACTATCTAAATTTTATCTCAACTGCCCTTACCCCTCGTTTGATTTACGGGGGAGGGGGGGGGGGGGTCAGTTAAAAAAATTTTTTATAAAATAAAAAACTTTTGTTATCATTCCTACCTATATAATTAAATGCAAAAGTTTTCTTTCATTTATCCGAACTATATTTATATCAAAACACCTAAGCTGTACCCAATTCAATTATACAATAAAAAATTTTCACATACGGTATATGTACTCGCAGGAACCCTTACTAAAACCTCACAAGGCTATAATTCATTTGCATATTTATTTTTAAAACGTTGTTCAATAAATTCATATTCAGTATGATTCACTTATAATTTAATTCTGATATTTTATTATATATACAAAAAAGTGTTCCTGATATTAATATCTATATATTAATATGATAGCGTCTGTGTTCGTGTGTCACGCTTACATCAAAAGCTCTGCGCATGCGTGCCGCACTTAGATTTGGAAAAACATTCAAGTCACCTAATTTTCGTAATATGTTCAAGTATTTCCCTTTGCTGCAACGGTTAGCGACGTAAGATTTTGACGTCGTTTTTTGGTGTCGACCTGACTGGTTTATAGTTCGATCCCAACCAATCTCTAAGATTTTTTTTTTCTACATCGAAGAGGGGTTAGGGAGGGGACGACCGGGAAGATACATATTAATACGATAGCGTGTGTTATTTTGTGTGTCATGCTTACATCAAAAGCAACGACCTTCCGAATCTTTGTATGCTACTCATGAATTGGAGCAAAATTTAATTTAATCTAAAGCGTTTATAAAGTAAGGTTTAGTCGTCGAAATCGGAATTAGTCAATCGATCAAATCGATAAAAAAAGTCTGACGGACACGAAACCGCTCTTATAGATTAGGAACAAGATAATTAGTATTGAAAACATAATTTCGTGTAATTTACATGGATCCCGCTAGTTATTATTATTATCATTAGTGATATTATTTAAAGCAATTTAATTTTAAAATTCAAGATCAAAACTTTCGTTTTATTATTTGTTTTTTTAATTTTTTTTTTTACTTTGGAATAATTACTTCAAAAAAATAAAGTTTGCAATAATTAACAAAGGTTTTCTCTTAATAATTAAATACATACGTTTATTATTTTTAGAACTAAATTTGTTGTTGTTGCTGTCCCCATTTACTTGCCTCCTATGAGAGCAAAGTTAGGCACAATGTCAGTATTTAAAGACAGAAAAACTAAGCGCAGCATCAGAACAGATACCACATTTTGCTCCTAGCCAAAAGGGCAAGAAGTCAATATGTTGGTAGTGATGATGATGATGATAACTTTAAGATTTGTCATGAAAATAAAAACCACCTCTCATCTTTTTTAAATTACAAAAAAGATTTATTTTTTAATATTCATTATTTTTTTTCTTTCTTCAACAATAGAGGTGAAAAGCACAAAGTAACCATTTTAAATTACCCAGTAATATAAAATTGTTTTATTTGATGAATCAACTTCCACTCTTTTGTTTATTCATTTCGTTATATAACAAGTTTTTAATGGGGAATTCATTTTTATGCTGAAACAAAATGAAATTCTTCGACTTTGAATATCTTAAAGACCATATCAATTAACCTTTTTGTTGTATTTTTCCCAATAAATAAAATTTGACTATGTTCATGCACAGTAAATTTCCTCAGCATTGGAATATATCAAATAACACTACTACTATTATCTTTTTGCTGTTTTCCTCACAATTACTAAACTGTCAAATGAAAATTATTTCTTTATTTACTATAAAGAAGACTACAACCTCAATAATGGCTGCCCGGAGAGGCAGGTAGTTTTTGCTAGTTATTAATAAAATTACTCATAATATTTATAAGTTTTTATTTTGTTTGGTTGCAAATGAAAATAAACTTTTGAATGAATACTTTCCCATGAAATATAGGCGCCATTTTGAATTTGTCCTTTGTAAAAAACGATGAATCTCTGTAAGTTTCTATTACTGAAATAGTCATTGGATCGGATAGAATATTTAAAGGATGAAGGCAATTGGAATTTAATTTTTTTATGGAAAATGACACAAAGTGATAAAAGTGAAACATGATTAGCTAGTCAGAATCAAACATCGATTTGGCCGATTCATTGCTATTTAGTGCTGCTGACTTTGAAAATCTGACTGGCTTTTTGACTAAGTTTTAAATTTAGTATGGCTCTTGCTTATTTACCCTGTCGTCATTATAGTAAGAATGCTGCACTATTTCCATCCTTCTGGACTTTGTGCTGTTTTTGCTTTTGAAATGATTGCGAATAATTCCATTGGAAATTGCCTGAATTGGAATTGATAAAGAACATGTGCTGAGGAGCAAAGTCATTAAATTGTCAAATTTTTATCCTGGTGTAAAAGTGATAATAAAATTGAATTTCTGAAACGTGTGTACACATGGAGAAATATTGTTGAGTGTTGACATTTTTGGAGCATGATTACAAAATATTAATGATGCCATAATTTTGTATTCTACTGAATTAAAAATATATAAGCTCTGTTTGACATGAAGAATTAACCATTGAGCTTAAGCGTTTCTGTAGTATTTAGTTGTATCCTGCGGATTCGTAATATTTTATTTTTATAAAATGTGTGTTTTAAGTAATCTCCTAGAGATATAGCAACGCTTTTATATATATATATATATATATATATATATATATATATATATAAAGAAAAATTTTGTTAAGGAACTAAAGGCGTTGCTATATCTCTAGGAGATTACTTAAAACACAGTGGCTAGACCAGTTAGTGCCTCAAGCCGGGATTGAAATTCAACTGTCGAGCTGACACTCAGCGCCTCTACCCCTGCACTATCATATGATACTGACTGAATGTAAGTGATATCTCAATGTAAACATTGTCAAGTGCCGGTAGCTCGAATTAGTTTTACCCAATGAGCTATGCCTTACAAACAAGATACAAAGAGAGGGATTGAGATATGTCACTTATTGGATTAATAAAAAAGTAGAAGTTACACCTATTAATATATTAGTATATATTCGTTAGGATTATTTGGACTACTATTCGCATAATGTTTTGCCCGATGTAACCCCCCGACCTTCTTTATGTCCATTTTTCAAACTCAGGAATATATTTGGAATTTCAAATTGAACCTTTTACAGAATTCGAAATTCCTTTTAGATTCCCGAGTTTGAAAAGCTTCCCCTGAAGAAGGCCGGAGGTTGCATCGGCCTAAACGTTGTGAGAATAACATCCCAGGTAAAAATAATCGAAATTATCAATCTTGATCTCAAAAATACAGAAACATAAATAGTATATTATAAAGAATTGGATTCAAGATATTTTAATCTTGGACTTGAAATATAAATCATAGAATGTTGTAGGTATATTTATGGGAGTGAGACAAGGAGACGCCTTGAGTTGTCACCAAGGTAACATTTTGAAAAGAGAAGGGAACAGGTTTGCTTTCATCAGAAATAGTAAACAAAAAAAAATTATATCAAGAACGAATATTCTTAAGATGACTCCAAGCTGTACATTTATAGATGAAAATGCTATTTCAAATTTAAGAGTGACAGACTACCGAAAATGCTATTTTAAAATTCAGTGTGATAGACCACCGAAAATACTATTTCAGAATTAAGAGTGACAGACTACCGAAAATGCTATTTTAAAATTCAGTGTGATAGACCACCGAAAATACTATTTCAAAATTAAGAGTGACAGACTACCTAAAATGCTATTTCAAATTCAGTGTGACAGACCACCGAAAATGCTATTTCAAATTTAAAAGTGACAGACTACCGAAAATGCTATTTCAAATTTAAGAGTGACAGACTACCGAAAATGCTATTTCAAATTTAAGAGTGACAGACTACCGAAAATGCTATTTCAAATTTAAGTGTGACAGACTACCGAAAATGCTATTTCAAATTTAGTGTAGCAGACTACCGAAAATGCTATTTCAAATTTAAGTGTGACAGACTACCGAAAATGCTATTTCAAATTTAAGTGTGACAGACTACCGAAAATGCTATTTCAAATTTAAGTGTGACAGACTACCGAAAATGCTATTTCAAAATTAAAAATGATATATACCTTAAAAATATATATTCTTCATATAAACCCTGAAATATATATATATATATATAATTTAGGTATGTGTATATGTTTATATATTTGCATGTACAGGATCTACTTCTAAACAAATTAACAGATAATTATGAATTTTTTAACACAGCTGCTAGGGTCATGTATACTTTTAGTACATATGCTAGTAGAATACTCGTCCCATGATGGGTATGATAAATAAATATAGCATTAGTTTTTAATTTTAATGCTTTTTCTTTTCTTTTGGGGGGCGATGGTACAGTTCGGTGGCACATCCTTAAATGGTAAAGTTAAAAAAACATATAAATAGTGTGCCCACGTTACTCACCCTGTTGCCTAGAATACATAGTCCATAATTCATAATGATAACTTCAATAGTTCATACGTCAAATCTGGAGGAATTGTACACTGTTATTTTAATTTTTTTTTTTTTTCAGTTCTCTTTTTTTCTTTTTTGGTAAACTTTACTATTTAGTGGGTGCACCCACCCAAATGTGAAAAGAAAAAATTGCTCTACATTAAAATTTCGAGTTATATTAAGTAATACATTTTTTAAAAAGTTTAATTAACTTTTTAAAAAATGTATTACTTAATATAACTCGATATTTTAATGTAGAGCAATTTTTTCTTTTCACATTTGGGTGGGTGCACCCACTAAATAGTAAAGTTTACCAAAAAATATTGTGCCCATATTACTCACCGGGTTGTGGAGAATATATATTTCAAAATTCATAATGATCAGTTCATAAAAAAATCAAACTTTATATACATCATGCACCATCTAAATGTTAACAAAACATATAAATAGTGTGTCCACGTTACTCACCCTGTTGCCTAGAATATATATTCCAAAATCCATAATGATCTGTTCATTAGTTTAGGATATAACCCTGTACGTAGGTATATATATATATATATACACACACACAAACTTTATACTCTCATGATGCAATAGGTTATCTCTACGAGAGTGCAAATAGTTTTTTGGGTTTTTTTTTTTTTTTTTTTTTTTTTTTTTTTTTTTTTTTTTTTTTTTTTTTTGGCTAAGAAAGCATACGCACAAGCCATGTAAGATAGGCAAAAATTTAATCAGTGTACAAAAATAAATCAAGTTTTCTCTTGAAAGCACTGATAGTAGGCGCTTGGATGACCTCAGCGGGAAGCCTGTTCCAGGGGTTGACAGAACGAATTGAGAAGGATGCTTGACGCCTCTGAAGCCGAAATTTACAACAGTAGAGCTTCTGGTCATGACCTCGAAGGCCTCTGTCTGGCGCACGAGTAAAGAATTCGTCAGCGGGGAGATTGATGAGCCCATTCAGGATTTTGTAAACCAGGATGAGGTCCCCTCGCATCCTTCGAATTTCGAGCGTCGGAAGTTGAAGACGGTGGAGTCTTTCTTCATACGAGAGATCGGCAAAGCCAGAAATCATTTTGGTTGCACGCCTCTGGATGCGTTCAACATGAAGTATATCCTTTCGGAGATAGGGACTGCACGCCTCAACACCGTACTCCAGCAAAGGTCGAACAAGCGTCAAATAGAGTGGACGGAACACTCCGGCCGTCAGGTTGATGAAGGAACGTCGAATTTGAAACAAGACGCCCCGGGCTTTGCTGGACATTTCAACGCAGTGACGAGACGGTTTGAAAGAGCTATCCACTCTTACACCAAGATCAGTTGCCTGAGATACTGAGGCCATTTCATGGTTGTTCGGACCGATAGTGAAGAGCTGGGATGGTCGCGCGCCAACTGGAAGATGACTGCATTTGGCTGCGTTGAGTGGAAGGTCCCAGTCTGAGGCCCAGTTTGCAGTACAATCCAGATCGGTTTGCAGGATGGCATGATTGCGTCTTTGCGCTATGAGTTTGACATCATCAGCGAAAAGCAAAACTTTGCCCTGAAGTAAGTCTGGAAGGTCGTTGACGAACAGGAGGAACAAAATCGGGCCAAGCACTGAACCTTGTGGTACTCCGCTGCAAGCATCTGCTTCTGCTGAAGTGCATCCACTCACAGAAACTCGAAAAGTTCGTGCTTGTAGAAACGACCTAATCCAGCTGATGATGGACCGGTGAATCCTGTACCGATCAAGCTTGTGAAGGAGCAGGCGGTGGTTTACGGAGTCAAACGCCTTGGAGAAGTCCAGAAACAGGATATCCGCAGCATCGCCATCATCCAAAATCTTGGTTATCCATTCTTCCGTAAGAAGGAGGTTGGAGAGGCAGGATCGCATTGGGACGAAACCATGCTGGGTCTGAGTCAAAGATTTGGTTCGTTCAAGGTGGTTCATCAATGCATTTTTCAGGATTTTCTCCATAACTTTGCAGATGATTGAAGTCAGGCTCACGGGGCGGTAGTTAAGAGGGTCGGTTTTAGCGCCTTTCTTGAAAATGGGGCATACTGTAGCCACTCTCCAGTCCTCTGGTACGACACCGTCTGAAAGTGAGTGATTAAACAGGTCCGCTAGTGGAGTTGCCAGAACTTGCGCCAAAACACGAAGGACTGCTGGATGGATATGGTCAGGTCCTGGGCTTTTGTTGGTTTGAATGCTGGAAAGGGTCACAAAAACTTCTTGAGGAGTGACTTCAATAGCTTGCATTGGCTGAACATCATAAGTCGGCAGTGGAGGAGGTTGTTGCTCGTTGTCCACCCGGTATATTGAGGAGAACCTGTCGGCAAATAGCTCGCACTGTTTACCAGGGTCGCTAATCGTTCTTCCATCTGGAGTTCTCAACGTTGCTATACGGTTCACAAGTCTCTTGTTCCGCTTAACGTGGGCGTAGAATCTTTTACGGTTTGAGTTCACTTTGGATGCCAGACGTTGCTCATATCGAAATCTTGAAATTCTCAGCATGTACTCTGCCCTGTTTCGCTGTTCACGGTACACTTCATATGATGCATGAGTCCCAAGCCTCAAGTATTCAGCCCATGCAATGCCTCTCAGTCGCCATTCTCTTTTGATTCTGCTAGTTATCCAGGGCTGAAGGCGCCTTCGAGGAACAGTGAATGGAACAGCCAAATCAGTCGCCCAGAGAATAGCCTGTTTGGTGGCTAACCATTTTTCTTCAACTGAGGGGAGATTGGCTATGGCATTCCAGTCGATTGTCGAAGCTGCATCAAGAAGAGTGGTATGATTCAGTGCAGCATAATTGCGTATCGGCAACTGATCTGGTGATTGAGTAACAGGTTCCGTGTGTAGGATGAAATCGATGACAGCGTGATCGCTGCGCGACAAGGGTGGCTGGAATTTTACATCTGACACCGTCATATCGTATTTTGAGAACACCAAATCGAGCGTCGACGCCTGTTGACCACGAAAGCGGGTGTTTGATGCAACATGCTGGACGAGAAACTGCTCTTCAGCTGTTTGGAGAAGTTGGCAGTCAAAGTTCGAAGCGGGGTTGCATACATGGTCGCTCCATTCAATAGAGGGTGCGTTGAAATCACCAACAACCAGACAATCAACAGAGGGACTCGAAAAGTCTTCGATAGCCTTGCATAATCTCTGGTTATCGTCCTCGTTTGCTTGTGGGCTACGGTAAAGGGCGAGAATAGGAAAGGAAGATCTGCGAGTCTCTATTTGACACAGAACTGCATTGAAAAATTTTGTAGGGAGCGCATGAGGAGGCAATTCTAGCTGAAGGGGTTTCAAATGATCTCTGATGTAGACGATAACTCCACCGCCTCGGGCACCTTCGCGGTCGCAGCGAAATGATACAAAACCGGGGATGTCCACCTCGGAGTCCTCGACACAACTCTCGAGCCAGGTTTCAGTTATGACAATGACGTCTGGATTGGATTCTTGAATTCGCAATTGCAACTCGGAAAATTTGCGAAGAAGGGAGCAAGCATTGGTATATAATACTTTTAGGGCAGACTCATGGGTGGGCAGCTCATTTGATTGGCAGATTTTGGGGTGCTGGTGAGTTAGGACTCCACCCGTGTTGGGGATTGGGAGGGGGCTCTGACTATGAGAGGATTGAGCCAAAGGAACCGCTTCATAAGGCGACCGTCCTTGATGAAGAGACCCTTCTCTCCCTTCGCTTGGCGTTCGGTTAACTCGCGTTTTACAGTCCTCCGTTTTATTCTCTCCTCGGGGGAATATTCCTCTCGAAAACCCCACGTTTGGTTGACAGTGCGGATTTTGTCTCCGTTTTTCAGGAATAAGTCAGTTTGTTCACGATCGGCGAAGATGATCTTGATAGGTCTTGGTCGCTGGGACGATGGGTTGTTGTTGAGCGTACCGATTCGCATAACCTTGCGGATGTGCGCAACTTGATCGTCTGACTCGAATGTAGCACCGATGCACTGAGAAACTGCGTTTTTGTCGTGCTCTAAACGCTCTTTGTAGTCGGCCGAGGCCGATTCTTCAACCCCATAGATAACGACTGCACAATTCTCAGGCACTGGGATCTCTAGAGGGACTTTGGTTTGGTTAATATTGTGCTTATGATGACGCCCGTTTGAGGAGGTTTGCCAGGCAGCTAGGTCATTTACATTGGACCTGGCACTTTCGAGGGAAACCGTGGAGGGGTTGACACTAGCGGCCTTGATCTCGTGAGCTGGTTGAGTGGTAGAGGTTTGGTTGGCGGGCAATGTCTTTGGCTTAGAGTTCTGTTGGCTTTGCTTGGCTGCTCTCTTCGATTTCGGTGCAGCTTTAACTTTCGTGGCTTTTTTTTTCGTAGCTTTTTCGTTTGCAATTGCGTCTCCCTTTTCTTGACTTGAGGATTCAGTGACACAGGGAGGAGCTTCACAAGGAAAGAGTTCGGGTAACAGTTCTGCATGCCGAGAAGGTGGTGCTAACTGCGCTTCAACTCTCAATTTCCACCGCATTAAGCATTGCAAGTCTTGGCTGAGAGAAGTGATAAGCGAATCGCTTTCTTGTTTGGATGCGAGTAAGCAACTGAGTTGTTCTTTGAGGCGGCAGTTTTCGGAAATGAGTTCGTTCAGTAGACCCCTCAGGACATCTAATTCGCTTGCATCATCATCTTCGGTGTTGGAAGAAACACAGCGCACAGATGTAGATCTTGTAGATGCAGGCATAGTGAACTGGAATCAGAATTTGATGAGATGATGCAGAAGTGATGACTGAATAGATCTGCCGGGAACGGATGATGATCCTCAATTGAGAAGGTATTTTTTTTTTTTTTTTTTTTTTTTTTTTTTGAATTGCTTTCGGAGTTTGAGGTTATTTGGTTGGTTTTGGTGTTTTCTTCTTCCCCCCACCACCACTCTCAGAAAGAATATATCTCTGTTTAATTATTTTCAATTCTTTCTAAATAAAACCCACCAATTTAATTAGCTAAAAGAGAAATAAAAAAACTAAAAAAAATTTTTTTTTTAATAACAGTGTACAATTCCCCAAGATTTGACGTATGACTTCCTTTACTTTTTTTATTTTGTTATGGAAGTCGCTCCAGACAAGGCATGAAGCCACTTGATGTAAGGAGCTAAAAATACTACTACTTTAAGGTCAAAATGCGTGTTAGATGGATAGATTCCGACCCAGAAAATGGCAATTCTTTCCCCTTTGTCAGAAACATCGCTCATTGAAATGTGAGGACTAAAGGACAAATTAAGGGAAGCGAGAGTTACAAGGCTGGCGAAAGTAAACTCAAGGTCCCCTTCCTACTCTCCTTATAATTGGTGTTTCATTACTATAGATAAAATTTAATTCAAATGTGAAATATTTAAATTCTTTAAATGGGAGGTTGTGTCCATATTATGTCTATTAAAACCCTTTAAAATACTCCAAAGAATGTGAAATTTGGGGAATATTAAATAATTGATGTTTAATACATAATGTTAAATTTTCACAAAAATCGGAATTTTGATGAGGAACTTCCAATCCCTCCTTTCCCTTTTTGCATAAAACTAAATATAACCCACATTACCTACAGTTACGCCTAGCAGCTGTGTTACAAAATTCATAGTGGTCTGTTAATTAGGTTAGGAGTGAATCCTGTACATACAAATATATAAACATATAAACATACCTAACTTTATATTTCTGATTTGAAAATTTCGTTTTTTGTGGATTTAATAACAACCACTGATTGAACATATACGTGTTTTTTTATTTATGAACAAGAGAAATACATGAGAAAAACTTTAAACAAAGAAACTCAGATTATATTCGTTTTTCATGTATTTTGACTTGCCGTTACCTTATTCAAGAGTTCATTTTGAACCTTTTCTATCCTCTTTTCCCATGTCTTTGGATCGAGTTGTTTTTTCCTATTTTTACTGAATGAACAATTTCTCTGATGATCAACAAAGTTAAGATGAAGACTGTGTATTTCTCTTGATTCTGCTGCGAAACGCGCATAAGATGTAAAACAAGCATTGAAGTTGGAAAAAATAAACATCAATAAATTTTAAAAATACTATATAAACATATTAAAAAAAATTTGTGTGTGTCTGTGCGACAAAGAGGAATTACAGATATTCGCCGATGATTTTCATTAATTTTCATTAATTTTATACGTACATAAAAGTAATCCATGGACACGTGTTTCTGGCTCACAGTTGTCATCAACATGGCTAACAGACAAGGATTGAACCTTCGATTGTGATGTCTATAGTCTGATGTTTTACCCTCGAACTATGACACCTTGCCTGGAAATATTTACGGTTTATGGAAAAATGAAAATTTATATAGATAGAGATTAAACATGGGTGAAGAGAGCCAGTGTTGGTTTGTTTATGTTACAATCAAACTTAACGAACCATTAACACTAACCCAAACTTAATGAACCATTAACCCTAACCCAAACTTAACGAACCATTAACCCTAACCCAAACTTAATGAACCATTAACCCTAACCCAAACTTAACGAACCATTAACCCTAACCCAAACTTAACGAACCATTAACCCTAACCCAAACTTAACGAACCATTAACCCTAACCCAAACTTAATGAACCATTAACCCTAACCCAAACTTAACGAACCATTAACCCTAACCCAAACTTAACGAACCATTAACCCTAACCCAAACTTAACGAACCATTAACCCTAACCCAAACTTAACGAACCATTAACCCTAACCCAAACTTAACGAACCATTAACCCTGACCCAAACTTAACGAACCATTAACCCTAACCCAAACTTAACGAACCATTAACCCTAACCCAAACTTAACGAACCATTAACCCTAACCCAAACTTAACGAACCATTAACCCTAACCCAAACTTAACGAACCATTAACCCTAACCCAAACTTAACGAACCATTAACCCTAACCCAAACTTAACGAACCATTAACCCTAACCTAAACTTAACGAACCATTAACCCTAACCCAAACTTAACGAACCATTAACCCTAACCCAAACTTAACAAACCATTAACCCTCGTCTTTTGAAACCGTTGACTTGATCAATATTTCAATTGAACCGGAGGAGGGCTGCCTTCTCAATCAGGATCACTGGACCTTAAAATAGTTTCCCAAGAAAGGTAATAAATGCGCCAACAACGAATCAATTCAAGGTTAATTTGGACAGGTGCTAGTCTACTGTATCCTCTTCTGTGTAAATTTCTACCACCTTTTCCTTACATGCCAACTGAAACAGGCTTGTTTTTATTTTTTGCCAGATTAATTGAATTGAATTCTGTGACACAAGTTATAAATAAATATTTTGCCCATTTTATTAAATAATTGAGCACTCTGTTGGATTTCTTTCTACCAAACTAAACCGAAGATCAACTTTATATATATAGAGAGATATAATACAGTCATCCAATTACTTAATCATAACAGAGCGTATCTTACCTGGCTTTATAGACATATGGTGAGGAATCTTGATGCGATCAATTTTCGTAATAATTGTCCCTATAGGTTTTACATTATTAAGAACAAAGTGGAGTATCTGTTCTGATACTACACTTTATCTGTTCTGTCCTCAGTCAGTGAAGAACGATCCTTTTCTACTGAAGCAATTTTAATTTTTGTCCCTTTCGTGGATCTGGATTTTCCTCACGTTAAAAGCCGACCTTGTGTCTAACTCTGCCCTCGTGGGAAGACAAATAAATAGGGACGATGTCGTCCATGTTTTGGTTGGACATGTGAACTGAATTGAGCGTTGAAAGATAGTACAATAATCTGAAATAGTATAGTTTCGGCTTCAGACGAAGACAGATACTAAATCTTCATCATTGATAGGTTTATTGAGAAAAAAAACCCCCAAAAAGCCGAAGCGTTATGCACCAAACTTCAACGTTCACACGGGAGGAGGCTGGGGGGGGGGGGGGCAAACTCGCGTAGAAATGCACAGACGTATCTACAAAAAAGACTTTTCTACTTTAGCTGTGTTTAATGTTAAGTAGAAACGAAGAAATGAAAATATGGCAAGTGAATGTTGATAGACATTTTGTAAGGAGCCAGAATGAAATGTCAGCCATTAACCTTAAGAGGTTTATGAAATGGATGGTGATGGTGGTGATGATGATGATGATGACCACCACCCAACTCTAGAAGGTCTTCTTGGAAAAGACACATACTTGGTGCGTGTACATGTGTGTGTGTATATCTTTGGGTCTACCTGTGTCTCTCCAATAAATATATATATATGTATATGTATAACAAGCTCACACATAGACACTCTGTCCTTCTATACTTAGACCTGTTTTATATTTATAGATTCAGTCAATCTAAACAAAGAACAGCGTGACCTTTTGTGTCTACGGTGACCTTTTGTTTCGGTCGTTCTTGCTCTATCCATGACTTCTTCTGGTAGCAATGATCTCTATCAGAAGGATCGCCTTGATCTTCACACACACACATACATACATATATATATATACAGGGTGTCCCAAAATAATGTATACATCGTTTGAATCGTTATAACTCGTTCAATTTACCGAGTTTGATTTGCAAACAAAATTGATAAAAGAGTAGAACAGTAAGATACACATTTAAAAATACTGAAAGTAAAATTAACAAAAACATATGAAAATTAACTTTTAATAAACGTAAAGGCTACAATGTTTAAAGCAAGAAACCTGAAGTAATTGCAAACAAATGGGAGTAGTAATTGTAGTAGAATGTGCTCAAATACCGGAGTAAATGTCGCAGGACGTTTGTAGGTACAATTCTTCACGTCTTCACTATATGGAAAGTGTATTGAGCAGAACGGGTTGGGGTTAGGATGAGGGTTCATTTTATGAACATTCTGAAATTACCCTAAGTAGCCTTTATCTTTGTTAAAAGTTAATTTTCTATGTTTTTGTTAATTTTACTGTCAGTATTTTTAAATGAATATTCTTACTCAATCTTGTTTATCAATCTTGCAAATAAAAATCAATAAATTGAACGACTTATAACAATTCAAAGGGTGTATACATTATTTTGGGACACCCTGTGTATATATATATATATATATATATATATATATATATATATATGATTATTTGTATTTACACAGACATGTACAAAATCTGCGACACTGGTATGTCGATGTTATCGATCAACAGTTATTATAAACTGAGATCTCATCAGGCAGAGTTAGAATCCGATCTTAACCGTAGATCATATTTTGGAAAGAATATATATATATATATATATATTTATATTAATGCATGTGTTGTTGAAAACAACAGAACTCTTCTGTTTGGTAATCCCTTTTTTATTTTTTCCATTCTTCGAATGATCTTTTTAACGTTGACATGGAATGAATTCTTTCACCCGCTTTTTTATTCATTTTGTGCCATTAAAAAGACCTGATGATGATTCCGGAGAGAATCAAAAACGTTTGTCAAACATACGGATCCTACATTAATTCATTCCATGTCAACGTTTAAAAAATGTTGCCTAAATACACACAATATATATATATATATTATATATATATATATATATATATATATTAGTCATCCACATACAGACTGTTTCGCTGTATCACAGCTCTTCAGTGCGGCTAGACCAGTTAGTGCCTCAAGCCGGGATTGAAACTCAACCGTCGAGCTGACAGTCTGTGCCATACCCCTACGCTATCATACGACACTGACTGAATGTAAGTAATATCTCAATGTAAACATTGCAAGTGCCGGGAGTTCGAATTAGTTTTACCTAATGAGGTATGCCTTAAAGCTAATGGCAGTTGGCGATATTCTTACAAATAAGCTCTACCCAAGAAAGGGAGCTTCATATAGTCATCCACATACAGACTGTTTTGCTGTATCACAGCTCTTAAGTGCGGCTAGACCAATTAGTAGAACTGTTTAGGTATGTTAGTAAGAATGTTTGAACCAGAGTGAATTTCTACGTCTGTTTTTCTTCTTAGTGATATTTTCTACGGATGGTGGGTTTGTTGATTCCCTAGTGTCAAGTGTAGTATTAGGTGCAGTATCTCGCGTATTATTAGTATTTATTCTCCTTTTGATTTGTCTGAAATTTCCCATTGCCATGTTGTATGATATTATGTGAGCTGTGTTCCTATTTGTCTTAGAATTCTCATTGTGCTTCACCAAGCTTACTTTTATATAGTTTATTTTCCCAGTATATCCAGATCTGGCTAATGGTTCATTATAATATTTTTTATTCTTATTGAATAGTGACTCGTTAGATGATAGTTTTGATATTCTCTTAGAGATACTAGGGATTATGGCTTTCTTAATGGGTCCCGGGTGGTTAGAGTTAAAATCTACATGATAGAGAGTTTGGTTGGGTTTATGATATGGTTCATATGTTCTATTGTTTAGGTCTAAGCTGATGTCTAGGAAGTTAACTATCTTATGGTTTATGGCTATTGTTAACTTAAGGTCCAACTTTTTAAAAAGGTTATGTATATCCTTTTTGGTATTCTCTAACCTTCTATTGCCAGAGTTTATGGAGAATAGTGCGTCATCTCTGTAAAAACTGCACCTTAAACGTGGTAAATCTTTATGGAGCACATTTAGGATGTAAAGGCTTACCAAATCCGTTACTTGCACAGAGTCCGGTGAACCCATAGTAATGTCGAAGTTATTTTCCCTATCTTTTCTTGTCCATAGTTTGTTATCATATAGAATCAGAGTTCTTCTAGCTAGTTTTATAATGTCTATTTCTAGTCTAGTTATATTAGTTTCTATTCGAGCCATATCAAGAGCTTTGTCTAGAAGTGTGGGGGAAATTAATGGGTAATATGAATCTATGTCAAACATGATGAACTTCTCGTTAATCCCTTGGCATAGTTTCCCAAACCAATTGATGACTTTGTCCGACGATGACCACAAATTGTGAGTTATCTTGGATTTAATGGTGGGTATGATTCTATCCAATATCCTTATGCTAATTTTACATTTTAAAGTTTATACCTTATTATATATATATATATATATACCTTATTACCTTATTATATAAATATATATATATATATGAATATTTTTATTTATACAGACATGTACAAAATCGGCAACACTGGCATGTCGATGTTATCGATCTACAGCTGTTAGACACTGAGATCTCATCAGGCAGAATTAAAATCCGATTCTTACCTCAGATCATATTTGGGAAGAATGGAATGGAGGGAGAAAAAGAAGAGAAAGGAAAGGAAACAGAAAATTTAAAATTTGGAAAGTCACGTGGTCAGACTTGAAACCGTTGAAAAGCAAATATAATATAGAATAAAATAAAATATACTCGTTGAGGATAGAGAAAAGAAAGGAGAGAAGAGAGGGAAAGGGGAGGGAAGTTGAGAAAAGGGAAGACGCAATTTCAAGTCAGACTTAGATTTTAGATTTTAACAGCTGTAGATCGATAACATCGACATGACAGTGCCACAGATTTTGTACATGTCTGTATAAATAAAAATAATCATATATATATATATGGGAAGAGAAGGATGAAGGTAATCCGACGTGATGGGAAAATGAAAAAGGAAAACCAAAAAATGGATGTTTTTTATGTGTACATCAACGTTTCGTCTTTATTTATAAGATTTCATCAGGATGATAAAATGCATGACATTTTTTCTCTATTTTATCATCCTGATGAAGTCTTATAAATAAAGACGAAACGTTGATGTACACATAAAAAACATCCATTTTTTGGTTTTCCTTTTTCATTTTCCCATATATATATATATATATATATATATATATATATTAGTGTGTCAGGTTGTATATGAAAAGAAATCAAATAAAGTGCTCGATCATATAAGAGAGCTTATATAATTTATTTAAATACTGTATATTACATATTTCAGCAATGTACCGCGGTTTCATCCAGAAATGCAGATTTAGACATCTTTAGTAAATCTCTGTTCCCAGTGGAATCATCGGCAAGCTGAAATGATTGTGGTCACGTCCCGATAGGAAATGGCGCCATTCCCTATCGGGACGTGACCACAATCATTTCAGCTTGCCGATGATTCCACTGGGCACAGAGATTTACTAAAGATGTTTAAATCTGCCCTTTTGGATGAAACCGCGGTACATTGCTGAAATATGTAATATACAGTATCTAAATAAATTATATATATATATATATATTACTAATATATATATAAATAATATTTATAAATAAATATTAATTATTTATTACCTACAGACATCGATGTTTCATGCTTACACAATCTTCAGTGCAGGAAGCTAATTTATATATATATATATATATATATATATATATATATATATATATATATATATATATATATATGTGTGTGTGTGTGTGTGTATATAATAAAGTAAGTTGATATCAATAAAATTAGAACATTATTTATATCAGTTCCAAGAATTCAAACACAACTAATATTTGGCGTACGATCGTTTCTAAAGCGATTTGGAAAATTTTATTTCGTATTGTATTCTAGATGATCCCAAAAAGTTATTTCTTATAATATAATCACATACGGAAGTCAAGAGAGAACAAAATCATCTTTATCGTTACTTGAAAAAAAAAACACATATCCCGTCAATGTGGGAAAACCAGAACTTCTTATCGTGCAGTTTCACAGTACTCAAAATGTAAAATCGACAATAATACCAAGAATAGTATTTAAAATATATAGGATACAGCAAATTTAAAATATTAGAAAGAAAAAAATATATAAATAAAAATAAAAATTGTAAAATTAAAAATGAAAACCCAGTAATTTAAAAAATAGCAATATTAGAAAAAGGAAGGTGAAAGATAATAAAAGATAATAATAATAAAAAAAAACTAGATATAATAAATCATAAGAACAATATAAGGTTAGAATTAGGAAAAATTAAAGTAATTTAAAAATAAAAAAAATAGGTGCTTATTATTATATACTTATGCAGGAGATTTAAATAAGTATCGTCACCAAAAAGTATGAAAAATTATCGAGTAGAACTTTAATTATAAACAAAATCCATTTTTCGGGAACAGTCAATTGAGGCTGACATCTTAAGGTAACCGGAGACAATTATGCAAAACGTGCTTACGTCCCCTGATTTTGTTTCCGGTTACCTTAAGATGTCTGCCTCAATTGTTTGTTCCCGAAAAATGTATTTTGCTTATACAAACAACCAACGAAAAGAATTTAAAAATAATAATTATACAAAAAAAAAAATCTCATAATAAGAAAGATATAAGAATTATGAAAAATGAGAAAAAACTAATTAGAATATATATATATATATTATATATATATATATATATATATATATTGATACAGAAAAATTAGTACAACATTCGTGCCGTCGGTTTCAAGCACAGAAGGACTTAGCCATCCAGCTCTCTTCAGCTTCTGATGACAACAGAAGCTAAAAAGAGCTGGATGGCTAAGTCCTTCTGTGTTTGAAACCGACGGTACGAATGTTGTACTAATTTTTCTGTACCAAAATAAATAAATATTACGATCTTAACTTTTAATTTTTAACTTTAATTCTTAATTAATCGAGCACTCTGCTGGGATTTTTTCTGCTATATTACAAAGAAGTTATATATATATATATATATATATATATATATATATATATATATATATATATATATACACCGAAGCTTTCTTGGGATGAACTGTGTAAACGTGACCGTGCAGCCCTAGGGATTACAAACTTAGATCCTCGCGACCACCGAGCCTGGAGTGGCAGACTTTGATCAAGACTGACAGGCAGGCTCCACCCTCTTATAGACGACTAATCAAAGGTTTGTTCAAAATAAATCGGATGAAGACAAAGATGACAGATTCCTTTATTTATGCAGACATTATTGGCTACATATGGGCATACTTGTTTCAGTTGCGATCTCGTTCGAAATCCAGCTTCCTCAAGCTATCATACCAACTTTTTGAACGAGATTGCAGCTGAAATAAGTATGCCCATATGTAGCCAATAATGTCTGTATAAATAAAGCAATCTATACTATAATACAGCTCTACTTGTTATTGAGCACTATTTTATAAACACTGGAGTTTCATTTGATTAACATCTAGGAAACAACAATGATACAATCATCTATATATATTTATATATATATATATATATATATATATATATATATATATATATATATATATATATTGTGTGTATTTAGGCAGCATTTTTTCATTAAGGCCTGTGTTATTGAAGACGACAGAAATCTTCTGTTTAGTGATTCCTTTTTTTATTTTTTCCATTCGTCGAATGATCTTTTTGACGTGTAGATGGAATGAATTGATGAAGGATCCATGTGTTGGACTAACGTTTTCGATTCTCTCCGGAATCATCTTCAGGTCTTTAATGGCTAAAATGAATACAAAGCGAGTGAAAGAATGGAATTTCTTAAAAAATACGCCGGCAAACCGTTCGCGTAAAATACGGACGTCTACATTTTAAAATGTGACTATTGAAACAGTTCTTCGTTTATTTATTAATTTTATTTATTATTCTTATTATTATTTTTAATTTAAATATATATATATAACAAAAATTATATAAACCAAAGTTTTTCCGAGAAGCATTCAATACTTCCTTAAAAAGACTTTATTTAAAAACAATTGTTTCGGCCTATTTCAAGAACATATATTTTTATGATATACAAAATATCACTGATATTCATGAGGAGGCTTCATCAGTGCATAAAAATTCCACAATCAGACTGATAAAATTAAAATGCATCCAGCATTCATTTAATTTGTACGTATTTGCTTTTCAAGTAAAATTCAAAGGGAAACCTTATTTAATTCTGTTTTTTTTTTATTGTTTTTCTCTTGTTTATATATATATATATATATATATATATATATATATATTTAAGCAAGCATTGTTAAATATTTATTTAAACATTGTTATACATGTATATTTAACAAATTTTGTTGAACACAGCAGAATCTCTCTGCTTGATTATACCTGCTTTTTTTTTTTTTCGATTTTCCTAATAATATTTTTAGTTTCAAATTCAAAAAAGATTAATAAATGTTCTATATGTATCATGAGTACTTTCGATTCCTCGTTGAATCATCTTCAGTTGACAAAACAATGAACAAAAAGCTGGAGAAAAAAGACGAAACATTGTAAAACCGAAAATGCCATATGTAAGATCATTAAACATTAATACCAAACCGGTGTTAGTTCCAGAAATGATAGAATTAGCATCCCAGGATAAATTGTATTTAATAAATTGTATTTACGTTAAACATTTGAAAATACTGTTACTACTTTCGTAAGTAATGTTATTTATTGTAGGTTGCTTGGTTTTAATAAAGATACCTTCAAATATTTTTGATCTTTTTTAAATGAAATGTAATATTTTCGCATTGAATGCGGTAGTATATGTTAATTGAGTCTGAGTTATTATGTTTGATATTATTATTATTAGTAGTAGTAGTAGTATTTTTTAACTTTTGAATCTTTAATCTGATTTGTTCGTGAACGATATAATTAGAGAATTTGTTAATCATAAGAACTTGCTTTATATTTTTTATGGTGAATAATCATTTTTAAACAGTCAAGTTGTCTTGAACTTTTTTTTCATTTCTCAAAGAATTGTAAAGCGTGATCAAATCCTTTGATCAAATAGTTTGATCAAATTTATCTTACACTGACACGTAAGTTTTTTTAGAATAATCAGCAGATCAAATAGACAGAATATCTGATTCAACGAAAATATATATAAAATAATGTCGGTCAGATTTTAAAAGTTTGACCTAAATAGCATTTAAGTTGACAAATCAAACTTTGATTCTGACTAGCAAATTTTCATAAATTATTCTAGTATTTTATTTACCTCCTCTCCAGGAGGTTAGACACTAGGTCAGATGTGGGTTTTGATGAAAGTGTTTCTGTGGAACGAACAGGATTTGAACCCGGCACACCCAGGTCGTCAGTCTGCGTCGTTAACCACTTAGCCACCGTGCCATCCCCAACCCAATTAGTTATTCTAGTATTCTGTTAATTGCAATAGCCTAATGTACTTCACTACAATTTATTTTAAACTACTTGATCCGATCTGGCAGTTTTCTAATATGTAGAAATCATTAAATAGTCACCTTAAAAGAAAAATCATCTGAAGAGAATGACTCTTATTCTTTTAAAACTAACAGTTACGTTTTCTCATTGTTTTCTTTATATAAAAAAAGACTGATGGATTATGTTTTTTTCCTTATTTATGTCAGTACTTCTATCGATCCTGACTCAATTACCGTGAACTTTGTGTCGGCAGCGTTCAGACATGCTACGTAAACATCCAGGAGATGACGAACCGATTTGTAGCAGCCGATAATTTCGATACGTTGCTGCTTCCAAATTTTTTCAGTTTTATTTTAGGTCTTTTTTTTTACTTTGGGACCCGCACTAACTTTGACCCCGTCGTTAGGGTTAGGGGTTAATCAATATAGATAATGCTTTGAAAAATTGTCGGCTGGTTACTGAACGCTGATTGGCTAATCGCTCAGCATCTCTTCACTATTCAGCTCGTCATCTTTCGAGTGTTTACATAGCATGCCCAAACGCTACCGACGCGAAGTTCAGGGAAATTGGATCAGGATCAATAGAAGTACCCTTATGCTTCGTTCTTATCGAATCAAAACCAGATAAATTATTGTTTGAACTTTTATTTCTTGAAGAATTTTAAAGCATATGCATAAAGTTTGATCAAATCCTTTGATCAAATTTATCTTACACTGACGCGTAAGTTTTTTTAGAATGGTCCACAGCTCAAACAGACAGAATATCTTATTCAACGAAAATATATATAAAATAATGTCGGCCATTTAAAATACATTATACTTTATTTAAACTACTTGATCCGATCTGGCAGTTTTCTAATATGTAAAAATCATTAAATAGTCACCTTAAAAGAAAAATCAACTCTTATTCTTTTACTTTGTTTTTTTTTTCATTAAAGTTTTACGAACAGTTATATTTTCTTATTGTTTTCTTCATAAACAAAAACAAATGTTCATTTGTAATTCAGACACTGATGGATTATTGGCTTTTTCATGTTTTTTTTTCTTATGTCTTGTTTTGTTCTTATGAAATCAACACCAGGTTCACTTTTAACTTAGATATGAAACTGTCGTAATGGGGTATCGGACTAATAAAACTCTGCAGAGAAACAGTCACATGGTAATGTGCTCCACAGACTGGAAGCTCTTGGAAATAAACTCTGTTCATGGAAATTCTGCCTGATGCTAGGCACATGTACAAAGAAAGGAAGTATTTTTTACATTCAAGATGACTTCTTGCTGCGAATGTCTTATATGGAGGACCCAGAGATTGGAGCTCAGTTGAGCACTTTCCATGGAAACATTGTGTTGTGATGGGATACCGGACTCCCCCTCAGTCACTAAATAAGTGAACTAGTCTGGACATAAAATACGGCTACGAACAGTAGTATGGGGCATTCGATTGTATTCTGTTAAATCCTATTTGATTACCTGCAGTTACTATTGTTTGTACAAGATATGTACGTTGGAATAAACCATACTATTTTAAGACCTATTACACTCTGGGTTATTTTGTTATTTATAACTATTTACAAAGTTATATCAGAAACATCACAAAAAAGGTGGTTATAGAATATAGATATATTCACAAAATAAATTTGTACGTAATAGATCCCGGGCAACGTCGAGTCGATACTGCTCGTATATATATATATATATATATATATATATATATATATATATATATATATATACACTGGAAATTAGCATGAAGAACAGATAAATAGAAACACATATATAAAAATGAAACAGTAAACTATGCAGCTGCCATGATAGTAAAAAAATCATATTAATAAAAGCATCGACAGCAAATGATAACAATGATGTAGTAGTAAAAAATGAAATAAAATATTTAATAAATGACAGAAATGTCATCTACGAAGTTACAGTAAATATCACAACCAAAAATATAGCAAAAGTGTGTATTGGGTTGAGTGAAGGGGAATGGGAAAATAGACACAATCTCTATTTATATAAAGTTAGCTATATGCATATTTTTATATATTTGTATGTAAAGGATTCACTCCTAAATTAATTAACCAATCATTATGAATTTTGGAACACAGCTGCTAGGCCTAAGGGATCGTAATCTGGGCTACATTTAGTTACGGTTTTATGCAAAGAGGGCAAATATTGGATGAAAGCCCTTCATAAAAAATTCAGATATCTCCGATGTTTGTGAAATTTTAACAATAGGTATGAGACATCAATTAATGAATATTCCTCAAATTTCAGTTTCTTTGGAGTATTTTAAATGGGTTTTAGGGGGAATAAAATTGGCACAACCTCCCATTTGAAACTCAAAATATTTCAGAATTGCATTAAATTTAATCCATAGTCATTAGACACTAATTAAGCAAGATTCCCTGTGTTCAATTTATTCTTAAGACCCCTTAAGCTTAAGCCTTGAATTTTAGACATTTTTTAGAATCAAACTAATGTAATTGATTTTTGATTAAAATTGGAATAAGGATTCTAGATTTAAGATTTTGATCATTATATCTTAATTTTAATCTTTGTAAGGGGACATAAAAGTGGTGCAAACATTTTAGGGGAATTAATTTTACCCGTACTGGGAGAGGTATTCTCCTAGTTATCATAGGAAATTCAGGAATAGAAAATATAATTTTATTTATCAGTAATTTAAAGAAGAAAACAAGATAGTTATAGAACCAT
>OY744519.1:206660609-206760609 GCA_963556195.1 Sepiola atlantica
ATGTACACATATATGTATATGTATACATGTACACATATATGTATATGTATATATGTACACATATATATATATATATATATGTACACATATATGTATATATATACACATATGTACATGTATATATATATGTACACATATATGTATATATATATATATATGTACATATATACATATATATGTATATATATATATATATGTACATATATACATATATATGTACATATATATATATATATATGTACATATATATATATATATGTACACATATATATATATGTACATATATATATATATATATATGTACACATATATATATATATATGTACACATATATATATATATATGTAAACATATATATATATATATGTACACATATATGTATATATATATATATGTACACATATATGTATATATATATATATGTACACATATGTATATATATATGTACACATATATGTATATGTATATATATATATATGTACACATATATGTATATATATATACGTACACATATATGTATATATATATATGTACACATATATGTATATGTATATATATATGTACACATATATGTATATGTATATATATATGTACACATATATGTATATGTATATATATATGTACACATATATGTATATGTATATATATATGTACACATATATGTATATGTATATATATATATGTACACATATATGTATATGTATATATATATGTACACATATATGTATATGTATATATATATATGTACACATATATATATATGTACACATATATGTATATATATGTACACATATATGTGTATGTGTATGTATATATATATATATATATGTACACATATATGTGTATGTGTATGTATATATATATGTACACATATATATATATATTTAATTCTTGCTGCGTTTTCCTGTGCTTGAGGCACACAACGTGCAAATTGTTTAGGCTTTACAGCCAGATGATTGTCCTCAGCATGCTGTCCCTGCTACAGAAATTCTTGACAGAATTGACATGGAAAGCAGCTATCTGCAAGGTATTGCATTTTCTGACGAAGCTACTTTTCACACATCAGAACAAGATAACAGATACAATGTCAGCATCAGAACATCCACACGTTATGGCAGAGCATCGAAGAGACAGCTGTAAGGTAAACGTTAAGTGTTTTCTATTGAACATTTCTCCTTTGCTGAATCTTCCATTTCAGCAAACAGGTAGACATACTGGAACAATATGTGGTTCTGTTTCAGAAACATTAACCATGGATTTTACTGGCTTGACATAAGCGTGACATATCTACAAGAATGCTATTAAATCAAGAAAGACAAAGCAAGTACGCTTTTCTGAATGTTAGCGAAGCCTCTCCCACCTCTCCATGTTAAGAATGGATTCTAAAACTCTGCGAGTAAAATCTATGGGGGACGATTACGAAACAGTACTCAATACATAAGCAATAATAATAATAATTATAATCAATAAAAAAAAATAATACATTATCATCACCATTATATTCAATTTAATGTCTATTTTAAATGTGTGTCGTTTTGTAAAAATTGATTTCCAAACTAACCAATCTCTTGCCAGGTCTTTATTTATCAAGTCCATTCTAATCCGTTCCTCCCATGTTTTTCATTGGCCTTCCCCTGTGAACTGAACCTGCTACCTCAACTTTTCTACATCTACTAGTAAGTAAATTCGCATGAATCAGAATGGTACAACTTTGTTGACCGGTTTGATTCTGTTGTCGGCATTCTTGCAGGAGGGGCCACGTAATGGTTGCTAACATCCCTTAGTAAAAGTGGTATTATGGAATTGACTGGATTCGAACTTGGTACACCCAGGTCTTTAGTCCGCATCATTATCCACTTAACCACCATCACCTCCGAATTCTACTAACCCAAGAACTCTCATCCGTTCTTAACATGTGGCTATACCACCAAAGTCTTCTGTTCTGCACACATGTCCCTATACTGTCCACATTTTTAATCTTCCTTTGAGCTAATCAGATCGAAGACTAAGAATTCTATTGATCATATCATTCTCATAGCATTTCTCTCCATACAACGCATGTCTTTAACTCTTACTGGCCAGGTTTCACTTCCATAACTTATCACACTTTGTACACATGCCCGCTAGACTCTTCCCTTGGTCAACAGTGGTAAAGCTCTGCTGGTTATTAATGGCACAAGTTCCCTGAAGTTACTCCACTCACTCCTAATTCTTGCAATGAGACTAGCACTAGCCCCTCTTTGTGCTCCAAAGGTCTCACCCAGATAATAAAACTTTTGAACAACCGTAATAGCTTCATCATTCACATGTACTTTCTCCACACCTGAATTCTCATCCATCTCCATTATCTTGCACTTCTTGCACACAAATTGGTTATTATCTCTGCACCTACCAGTAATATTTGTCTACCCAATGCTTTTTTAAAAACTTTATTTTACCCTAAACAATTAAAAAAAATGTTTTTATTTATCCCAGACAAGGCATATTGCCACTGAGACGTAAGGGGTTACTGTTATTAGAGCCCAGATTTATAGTGGACATTTTAAGTGGGGAGTTGTGCATCAAGATGTTTGTTCGCATTCCATTTCTGCATGTTGGTAGTCGAGGAACGTGGAAACAGGGTGGGGATTCCAATGGCAATTAGTCCGAGAAAAGAAACGATTTAAATCGTAAGATTTTCGGCATCTTGGGACATCTACAGTGAAGGAGTTGGATTTTTCTGCTTGCCGGGTTGGTCGGGGGTATTTACGTCGGTGGGGGAGGTACAAGTGCAGTAAGTTCGGAGGAACATATTCTGTGGACGTACTTGTAAAACACACACAGTGATGGGACAGGGGGTGTAGCTTGGTGCAGATCCTATTAGGTTCGAAACTCTTTTTTGCACTCTATCTAAGAGGGAAAGACGAGTGGTTGGTACACAAGCCCAGATGTGGCAATGCACAGGCGAATGGTGGCTTTAGAGATATAGGATACTGGCAGTTCTGAAAAGTTTCCCAGCCCGGTAGCGTGGGTGGATGATGGTTTTACTTTTTAAAGGATACTTGCAATATTAAGGCATTACAATAATAAAAAAAAGGTAATCGTACCAATAATATTATTATGGTCAATGTTAATAATAATACCAATGTATGTAATTGTAGAATAACAAATAATTGTCAATACATGAATAAAGGTTTAACAGATAATGTTATATATAAAGCAGCAGTAAACAATAATATTAATAATGAAGAGAAAGTATACGTAGATGCTACAGAAAATAATTTCAAGTGGAGATATAATTACTATTACCAGCTTGTGTCTTTCAATCGTAGGCGTGTCTCTTTTCATACTAAGATTCTCATGAATGGCTCTGCTCTTGAGGAGAAATTGACTCAGAAATTTCTTGGTCTTTCTCTCTCATCAAATCTTTCTTGGAGTTCATACATTAGATTCATTGCTCTTTCTGCTTCTTGTAAAAATATGAAAAATAGTACTACCTTGTCTAAATATGAATAGAAGCAAAAAATACAAACATTATATCAATTGTGAACTGTTTAAATTAGCTTAGTCATCATCATCATCATCATCATCATCATCATCATCATCATCATCATCATCATCATCAATTAGTTTTTTTTTTATCACTCTTGGAGGAGGAATTCGTCCCTAGTTTCTTTCTACCTTGTTTTATCCCTGGCAAGGCGTGGCCAACTAGAACCCAGTTAGCTGTCGAGGTCGTCTGTCCACCAGGTTTTTGGCCTTCCTCTAGGTCTTTTCCATTGCCTCGGGTCAATTCTGTCACTCTTTCTGTCCACCTGTTGTCTGTATATCTTGAAAGGTGACCTGTCCATCTATGTGCTGCCGTTCGTATGATGTCATTTACTCGAGTTTACTGTCTGATCCAGGTGTTTCTTTTTCTATCATGTAAACTGATACTGAGCATAATGTTTTCCATTTTGCATTGTGCCACTCTTAGCTTTTCTATCGCTACCTTATTAAGTCCCAATGTTTCGCTACCATATGTCATAACAGGCATGATGTATTCATTGAACACCTTATGCTTAATGTTTATAGTGAACTTTCTACTCTTCATGATGTTGTCTACTTTTGAGAAGACTGTCCATCCAAGTGCAATTCGTTGTTTTATTTCAGGTATCATATCAGCATCACTTCTCACCATCTTCCCTCGGTAGATGTAGTTGTCAACTTCTTCGACATTTTCACCTTTCACTGTGACTGGGGCTTTTGTGGCATATTTGTTGAACATGACCTTGGTTTTTCTAGCGTGCATTTTAAGATCAATTATATGTCTAGCATTGCGAATATCGTTAAGAATCCCTTCTAATTCTTGAGGTGTGGAATAATAGAAACATAGGAATAGTAGAAACTATAAATTATGCTTATAGGGAAAATACCAAATTATAAAGTTCAAAAACTTTATTAAATTATTTTTATATTATTCAATCATTATCATATATACTAGCAAGAATAATAAATTAACCCACTTAAAAATGGAAGAAAAATAAGTTGAATCAAAACAATAATTTTTTTAAAAGTAAATCAAATAAAAATTGAAGTAAAAATATATTTTTAGAGGTTTTAATATAGATCTTAATTTTTATATATTAGTAGAAATAAAAACAAGACAAGGCTATAGTTAAAGGGGTCACGTGGTTGTGTTGATGAGTTGGTACAGTTGACCCACTGTAAAAAGGTCGTGTTTGTTTGTTTAAGCAATTTAGAAATGAAAAACTTTTTAAACAAAATGAGAGAAATTTCATTGGCTGATGGAAATGAATAGGGTGTGTGTTGGAAATGGGGAAAATAATGAAAGACTAATTGGTTGGAGGTTGGAGACTGATTGACTATAAAATGAACTCAGAATGTAAATCGATGCCCGATGCTTTCCTTCATGAATGAAACACAAACGTTTCTGTATAGCTCATTTTCCATAACTATATTTTTATGCTAATATAGATGTGCGTGTTACATACAAACCAACACTAAATGATATTAATAATGAAGAGAAGGTTTACATAGGGGCTACAGAAAATAATTTCAAGTGCAGGTATAATTTTCAGATAACATTCAGGGTAAAAAATTTAGAAAATACTACTACATTGTCTAAATATATATGGAAACAAAAAAATTAAAACATTTGCTCTAATTTCAATTTGGAAATCTCAAAATAGCAACGACTTGCAATATAAACGGGAGAAACTTGAAATTGTTTTGAGGAAAAAGTACAAAATTATAAAGTTAAAAAAATTAATTAAATTATTAAATAAAAAACACGAGAATCAATGACACATGAAAAATTATTTATTTTGCTATTTAAATCATAATTAAATAAAAAGATTGCTCCTATGTTGAATTGGGTGCTTTTGTATTATTGGGGAGAGACGAAATTTTCATTTTTATTTTAGAAGAGTCAGTTGGAAGGGGAGATAATTCAAACGTTTTTTTTTATTTTAACCATAGACCATAAGGAAAATCCAAAGAATTATACAGACAATAAATTAAAAAAAAAAAAGAGGTACTTATGCAGTTTACAGACCGGGGTGAAATAATAATGTTATAATTTAGAAAGCCATTCGTAACATGGGGAGTGGTGGTGGAGGGGGGGGGGTGTTTGTATTAAAATAAAAAAAAATAGTAAATGTCTGACGAAGAATCGAAAACGTTCGTGAAACCTATTGAACATTTATAATTTTTTTTTATTTTAATGCAAAAAAGGCCATCAGAAAAATAAAAAGAAATAAAAAAAAGGTATAATTAAACAGACAAATTCTGTTATTTTAACAATGTTTTCATAAATTAAAAAATTCTACCTAAATGCACACACAATATATATATATATATATATTGAATTGAATTTTGATTTGGCTTTTGCTTTCTCTAATTCCTTTCCATTCTCCTTCATTTTATATATATATATATATATATATATATATATATATATATATATATATAGCAATCCTATAATTTCTCAAGCTATTAATTGCATTTGTTTTTTTTTCTTGTTTGCCGTATGTGTAAAAGTTTAAAATGTCCCCCCCCCCTCAAAAAAATGGTAAAGTTTTAATGTAGACGTTTATCGACTAAATTGGGAAAAGGTCAGTCAAAAATTGTTTATGTGGTAACCTACAGACGGCCCTTGATAATAGCAAGCTATTCATTGCATCTATACTCTTTCTCCCTCTATCTTGATTTTGTGTAAAAAATCAAAAAATCCGATTTAAGTAAAAACAAAATCTGATTTAAATAACAACCCACATACATCATCATCATCATCATCATCATCATCATCATCATCATCATCATCATTGCTGTTATTTTCAAGTTAATTGATAAACCAAATGCATCAACTGCAAAAGAAAAATAATTAATGAAAGTTTGAAGGTCACTGCATGACAAACAAGCTTTCTTTTATCTGGGGAAAGAAGTTCCTGTATCATTGAGCGACAAACTTAGGTTTTTGCTATAAAACACGCTAGGTTGAAGAATATTTTTTTTTTTTTCATTGAAATCGCTCCAGACAGGGCACGAAGCCACTTGTGGTAAGGAGCTAAAAATAAATACTACTTCAAGGTCAAAAACTGGCCAACCATAAGTGTTTGATGGATAGATTCCTACCCAGAAAACAGCAATTCTCCCCTCTTTGTCAGAAAAATTGATCATGGAACTTGAGGACTAAAGGCCAAAATTAGGGAAGCAAAGGTTACGAGGCTGCCGAAAGTAAATCCAAGTTAGTCACTTTCTACTCCTGGTACATTGCTTTTGTATTAGACATTAATATATAAGTATTGGCTTTTGAGAGTGTTATGCAGTTGATGATAGGTTAGTAGAGGCAGTCTTATAGAGAAACCAACCGGCAGAATTGGAACAAAACTGAATATAGCGGAACCATTTTTAGAAGGAGTTAACAAAAGATTTGAATATAGCGGAACCATTTTTAGAAGAAGGAGTTTACAAAAGATTTGAATATAACGGAACCATTTTTAAGAAGAAAGAGTTAACAAAAGATGTGAATATAGCAGAACCATTTTTAAGAAGAAAGAGTTAACAAATAATGTGAATATAGCGGAACCATTTTTAAGAAGAAAGAGTTAACAAAAGATTTGAATATAGCAGAACCATTTTTAAGAAGAAAGAGTTAACAAAAGATTTGAATATAGCAGAACCATTTTTAGAAGAAGGAGTTTACACAAGATTTGAATATAGCAGAACCATTTTTAAGAAGAAGGAGTTAACAAAAGATTTAAATATAGCAGAACCATTTTTAAGAAGAAGGAGTTAACAAAAGATTTGAATATAGCGGAACCATTTTTAAGAAGAAAGAGTTAACAAAAGATTTGAATATAACAGAACCATTTTTAAGAAGAAGGAGTTTACAAAAGATTTGAATATAGCGGAACCATTTTTAAGAAGAAGGAATAAACAAAAGATTTGAATATAGCAGAACCATTTTTAAGAAGAAGGAGTTAACAAAAGATTTGAATATAGCAGAACCATTTTTAAGAAGAAGGAGTTAACAAAAGATTTGAATATAGCAGAACCATTTTTAAGAAGAAGGAATAAACAAAAGATTTGAATATAGCAGAACCATTTTTAAGAAGAAGGAATAAACAAAAGATTTGAATATAGCAGAACCATTTTTAAGAAGAAGGAGTTAACAAAAGATTTGAATATAGCAGAACCATTTTTAAGAAGAAGGAGTTAACAAAAGATTTGAATATAGCAGAACCATTTTTAAGAAGAAGGAATAAACAAAAGATTTGAATATAGCAGAACCATTTTTAAGAAGAAGGAGTTAACAAAAGATTTGAATATAGCAGAACCATTTTTAAGAAGAAGGAATAAACAAAAGATTTGAATATAGCAGAACCATTTTTAAGAAGAAGGAATAAACAAAAGATTTGAATATAGCAGAACCATTTTTAAGAAGAAGGAGTTAACAAAAGATTTGAATATAGCGGAATTATTTTTAAGAAGAAGGAGTTAACAAAAGATTTGAATATAGCGGAACCATTTTTAAGAAGAAGGAGTTAACAAAAGATTTGAATATAGCGGAACCATTTTTAAGAACAAGGAGTTAACAAAAGATTTGAATATAGCAGAACCATTTTTAAGAAGAAGGAGTTAACAAAAGATTTGAATATAGCGGAACCATTTTTAAGAAGAAGGAGTTAACAAAAGATTTGAATATAGCAGAACCATTTTTAAGAAGAAGGAGTTAACAAAAGATTTGAATATAGCGGAACCATTTTTAAGAGGAAGGAGTTAACAAAAGATTTGAATATAGCAGAACCATTTTTAAGAAGAAGGAGTTAACAAAAGATTTGAATATAGCAGAACCATTTTTAAGAATGAAGGAGTTAACAAAAGATTTGAATATAGCGGAACCATTTTTAGAAGAAGGAGTTAACAAAAGATTTGAATATAGCGGAACCATTTTTAGAAGAAGGAGTTAACAAAAGATTTGAATATAGCGGAACCATTTTTAGAAGAAGGAGTTAACAAAAGATTTGAATATAGCGGAACCATTTTTAGAAGAAGGAGTTAACAAAAGATTTGAATATAGCGGAACCATTTTTAAGAAGAAGGAGTTAACAAAAGATTTGAATATAGCGGAACCATTTTTAAGAAGAAGGAGTTAACAAAAGATTTGAATATAGCGGAACCATTTTTAAGAAGAAGGAGTTAACAAAAGATTTGAATATAGCGGAACCATTTTTTAGAAGAAGGAGTTTACAAAAGATTTGAATATAGCGGAACCATTTTTTAGAAGAAGGAGTTAACAAAAGATTTGATGTCAAATGTTGAAAAAAGGTGCCATGTCGCTATGAGTTGGAAAGAGGCACATTTACACGTCGGCTTTGGTTGACATCTCCAATCCAACTAACTCAGACGTAGGAAAAACTGTGAAAGTAGTCCAATGGAAGTGCATGCCATGCAAAGTGTTTTTATTAGATAACGGATCGATCACTCCATGTAGAAACATTAGCTTACATGAAAAGACAATAATCCATCAAAATGTAACTGCTACATGAGAAACAAAAATGAGAAACAAATTAACAACAGAAAACTGCAACTCACTGCTTTTTTTATTTCAAAACTTTTTCCAGCATTTTTGGGACACAATTGGAAGCCCTAAATAAGTAATTAAAAAAATAAAAAATACAATTTTAAGTGATATATTTCAGATAACTTTGATGAAATGTGAAAATCGAAAAAGGGTCGAAATTCTTTCTTAAATCAACAGAAAGTGTCTCCCGTTTATATTGTAAGTCGTTGCTATTTTGAGATTTCCTAATTGAAATTAGAGCTTTCATTTTTTTTTTATATATATATTTAGACAATGTGGTAGTATTTTAAAATTTTTTACCCTGAATGTTATCTGAAAATAATACCTACACTTGAAATTATTTCCTGTAGCCCCTACGTATACCTTCTCTTAATTATTAATATCATTTAGTGTTGGTTTGTATGTAACACACACATCTATATTAGCATAAAAATATAGTTATGGAAAATGAGCTATACAGAAACGTTTGTGTTTGATTCATGAAGGAAATCATCAGGCATCGATTTACATTCTGAGTTCATTTTATAGTCAATCAGTCTCCAACCTCCAACCAATTAGTCTTTCATTATTTTCCCCATTTCCAACACACACCCTATTCATTTCCATCAGCCAATGAAATTTCTCTCATTTCTTTAAAAAGTTTTTCATTTCTAAATTGCTTAAACAAACAAAACACGACCTTTTTACAGTGGGTCAACTGTACCAACTCATCAACACAACCACGTGACCCCTTTAACTATAGCCTTGTCTTGTTTTTATTTCTACTAATATATAAAAAATTAAGATCTATATTAAAACCTCTAAAAAATATATTTTTACTTCAATTTTTATTTGATTTACTTTAAAAAAAATTATTGTTTCGATTCAACTTATTTTTCTTCCATTTTTAAGTGCGTTAGTTTATTATTCTTGCTAGTATATATAATAATGATTGAATAATATAAAAATAATTTAATAAAGTTTTTGAACTTTATAATTTGGTATTTTCCCTATAAGCATAATTTATAGTTTCTACTATTCCTATGTTTCTATTATTCCACACCTCAAGAATTAGAAGGGATTCTTAACGACATTCACAATGCTAGACATATAATTGATCTTAAAATGCACGCTAGAAAAGCCAAGGTCATGTTCAACAAATATGCCACAAAAGCCCCAGTCACAGTGAAAGGTGAAAATGTCAAAGAAGTTGACAACTACATCTACCGAGGGAAGATGGTGAGAAGTGATGCTGACATGATACCTGAAATAAAACAACGAATTGCACTTGGATGGACAGTCTTCTCAAAAGTAGACAACATCATGAAGAGTAGAAAGTCCACTATAAACATTAAGCAAAAAGTGTTCAATGAATACATCATGCCTGTTATGACATATGGTAGCGAACATGAGCACTTAATAACACAGCGATAGAAAAGCTAAGAGTGGCACAATACAAAATGGAAAACATTATGCTTAGCATCAGTTTACATGATAGAAAAAGAAACACCTGGATCAGACAGCAAACTTGAGTAAATGACATCACAACTACCATACAAATGGCAAAACATAGATGGACAGGTCACCTTTCAAGATATACAGACAACAGGTGGACATATAGAGCGATAGAATGGAACCGAGGCAATGGAAAAGACCTAGAGGAAGGCCAAAAACCCGGTGGACAGACGACCTCGACAGCTGCAAGCCTTATTCCCAGCCGACTACAATATGGTCGTCTCCAAGTCCAATGTAAACAAGTTCTTGTTGAACCGTTACTGTAAATAAACATTTTCTGTTCTGCTACAACCATCGTGCCGGTGAACGCGATGTTGTCTCACCATCCACCAGTCAAACTCCTTAACCCTTATTCTCGAGTGGCTTTTGGGTCTTGATAAGCAGTGACCTTTAAAGTAAAAAGTTAAAAAAAAATGTAAAACGGACATTAAACAGAAGATGATGATGATGATGATGATGATGATGATGATGATGATGATAGAATGGATGAGAGTTCTTGGGTTAGAATAGTTGAGATTTAGTTCAGCGGGGAAGGTCAAGGAAAACATGTGAGAAAGTGATAAAGATGGATTTGTGTGAAAGAGCGATAAATAAAGACCTGACCAGAGATAGGTTGGTTAGGAAGTCAATTTCTAAAATCATATAAAACTGACACTAAACCGAGTATGATAATGATATGATATTTAGTGACATCAGATATGGTGTCATGCTAAACATGTTCCTTTCTTCTTGTGCTATCAAAAATGCTGAAAATACACTTATCCAATTTTTATATCGGGGAGGGGGGTATTAGTTACAAGTTAACAAGTGTGAATAGAAGTCAGTGAGTGCGCTTACTAGAATTCTCGAGCAAACAATACAAAATGTCTGCGTTCTATGTAAGCAATGTGTTATCTTAGACTTGGATTCTTTCTTGAAGTCATGCTTAATGTGACAAAAACTCCTCTATAATATCTTCTCAACTTACTACAGTAATATATATATATATATATATATATATATATATATATATATATATATATATATATATATACATACATACATATATATATGTGTGTGTAAGGTTCATTTTATATTCCAATAACCATGTTTTTATTTTATTATTTTTATTTTTATTTTTACAAATTTAAAAAAACATAACATTTCTGTGAGATGTATTTTTTACGGTCCGTTTTATTTGTCGTTAGCCAAACAACATTTTTGTATGTCAATATCGTCTCTGCAACACTACAAAATCATCAGAAAAATTCACAAAGAATTATATTTAACAATTTTTGCACATACAGACACACACACACACACACACACACACACACACATATATATATATATATATATATATATATATATATATATATATATATATATATATTTATTTATTTATTTTGACACAGAAGGGCTTGCCCATCCGGCTCTCTTTAGTTTCTGTTAAGCTGAAGAGAGCCGGATGGCCAAGCCCTTCTGTGCTTGAAACTGACGGTATGAATGTTGTACTAATTTTTCTGTATCAAAATAAATCAATATTACGCTCTTAATTTTTATTTTTAATTATTAATCAATCGAGCGCTTTGCTGGGATTTTTCCTGCTATATTACAAAGAAGTTACACAGCCTCTACCGGGAATTACAGTTAAACCCTGTTAGCCTTGTAGTCGAGCACTCTCGGGAAAGATACCAACACCACAGAAAAAAAACAGTTAAACAGGGATTTACCACCAAAACCCTGAGGAAATGGAAATATACACTCTCGGATACTCAACCAAAAATATCCCAACTCCCAACAACCAAACATACACCAGGGTGCTCCTGACTAAAATGGTGGACGTCATAGGAAGAATGAGGTGGAAAGTTTTGAATACAGAACAGAGGCAAACAGAAAAAAACTACTACGGCCTAAAATCTGGTAAATACCCGCCGAAAGTAGAGGCCTTAGACAATTTCGAAAAAGACCTACTTAACATTACCACAACCTAGTTTTTACGAACAAGCAAAATCCTTGCCAGAAGACACTTGCCGCCGACATAAAAAAACTTAAAAGAGAAAATGGTGTACTAATATTCTCTGACAAAACCAAAAATATTTATAAAATGACAAAAAAACAAAAAACAGACCTAACAATTAGCTCCATTACCGATAAATATCAGTTAGCCAAGGCCGGTACATATAAGACCATTAATAATGAAACAACTGAGATAGCTACTAGACTAGGTGTCGAATACAGAACTAACTACTTAGAAAAGAGGAAGGCCTTTGTTACTTTAAAAGACCACAAAGAAAACTTCATGAATAATCTCTCCTGCAGACTAATCAACCCAGCTAAAAGCGAACTAGGAAGTAAATCAATTGTTAAAAATATAGTTAATAAAATGAAGGAAAAAAACCAACCTACGTCTGTGGGGCAATACGAATTCAGTACTAAGTTGGTTCCATAACATACAGGAAAAACACAGATGTAAATTCACACAATTAGACATAGTAGACTTCTACCCATCCATAACAAAAGACACCCTAGACTAGACCTTAACCGTTGCACTTTCACACACAAACATTAGTCAACTAGAAAGGGACACAATACTACAAGCAAGACAAACCCTACTTTTCTTCGAGGGAAGGAATTGGGTTAAAAAATCAAACCCAGAGGACCCATTTGACGTTGCAATGGGGTCCTATGCCAGTGCAGACATCTGCGACTTGCTCATATTGGATACGCTCCAAAATAAATTGTCAGACCATTTCTTTGATCTTTACAGAGATGACAGGCTCTGCCTGTCACACAACCACAACGGGAACACACTAGATAGATTTAGAAAAGATTTAACAAACACCTTTCAAAAACTCGGTTTCAAAATCACCATTAAAACAAATTTAGACCAAGTAGATTTCCTAGATACCACACTGAACCTTACAAACAACACACACAAACCTTTCCACACACTCAATGAAATACACAAGGGATCCTGCCCCTCACCCCACTGTTTTTAAAAATTTAGTCAATAATATTAGCCAAGGAATTTCAAACCTCTCATCCAGTCCCGAAATTTTCAACCAGGCAGCACTCTATAACAACAAAGCGCTCCGACACAGCGGGTTCAGAGAAGAGATCTCATACACCCCCACCCGAAACCAACCACGGGGGAGCCGCAATAGAAGGAGGTCGGTGATCTGGTTTTCCCCACCCTATTCAACCAATACCAAGACAAAGGTAGGCCACCTTTTCCTCAACTTACTTGAACCCCCCCCCCCCACACACACACACACAATCTGAACAAACATTTGAACAGAAATTCTATTATGGTTAGCTACTCTACTGCCCCATCCATAAGAAAAATCATCTTTGCAGAGCTCAAAGTAATTGTAAATGCAGGTTGCTCATGCCAAGACAAAACCAACTGCCCCCTAGAGGGGAATTGCAAAATAGATTCCCTCGTATATGAAGCCACATTCACAAACCACACTACCGGTAGTGCAGAAAAATACATTGGCATGACGCAGGGAAGCTTCAAGCAAAGATTATACGCACATAGAAACACCTTCAAATACAAAAATAAGGCAAATACGGCACTCGCTACCCGGATATGGCAACTAAAAGATGAAAAGACACTCGTCACCATCAAATGGAAAGTAATTGAGAGAAGACCATCCTTCTCTCCAGCTATAAATAGATGTCCTCTGTGTGGTACTGAAAAATACCATATATTAAGGGCCATCATTGACCCAAATACAGTCTGTTTGAATATTCAAGATGAAATCTTTAAGGGATGCATCCACAGGAGACAAGCACTACTCATAAACTGGACTTACCAATACACATAAAGACCTAGCTATCACCCCCCCCCCTCTGCCAAATACATAACCCCATAATTGCCCCATTAAACACAGACTTCCACTCTGGAAAATTTTCTCAACTATCACCCCTCATAAATATTAATAAAATTAAAAAATATTAAAAAATACCTTAATCCCCCCATATCTACACTACTTTTCAAGAGCAATAATTATACCTTTCCCAAAAGTATTTCTCCTGTCATTAAGAGGGTAACACCCCCATTTCACATTATTATTACTCCCATAAGTCCCCACCATTTCTCGGTCATAATGCTAATCTCCCATATCTCCCAAACAGATCCAATCTTGCCGACCCAATCCTTACTCTTATCTCTAAACCAGTTGTAATCAGCATACTAATATCATCACCCCCATAAGCATTCAGTGTACCTTAGTTAATAATGTTAAATCACGAATACAAATCATTAAAAAAACCTGCAGAGTTACTGCCCTTAGAGCACCCGGATGATATCTTTATTTTAATTCCTTTGGGATTGATTCAAAGTCTTTTATCCAAGATTTAAACTTGAATTTAATTAACGTTGTTCCGTTTAACCTTTTTATCTCTTCATAAGTATAATCCTTAAACCCATTTTCTCTCCCTAATCCCTTTAGAAGACACATCATTAAACCCCAAAACAGTAACGGCCAAATATACGATATTCATAATATTGGCTCACGGGATTTATATAGAAATATTTTAAATTTTTTTATTTTTTATTTTTATTTTTATATCTCCGGTTTAAATCTCAACTGTTACTTCTCCCCCTCCCCCTTTTTTTCAAGCCTTATTAAACCTTCCTTACACTAAATTTAGACAAACATACATAACACTCTAAGCAAATAACACGTCCAAACGAGAGTGATACGTGACTTCACATTTCCGAAACAGATGACACCAGAAGCTTAAGAGAGCCGGATGGCTAAGTCCTTCTGTGCTTGAAACTTATGATACGAATGTTGACTAATTTTTCTGTACCAATATATATATATATATATATATATATATATATTGGTACCTTAGTTAATAATGTTAAATTGTTCCGTTTTTTTTTGTTGGTTTTTTTTAATGCATTTGGGACCGATTATTTGCTTGTTGGCTTGGTGGCAGAAATAATGCACGAGCTACTTTTCTAAGACATTTTCTATGACTTTCTTTTTTTTATCGTTGTTCTTTCTTGTTTTTTAATTTTAACTTTTATTTTTATTTTTATTTTTTTTCCTCTTCTCTTCCTTCAACTATTGCAACGCCACATTGTGTATTGTCAGCAGTTGAAACCCTTATTCCAGACATTTAATTTCCCTGATGATCTGCCAAGCAAGTACCTGCTTGGTAGTAAAACATGTGGAAAAAACATTTAATTTGAATAAATAATATTTGTAAGAAAAAATATCTTTAATGGTGATCATTGGTGTCCTGAAAGGAATGCTTTGGTAAGCCTTCATAAAATCACATATATATATATATATATATATATATATATATGGGAAAATGAAAAAGGAAAACCAAAAAATGGATGTTTTTTATGTGTACATCAACGTTTCGTCTTTATTTATAAGACTTCATCAGGATGATAAAATAGAGAAAAAATGTCATGCAAGCACAGATACATGTAGGGTAGACATATTGGGAAAAATAGAATGAAATAGGGGCCAACTGCTGGGTGGACGTCCGTATTTGTTGGAGAAATAGAAATGAATGTAGAAAAGAATGAGTGGGGAAAGAATGGAAGGATGGGGTGAGCCAGGACTACTGTGGCTGGTGGAAAGAGAAAGAGGTGGGGGATGAGCAAGGGTAAAGTGGATGGCAGAGAGGGAGGTGAGGAAGAGGGGGGGAGGGGGTGTTTGACCAGATGGCTGCGGTTACAGAAGCATGAGGTGCTACTGTGATAAGAGTCAGATATGTGGAGGGAAGCCTAAGGAGCTGGGCAGCAAGATGTTTGTCCACATTACATTTAAATTTCTGAATGTTTGTACGGTGGGGGAAAAAATGAGCAAGGAAGAGAATTCCAAACTCAGGCAAGTTGAGCAAAGAAGCTATAAGAGTAGAAAACATTCCTGCATCGATGAACATTTACAGTGAAGGGGCGGGATTTTTGAGATTTTATTTATTTAGTGTATTATATAATAAATCCTTCCCATTTTTTGAGGTGGAATTAGGAATGTGTAGTTCAAAGTTTGAGATCCGAACTTAAATTGAGGTTTCCTTTTAGAGATTGAGTTGAGCAGTTAATGAGTTAAGTCACTTGATTTTTAACCTCTCAAGAAAGTTAAAATACATGAATTATCTCCCCATCAGCTCCACCTGATTTGAAATTAATCTCCTTGACCGTTTCGTTTTTTTTGTTTGTGTTTATTCCAATTTAAAAAAATTAAAATTAAAAAACACTGAGTAGAAAACGTCCATTATTATTATTATTATTTTTCTTTCTTTCCATTTTGAGAACTATGGGGAAGATTCTTCAGAACATGTCTTCTAATTTGTACTAGTCTCACCGGACTTTTAGTCATCTGAGTTTTTGCGACTGCGTGTGTTTTTCCGACAACTTTTCGGTTTTTTATCTTCTGATGAAAAGAGTTTGTCTTTAAAAATCCATGGATTAAGGATATGAAACACCTTGCTTTGAACTTCTGATGTTTTAATAAATATTGTATCTTTACAATTTTTTATTCTCATCTTTCATCTCTTGTATATATATATATATATATATATATATATATGAGATGAAAGATGAGAGTAAAAAATTGTAACGATACAATATATATATGTATTTTTATGTAATTATTTTTAGCCGTTATCAGCATGGCTAAGTTAGACTTCAATATTGATGTCTACAGTCCTTTACCACTAGACCAAGACGTTTGTCTAGAAATATGTACGATGTTTATCACCTAAATATTTAATGTATTTTTATGTAATTATTTTTATTGGTGATTGCAGTGTTCGTTGTTTTTTTTTGTTGCTTACTATTATTTCGATTGTCTCACTTCCTAAATGATTAAGATGCAGAAAAAGATATATATATATATATATATATATGTGTGTGTGTGTGTGTGTGTGTGTGTGAAAAAAGACAAACGGAAAACAGGTTAAAATGCAGGAGAAAAACAAAAACGAGATTTGACTGGTTTCGTTCGTATTTTCCTGTTTTCCGTTTGTCTTTTTTCACACATTTTGTCTACCACGGCATTTCATTTTCATGACTTATCGTGCACCTTACCCCATATATATATATATATATATATATATATATATATATAACTTTATCTAATTGTTAAAATTTAGAAAAAATATAATGTGCTCATGTTACTCACCGTGTTGCCTAGAATATATATTCCAAAATTCATAATGACCTTTTCATTAGTTAAGAAAATTATCCTGTACATATAAATATATGCACATACCTAACTTTATATTAAGAAAGATATATAGTTTGATGATTTCCTGTGAGATTTAAACATGGACGCCTATGTGTAGCTTAATTGCCATAGATATATTTTTATACTATAATATGTATATATATATATATATATATATATATATATGCATGCATGTGTATTATATTTTCAATTCTTGTCCTAGTTTCATGTGCTTACGGCATACAAAGTGCAATTTGTCCAGGCTTACAACCAGATGATTCTCCTCAGCATGCTGTTTGTGCTACAGAAATTCTTGACAGAATTGACATGAATAGCAACTATGAAGTATCGCGTTTTTTTGACAAGGCTATTTTCTAATGAGGGGGGATACCTGTAACTATGGTGTAAATTATCACCGAGGAATATTTCTAAGTGAAATATGTTTAGTTCACATAACATTTCGGTGAATTCATATCTTCCTCAAATATGCAAATGTGCTTGGAGAAAATGTTTTCATATCAGAGATAGCATTACATGACAAATGAATAGGGAAGATTATTGAGAGTCAAATAGACGAAAAGAATAAACATAGAGTGAGAAGGACCGAGAGAAATACCTAGATAGCTGAGACAAAGGGGAAGAGAGAGAGAGGGGGAGGGAGAGAGAGAGAGAGACAAAGGGAGAGATGCGTAACTTGTTCAGTTACTCATGAATTACGGCTAAATAACAATTAAAACAGAATTGTTTTTCAAACATAGTTGACTCTTAAAACTAAGGTATATTTTCGTATGTATTTTGTATTATTAAAGTATACAGAAAAAAGAGCCTTGGAGAAAAAGAACGTTGATTAACTTACATTTACTATAATAGTATATATATATTTGAAAAATATTAATTTTTAAAGAACTCTAAGCATTTGAAAAAAAAAATGTCATCAATTACGTGGAATTATGATTATTAATAAATGACTGAAATATATAAAAATTTGTCAAAATAGTTTTCATGGAAGGTACTCGACTGCACTTGAATTACCTCCATATACGACATTCACAACTAGAACTCGTTGTCTACCACAACTGAAAGAAAGTGTCAGGCAGGATTTCCATGAGCAATTTCTTTCCAAGAACTTATCTATATATATATATATATATATATATATATATATTTATATATATATATATATATATATATATATATATATATATATATTTGGTATATGACAATGAATCTATTCTTTTTTGGACATTGTTATGGATTTGGTTTTCTGGGTACTTACAAAAATTCTGTTCTGAAGATGACCTGACAAAAAGAAAAGAGAGGAAAAGAAAATGGAGAATATTTAAAGCAGATGAAAAAATTACTTTTTGCACCTTATATGTTAAAGGTCACCAAAAATCTATTTCTCCCTTTTCTCTCCTTTCGTTTCCATTTCCCACATTTATGTTCTTTCTTTTTTCTTTTGAACTTTCTCTGTTGATTTGTAATGGTATCTCTCATGTAAAAAAACTTTTTTCATTTGAACCTTGTTTTGATTTGTAATGGTATCTCTTATGTAAAAAAATTACTTTTTTTCTTTTGAACTCTCTGTGTTGATTTGTAATGGTATCTCTTATATAAAAAATTACTTTTTTCTTTTGAACCTTCTCTGTTGATTTGTAATGGTATCTCTTATGTAAAAAAACTTTTTTTCTTTTGAACCTTCTCTGTTGATTTGTAATGGTATCTCTTATGTAAAAAACTTCTTTTTTCTTTTGAACCTTCTCTGTTGATTTGTAATGGTATCTCTCATGTAAAAAAACTTTTTTCATTTGAACCTTCTGTGTTGATTTGTAATGGTATCTCTTATGTAAAAAAATTACTTTTTTTCTTTTGAACTCTCTGTGTTGATTTGTAATGGTATCTCTTATATAAAAAATTACTTTTTTCTTTTGAACCTTCTCTGTTGATTTGTAATGGTATCTCTTATGTAAAAAAACTTTTTTTCTTTTGAACCTTCTCTGTTGATTTGTAATGGTATCTCTTATGTAAAAAACTTCTTTTTTCTTTTGAACCTTCTCTGTTGATTTGTAATGGTATCTCTCATGTAAAAAAACTTTTTTCATTTGAACCTTCTGTGTTGATTTGTAATGGTATCTCTTATGTAAAAAAATTACTTTTTTTCTTTTGAACTCTCTGTGTTGATTTGTAATGGTATCTCTTATATAAAAAAATACTTTTTTCTTTTGAACCTTCTCTGTTGATTTGTAATGGTATCTCTTATATAAAAAATTATTTTTTCTTTTGAACCTTCTCTGTTGATTTGTAATGGTATCTCTTATGTAAAAAAACTTTTTTTCTTTTGAACCTTCTCTGTTGATTTGTAATGGTATCTCTTATGTAAAAAAACTTTTTTTCTTTTGAACCTTCTGTGTTGATTTGTAATGGTATCTCTTATGTAAAAAACTTCTAATTTCTTTTGAACATTCTCAGATTATTTGTAATGGTATCTCTTATATAAAAAATTACTTTTTTCTTTTGAACCTTCTCTGTTGTTTTGTAATGGTATCGCTTATGTAAAAAACTTGTTTTCTTTTGAACCTTCTCTGTTGATTTGTAATGGTATCTCTTATGTAAAAAATTCTTTTTTCTTTTGAACTTTCTCTGTTGATTTGTAATGGTATCTCTCATGTAAAAAAACTTTTTTCATTTGAACCTTCTGTGTTGATTTGTAATGGTATCTCTTATGTAAAAAAACTTCTTTTTTCTTTTGAACCTTCTCTGTTGATTTGTAATAGTATCTCTTATGTAAAAAAATACTTTTTTCTTTTGAACCTTCTCTGTTGATTTGTAATTGTATCTCTTATGTAAAAAAAACTTCTTTTTTCTTTTGAATCTTCTCTGCTGATTTGTAATGGTATCTCTTATGTAAAAAACTTATTTTTTCTTTTGAACCTTCTCTGTTGATTTGTAATCGTATCTCTTATGTAAAAAACTTCTTTTTTCTTTTGAACCGTCTCTGTTAATTTGTAATGGTATCTCTTATGTAAAAAACTTCTTTTTTCTTTTGAACCTTCTCTGCTGATTTGTAATGGTATCTCTTATGTAAAAAACTTATTTTTTCTTTTGAACCTTCTCTGTTGATTTGTAATGGTATCTCTTATGTAAAAAACTTCTTATTTCTTTTGAACCTTCTCTGTTGATTTGTAATGGTATCTCTTATGTAAAAAAAACTTATTTCTTTTGAACCTTCTGTGTTGATTTGTAATGGTATCTCTTATGTAAAAAAACTTATTTTTTCTTTTGAACCTTCTCTGTTGATTTGTAATAGTATCTCTTATGTAAAAAACTTCTTTTTTCTTTTGAACCTTCTCTGCTGATTTGTAATGGTTTCTCTTATGTAAAAAACTTATTTTTTCTTTTGAACTTTCTCTGTTGATTTGTAATGGTATCTCTTATGTAAAAAACTTTTTTTTTTCTTTTGAACCTTCTCTGTTGATTTGTAATGGTATCTCTTATGTAAAAAACTTTTTATTTCTTTTGAACCTTCTCTGTTGATTTGTAATGGTATCTCTTATGTAAAAAAACTTATTTCTTTTTAACCTTCTCTGTTGATTTGTAATGGTATCTCTTATGTAAAAAAAACTTATTTCTTTTGAACCTTCTCTGTTGATTTGTAATGGTATCTCTTATGTAAAAAACTTCTTATTTCTTTTGAATCTTCTCTGTTGATTTGTAATGGTATCTCTTATGTAAAAAACTTCTTTTTTCTTTTGAACCTTCTGTGTTGATTTGTAATGGTATCTCTTATGTAAAAAACTTTTTTTTTCTTTTGAACTTTCTCTGTTGATTTGTAATGGTATCTCTTATGTAAAAAACTTCTTTTTTCTTTTGAACCTTCTCTGTTGATTTGTAATGGTATCTCTTATGTAAAAAACTTCTTTTTACTTTTGAACCTTATCTGTTGATTTGTAATGGTATCTCTTATGTAAAAAACTTCTTATTTCTTTTGAACCTTCTCTGTTGATTTGTAATGGTATCTCTTATGTAAAAAAACTTCTTATTTCTTTTGAACCTTCTCTGTTGATTTGTAATGGTATCTCTTATGTAAAAAACTTCTTTTTTCTTTTGAACCTTCTGTGTTGATTTGTAATGGTATCTCTTATGTAAAAAACTTTTTTTTTCTTTTGAACTTTCTCTGTTGATTAGTAATGGTATCTCTTATGTAAAAAACTTATTTTTTCTTTTGAACCTTCTCTGTTGATTTGTAATCGTATCTCTTATGTAAAAAACTTCTTTTTTCTTTTGAACCGTCTCTGTTAATTTGTAATGGTATCTCTTATGTAAAAAAACTTCTTTTTTCTTTTGAACTTTCTCTGTTGATTTGTAATGGTATCTCTTATGTAAAAAGCTTCTTTTTTCTTTTGAACTTTCTCTGTTGATTTGTAATGGTATCTCTTATGTAAAAAACTTCTTATTTCTTTTGAATCTTCTCTGTTGATTTGTAATGGTATCTCTTATGTAAAAAACTTCTTTTTTCTTTTGAACCTTCACTGCTGATTTGTAATGGTATCTCTTATGTAAAAAACTTATTTTTTCTTTTGAACCTTCTCTGTTGATTTGTAATGGTATCTCTTATGTAAAAAACTTCTTATTTCTTTTGAACCTTCTCTGTTGATTTGTAATGGTATCTCTTATGTAAAAAATACTTTTTTCTTTTGAACCTTCTGTGTTGATTTGTAATGGTATCTCTTATGTAAAAAAACTTATTTTTTCTTTTGAACCTTCTCTGTTGATTTGTAATGGTATCTCTTATGTAAAAAACTTCTTTTTTCTTTTGAACCTTCTCTGCTGATTTGTAATGGTATCTCTTATGTAAAAAACTTATTTTTTCTTTTGAACTTTCTCTGTTGATTTGTAATGGTATCTCTTATGTAAAAAACTTCTTTTTTCTTTTGAACTTTCTCTGTTGATTTGTAATGGTATCTCTTATGTAAAAAACTTTTTATTTCTTTTGAACCTTCTCTGTTGATTTGTAATGGTATCTCTTATGTAAAAAAACTTCTTATTTCTTTTTAACCTTCTCTGTTGATTTGTAATGGTATCTCTTATGTAAAAAAAACTTATTTCTTTTGAACCTTCTCTGTTGATTTGTAATGGTATCTCTTATGTAAAAAACTTCTTATTTCTTTTGAATCTTCTCTGTTGATTTGTAATGGTATCTCTTATGTAAAAAACTTCTTTTTTCTTTTGAACCTTCTGTGTTGATTTGTAATGGTATCTCTTATGTAAAAAACTTTTTTTTTCTTTTGAACTTTCTCTGTTGATTTGTAATGGTATCTCTTATGTAAAAAACTTCTTTTTTCTTTTGAACCTTCTCTGTTGATTTGTAATGGTATCTCTTATGTAAAAAACTTCTTTTTACTTTTGAACCTTATCTGTTGATTTGTAATGGTATCTCTTATGTAAAAAACTTCTTATTTCTTTTGAACCTTCTCTGTTGATTTGTAATGGTATCTCTTATGTAAAAAAACTTCTTATTTCTTTTGAACCTTCTCTGTTGATTTGTAATGGTATCTCTTATGTAAAAAACTTCTTTTTTCTTTTGAACCTTCTGTGTTGATTTGTAATGGTATCTCTTATGTAAAAAACTTTTTTTTTCTTTTGAACTTTCTCTGTTGATTAGTAATGGTATCTCTTATGTAAAAAACTTCTTTTTTCTTTTGAACCTTCTCTGTTGATTTGTAATGGTATCTCTTATGTAAAAAACTTCTTTTTACTTTTGAACCTTCTCTGTTGATTTGTAATGGTATCTCTTATGTAAAAAAATTTCTTATTTCTTTTTAACCTTCTCTGTTGATTTGTAATCGTATCTCTTATGTAAAAAAACTTATTTCTTTTGAACCTTCTCTGTTGATTTGTAATGGTATCTCTTATGTAAAAAACTTCTTTTTTCGTTTGGATATCTGAAGATGGTATACATTATTCCAAAGCGTCTTATTTATTTACTAAATAAAATATATTTTACATAAAAAATGTTGCTTAATTATACTATATATATATATATACTATAACTATTTTTTTAAATATTAAAGTATTTTTCACCTACAGACGATGTCGTTTTGGGTTCTCTTACCCTCATCAATATAGGACTGGTACTTGCAGGTGGTCGCATTGGCTCGAACGTAATTCGTAGATTCAGGCTAGAACCACAAGGCAAACGCTAAAGGGTCATGCGGCCGCGAGGAATTGGCACAGACAGTTTTGTAAATGAAGATACACGTACCCGGGAGGCGATGGAAGTGTCATTGCGGTCTACAGTGTTCAACGCTTGAGCGGAACTAGCTTATCGCAGATGACAACAGGGTTCTACTTTTAAGACTTTTACATCTTTAACTGGGCTGTTAACTATATATATATATATATATATATATACACACATTAGAATAATACTCGTCCCAGGATGCCTAAAATAAATTCCCTAAACAGAGCAGCTTTCACCACTTTTATGTCCCCTTACAAAGATCAAAATCAAGATATAATGCTACTAAACCTTAAGTCTAAAATCCTTAGTCTTATTTTGATCAAAATCCATTACATGATCTTGATTCTAGAAAATGTCACAAATTTAAGACCCCTTAGTGGTCTTAACAATAAATTTAAATTCAGGAAATCTTGCCTAATTGGTGTCTAATGATTCTGGATCAAATTAAAATAAAACTTTAAATATCTAGATGTTCAAATATTATTCTCCTAAAAAACCTTTAAAATACTCCCCAAAAACGGAAATTTGTGGAATATTTATTGAGTGATTTCTAGTACCTATTGTTAAAATGTCACAAAAATTGGAGGTATCCAACCTCTGTTTACAGTCTTTACATAAAACTAAATTAAACTAAATATATCTCACATTACCCCTCCTTACACCAAACAGCTGTGTTCCAAAATTCATAATTAGTAAAAAAGTGTAATACACATACTCAACTTTATATATATATATATATATATATATATATATATATATATATATATATATATATAAATTATTATTATTATTATTATTTCCATTCTAATGACCAAAATTCAGTCTTTACTTATATCATTTCTTTTCAGCAATGGCAGAATTGACGATGATCTTACAATTGTTTCGCAACATGAAATATATATATATGATTATTTTTATCTACACTTACATCCAAAGAATTTCAACCGGGCTTATAAAGAGTTCTCAGTATTAAATGGAGCTTTTATGTATATGATTATTTTTAGTTATACATACATGTACATAATCTGCGACACTGGCATGTCGATGTTATCGATCAACAGCTGTTAAAAGCTGAGATCTCATCAGGAAGAATAATAATTTGATCCTAATATGACCTAATGGAAGGATCAGATTTTTATTCTGCCTAATGAGATCTCAGTTTTTAATAGCTGTTGATCGATAACACCGGCATGCCAGTGTCGCAGATTATGTACAATAATAAAAACAATCATATATAAAAGCTTTATTATATTGAGTAGTCATTATAAACCCGGTTGAAATTCTTTGGATTTTTATCCTGTTCATGTTTACCTTACCTGGATTACGATATATATAATCATCAAACAAAATGCACATATTTTCTTATATATTCATGTGGTGCTTAGTCTAGCTAACTAACCAATCAGATCCGTTTTATTTCCATCTCACAAGTTAATATTTTCATTAAACAATGGCTGAGTTTCTCTCGAACAAAGAAAGGACAGACCTTTACTTAAAACGTTTTTTAAAATTTTTTTGGGGTGGGGCTCATCACTTATGTGAATGTGTCAAATTAATAGGTGACCTTATTTTAGCACGTGTGTGATTGAAATAATTTTTTTTTTGTTATTCGTTCCTACTTTAGATGTTGAGTTAGTTTAGTTTTTAATTTATCTATTTTATTTATTTATTTTTATGTATATAGTTATCCTAAAGTGGAGTTTATTCTGTGTCTACAGTTGGTTGCTATTTTGCTTTTACAGTTGAGTAAGTTTTGGGGATCTTGAAAAATTTAAATTTCAAGCTTCTCATTCAAACATAATCTACACGGGTCATCTAAATATCTACATATATTGACCCATCGTAATATTTAGCTAGATTGAACACCACGTGGATATATAAAATCAATCACAAACCAAAATCTGTGCACTTAGGCTTATGATTCTCTGCGAGGATGAAACATAGACGCCTCTGTGTAACTTAATTGCCATAAATATATTTTCATACTACTACTCCTAAGCTCTACTCATGTATTAAACATTGTTGTAGTAAATACTGAAAATCTATATTCAATATTTTATATCACCTTATAATATTATGTGTATATACATGAAATAATATATATATATATATATATATATATATATATATATATATATATATATATAGGTGCCTATTTACATTAGGACCCACACTAACTTTGACCCCATCATTAAGGTCACAATGGAGGTTTGGGTTAGGGTCATGGTCAAAGTTAGCGTGGGTCCTAATCTAAGAAAGTACCTATATATATATTTAAATATTTTCTTTGTTGTACAAAACTTTAAAATGGCATTGAAGAGACAATATTTATTACTCATAATGAATTAAGAAATTAAAAAGATGAAAGGGCAGCTGACCGGTTTCGTACCTCGCTCAACAGAGCCAAATATCGAGGTAAAAAAATATCGAGGTAAAAATAAAAAAGAAAGTTTTTTTGTTTTTTTACCCCTTTCCCTCGCTATAATTCTCATAGCATCTTTTTATATTTTTTATACATTACCTCGATATTTGGCTCTGTTCAGCGAGGTACGAAACCGGTCAGCTGCCGTTTCATCTTTTTAATTTCTTAATTCATTATGAGCAATAAATATTGTCTCTTCAATGCCACTATATATATATATATATATATATATATATATATAGCAAGAAAATGACATGGAAACGTTTGTGTTTGAATTAATCAATTAATTTTACTGTAGTCAAATACTTCATCATTTCACAAAGTAGTTGGGGGAGAGAGGGTTAATCCCCTTCCCAGCAGTATTAGTGTGTAAATGTTGATCAGATAGACTATGTAATCTATTTAAATTCTGTGATTGCGTCCCCTTTATAAAGCTCCGATCCGTATGTGAATTATGTGAAATTGCTTGATGGGTGAAAACTAAAATGTCTGAAAAAGTCAAACAACCAAAAACCGAAAATGATTCGAGCCATTTTGAATATCAGATGGACGGGAAGAAAATTATAAATAATTGCCATATTCACGAACTGAGCCAAAATAATAAGTTCCGTCTTGGAGACGAGGAATTATCATTATCGGAGAAAAAAGGTTGGCATTTTTCATTTTAGTTTTAATCATTGCAACGTTCAACTTTAGTTATAACTAGCAGGGATACCCGATGTTGCCCGTGTATTCTATAAAAAATAATATTGTGATAAAAAAAGAAGGTATCTAATTGGTGACATTAAAAAGTTTAGCAGACAACATATAAATAATCATCATCATCATAATCGTCGTCGTCGTCGTCGTCATCATCATCATCATCATCATCATCATCATCATCATCATCATCATCACCACCACCATCATCATCATCATCATCATCATCATTACCACCACCACCACAAGCACCATCATCATCACAACCACCATCATCATTATTGTTTTACGTTCATTTTACATGCTGCGATGTGTTGGACGGCTTTTAGAAATTGACTTCCAAACTAACCTATGACTGGTCGGGTCTTTATTTATCCCTCATTCTTTCAAGTCAATCCTTATCACTTCCTCCCATGTTTTCTTTGACCTTCCTCCCTACCAACTGACCCTGTTACCTCAACTGTTCTACACATACTAACCCAAGAACTCTAATCCATTCTTTCAGTATGACCAATTCAACGAAGTCACCTGTTCTGCACACATCTCTCTAGACTGTGCAGATGTAATCTTCCTCTGAGCTCATCGGATCTAAGATTATCTTAAAGACTCACATCACACATTCAGTGTATCAAACTCATATCATTTCCCTCCATGCAACGCATGTCCTCAATCCTCACTGGCCAGGTTTCACTTCCATACATGATCACACTGTGTACGCATGCCTGATAGATTCTTCCCTTAGTCGACAGCGATAGCGCTCTGCTGGTTAGTAATGGCAGAAGTTCCCTGATCTTACTCCATCCACTCCTAACTCTTAAAATCGCACTAGCACCTGCTCCTCCTTGTGCTCAATTAAATACTTTGTATATTTTGTAAAGGACAATAAAGCCTTCTGCCAGAAGTGTGGAGTTATGGCATAGTTGTCATTACTTCCAAGGCCTCTCTGACCTGGAGTGATATTAATTGTCAGAGTTCCCATCTATGGGTTGAATAGAATTTGTCCGGGGCACAGCACTAAATTGCCTCAAACACATTTGGCCAAGGTGTTTGCCTCTATCCAATCCATCATCTCAAAATCCATCTTTCTACATTTTCTTTTTTGTCTACCTTATTTCCTAATTCTATCAACTACTTACCACCCTCACCCTCAAATGTCCTGGGTGTGACACAAAAGTCACTTATGAATAGAATCTCTTATAGAGGGGCTTGCAAAATATGTGTTCATTGAATTTGCATATTTAGCGTTGAAGATGCTATATTTTTTTTTAATGGAAATCGCTCCAGACAAGGCATGAAGCCACTTGATGTAAGGAGCTAACAAGAACGAAATATGATTATCGCAAAGACACGAGATGCCTATTGGACGTAGTCTTGAAAAGATCAAGGTTATAGGAAGGAAGAAAACAGTCAGCAGGAAGAGAGTTCCACAAGTCGTTGGTTCTTGGAAACAAGCTACTGGAATAGGAAGCTGTATTACAATGAGGTATCAAAACAGCAAATTGATGGAGACCACTAGACCAACGATTCAAACGAGTTGGAACAAAAGAAGCGGGGAATAATTCTGAAAAACACATGACATAATAGTATTTATAGAAAAGACTGAGACTAGCAACATCACGTCTGTGAGAGTGAGGGGACAGAGAAGAAGAAAAGGTAGGACCAATAAAATTACAGATACGTTTCTGCACCTTATCAAGAACCCTCAAATGAGACAGAGATTCACCAGCCCAAATATGACAGCAGTACTCCATAATGGTCTGATAGTTGATTTGTAGAGATAGAGAATATCCTCAGGTGTGAGATAGAGAGAACCGACTTTACGAGAAGCAGGAAGAGCAATGGATCTAATGTATGAACTCCAAGAAAGATTTGATGAGAGAGAAAGACCAAGAAGTTTCAGAGTCGATTTCTCGTCAAGAACAGAACCATCCATGAGGATCTCAAGACGAAAAAAGAGTGCACCTACGATTGAAAGACACAAGTCTTAACTGGATTAGATGGATTTCTAACTGATTAGTAACAGACGGACAAAGCCTCTTGTAGAGTAAGCGAGGATGCATTAAAAGGTGTTTGTTTTGAAACAAGGAAATGGAAACTATGTTTAATACGTGTAAGTCTAAAACTAATAAATAATGTAATGCCAGCTGATTACTAATCTTCTGCTGCTATGGTTACATAGATTCGGATCAATCATCCTGAAGGTTAAAGACCAAACGGACTTCATCCTCACAGGATATAAAAGCGACAGAAAGGGGGGAAAAAAAGCCATGCAATGAAACCCATTTCCAATATTTTAACCTTCAGGTACCACAGTTTCACCCCCCCCCCCTCCCTTCGTCTTCTACCTGATTACTATTTAATAAAAACTAATTATCTGAAAACGTTGACAGGTGAGTGAGTCGTAATTGTCTGGTTTCGTTATTGTTCTTTGAAACTTGCAATGTCGTCTCCATCATCTTGTAGTCATAACGTTGGATTTTGGTTGAAGACTCTGTTTTTAGTCAACGACTTGTTTCTTTTATTTAACTTAAGAGGATCCCAAACCTGGTTAGTTTAATAAGGCAGGAAGCGTTCTCATTGGACCAGCCAAGATGTAAACCCGTTTGTTGAACCAATCAGCATCACTGACCTCAGTTTAAAAACTTTGCACATATGAAGAAAAAAAATCTGTCCATCTCTATTTACTTGCCTCCCCACGAGGACAGAGTTAGACACAAGGTCGGTTTTTAATGTGGGAAAAATCCAAATCCCAAAAAGGGACACTCTTGATTGAGACAAAAATTTAAATCGCCTCAGTCTAGAAAGATTTCTCTTTCACTAATCAAGGACAGAAAAGATGAAGTGTAGTATCAGAACAGACTGGACCATTGTGACGGCGGTGGTATTTTTTTCTGTCGGGCTGCACTATTTGTTCTGTTGAGCTCTAGGTGGTCCACCCTCCCATGCATTGCCTTCTCACTTTGTAAAGGAGTTAGTTTATAGCTGTGTGAGACAGGCACCCTCACAGGGAAAGGCCGACAAGGCTGCTCAGGCATTTTTTAAGGAGCCAGAGTGCACCACCTCTTTTGTGCTGGCTTAGTCTCCCTACTTTTCGTCTTCGTGTGGTTAGAGGGTAGTAAATACCGAGAGTTCACGGAAGATCGTGCCTCATGATTGTTTGGTCTGCATGAAGTCCTCCTCGTTTGTCGTAGCTATTTGCAGGATTGCAGGTGTTTACCCCGATAGCAAAAAGAGTAAGGCTTAGTAGTTGCTTGCAAAGTCGGGGAAGGTTTGGCAAAGAACACACAAAGGAATGACACAGAAGCAACGTTGTAACTCTCACACCTGACACGTCTTTGTTTGCCACATGCAGAGGCAGAGATGACTAGAGGACGACGGAGACGCTGTTGATAAAAAAAACGTTATAGACGCTATCCGTAGAATAGAAAAAAAGAAACAAACAAATGATTAATTCATGCAAATAGTGTTGGAACGTTAAAAGTATTGGATCAACAGGAAAGAAATAAAATGTTGTTTCCTTACTCAATCTATTTTTGTAGGACGGGTATTTAGCTAGTTTCATAAAATAATTTTGTCGTTTTAAATCTGAAACCTTCTATCGTAAACAATGGTGGATACTTCACGTGCACATCTGTCATCTGTATCTGGTTTAATGATGACGATTTGGAGATACCACCAGTTGTTATGAACAATGCATCTCGTTAACATCTTTTTACAGAAAGATAAAAATCCAATGTAAATATAATTTGAAAATAATATAATGACATTTCTCTTGGAACCTCAGCATGTGTTCATGTGAAATGCTAAAAGAAGGAACCGTTATTAAAGAATCTTCGGAAAGTTGGCTTTTTTTTTAAATTTATTTTTTTTAATAATCACAATTGGCGGGATGAGTTCATTCATAATACTCTTTTCTTTTTCTTTTTTTAGTTTTTAAATTAAAAAATGTAAAAAAAATGTAAAAATTTATTTTTAATTTTTTTTTAACTTAACTATTTGCTCACCACTTATCAAGGCCAAGAGTCACTCGAGGATAAGTGTTAACGAGACAGAATAATTGTAAGCCAAGAGATGTGGAACACTATGGGAGTACTAACATTGTCCAAAGGTATGAATTGCGTTTGATTACTTATGGGTTGGTTTATGACAAGAATTTGTTGATATTTGGATTTGAAGACGACCAAGTGGTAATCAGCAGGGAATCATTCCTGCGGTAATGTGTTCCATAAGTGGGAAGCCCTTGCTAAGCAGTTTTGTGTATGGAAATTCCGACAGTCGCTAGGCACTTGGGGGGGGGGGGAGAAAGGAAAGTTACGTTTCCGTTGCGGTAGCAAGGCGAATTCTTGCTGTGAATGTCTTACAAGGAAGAACCAAAGATTGGAGCTCAGTCGAGCATCTCCCATTGGAAATAACGATAGAGTAGAAAGAGACTAACAACGTCTCCTCTGTGAGAAAAGAGTTGTAGGAAGAAGTAATCACACTCGATTTCAAAGTCGATTTTGTATTCTGTCAAAGCAGGACAGAGTGCTCGGCGCGGCACCTGCCCAAATGGGTTAGCAGCATTTCATCGTAGAACGTATCTAACTTTTTGGTACTCTTATAGAGGACGCACCATGTTTCCGTGACTTCGCGTCGTCAATGTTCGGGCAGGTCTTGGAAGAGCCCGAGAGTTGACGAAACTATTAACCAATCAGGTTGCAGCAGGCATTAGGCAATCAGGCTACAGCAAGCAGACGATAATCTTTGGAAGAAATTAATCGCATTCAATAACAAAAAAATAATTTCTATAATCTCTGTCAGCTCGTTTAATCTCCCGAAGGACTAATTGATTTTTTGAAAAAGAATGTAAAAAAAACATTGAAAAAAAAAAAAAGATTTGTTTAACAAATCAAACAAAATCATATTTTGAAACTTTCCGGTGCACAAACAAGAAAACACGTTTCGGTGACTTTGCGTCGTCAACGTTCGGGCAGGTCTCGGAGAGTTGACGAAACTATTAATCAAGAAACATTTGCTTATAAACAGTTTATTTTCGTTAAAATAAGAAATCAAAACAAAACAAACAAAAAATGCTTTAAAACAGTTGTTACGGTGTTTATGTTAACAAAAAAAATGTAAAAAAAAAAAAAACATTGAAAAAAATTGAAAAAACAATAACATTTGCTTAACAAATCAAACAAAATCATAATTTGAAACTTTCCAGTGCACAAAAAACAACAACATTTTATTTAAAAACATTTGATTAAAAATGGTTCCTTTGACAAAAAACAAACAAAAATAAACATCTAATTAATAACAGTTGTTTATCTATGGTTTGTTCGTTCTTTATTTTTATATATGTATTTTGATTTTATTTTCTTTGTCTTAATTTATAGGCTGCTAGTCTTCAATTTAGCGTTTGTCAGTTTTCGTCTCGTCAACTCTCGGCCGATTTCGTAACCTGCCCGAACGTTGATGACGCGAAATCACGGAAACATGGTGCGTCATCTATGAGAGTACCAACTTTTATATAGGTAGATTCTTTGATCTTATTAATATCTTCTTCTCACTAGAAATTTATCGACAAGACAAATTTCAGATGCTGAATCTACCGCATAATTAGATTTGGTTTTTATTCTTGTCTTTTAGTAGACGAACATATTTTTGGAACAAATTACCTAATCAGATAAAAAATAGTTCGAGTGTGGAAAATGTTAAGAACCATCTGGATGAACTTAGAAATAATGGTGAAAGGGGAATTTGATCTGTACATTACTATTATATAGATATTTTATAACATTGTGTATATATATATATATATATATATATATATATATATATATATATATATATACATACACTGAAATAAGTTTTTCCCCTCATATCTCATTCGACTTTTAGTTTTTAATTTACCATTCTGACGTTTCCTCTCAGAGGGTCAAACGATAAGGCCTTAAGGTAATTTTAACAATTTCCCCCCCCCCACTCGTCTGTTTCATTGATCAAAATAATGCTTCCTCTAAAATTGATCCTACGATTCTGTTGTACACGCAATTTACTTACATATATATATATATATATATATATATATATATATATATATATATATATATATATATATATATATACTCATAGCAAGTAAGCTACACATAAACATTTGTGTTTCATTCATGGGGGAAAGCATCCAAATTTTATATATATATATATAGTCTTGGAAGTTTCTCAACCATTAAAACTATATACCCCCCCCCCCAAAAAAAAAACCTTAAGTCCCAAGTCGTTCAGTGGGAAATCACTCATGTAAGTCAATTTAACTTTTACAGTTATTATATTAGTTTGCTTCTAACATCATTTAAGGGATCATCAGTTGTTTACCATAAAAAACTGTTTCGGGAATTTAATATATATATATATATATAAGAGAGTTTGAATTACCTACTAGACACAATCCTTTAGTGTCTTCGGTCTCTCTGAACAAGGGTTTGTCAGGACAACCTGACATGAGGATACTTCACATTACAAGTATTACAAGTAAACCCTGACCAAATATTCAAAATAACATAGTATTCAAAGCCCAAATAAGATCCCCTCGACACGGCTATACACTGGCTCATACGAGGAATGTTTCACTTTCTTCAAGTGATGTTACCTCAAGTAACAGCACGTAGCTGGATACTCCACCAGACTAGATGAATTTTGTCTTGGAATTCGGTAAGACCAAGAGACCACAAGAAATACATAGTTAACTGGTCATCCAGCTACTAAAAATAAGTTGTAGCAAAGTATATTATTATATTGCTGCCTGGTGCTACCAGATCAGGCTGTCTGAAGATACCGGCTTCCTGACTTAAAATGCACCAAACATTGATGTTATTGTTTTTTTCTTTTCCTTTGCCAAATCCAGTCATGTTCTGCAAAGCTAAAAACAAAAACAACATTTTTCCTCTAAAAACAACCAAACCAAACCAAACCAAACACCATGAATAAATATTTGAAGATCTAAAGAACTTTAAAGCATGAATATTTTTACCAAAATGACTGGATTCGGTATTAAATAACCTGAAAAGGGTTGATATGCCATAAAACAAAACAACCAAACCTATTATATTGCCAATAAGATGGGACAACAATAACAAATGAAAATTTACAAGTCAGAATCAAAATTTGATTTGTCAGCTTAAATGCTATTTAGGTACAACTTTTAAAATCCGATATTAGATTAATAGGCTCACAAAGTCAGCACCCCCCCCCCCCCCCCCAATGCAAAAATGGATATTCTTAGTTTGAAATAATATTTCCGTTATTTATGTTTCAGAATATTTTGAGATGAGGATTGGTATTTCTAGGTGCATCTTTCTGAACTTACTTATTTGGTCGATATTAAATTCCTGGATATGTGTCGCAATGGATAAAGGCATTGATTAACAATCAATTCTAAGGCATTTCATGTTCTTACGTATGTTATCTATCACCTTTCACATACATTTAAACAAATGAGATCGTCCGATCAACAAAGAGGTAATTCATGATTAATCGTATGTCACTAAGGTAACAAAATTCTGACTTTACCCATTTTTAAAATGAACTGTTCCAAAATCAAATCATGTTGTCCCGTCATATACTTTTAAATAAATATGTATAAAAAAAGCGACATTTATTTTATTGATTTTAAAAATATTTAGCGGAGAATTATTTTTGCCGTAAGAGACATATTCATTTTATTTATTTGAAGAATATTTAGCTGGCATTGACAATTATTTGTTATGGAAGAAGAAAGAGTATATATGTTTTCTTAATTGTATTGGCCCTAACAGACATTTATTATTTTAAAAGGAATATTATTATTAAATATAATTATATATACTAGCGGGACCCAGTGAAAATTAATGTCACTGTTAAAAAAAATATATATATATATATCTCCGGCGATCAGGCGATCCCATCTTCTTAAATAGGGGTGTCAGAGCTTGACACAGGTAGGTAGGTAAACGCTAGCGTATTAATATATATTAGCGGGGATGGGGTTCTTCCCGCTCCCCCGTAGGCAAAAATGTAACAATCTATCTCTTCCCCTGTTGTCTGGGGCAAAAGCTGTCTCTTCCCCGGTCGTCCCCTACTTCTTCGCCCCCACTGTATTTTCCTTTTTGAGATCTGTATTTTTCCACATTAAAAAACAACCTTGTGTCTAACTTTGCCTTCGTTAAGAAACAAGTAAATAGGGACTCCTTCCTTGGTCTTTGTGCTAGGAGCAAAGTGTAGTATCTGTTCTGATACTACACTTCATCTTTTCTATACTAGGTCAGTGAATGTTTAGACTTAATCAATTTTTATTTTTGTCCTCTTTTTGGGCAGCTGGATTTTCCTCACATAAAAACCGCCCTCGTGAGGAGCGAAGACAATAGGGACACAGTCTTAAGAATATCTGTTGTTGTTGTTGTTTTATTTTTGGTCAAGACAATGCTTCCCACGCAGATACGTGGGCACATCTACAAAAATATTTGGCCTGACACGAAATGGTTCACGTTTTCTAATCAAATTCGATTGTGTGGAATCGGCGTTGCGTGTCCGTCCTTTTTTTTTCTTTGTAGGATTTTCGTAAGTTCCAAACTGTCTTGAAGGAAAAAAAGAAAGAAAAAAAATGGTTCATGCTTGTGAATATCTAAAGAAGTTTGGTTCCAAAGAATCTTACGTCGACAATAATCGACTGATTGACAAATAGAAATGGTTTGTCGAGGTGAACGAAAAAAGTGAGATGCATTTAGTCTGATTCGAACTGTCGACCTAAGGGTTACAAATGATTTGCCATTTGTAGCTTCATATAAGGTGGGTGATTCACCTGTTTGAGGGAGAGAGAAAAAACTCAGATTTAGTGATACCAGGTGTTTTTTGTTTGCAGCTTTTGATCGTTGGATAGCAAAAGATATTTCACTTGGGTACCATGAAGTGAAAATCTAAAAATTAGAACATGAGCAGTATCCTTTTTGTTAGGTCAACCTAACAAAACAAAATCGAGTTATTTCCCTTGGATAAAAAGTAAAAGTTTTCACCATTGGAATTAAAGAAGTCGTCTGCCGAACAGTGAAAAGTAAACAGAACTGTCTCACAATCAAACAAGCATCTCGCGTTCAGCGGTTTTTCTACATTTTAAATTAATCAGTGTGTTTGTTAAATAAATCTGTTAAAAGTTCTACTTCGTACCTCCTTCATTTTCCTGAGTTGTAATTGAACCGAAACATATAAACATCAAGACGTAACACTTAAAACTTTCTCACTACACATTCGTAAGATTTTACTAATGTCTGTCAATTCATTATCGTACTCTCCTAGTACAACTTCTGCCATTACTAACCAGCAGAGCATTACCACTGTCTACCAAGGGAAGAGTCTATCAGGCATGTGTATGCAGTGTGATGATGCATGGAAGTGAAACCTGGTAAATGAGGGTTTAGACATGTGTTACATGGAGAGAAATGATATTAGAATAGTATGATGGATGTGTAATGCAAGTCTCAGACAGGCTTAGATCTGATGACCTCAGAGGAAGATTAAATCTGAACAGTATAGAGAGATGTGTGCAGAACAAGAGACCTCAGACTGAAAGAATGGATGAGAGTTCTTGAGTTAGTAGATGTAGAACAATTGAGATAGAAGGTTCAGTTCACAGAGGAAGGACAAAGAAAACATGGGAGGAAGTGATAAAAATGGACTTGAGGGAAAGAGGGATAAATAAAGACCTGGCCAGAGATAGATTACTTTGGAAGTCAATTTTTAAAGCCATCCAACACATACCAGAATGGAAAACGGACATTAAACTAAAGATGGTGATGATGATGATGATTTGTGGAGAAATGTGCCAGAACTTAGGTTACATTATCCCTGTTAATGTATTTAATCGAATATAAGACAAGTTTTATTCATCTTCCATACAGCAAAAATATATCACATAGTTTAAAACAAGAAGATAAGTGTGTGGGTGTGTGTGTGTATATATATATATATATATATATATATATATATATAGTAAATAAATAAAATAACAGATCAGTGTTATATTATTCTGTGATTTAATGTCAATTTTGGAGCAAAGAAAACTTACACGTGTTTCTGAAAAAATTCAGCTAATACTTGAACGAATTCTAATTAGAGGACATGCAATGTCGCATGAAACCACTTTTTCACCGAAAAATGATGGATTTTGAGTCCCGTGGAGCCCTAACGGCTATTTTTGGCCTGCACCTTCTGAATTTTGCACCCGATCAATCTATTTAAAAGTATCTTAGGTGTATGTAGTAAATTTTTGGTGCTTTTGTACTAAAGTGAACGCTTTGGTAAAAAAAATGGGCCTTAACAGCCGTACTATAAATCCGTTTTAAGTTTGACCATGACCGATATTTGGACCAAGTTCGGTGACGATCAGTAAAGCAGTGTAGACGCTAGGCTGAACACAAACTCGACCGAAAACATAACCTCCTTGTTACAGGTAACGATAACAAATAAAAAATCAGGTAGTCAGAAGTAAAGTTTGATTTGTCAGCTTAAATGCTACTTCAGACAAGATAAAACATCACCCTCCTTGTGAGTTTTCCAATAAAATCAATTGATCCCCGTTTATTCCATTAGTTTTGTTCCGATTCCTTAGACTTTGTATGAAATTAACCAATAAAGACGATTCCTCAAAAATCTATTGAGAAGTCTGCAGAACTGTCACTGGTGGTAGTCAGCTGCAAGAAATCAGATACTTTCAACTGTTTAGGAATTGCAGGTCTTTTATACTTTTTGGTTTTGCCTATTTTCATTTTATTTTTGATGATTTTTCAAACATCTTTTTTTTTTCATTTTATTTTCACAATCTTTTCATTTTTTGCTCTCCATATTTCAAAAAAAAAATTTTTTTCAAAATTTTTTTATATTTCATAATTCTCATTCTTTCCAGCACTTTCAGACGATTTTTTTTCATTTTATTTTCACAATCTTTTCATTTTTTTTCTCTCCATATTTCAAAAAAAAAAATTTTTTCAAAATTTTTTTTATTTCATAATTCTCATTCTTTCCAGCACTTTCAGACGATTTTATTTCTTTTGCATTAAAAAATACCTTTTTCATTTGTTTTTATATTTTAAAAAGGAAAAGAAAGTTAAAAATAAATTATTTTAACTTTTTGCATTTCATAATGCATGTTACATTTTATTTATTTTTCATTTCTAAAGTTTTATTCATGTCTTTTTAAGTTTTTGATTAAAAGAAATCATTTTTTTTGCACATGTTTTTGATTTTTTTTAAACATTTTTTTATTTAAATATTCTTTCTTAAAATAGTAAAGTGATTATTTGGGTTAGTATTCGACTGGAAATAATTCCCCGTAAACTCGGGTCCTAGGTATGACCTTAAAAAAACATCCAGTGGTGAGGCCTCGATTTGGGAGCTGTGGGGAATGTGGAGTTGCCTCTTAGTTGCCATTGCTCCCAGGTCCACTCTGGCCTGGAGTAGTAGTACCTGTAAGGGCCCTATCTATGGGTCAAGTAGAACCTACTGGCACTACCAAATAAGGCTGTCTGAAGTTATTGACTTCCTGACTCAAAATGCACCAAACATTGGTGTTTTATTGTTTTTTTTTCTTGATAAAACTCAATCATGTTCTGCAAAATATGAAACAAAAAACAACAATTTCCCTCCCTAACCCCTTTCCCTCACCCTTCCCCTCACCCCCCCCTCTCACCCTCCCTCGTCCTTTCCCCTCTTCTTCCCTCTCCCCTCTCTTTACTCAAACAAACACCATGAATAAATACTTAAGCATATAAAGAAATTGAAGCATAAAAACCTTCACCAAAATGACCGGATTCAGCATTAAATGAACTGAAAAGGGTCGATATGCCGGGAAACAAAAACAACCAAACCAAAAACCATGATTAAACATTTGAACATAAAGAACTTGAAGCATAAAAAACTTCACCAAATTGTTAGATTCGTCATTGAATAACCCGAAAAGGGTTGATATGCCATTAAAAAAACTACCAAAACCACCAAACCCTATGAACCCTGGTGCCCGTTGTCTTCGTCCAAATTCGGTGCTTTATTTCGACACTGGCTTTAGTGTCTATCATGTGGTCGCAGTCATTGTTTTTTTTTTTATTCATATTATTATTCTTTTCCTTCTTCTCGGGTTGAACAAACAGAACAACATTCTTAATCACTTAAACACTTTTGCAATTATAAGACTTATGGTATACTGAACATATTACATCTAAGCTCAACTAGTCCCATCATCGGACAATCATCATCACCAATGCAACATCATCAGATCTGGAGGCTACCCACATCAACCAAGGGTTGCAAGATCGTGATAGTCTGCTCGTTGTCTTCGTCTGAATTCGGTGCTTGATTTCGACACTGGCCTTAGTGCCAATGTTGTGGTGTCAGTCAGTTCTCAAACAAAAGGATTTCACTGTCAACTAAAATTACAACTCTCTGGTTAGTCAGTTTTTATGTCCAGTGATTAAACAGCTGATAATTCTCAAGTGGTCTCTGTGTGGTCGAAGCAGGACCATCATCTGAGTTTTAAAACAAGTAACAATGATTTATTTTGAGAGGTTCAAAATGGCATTTGGTTTCTCCACCAAACTTCTGTTTAATCAAACATGTATCAAAAAATGCTGCCTATATATATATATATATATATATATATATATATATATAGTAAGTTATGAAAATATATTTATAGCAATTGAGCTACACAGAGGCTCCCGCGTTTCATCCATAGGGGGGAATCTTCAGCCTGAAGATTCCCTTCGGGGATGAAACGCGGGAGCCTCTGTGTAGCTTAATTGCCATAAGTATATTTTCATAACTTACTACCTAGCTCTACTTACGTATCGAGCACTGTTGAAGTAAATACTGAAAATTGATACATAAAAAATTATATCTCCTTATAAAATTTTATGTGGATACATGTAATATATATATATATATATATATATATAAAACATAGTTATAGAAAACGAAATAAATAAAACGGATGTTAATAATAATAAAAAGCAGAAATTACCTAATAATAACTAACCTATCTCTGGCCAGATCTTTATATATCCCTCTTTCTTTCATATTCATCCTTATCACTACTTGCCATGTTTTCCTTGGCCTTCCTCTTGAACTGGACCTGCTGCCTCAACTGTTCTATATCTATTAACCTAAGAACTCTCATTCATTCTTTCAACATGGTCATACCATCGAAGTCTACTCTGCTGCACACATCTCCTTATACTGTCCAGATTTAATCTTCCTCTGAGGTCATCAGATCTAAGCCTTTCTTTAAGACTCACATTATACATCCATCGTATTATTCTCATATCATTTCTTCCATACAACGCATACCCTCAACCCTCTGGCCAGGTTTCATTTCCATACATCATCACACTGCATAGATATGCCTGATAGACTTGGATCTAAGCCTGTCATCATCACACTGGTAGTTGTAATAATCGATAACAATTAACAAAAACGTGAACAATATTCTTGCTTAATGGCGACATACTCTTCAATGTTTTATTTTTTTTCACAACACTGTAAAATTACATGTTCTAATCGCCTGCTCTGTGGAAGGCCGAACGAAGACAGCTCCAAAAAAGATAATCAACTCTTCACAGTTCATTGCTCAAAGAGAAAGAGTTATCTCTCTTCTTTGTCACGTCTCATTTCGTACTTCCTGTCCATGACGTCATATCCTGACACGTAGCTCTAACTTCTAATGGAATGTTCCATTTCTCTGCTTAATTTTACTTTATGTGGAAAATATCGTTTGTAGTACCATTTTTTTTACACCTGCATCTAAATATCGCTACAATAGTTAAAAAAAAAAAAAAAAAGTGAAAAAATAGTGAATCAAAAATGAAAGTAAAAAGACTCCCGGGCAAATCCAGGCACATAAATGAAATCTCTTTAGGGCTTATACCATTTATCTCTAGTAACCCCTTATGTCTACAGTGGTGGCCTGCCTTGTCTGGGGTGAAATATGATAAGAAAATTAAGAAAAAGAACAAAAATTCGTTTTTTTTTTCAATTTGTCTCTTTAGATCTGTTGGTATGTGCCTTACCCAGCCCTAACCCTACCCTAACCTAACCCCTAAACCTAACCTTAACTCCAACCCTAAACCTAACCCTAACTCTAACCGCTCCTTTATACATTCATATTAAAATAATTGATTGCAAAAAAAAAAAAATCAATAACGTTAAATGAGAAACTACCGACTTGGTGGTTTCACAAAAATAAACGAATAAAGATTTCCTAAAAAAATTAACGTTTTTTTTTTCTTTACGAATCAATGGATCTTTGAAACGAGAGAACAGATATGCGGAAGATGCCTCAACTAATTCTGCATTTTCAGCAGCGAGTATTTCAAACTTAAGCCTGACAGACCAAACAAGATGATATTTTAAAGTTAAGCATCACAGACCACAAAAGATATTTCAAACTTAAGCGTGATAGACCAATGAAAACGGTATTTGAAACTTAAAAATGACAGACAAAATATGTTATTTTAAACTCCAAAAAGATCAGACCAAAAAGAGATGATATTTAAAACTGAAGCATGACAGACCAAAGAAAATGATATTTCAAACTTAAGCATGACAGACCAAAGAAGATATTTCAAAATTAAGTGTGACAGACAAAAGAAGATGATATTTTCAACTTAAGCATGACAGACCAAAGAAGATGATTTCAAACTTAAGCGAGACAGACCAAAGAATATGATATTTCAAATTAAATGTGACAGACAAAAAAAGATGATATTTCAAACTTTAGCATGACAAACAAAAGAAAATGATATTTTAAACTTAATGTGACCTACCAGAAATGATATTTAGAACTTAAGCATGACAGATCAAAGAAGATGACATTTCAAGCATAAGCATGACAGACCAATGAAAATGTTATTTTAAAGTTAAGTATGAAAAACCATATATGATATATTTTCAACTTAAGTGTTACAGACCAATGAAAATATAATTTTACAGTTAACCTTGACAGACCAAGGAAGATATTTCAAACTTAAGCATGACAAACCGATGAAAATGTTATTTCAAACATAAGCATGACAGACCAATAAAAATGTTATTTTAAGCTTAAGCACGACAGATCGACCAATAGAAAAAAGCCTCTTATGGTAATGTCTGGCTGCATCTTAAATGTATATATATATATATATATATATATATATATATATATATATATATATATATATATATATATATATATAAACACTTGTCTGTGAATAAATATATTTGATATATTTATATATATAAAACTCAATGTATGTTTGTGTGTGCCCTATAGAAAAAAAGCTTAAAGAATCTACATAAAATCTAAAAATGTATTCTTATGTAAAATTAACCGTACATGATAATGGAAGGATTCCCGAATCTCTAAGTGCTTCCCTAAGGCGGCTATGAAGCAAATTTCGTCAGGAGAGAGAGAGGGGGGGGGCGTGTTTTTCAGCCATAATTTGGAAAGAAAACACTGTAATTTCAGTGTATTCCTTCCGCTCGGCATTTCCTTTCAACATTATTTAATAATTCTTAAGCTTTTCTTCGGACTAGGCGGAGGGAGACAAGAAACTTGGAAAAAGTGGTTTTAGTAGTGCTCTGGAGGCATCCTTAATTTTATAAATGTAAGATTACAGTTTTACATTTGCTAAGTGGTATATAATAATCTAAAAGTGCTCAACATCCTAGATAGTGCAGGTGTTTTTTTTATAAATAAAACGTTGCCCGGGAGAAAGAACTTTTTTGTCTTTTGTTAACTCGGTGTTGCCCGGGAGCCATAATAGTAATAATACAGTATTATATTTGGTAAGTGGTATGAGTAAATCCAAAGTGCACAATATCCTAGATAGAGCAGGTGTGTTTACTAGGCGTTGTCCGAGAGTCCCCCATATCCTAGATAGAGCAATCCTACATAGAGCAGGTGTTTTTGAATGTCACATTGCCCAGGGTAAAAATAGAAAAATAGTTAGACAGGTTGAGATAGGTAGAGATAAAAGTTTTAATATAAAGATGTTACCCACACATTTAGTTTTTTTATGGCCCCAGGCAACGCCGGGTAGACCTGCTAGTATATATATATATATATATATATATATATATATATATATAAAGAAATATTGGCATTTTTTTTGTAAGTAGAGGTCCTCAAATGCCGGAAGCTTTCTTCTCTAATAAGTTCTTTCCTCGAACCCCTTGCCTTTGGAATTCTCTCCTTGCTCCCTGTTTCCCCGATTGTACCAACATACAGAAACTTAAATGTTTTTTGAACCAGCATTTCACTGCACAACTCCCCACTTAGGATGCCCCTATAAATTTGGCTCCAAATTCACAGTAACCCATTACATCTCAGTGGCAGTGTGCCTCATTTTGGGTGAATAAAAGTTTTAAAAAGGTAGAAAGTGAATAATATTACGTCTTTTTTGTGTGTAGACTTCGTCAGAATACATCATGAAAATAGATTTTAATTACGAATCATAAAAAATATATAAGTTATAAACCTAAGAAGGTAAGAGAGTAGGTGATGGAGTCGTAAAACTATGATAACTCAGACAGAGATATATATATATAGTCATCCATATACAAACTGTTTCGCTGTATCACAGCTCTTCAGTGCAGCTAGACCAGTTAGTGCCTTAAGTCGAGATTGAAACTCAATTGTCGAGCTGACAGTCAGCGCCTCTACCCCTGCACTATCATACAAGACTGACTGAATGTAAGTGATATCTCAATGCAGACATTGTCAAGTGCCGGGAGCTCGAATTAGTTTTACCCAATGAGTTATGCCTTAAAGCTAATTGCAGTTGGCAATATCCTTACAAATAAGCTCTACTCAGATCTTTAGTATGGCTAGAAAAGCTCTTGTTAGATTGAGCACTTTCAGTAAGTTAACTACTGAGTCAAATATGACTTTTGTATTGAGGTTCGAACTATGTGACTGACAGGGATTGTCTCCTCCCATACTGATGATTGCAGGTTTAGCATGAAACACATGTGTATATGGGTTAATTAAAAAATATTATTTATAAATAATTATTCAAAGCTCTCACTAGATTGAGCACTTTAAGTAAATTAACAACAAGCCATTATTTATAGCATAATGCAATACTCTTGGCCCCGCCTATTGAGTTCTCTTGACGGCTTGCTGATATGGCCACTGAATTAACTATTTAGAGGTTAATTTACTCTCACATTTCTACAGCAATTCATGGTGGACACATCGGTACGCGTTCTGACTACTGAGTTAAATATGGCTTTTGTATTGGGATTCGAACCGTGTGACCGGCAAGGATTGTCTCCTTCCATACTGATGATTGCAGGTTTAGTATAAAGCACATGTGTATATGGGTTAATTTGAAAATATTATTTATAAATAAGGAATATTAGCACTTTTTTATAAGTACTGTTTCATATGTGAATATTAAATTTTGAGAAAGCCAACAACGATATATATATTTTTTTCTTTAAAATAAACATTTATTTACCTTAAAGTAATCATGCTGCAAGGTTTCGGTTTTAAAAACCCATTTTCAAGCAATATTTCTTTTATAAATCATTGTTTTGTTTTTCCTTGGAGATGTAGAAATATCTTGTGGATGACTGTTTAGATGTTGACTCGACGATTTGGAAGTCTATAGTGCCCCACGTGACTAGCATGAAAATATTATAAGAAATATTTTTTGCTAGCTCTGTTTGTTTTTTTTTTGTTTTTTTAAATATATTTCATCCCAAACAAGGCATGACGCCACTGTAGACGTAAGGGGCTACTGAGAATTAGGGTGTAAGTTTTGGGTGTCATCCTAAGTTGAGAGCTGTGTAGCGAGATGTCTGTTTACATTAGTTTTTAACCTCTGCATGTCAGTAAAGTCGGGGAAACAGGGAAGGAGTTTCAGACGCCGGCAGCACGAGGAAATAAGCTGCTGGAGTAAAAGGCTCTCCGGCATCTGGTGACCTCCACAGTGAATAGATGAAACCTAACTGATTGTCGGGTTGTTCTAGTGTATTTGTGTCGAGGGGGCACTAGAGCAGCTAGTTCATCGGAGCACATTTCATTGAAGTATTTATAAAACAAGCACAAGGATGCAACATTGCGGCGATGGGAAAGTGGTTGGTGCTTGATGGATAGTGAGGGACCTATTAAGTTGGCGACTCTTTTTTGGACCTTGTCTAAGAGAGAGAGACTAGTGGATGATGCACCAGCCCAGATGTGACAACAATACTCCATACATGGGCGGATGGTGGCTTTGTAGAGATACAGGATAATGTCAGGTGTGAGGAGTTTACTAGCATGGTATAGGGAGCCCACCTTCTTTGCAGCAGCCCTGGCAATGTCTTCAATGTATTTGTTCCAATTCATGCTACCTGTGAAGGTTAGGCCGAGAGGTTTGAATGATGAACTCTCAGGTAGGGTGTTATTTGCCATGACAATCGGTGGTTGAAGAGGTTTCTTGTAATTATTAAAGGAAAGGAGCTTTGTCTTTGCGGCATTAAAAGTTATGACCCCAACCCACTACAGCCTGGAGGTCACTTTCTAAGGATGCAACCATTGCCTCGGATATGTACGCGGCCGTTTTGCCCACATGACGAGAGTACAGTGTGGTGTCGTCAGCAAATATACCTATCTCAGACTCGATGTCATCAGGGATGTCGTTTATGAAAATCAGGAACATAAAAGGTCCGAGGATGGATCCCTGGGGTACACCAGCATTTATGTCATGTTGCTTAGATGAACGACCATCAAGGACAACCTGGATCTTTATTTTGGTTAGAAAGGATCTAATTATATTAAATATTCGTCCAGTAATACCATATGAGTGAATTTTTAGGAGAAGCCCCTTATGCCATACCTTGTCAAAGGCCTTGGATATATAAATCGCCACCACCCTAGCTTCACCTGCCTTGTCCAGTGTATGATATACGCGTTCAAAGATGACCGTTAATATGTCTGCAGAAGATCGTGCTTGTCTAAATCTATACTGGAGGTCAGAAAAAAAGTTTGTATTGATGATCAGAAAGAAGTTTAGCCATAACTAGATGCCGGACTATCGTTAGATTGATTAAGGATTCAAAGATTTTAGCAAAGATAGGGAGTAGGCTGATTGGGTGATAGTTCTGAGGATCTGTTCTATCCTCAGAATTCTTGAAGACTGGTACCACAGAGGCAATTTTCCAACTATCAGGGGAAGCAAGATTCAGCAAGGCATTTGTTCTAGAGTTTGGAGAGGACAGGGGCCAGCTCAGCAGAGCATTTCTTTATTACTATTACCAGTATAAGATCAGGCCCACAAGCTTTGGAGGTGTCGAGGTTTTTATGATGACCTTGACCTGAGATGGGGTGATGCCCAGGTTTTCAAGTGTGGCTTCAGTCCGCAATGGGAATTTAGGGAGATAGTGGTTTGCCGAGTCCAAAGTAAAGTTAATGGCAAAACGCTGGGCAAATAGTTCAGCCTTATCAGCTGCCGTGCAAACGACATCATTGTGGTTTGATAGCGGGGGAATCGTTGATTGTCCATTGTTCACCACACTATTAAAGATTTTCCAGAAATCGCGAGTGCCTAGTTTCTGTGACTGGATGCATTTTTTGGTTATCTCTGTAAACCTTCTCTTTGCTTCACCTATCACTGCCTTACAATTATATCTTGATTCTATAAATTTCTGTCTATTCGCAGTTTACTTATAGTGGACAGACTTTCGGAATGCTTGCTGCCGCTCAACAATGGCAGCTGCACATTTCGAGGTGAACCATTGAGAGGAGTGATATTTGCTGAAGAATTTTTGCATGGGGACATAGGCTTCAATGCCTGCTTTGACCCCTTCGGTTAACTCATTTGCACACCGATCAGCAGGGAGTGAAAAGGTTTCAGTCCGTGGGCCATCGCTGATGTGATCTCTGATGGACTCAAAATCAGCCTGCTCATAGTATCTCATTGTTTTGGGCAACGGCTCATCAGCTTTTGAACAAGTTTTTTAGGGTGATAGCAATCATAACCACGACATGATCAGAGTTTCCGAGTGGACTATGGGCTTCAGTCACACAAGACTCAGGCAGTGAGGTCAGGAACAGGTCGAGAAGTCAGGTTTGCTGGTCTACTCGACCAGGGATGTGGGTCGGGAAAGCGACAGTCTGTGAGAGGGAGTGAGCTAAGGAGAAATTATACGTAGAGTTACCGGTTGCATCAGTAAGGCTGGAGAATCCCAGCCAGTCACGGTGGTGTGCATTAAAATCCCCAAATACATGTATCTGGGCAGTCGAGTCGAGTGAGAGTGCTCTATCTATGCTTTCAGAAACAGAGTTTAGCAATGAACAGTCCTGGGTCGAAGATGAACAGTATAAGAAATATAAATAACTAACGCTGTGGTGTAAAGTTAATCTAAAACATATGTAGGCTTGGTCATCTGGTTGGGGGGGGGGGGGGGTGTTCCGAACATAAACTCCTAGCCTGTGCATATGTTTGTCAGAGTCTGTTAGTATGAAATATGGCGTCTATAGAATAAAAAGAATGTTATGTTCCTATTTGAACCTACATATGTTTTAATAATATGAGTTTTATTTTTTTTCTGATGTTTTTTGGACACAGGTTTTTGAACTTCCCTTCTGACGAGTCACACTTATGAAAAATCCAGGATATATAACTATATATTTTGGTTGTCTAAGTGTTGACGAAACAGTCCGTCAAAATCTGAATAAAGACCTGGTTACTAGAATCTAAATTTCTATTGTTTATATATATATATTTATGTAAACCCAACTACATGATCAATTTGCGTTCCAAGAAATCAACAAACAGAATTGTGTACGATCGTTTCAGAGACCATGTATTTTTATTATGACTATCAGATGTATCGTCAGCACAGGGTATAGACACTAAATTAAAGGCATATAGGCAGCATCAATGCGTCAGATGCAAACATCCTCAATTACACAGAATTTAAATATAAACAAAATTATCACATGTTCATTTATATCAGTTCCAAGAATTCTAGATCAACAAAAGTTTATGCGTACGATCGTTTCTGAGACGATAGATCTTTATTGATTCCAAGTTGTGTCTTCATCAGCACAGATTCCAGAACACCACGATTTGAAGTCGACAAAAATCACCAACAGCTTTGCATTATTCATCAAATACACAGTTAGTAGAGAAAAGCAAGCAAGAAAACAATATCAGAGTTTTAGGCTAGTATATATATATATATATATATATATATATATATATACAGGGTGGGCCAAAATAAGGGTCCTATCTTTAAATTTGAATAACTTGAATTTGAATAACTTCCACAAAATAAAAGTTAAACTCACCAAACTTTATGTGTGTGTAGACTGACCCTTCCGAGATGTTTTGAAATAAACAAAACAAATTTTAGCCGAAAAACACTTCTTAAAACTTACAAAAACTAAAGTATTGTTTTTTACACTGTTTTGAGTTTTTTAAGCAAAAACAACGTTTTCTAAATGAGGGTACGTTCCTTAGGGCTAATACGGCTCATGCTTGCTTCGGAAGGGGTCCTTTACTTATTCTAAAAAAAAAAAAAAAAAATCAATAAATAAAAAAGTTATGAATTTTTAAAAATAGGACCCTTATTTTTGCCCACCCTGTATATATATATAATGTGTGTGTGTGTGTTTTGACCCTGTAAAAGGGCCGGAATGAAAACTCAAACTTGGGGTTTAGATAAAACAAGTATATTGGAGAAAATATAATGCAACATAGAAACAAGAGTCAGACTGGGAGTGATTCGGTATTTACTCTCTTCCCACTGCAGGAATATGTGTCACAAGACCAGAAGGTGGCGAGAATCAAGCCAGCAACCCCCAAAGAAGGGGCACTTTGGCCTATTAAAAATTGCCTGGGCAACCCTGTCGGCATTCCCCAGTCGGGGCACCTCAGCCAGTAAGCAATAAATATTGAAATATTTTTTCTGGCCTAAAGTCGAATATTTTTTAGACAGGCCTCGTATATATATATATATATATATATATATATATATATATATGTTGTATTTGTGGGGGAGGGGGGTTTCCAATTTCGATTAATATACTCGTTAAATCATAGTATTCTTACTATGCCGGCTAAAAAGAGTAAATAAGCTTGTAGAAAAGTCACTAAGTTGCAGTAGCAATATTATTAAATGTTTGAATGTTTATTAAATGAAAGCATGGGAATTGACGGAGGTTGATCTCTCGAACTTGCTAGCCAACAGACTCTGTTTGATCTCAATTTGGGCTAGTTTATATAACATTTTTGGACATCAATGCATCCACAATTTTAACCGACCATTCTTGGATTTCACCTTTGGCATCAATGAAGGCATGCTCTCTATTGGACATGGTTTCCCTCCATTTTATTGTTACTTTGTGCCAATTAACTGCATTTTGTTTGTTCCGGCCAGGTGTGCTACCAGATCAGGCTGCCTGAAGATACCGGCTTCCTGACCTAAAATGCACTAAACATTGATGTTATTGTTTTTTTCCTTCCCCTTTGAAAAACTCAATCATGTTCTGCAAAGCCAAAAACAAAATTTTTCCTCTACAAATTAACCAAACCAAACATTATGAATAAATATTTGAAAATATAAAGAACTTAAAATATAAAAATATAAAAATGATCGAATTCGACATTAAATAACCCGAAAAGGGTTGATATGCCATAAAACAAAACAACCAAACCAAATCCGGTCAGATGTGTGTCTGTATCTCCATCAAAACACCAGATATTTTATCTGGTGTTTTTACTTTGTGTCAATTAACCGTGTTTTGTTTCTTCCGGCCATGTGTGTGCCTGTGTCAAGTAGGTTTTATTTATTATTAATGCTATTTCCGGTACCCCAGATAGATATTGAACAATCACCATCCAAAAAACAAAGTAAGGAATGAGCAATGTTTATGAGTAGTCAAAGGAAATTCAATAAGTGACAATATCAATATGATCAAATGTTTAGATGACGATATCACCAAACAAGAGCAAGGCAAGGTACAGTTAGTTTTGAGTATACAATATGCCCTTTTTTATGTTTATGAAAAAAGTGCCACCAACTTCACCTCTCCCAGATATCCATCAATAGTTATGTCTGCATATTAGTACGGCATAACCACGTTGAAACACCAGTTCTTGTTTGAACACTGAAGTTAAGCGACGTTGAGCCTGGTCAGTACAATTTGGGAATCCCACATGCTGTATGTGGGAGGACGGTGACATTTCTCTGCAAAATAAAGACAAAAAAACCTGCAAAAAGTAACGTTGCCTCCCCTGACTGGGATCTACATGCGACTGGAGTCCAATATTTTCTAGAAACTTCCTCTTCTGGAGAAAGCTGGCTCAACCCGCCCAGGGTGAATGCTGTACCAGGCAGTGTAGCGATGTTTGCATATTATTTGTAAATAAATCCGTCTTCCACAGAAAACTATAAAATAGAAATTAAAAAAAAATTAAAAAATTTTTTTATCAAATTCTGCCAGAGATTGAACTCAGTCCGCTTTATGTAAATATTTTATTTTCAGTTATTTTGTTTCTAACATATGTGTAGCATAAATAAATTGTTTGCTCTCTCTATACTCCTATTGTTATACTCATTTGCTGGTCATAAGAACTAAATATCTCCCTTAGAGCATACCCAATTTATCTCCCCTGAATTATACTGAGCAACGAAAGAATGCACTCTCCTGTTTCCAGAAACGGGATGCAGTCCGAGCGGCTACCATCTTGGCCACAAACTCTGGTCTTAGTAATCTTCTAACTCTCCCTTTCTGGTCGCAACCATAGGCTCCCAGATCATCATAACCCAAAATCATCCTGTGATCATCATATTCGGTTTAGCGTCTATTTTACATACTGGCATGCGTTGAACGGCTTTTAGAAATTGACTTCTAAACTAATAACTTATCTCTGGACATGTCTGTATTTATCCCTCTTTTCCATCTTTTTTTTTTTTCAAACGAAACATAGTTGTTAAGAATTTTAAAAAATGTGGTGCGATTATGACGTGAAAATAATATTTTTGTTCTTTTCTTTTCACGTCATAATCGCACCACATTTTCTAAAAGTCTTAACGACTATGTTTCGTTAAAAAATAAAAATAAAAAACATTCATTCCATTTCATAAACGCATCACACATTTTGAATACTAACGGTTATGCTTTGTTCGAAAAAAACCAAAAAAAAACATTCTTTTCACGTTACAAGCGCACCAAATATTTTAAAATATTGTACTTGTATGTTATTACTTCAAATAGATCATCCTGAGGAAGTCTTGAAATAAAGACGACACGTTGATGAATATATAAATAATTTTGGTTTTTCCTTTTTCATTTTCAAACACGTTGGCATATTATTTTCATCATATATATATATATATATATATATTGTTAGAGTGAAATAAATTTCAAAACGAAATCCGAGTATGAGAGCTCAATGTAATAAACAGAGCAAGAATAAAATGAAGTAAAGAAACACGGAATCACATAATAACCGGTACAATCATTTATTTCGACCCTACGGTCTTATTCAAGCATCTAAACGAGGCGATTACATTTTTGAAAATCTTTTGAAAAGGCCGTAGGGGCGAAATAAATTATTGCACCGGTGATTTTGTGATTCCGTGTGACTTTACTTTATTTTATTTTATATATATATATATATATATATAAATATACTAAACTTTATAAATATAGAGAAGAGATATTATGATTGATACGCAACAGTAATTATTATAGGTGATTATTTTTATAGTTTTTTTCATCTCCTTGCTATAGCAAATCTTTGCAAAGAAGGAACAATACCGACCTTGTATCCTAAGGTAAATATGTCCACTAGTAGAAGAAAAACAAAGGAAACAAAAAAACGTTATTATATTTAGATGCGTCCAAGCATCTCCAAACGAGGCGCTGTTTGTCTGTTTTAATGCATTTTATTTTGCATAAATAATTACATTTTCGTCTTTTCGTTTGGAATAACATTTTCGTCTGTCTGTCATTCTGAAGTTTGGAATAACATTTTCGTCTGTCTGTCATTCTGAAGTTTGGAATAATATTTTTGTCTGTCTGTCATTCTGAAATTTGGAATAACATTTTTTGTTTGTCTATCATTCTGAAGTTTGGAATAACATTTTCGTCTGTCTGTCATTCTGAATTTTGGAATAACATTTTCGTCTGTCTGTCATTCTGAAATTTGGAATAACATTTTTGCCTGTCTGTCATTCTGAAGTTTGGAATAACATTTTTGTCTGTCTGTCATTCTGAAGTTTGGAATAGCATTTTCGTCTGTCTGTCATGCTGAAGTTTGGAATAACATTTTTGTCTGTCATGCTGAAGTTTGGAATAGCATTTTCGTCTGTCTGTCATTCTGAAGTTTGGAATAACATTTTTGTCTGTCATTCTGAAGTTTGGAATAACATTTTCGTCTGTCTGTCATTCTGAAGTTTGGAATAACATTTTTGTCTGTCATTCTGAAGTTTGGAATAACATTTTCGTCTGTCATTCTGAAGTTTGGAATAACATTTTTGTCTGTCATTCTGAAGTTTGGAATAACATTTTTGTCTGTCTGTCATTCTAAATTTTGGAATAACATTTTCGTCTGTCTGTCATTCTGAATTTTGGAATAACATTTTCGTCTGTCTGTCATTCTGAATTTTGGAATAACATTTTCGTCTGTCTGTCATTCTGAAGTTTGGAATAACATTTTTGTCTGTCATTCTGAAGTTTGGAATAACATTTTCGTCTGTCTGTCATTCTGAAGTTTGGAATAATATTTTCGTCTGTCATTCTGAAATTTGGAATAACATTTTCGTCTGTCTGTCATTCTGAAGTTTAGAATAGCATTTTCGTCTGTCTGTCATTCTGAAGTTTAGAATAGCATTTTCGTCTGTCTGTCATTCTGAAGTTTGGAATAACATTTTTGTCTGTCATTCTGAAATTTGGAATAGCATTTTTGTCTCGCTGTCATTTTCGTCCGTTTGTCATGCTTAAATTTTAAATCGTATGTTTAGATACATCTGCACATCTCTATTAAAGGCTCTGTCGCTCAGTAGGTCGGTTGATCTGTCACACCTAAGTTTTAAATAGTATTTTCAGCACTGAAGAAGCAAATTGAATGGACGTAACTTCAAACGATCCATTCTTGTGTTTGTTACGCCTTCTTACGTTCTTGTTATCGCAAATCTTTTCAAGGAACGACCCAAGGTTAATATGTCCACTCAGGAGCCAAAAAGAATAAAAAAGGAAACGCGCAATTATTTTTCTTTTTAATTCTGATTGGCGGTCATAAAGCTTTCAATGGACACGTTCAGTGGATTGCATCGTGGGAAGCCGGTCCGTGGGTTTCCATGGATTTTTCACATTTCCCTATTGTTTGGAAATACTTAAAGCCATTTCTACCTCCCCCCCCCACCTGTGGGGGGTTGTTTAATGCAATAGTCAGTTGCCTAATCAAATAGGAGAGTTTTTCTGTTTCATCTAACCCAAAATAACAAGTTTTCTTTGTGCTGTTAAAGTTAAATAAACTGAGAAAAGTCAGGGCAATCATGCAGTGGTCACCAGTGTGGACTTGGCGTGCTGGTTTCAAATCCTGTTATGGGTTATTGCATCATATAAGCATGCATTTTTTTTTTTCATATTTACACTTGCGATAAAAATTATTATATAAGAAAGAATATGATACTTTATAAACAATATTTTTTCTTATTCGATTTAGGAACAATTAGTTTTGTAATTTGTATTTGGATTATTCAGACAACTATTCTCGTTGTGAACACCTTGCGCAGTGGATAAAGACGTTGGTTAACAAAGTGACAATCTTCTAGCGGTTGAAGGTTCAATCCTTACCAAAGGCGATAATAACTAAGAATAACACTTAATTAATTAACACTTAATACTTGATTAATTAACACGGTACTGGTATCGAATATGTACCAGTTTCCGGGAACTTCACGTCGGTAGTGTTCGAGCATGTTACATAAACACTCAAGAGATGCTGAGACGATTAGCCAATCAGCTGTCAGCTGACATAGAAGGAATGCGGCGTTAGATCACCGAACACGCAGACCGATTTGAAAAATGTTTTGAGGGAGGTCTGCGAAGACCATTTGTTACAAAATCCTCGACAGATCGGAGGCCCAGGGCATATGGTTGAGATAGACGAGTCTCTGTTTAACCCTTAACCATAACCCTAGTCCTAACCCTAAGCCGACTGATTAAAAAAGCACAAAAAAATATACTAATAATGTTATGGCCGGGGGTTGATTCTTGGACAAAGGGTTAAACCCATGTGGGGTCTCCCGACGAAAGGTTGTGGGAGAGATGCCTTTGTAGCGGCATGTCATTCCCACTGTTCGATGTGGCCCGACCACGTGTGGATTGTTCGAAGTAGCCCGACCACGTGTGGATTATATTAACAGATTAAAAAAAGCAAAGGGAAGAAAGAAAACATTATTATAATATCTGAAATTATATTAGAAGGAATTATAAAGCTTACACACAAGAATGGTATTTTGTAAAATCAATAATTAGAATAAAACATTTATATTAAAACAAAACAATTTATTTGGCTAAGATATTTTTAATGTCTATCAGTTACAGAGTCCATATTTTTAAGTAGTGAAAAAGTTCCATTTGTAAGTTCATGTTTGTACGAATGTGTAATATGCGAACGTGTTTGATGTAAAGTGATTTTTGTGGCAATTGTAATGGGTCTGTGTGTTTGAAAGAATAGTTCGTTATTCGTGGTAGGAATTAAAAGAGATTACCTACTTTTTGACTTTTGCCTCCCTCATCTACTCGGTGAAGCCGGGGGGGGGGCTGTCGACGATCTCCTCTGTGTGCGTTTGGCCGGAAAGCGAGAGAAAAGAGGGCGCGTGACTTGTTTTATAGGGAGTCAAATCACGCGTGGTCAAGCTGACCTGTTGGTTCCTGATTGGTCGTAATTTTCGGCCAACGTACTTTCACGAGATCATGCCCTCTTCTCTACCTCAGAGACGAAGAAAGAAAGGAGTCGCAACGTAATTATTAACAGTTGTTTAGCATTGTTTAGTTCAAAAATTTTTTTTTAACTTATTTATTAATTTCGCTGTTTTGTTCGTTTTTTTGTTATTTGCTATCTTTCTGTAAAAAAAACCAAAAAAAACGACTCAGCAACATATCGAAGTTACCGTCTGTCGACATTCGCCTCGGCATCTCTCGGGTGTTTACGTAACATGCCCGAACGCTGCCACATGCTAAATATCAGCACCATTAACACTTCTACCTAGTCATGGAATGATAGCAATTTACCCCCATGGATTAAATAAAGGATTCAGTTGGAAATTTTGTACACATTCCCGGATTCGACATGAAGATTCCCAAGATCAAAAAGAGGCACTTGTAAAAGGTGAGAGATTACATTGACTGAAACGTTGTGAAAATAATAGAATAATTGTTTGAATAATACAAATTACCAATCCTCATGTCAAATATCCTGAAATCATCATCATCATCATCATCGGTGCAATGACAATTTTACATGCTGGCATGTTGGACAGATATTGACTTACAAACTAACCTATCTCTGGCCAGGTCTTTATTTATCCACGTTTGTAATCAAGAAGTCCATTAGTATCACTTCCTCCCTTATTTTCCTCTATGAACTGGACCGGCTACCTCAACTGTTCTACATCTACTAACCTAAGAACTCTCATCCATTCTTTCAACATGACCATACCATCAAAGTCTCCTGTTCTGCACACATCTCCTTATACTGTCTAGATTTAATCTTCCTATGAGTTCATCTAAACTAAGCCGTTCTTTAAGACTCACATTACACATCCATCATATCATTCTCATATCATTTCTTTCCATGCAACGCATGTCCTCAACCCTCACTGGCCAGGTTTCACTTCATCACACTGCATACACATGTCTGATAGACTCTTCCCTTGGTTGACAGTGGTAAAACTCTGCTGGTTAGTAATGGCAGAAGTTCCCTGAACTTGCTCCAATCCACTCGTAACTCTTGCAATCACACTAGCACCTGCTCTACCCTAAAAGAGGAAAAATCCTTCTCGACTGAGGCAACTTAAATTTTTGTCCCAATTCAGAGTGCCATTTTTTGAGGAGTTGGATTTTCTCCACATTAAAAACTTTCCTTGTGTCTAACACTGTCCTCGTGGGGATGCAAATCTGGGGAATCCTGTCCGATTTGAGAGTTCTTGATAAGGTGCAGAAACGTATCTGTAATTTGATTGGCCCTACCTTTTCTTCTTCTCCGCACCCTCTCTCTCACAAGCGTGATGTTGCTAGTCGCAGTCTTTTCTATAAATACTATTATGGCATGTTTTCTTCAGAATTATGTGATCTATGCCCCGCTTCTTTTGTTTCAGCTCGTTTGACTCGTTGGTCTAGTGGTCTCCATCAATTCGTTGTTTTGATACCTCATTGTAATACAGCTTCCTATTCCAGTAGCTTTTTTTCTAAGAAACGTAGACTTGTGGAATTCTCTTCCTGCTGACTGTTTTCCTCCTACTTATAGCCTTGGTCTTTTCAAGACTAAGGCCAATAGGCATCTTCCTGTTTTTGTGCTAATTATATTTTGTTCTTGTTCGCTCCTTACATCAAGTGGCTTCTTGTCTTTTATTATTCGCCTTCTCACTACATCAACCATACTTCATTCTGACAAAGAACGGTCGGCTGAAAAGCCAAGACAATCCTAAAGTTTTTAGAATATGCCAAGGTTTTCCCTCGACTTGATATGAATCGAGGCAAAAAAAACTCGGCGGACTTTAAAGAAATTGGCAGCTGAATTTACTGAGTAAAAATATCATTAAAGTACTCCCCTCCCCCCCAAAAAAAAATTCAAACTTATTCTATCGTTAGATTCCTTAATTGTAGTCAGCGTTATCTGTCTCCATGGCAACTTTATGAAAAACATTTTTGTTAGTTTTTTCCCAAGTCTTATTAATGTCTCTCTTTATAAAAAAAAAGACAACAAACTTAGAGACATTCACCTAAATGTTGGGAGAGACAGAGAAACAATACCAAAACGAAATTTAGACACTAAATTCACCAGAATTCGAATTGGTTATAAAAGACTGACTCATGAATATCTTTTAAAAGCAGAAATTGCAAAGTGAGTGTAAGCAAGAAGATGACATTTTCTATTAGCAGTGAAGATAGAAGTTTATGCTACATGTCAGGATATTCAGTCACAAGCAGAAAGTCGGTAGTGACACGTAGTAGATAAGCTGATAAAATCTTCCTCTATTTTTTTAACTATAGAAGGGAGTGGACGTGCTTTGGGTCAGGTGCTCGCATCTCCCTAATGGGCTGTCATGGGGTTGGTTTATTATGTATGTATGTTGTATGTGACAGTGGTTAAGTGGACTGACGACCTGGGTGTGCCAATTTCGAATCCAGTCGGTTCCATAGAATCACTGTTCACTTAGGGATCTTGGCAACCATTACGTGGTCCCTCCTGCAAAAATGCCAAAAACAGAATCAAGCCGGTCAACAAAGTTGTACCGTGTTGATTCATACGAATTTACTTAACTTTTACCGGAGAAGCATTGTTAAACCCTAATGATTTTTACTAACTGTTACAACCGTTAAGAAAAAAGAAAACGACTGCAATGAGAAGATAGAGAGAAAAAACAGAGAGACATCACTATCCACTGAGCAACAACTTAGAATACGTCAACAAAGCAAGACTCAAGCTGCCCACGTGTAATAATAAAGAACTACAAGTAATTGTTTGGAATTTTTGGTAGTCAACCTGGACTATTTCATGTTAGTAGTGATAGCATGATGGCTAAGTGGTTAACAACGCGGACTGAGGATCTGGGTGTGCCAGGTTCAAATCCAGTTCGTTCGACAGAAACATGTTCATCAAACCCCACACTTGATCTTGTGTCTAACCTCTTGGAGAGGAGGTAAATAATCAAGAATTAATTATTATTAATTAAGAATTATAGTTTTATAACAATTTGTAAATAAAATAGTAATTGCATTACTCATTTTTAAGAACGAGAAAATAGAGAAAATAGTAAAAGTATCCGCTTTAAAATTGAACAAATTTATTTTTCATTTTTTTTTTTTTTTTCATTAATTTTTTTTTTTCACCTCTTATCAAGGCCAGGGGCCCCACGGGGGCCATTCGAGGATAAGGTTTAGAGAGATTTTTAGTTGGCCGATGAACGCCACCATGAGAGGATAGATGAGTCCTTCAACTCGTACTTAACATTCAACATAATAATGACAACGGTTAATCTTCACTCTAGCAAATTTGTATCAGAAAATAAAGGGATGTGATTTTTAAGATCATATTTATAACTTCACACCCTGCAAAAACGCCCTGTCCTTTTGGCGAGGAGCAAAGTGTAGTATCTGTTCTGATGCTACATCGCATCTTTTCTGCCCTCAGTTAGTGAAGGAGAAATCATTCTTGATTATGGTAATCGTATGACTTTGCCAATGTACGATGAGAGGCGTGAGAGAGATGGAGAGAGAGAGAGAGAGAAGGGAGGGGAAAAAGCATAGAGAAAAAGAGAGAGAAAACTTTGCCAATATACGATGAGAGGCGAGAGAGGGAGAGGGGGCAGAGAAAAAGAGAGAGAAAAAGAGAGAGAAAACTTTGCCAATATACGATGAGAGACGAGAGAGGGAGAGGGGGCAGAGAAAAAGAGAGAGAAAACTTTGCCAATATACGATGTGAGGCGTTAAAGAGAGAGGGGAGGAGAGAAGAAGAAGAAAGAGAGAGAGAAGTAAAAAGAAAAAGAGAAGGAGAGAAAAAAAACTTTGCCATTAAACGATGAGAGGCAGCCTCGTGGTATCTTGTTCCATAGATGCAATGTTCTTGGAAAGAAACTTTGTTCATGGAAGGTTAGTTTAGCGTTAATAATTTTGAAGAAGGAGATGACTGCACCGAGAAAATAGAGAAAGAAACGTAAAAGTATCCACTTTAAAATTGAACGGATTTATTTCTCCTTTTATTTTTCACTTTTTGTTTCAATTTTCTTATCTTTTTGTTTTTGCTGGAGATGGGCATCCTGCCGGATGCCAGACATTCACCTGCTATTTAAGACACTCCAGCCGAGAGATCTTTTTAAGATTCTAACCTTCCCTTTCAGCGCAATTGTTTGTATCTCTCTTGCACTTGGTTCACCGGGTATATTCGCAAGGTAGTTTTTGAAATTCTTTTTCATTAGCCCGGTTGCTTCTATAACTACTGGAATGATGGAGATCTTCCTAAGGTTCCAGTTTCTTTTCATGTTATACATAAGACTTTGGTATTTTGTTATCTTCTCAGCTCTGTTTAAGCCAGCTTCATTAGGGACACTGACTTCAGCTAAGGTTGCTACTTTCTCCCCCTTGTCCCATATCACTAGGTCAGGTTTAATAGCTCTGTTTTCTAGATATGTAGCTGTAGGTATTGCATAGTCATCGTAAATTGTGTATGATTTATTTCTAACAATTCTTATAAATATATTAATTAAATTAGATGACTTCAAGTGTGTCTGTGTTTCTCGTCTCCACATTAATTACACGTTATCATTTGTTCTTTACTGTTAATCGATTAGCATCAAATACTAAAATGAATTATAAAAATTCTTCTCTTACTCAATGAAACAGATTAAAAGGGAAGTTATCATGTGCAATTATAACGAATTCTCTCCCTTGAGTTCCTCAAAAATATATATTAATTAAATCAGATGTCTTCAAATGTATCTGTGTTTCTTGTCTCCACATTAATTACACGTTATTATTTGTTCTTTACTATTAATCGATTAGCATCAACGACTAAAATGAATTATAAAAATTCTTCTCTTACTCAATGAAACAGATTAAAAGGGAAGTTATCATGTGAAATTATAACGAGTTATCTCCCTTGAGTTCCTCAAAAATATATATTAAATTAGATGACTTCAAGTGTGTCTGTGTTTCTCGTCTCCACGTTAATTAGCATCACATACTAAAAAGAATTATAAATTTTTTTCTTTTACTTAATGAAACAGATTAAAAGGGAAGTTATCATGTGCAATTATAACGAGTTCTCTCCCTTGAGTTCCTCAAAAATATATATTAAATTAGATGACTTCAAGTGTGTCTGTGTTTCTTGTCTCCACATTAATTGCACGTTATCGTTTGTTCTTTACTATTAATCAATTAGCATCAAATACTAAAATGTCAGGTTTTCATGTATGTGTGTATGTATGTGTGTGTTGATGTTTGAATCTAAGTATGTGTTCATTCGCTGAGTATTTGTGTTTTCCTTTTGATCGAATAAAATGTATTCTTTTGCTTTCTAGAAAATGGAAGGTCACGAGTTGTTTGAACTACAACTGTTTGATTTTTTATTTTTTTTATTCATGATTTAAGATTATCATTTAGCGATAACATCAAAGTTTTATTAAAAATTGGTGTTGTAGTTATTTCTTCATGAAATGAGAAAAGAAATATAAATTGGTTTCTTGTTTTCTTCTTGTTGCATTGAAATCTAGATCAGTTATCCATGTCTGATGATAAATATCTATTCGTTTTTTACTGCCACTGCTTTCGGCCACGTTAAATTAATTGAGTCGTGTGGCTCTCTTTACTGAATTAAAGACTCCTGTTACCTGGGATCGGAGTGAACTATGGTTCTGCTTGCTTCTAGAGGCTATCTTTTTCTTCTCTTTCATCTAGTTTTGGCGCTAAGGGCACTGTGAGTGTCTCGGACTCTGGAGTTGGTACACCCGGCAACGTCTTACACCTGCTGTCTATGCAGTTCGGTCCAAAGTGTTAGGGTTAGATCAGATTGCATGCAGCTATATGTACTCGAACCATGTCTTCCTCGATCTACTATGCTCTCTAGTGCTCGGGATACCCAAACATGTGATGGAGTTTATGCCATCTTCAGTCAATTTTATTGACAACAAAAAAATAGCAAAGTGAAGCAAGCCATGTACAAAGACAAAAGATATTACATGTATTTACCGTCTGACTGTTTCTTCAAGCCGACTTTAAACCTGGATATGGTAGGCATTATCACGACCTCCTCTGCCAGGCTATTCCAGGGAGGAGGAACACGGAAAGAGATGTTGAGATGAAAACGACGATGGTAGATCTTCTGCGAGTGTTTGTGGAGACCGCGACTAGATGTTGGCTTGAAAACCTCCTCAAAAGATAGATTTAAATTCTCATTGATGATGCTGTTTGCTCAAGTGAGAACATATTTCGTTTTTGAAGCCGTTCTTTGTAGGTAAGCATGGAGAATCACGCTCAAGGTATACAATATCTTTTTGAAGGTAAGAATTTATTGCTTGGAATGGGCCGTACCAGAGTTATGTATAGGGGATGAAAGTGTCTGCTGTAAGGCTTTTCAGGCAGTACCTCCCCCATTTGAGAGTGGGATTAGTTTATCATTGATTACCTGAGACACACACCGGGTCTGATCACGGCAAATTTTGCATCCTTCCATAATTCTCCCTTTTTGAGGGAAATGTATTTCTTATTATAAAGGAAATGTTGTTGGATTAGCCGTATTTCTGTTGCTGCATCTGTCCAGCAATTTCCCCACACGGGTTATAGCAGTTGAGAGCTTTGGTTAATCTCTTCTCGCTTCTACGAAGGCCAGACAAAATCGGCAGGATGGTTAAATGCATGCAGGCTCTTTAACCAAGCTGATTTCGCTAAGCGGCCAGTGGTTCTTTTTAGATGAAACACAAACATTGTTATAACTGGGGTCTGTTCAAACGCAGGCGACTCTTAATGATCTAACTTTATACTCCAGTCAATCATCTAGACGACAGCTCATCGCGTAACTAGCTGAAGTCGTGTTAAATATAATGTAAACAAACATCTTGCTACCCAATACTCCACTCAGATTGCCCCCTATAAATATGGCCCCTACTACAGTAAAATATTGTGTTTTTCTACCAAACACCTTATAAATGCCCCTATAAATTCTCTGCTCAAAGCACCAAGAAACAGGTTTGTAGCACTATGGTCGACTAATTCTTTGTCTCTAGCAGATTATCTGGATGGCGGTTCGTCACATAAGTAGCTGGAGTCGTGTTGTGTTGATAACATGTAGCAGTAGTTCATTCTCTTTCTTCTTTTTCGTTGTCCTTTTTATTGCAGCTGTCTTCTTTTTAATAAAAGTGGTTGTAAAACTTATTAACAATGACAGCACAAAATCATTTGGGGTTTAACAATTCTTTTGGGTTTTTTCTTTACAATATACATACATAATATCGCATCATAGAGAGAGGGGGCAACTCTTCTTTGCAGTTAAAAAAAGAGAAGGATTTTATCAGCTTATCATCTACATGTCATTGGAGACTTCCTGTTTGATGCAACATTCTGAACACATAGCTCTAATTCTAATCTGTTACTTTAAATGGAATTTTCCACTTTTTCTGCTTAATCTAACCTTATGTGGAAAATTCAGTTTTTAACTCTATTTTCACACAACCATGTCCAATGTTGTTAGATGAGTTTTTCTGGCTGTATGTATTTTCTGCCAAGAATTTTTGGTGTAATGCCACTACAGTATGTGGTATCAGTTTACTAGGTGACCCGAAGACAACCAACTAACAACTGGTCTGGTACTTTGTGTTTTCGCTTTTATAAGAAAGAATCTCCAGGTAAAAATCATATCTCAGTATTCTGGTTAATGTAGTGATCATGTGTGGATGTGAAACCTGGCCAGTGAGGATTGAGGACATGTGTTGCATGAAAAGAAATGATGAGAATGATACAACACAACATCCTGAATATGTAGCTCTAATTCTAAGCCTTAACTTTTAATGGAATTTTCCACTCTTCTGCTTAATCTATCCTTATGTGGGAAATCCCGTTTTTAATATCATTTTCATGCAACCACATCAGATACTGCTACACTTTATGACTTCAAGTTGTTAATATCTTCAACTAGTTAGCCATGAAACAAATGTATATGTGTACCACCATTTCATGCAAGACCCTGGACAGATTTTATTTAAGATTCTATAGCTCGTCACATAAATAGCTGAAGTCTTGTTGTGTTGATGACATGTAGCAGTAGTTTTAATGGAGTTCCTTAAGAAGCAAATGAAAATGTTTAACGTCTGGTTTTAATGAGATGCACACCATTATATAGGACTACGATCGCGCAATTCTTTGTTCCCAAACAGATTATCTGGATGGCAGCTCGTCATGTAGCTTAATTTATTGTGACATTTAGTTCTAGGGGTCTTTTCATTGCAACAGCTATGTGTTTTGTTGACATGACATGCAGTAGTCGTAATAGTAGTGAGACTGCAGCAGAAACAGTCATTTGCTCTCTTTTTCTCTTTTTCTGTTGAAAGCAGCAATGTTGTTTTTCTTTCTTTCTCCTTCCTTTAGTTCTGTAAAAGTGGTTGGAATAATGTAACAATTAAAAGAAACAAAAAAACAATGAGTGTAATTTACAAACAATCAAAATGAGGATAACAGTTTCAAATGCTGTAGTGGTGATCGGAAATAGAAATTTACAAGCTACGTATTTGAAAATAAAATTCTGAAACAAATAATTTTAGAATCATGGAATCTAACCCAAAATAGGGATTGGATGTTTAAGGAATTTGATGATCGAAAACAAAGAATTAGGTTAGAGAGAAATCAGGAGAAAATGCATTTTCAGTGTTGTCGGCACACATTTAGGGAATTTAGCTAAAATACATATTGGAGAATTACGGAATGTGCTGATCGATAAAGAATTAGGTTAGAGAAAAGTTGAAGAAAAACAATGTTGTGTCGGAATTTAAAAAAATAATTTGCTGGAAAACAAAACAAAACAAAAGAACAAAGATATATAAGAAGGGAAGATATACATAGTCAGTGAGTGAGAGAGAGAGAGTGAGAGAGAGAGAGTTAGTTAGTTAGTTAGTTAGTTAGGTCATGGTCATGGTCAAAACAAACCAAGCAACGCACACGCTTTTGGGTAACTCACTGCAACCCACACTAACGGGTCCCACGTTCACCAAGTGAATCATCATTGTAACGTGAGATAAAAGAAAACAATTTTTTTTTTAGATTGCGATTATTTTTGTGTTTAACTTTCCCATGGAAGCCACAAGGACGAGGACAGGATCAACAACTTAGATCGGAATTTTATTTGCAAATTGTATTTGTAAAGGTACTCAGGTAGCTTTCAACAAAATCTGGTAACAGTAACTAAAACTAAAAACCAAAGTCCGGTGTCCACCAACTTTTTCACTCACTGCTGGACACACGAAGTCGAGCAATTCACTTTTCTTTTTCTTTTTTTTTTTTTTTAACTTTTTAACGTGGTCTCATCCAATAAAATATAGAGGACTCCTATTAAAATAAAATATGCAACTTAATTACAGAATTTTATCGCCCCCCCCCCCCTATTATGGCATGTGTTCTTCAGAATTATGTGATCTATCCCCCGCTTCTTTTGTTCCAGCTCGTTTGCCTTGTTGGTCTAGTGGTCTCCATCAATTCGTTGTTTTGATACCTCATTGTAATACAGCTTCCTATTTCAGTAGCTTCTTTCCAATAACTGTAGGCTTGTGGAACTCTCTTCCTGCTGACTGTTTTCCTACTACCTATAACCTTGGTCTTTTCAAGACTAAGGCCAATAGGCATCTCCTGTCTTTGCGCTAATCATATTTGTCCTTGTTAGCTCCTTACATCAAGTGGTTTCATGCCTTGTCTGGAGCGATTTCTCTAAAAAGAAAAAAATCTAACGAGAACCAGTGTCAACGTGATGGTGTATATTTCAAAAGACGATATCACTAAATCGAGAGAAATAGTATCAATTGACGAAAATGCTATTTCAAATTTAAGCGTGACAGACGGACAGACAGACGGACGGACAGACAAAGCATCTTATAAAGATGCTTGGACGCATCTGAAATGAAATGCGTCCATCCGACCTGCACCGATACCGATGAAAATACTATTTCAATCTCAAGTGAGATGGACCAACGAAAATGCTATTTCAATTTTAAGCAACACATACCTCTTATTGAGATGCGTGAATGCATCGCAAAAAATGTCTGCCAACTTTATGAAATAGAAATGTTGTTCAGTTTTATCATTTAAAACATTTTTTTTTACATTTTAAAAATATTCAGAAGACAATATTACCAGAGAAAAACAATTTTTAAAAAATATATATTCGTGGAAATATTTATATATTCGTGGAAATATCTATATATTCGTGGAAATATACTTATACAAAAATACAGATGACTGAAACGATGTAGATTTTGCTGTTTATATGTTTTCACTTTTCAAATTTCGACTGAGATAGCATAGTTGTAAAACCTTATGTCTAGAATCCTTATTCTAATTTTGATCACAATCCATTACATGATTTTGATTCTAAAAAATGCCCAAAAATTCAAGGCTTAAGCTTAAGGCGACTTAAGAAATTGAAATTCATGGAATCTTGCTAATGACTAGTGATCAAATTCAATACAAATTTGAAATATTTTACTTTTCAAATGGGAGGGTGCACTTATATTATGCCCCCAAAAATCCCCTTAAAATACTTTTAAAAAAACTGAAATTTAGGGAAATATTTTTGCCAAAAAAAACAACGCTGCTACTGATAATATTCCAGCAATAAACACATACTTCACTAGTGTTAAGTTAAAATAATACATTACATTTTACAAAAAAAACAACGCTGCTACTGATAATATTCCAGCAATAAACACATACTTCACTAGTGTTAAGTTAAAATAATACATTACATTTTACAAAAAAAACAACGCTGCTACTGATAATATTCCAGCAATAAACACATACTTCACTAGTGTTAAGTTAAAATAATACATTACATTTTACAAAAAAAACAACGCTGCTACTGATAATATTTCAGCAATAAACACATACTTCATACTTCACTACTTTTAAGTAAATCAAAGAATAAATAGCTAATATTTATCATTCATCAAAGAAGTAACCTTAGCATATAATACTTTTAATGACATCTTTTTGTAGCGTAATCATCATCATCATCATTATCACATTTGGTTTAGCAGCCGTTTTACATGCTGGCATGCATTTCGACGGCTTTTAAAAATTGACTTTCGCTGGCCAGGTCATTATTTATTCTTCATTCTTTTGAATCCATCCTTACCACTTCCTCCCATGTTTTCCTTGGCTTTCCTCTGTAAATTAAACTTGTTGCCTCAACTGTTGTACATCTACTCACACAAGAACTCTTATTCATTATTTCAACACGACTATACAATCAAAGTCTTGTCCTGCGTGTGTCTTGTAATTACTGACATGTAGCTTAAACAAAACACCCGGCGGCATACTCTCTCACATTATTAATGGAATTAATTACACAAATCAATTTTAGACAACAAAGGATTCATTCAACTGATAATTGAGTTACAATTTAAGTCCCATCACTTGTGAATCATATCGGATGCCATGCTCGCTTCATGGCTGAAAAAGTCGAAAGGGGAAGAAAGAAAGAAAGAGAGAGTTAATTGTATGGTAAGTACATTGCTTAATTATATTATTATTCTGTTAGAGTACCATTTTTGTAAACAGGCGTTCTCAGCTTGGTCGCTTCTTCAAAACTATCTGAGAGTTTTGCCTACTACCTTTTTTGTTGATAATGTCTTACATTATATATGTCTTAATATCATTGAATTCCGTTTCCCCACAAATTTTGGTATATCATAATTTTACTGACATTTTCGTGATCTCTGCCTTGACCGCTTCCTGTTATCCAACACAACTGCTATATATATATATATATATCTTAGCTAACATGTACTATTTAACATCTACTGGCAAACTTGCCCAACATCAATATTTAACAAGATCTTCTTTCATTCATCAAAGGAATAACATTAAAATATTGAACATATCAGAAAAGAATTCTACATTTTTCATTTTTTACTTTTGTTCGCCCCAAAAAAGGCATATTACTACTGAAGCGTAAGGATTTACTGTGTTAGGAGCCAGATTTATAAGGGGCAACCTGGGTAAGGAGATGGACAGCAAGATGTTAAAATTACACTTAAATTTTTGCATGTTGGTATGGTTAGGGAAGCAGAAAGCAGGCAAGTGGTCTGAAGAAAAAAGCTACTAGAGTAGAATATCTCCCAACATCTAAGGACCTCTACAGTGAAGGGGTGGGATTTTGCTGCTAGTCAGGTGGGTCGTGGGGTATTTTTGTTGTGAGGGTACAAGTGCAGTAAGTTCATCGGTGCACATTCCATGGAAGTACTTATAAAACAAGCACTGGGGTGCAACACTGTTGTGATGCGACAGGGGCTGGAATTTGGCAGATAGTGTGGAACCTATTAGTTTAGAAATTCGTTTTTGAACCTTGTCTAAGAGAGAGAGAGGCTAGTGGTTGGTGCACCAGCTCAGATGTGGCAACAATACTACGTGTATTGGTGACTGGTGGCTTCATAGGGATTTAAGATACTGACAGATGTGAGAAGTTTTCTAGTCCGGGAGATGGAGCCTACCTTTTTTGCAGCAGACTTGGCAACATCTTTTATGTACTTATTTCAACTCATGTTGTCTGAGAATATCAAGCCAAGGAGTTTGAACTTTGGTTTCTCGAGAAAGGGCGGTATCTGTTATGACAATCGGTGGTTGGAAAGGTTTCTTAAATCCTTATAATATTCTGGAATTTAAAAAATTCTTTGTCACTTCTTTAGTTTAGCTGTGAATCAGAAATCAATTTTGAAGAGTTATATTCACTCCTAACCTAATCAACCGGAAGTTTTAAATTATACCAAAAAAAAAAAAAAATTACTGCAGCCACACAAATGATAACTGTTCGTTTTATAAATGTGACACTGAAGAGGGGCACTTGCCAGCAGGAAAGAGGATGAGGTGCTTCGCATGTCGTGTCTGCAGGGTAAATAAGGGGCTCCTCTTCATGAGTGCAAATTTTTATAGTGAAGCCTGATTTGATATGAATGAAGAAGACAGCTGGGAAGCAACAGAAGCGATTTGGATTGCAGAGAGAAAGGCAGAGAATAAAAGTGGTATCGAAAATCGGTGAAGTTGAATTGCCGTCAAAACTTTTTTGTTTTATTTTTCTGGCACAATAAAGTTTTAAATTATACAAAAAAAAAAAATCTGACAAACTCTTCGTTTTTTATAAAGTTTTAAATTATGAACAAAAAAATCACTGTTGACTATTCGTTTCATAAAATTTTACATTATTAAATAAAAAACGCTGTTCACTGTTATTATTGTTCACTTTATTGTTTTGAATAAAAACTCCTAATTCTATATTACTACTTCCGGTTGATTGTCTGCCCCTGTTCTAAATAAATTCTGATTCGCAGCTAAACAAAAGTGCCAATTCTTTTTGTCGACAGGAAATATAACTCACCTCCCAAACTTTTAAGTGGAAAGGTGATCGAGCATGACCGAATATTTTAAAACAGTCGTCCATGCAAACAAAATGAGTTCGTTTTTTTTTTTGAAAATCTGGTACGGACATTACATTCCATTAAATATATAATTGGTTTAAGTCATGTTCACTCATATTTTAATGTTAATGCAACATTCAGCTTGGTCGCTTCTTCCAAACCGCCTGAGAGATTCGACTATCACTCTCTCTGTTGTTTATATCTGACGTCATATCTGCTTTTATTTTTTCATTTTATTTTTCGTACATTTTGTTAGATCATCCATCTCGGAGATGGAAACTCTGATATAAAACCTTGTCTTGGCTTGTCACTGAAACCAGACTTTGTCGAAGGAGAGCGTGCTGTGCATGTCGTACAAGCGCATAAAAAAAATTAATAAATGTTCCATAGGTTTCACGAACGTTTTCGATTCTACGTCGAATCATTCTCATGTGTCAAAAGCAAATGAACAAAAAAGCTGGAGAAGGAAGAGAATTTTAAAAAGACAGCAGAGAACGTTTTTTTTGCATTCTTCCAGGAAGTCGTTGACGATTTAAATTCAGCGACGCTGGAATGGCATCACAGAACAAAACCGCATTATGTTAAGCATTTTAAAATGTTACGACTTCCAAGAATGGAATAATCTGTCAATTCAGAGGTGCATTTAAACGACAATGTAAATAACGTATTTTTATAACTTTCCTAGATTTAAAGCAGAAATTGATGACAGAAATTCCAAACATTTTTAATAAATGGAAGTTCGAGGGATTTCAGAAACTTGGTAGACAAACCAGAGTTTCCCTTGGTCACAAATACATGATTTATATAAATAACAATTGATCTCTTGCTGGGTTTGAGAAAATGCTACTGAAATAAATTTGAGATTCGTTTTTGTATTATTACGGGTCCGTTCCTATTTGATATTGTTTTGGATTATTTGGATTATTCGGACGACTCGAAATCTAATTAAATCTTCCAGTATTTTTAATTTTTTAAGCGCACAGCATGGCCATCTACATGTGCACATGCCCCTGCATGAAATCCAATGGTAGGATCCAACTAAAAAAGTATCAAACGGTGTATATAACAATGTATTAATGGACACCTTGTATGCTATATCTGTAGGAATACTTGTAAAAACACGTTCAACCTCCTGAGTCATCTGCGTACCCACAACCGGACATTGTAATCGTGTAGGGATGGTCTTCTTCTATAAAGAAGTGGCAATCACCATATATATACATACATATATATATCTTTTTGTTTCATTTTACTTCAGTCGAAGTTCTCAGAAATCAAGCGGCTAACACTTGATCTCTATATGGGATACATAGGTATTTGAACATTCCATTAAAGTTCTCCTTTACTTCTTAAACGTTGAGTTAATAAAGAAGTTAAGAACATGAGTTTTTTTCCCTCTCCCCAATTGGCCAGAGCAGTTAACTATGTTATAGTATATCTTTCGTGTGGTCTCTTGATCTTACCGGATTTCTGAACAAGAATTTATCTAGTCTAGTGGAATATCCAGCTAAGTGCTGTTACTTGAGGTAACATTACACGGAGAAGATGTACCGTTCCTCGTATAAGCAAGTGTATACATGTGTAAAGGAGATCTTATTTGGGCTTCGAATACTATGTTATTTTGAATATTTGGTCAGGGTTTACTTGTGGGGGTGAAGTATCCTCATGCCAGGTTGTACTGACAAGCCCCTGTACAGTGAGACTTTAGACACTTGAGGACAGCGTCTAGTAGGCATTAAGTTCCATCTACCTAAATATCATGTTAAATGTTGAAGGAAATTCTTAGGAGACTATGTACTTAAATGAACCGTCTTCTTTTATTAGCTACTAGACGACCCGTGATCCGTTCGTTCAACCTTGGTTCATTGCGCATTAGTCTTGTATACATTCATCCTCTTAACCATTTGTGAAGGTGGATAAGATAGATATTGTGAAATACTTTCAGAGAATTAGAGAATGAAATTACCGTCCGTTTTCAATTTAACAGAATTTAGCAACGGTTTCTACAAATAATCTTCAGCAATGTCAATTACGACAAAAAAAAATTAATACTGTTTCAAACGCTGCTGCTGAATAAAACTATATTTACGATATCCAACCAAAACTCTTGTTGCCAAAGTGACTTACCACTCAGATGATCGTTTACAGGCTGATCAACTATTCACATTATTTATTTATGCTATCCTCTTACTCTCCTCTTTACACTGCTGCTACGACTAATCCTCCTCTCGTTATTCCACGTTTCACCTTCTCTTCTTATTAGCCCTTCCACCAGCATCAAATACATTCAATCTGCAAATAAGCAAGCATCCAGGTGCAGGGCATTAACTGAAGATGTGATATCTTTCTATCATCATGTTTGTTTATTTGTGCTGCGTGCGTCGTCTTTTCGTCTCTGTCACTGCCTGTTTTAATAACTTATTAAACGTATGTCCGTAATACATGTTTATCTGTAACACGTAAATATATATAGTATAAATATAGTATTTGTTATAGTATAAATATAGTATTTGTTATAGTATATGTAAATATATATATATATATATATATATATTCTTTTTTATAGCATATATATATGTACATATATAGTATTTATTATAGTATATGTAAATATACATATATAGTCTTTGTTATAGCATATATATATATATATATATATATATATATATAAAATAATGGTAATAATCCATATAAAAACATCCACAGGGTAGTAATCCAAAGAATTTCAACCGGGTTTATAAAAAGTGCTCAATATCAAATAGAGCTTTATATATGATTATTTTTATTTACACAGACATGTACAAAATCTGCGACACTGGCATGTCGATGTTATCGATCAACAGTTATTATAAACTGAGATCTCATCAGGCAGAGTTAGAATCCGATCTTAACCTCAGATCATATTTGGTCTTTCCATATATATATAGTCTTTGTTAAAGTATATGTAAATATATATAGTCTTTGTTATAGTATATGTAAATATATATAGTCTTTGTTATAGCATATATATAGTCTTTATTATAGCATATATATAGTCTTTGTTATAGTATGTGTAAATATATATATAGTCTTTGTTATAGCATATATATATATATAGTCTTTGTTATAGAATACATATATAGTCTTTATTTATATATATGTATAAATAGATATATAGTCTTTATTATAGTATATATATAGTTTTTGTTATAGTATATACATATATATATAGTCTCTGTTATAGTATATATAAGATTATATATATATAAGAACAGCTCTACTCATTTTTGAATTATAACGGCAAGTAGTTTATACTTGCAAAAAAGAAAAAAGAATGGAACAAGAGAGCCATGGATCATATTTATATCAGTTTGACTAACACATCAGATGGACAATTCGGAAAATTGAAAAAATAAAAAAAGGTTGCATCAAACAAAACCACTCCGTGTTATTTAATAATGTTTGCCTAAATGAAAATATGCTGCCTAAATACACACAATATATATATATATGTATATATATATATGTATGTATATGTATATATATATAAATGTATATATGTGTATATATATAATTGTATATGTATATATATATAAATGTATGTGTATATATGTGTGTATATATGTGTGTATGTATATATATGTGTGTGTATATATATGTGTGTGCATGTGTATATATATGTGTATATATATATGTATATATGTGTATGTATATGTATATATGTGTATATATATATATGTATATATGTGTCTATATATATGTATATATGTGTCTATATATATGTATATATGTGTCTATATATATATATGTATATATGTGTCTCTATATATATATGTATATATGTGGCTATATGTATATATGTGTATATATACATGTATATATATATATGTATGTACATATATATATGTGTATATATACATGTATGTATATATATATACATGTATATATATGTATATATATATACATGTATATATATGTATATATATACATATGTATATATATACATGTATATATGTATGTACATATATATAAATATGTATATATATATATATATGTAAAAGTTGACTTTTAGTTTTATATTTATACCTTATATATACTGAAATTATATGCCCTTAATAGGAAATTCCCAAATTTTTACACTTTTATTGCCATTAAGAGTATGCGAGCACAACAGGGCTATGTATTTTATTGGTAGGAATTTTGCTTCGGCGCACCTCACACACTTCATCCACTCATGCATAGAGATTTATACTGTAGTGATGTGATAATGAAATGGTTTGGTTGATATGTAGTCATACCCTTAATAACAATAAAAGTGTAAAAATTTGGGAATTTCCTTGCTTTTGTACATTTAGTGTATATGAATTTTCATCTTGACCCTATTAAGGGCACATGATTTCAGTATACTGGCATTTATCATGGAATGTCACTGCTTTTGTAAAGGCTATGCCTCAAGACAATGGTAATTTTAAAGTTTTTTTTTAATTTTCTGGAAAACTAAGGTATATGGTAAACTGAAATTAAAATGCCATCAACTAGACCCAAGAACCTCTATCTCTGCCAAAAATCAGCTGAATCCATCAAGTAGTTGATGAGATACAGGATGTACACACGGATAACACAAAATCACTCCTGACCTTTCTGGATCTCTGGGTTGCCTTGATTAATGATGCTGAAATTCTACACACTTATAGAACCTATCAAATGAAAATTTTGTGCAAAGTTTTAAATAATTTGGTTTATTGGTTTTTGAGTTATGACTGATCAAAGAAATGAGATTTCTAGCATAGGTCGTTTTTGAAGTCTATTAAGGGATAGAGCGCTATCACGCCTCGCTTGATATATATATTGGATTATAGTTACTGACCCACCTACATCACGCCATTAAGGCAATGCATATTAATGATAAAGTGGCCAAAATCCAAGTATAGTTCATTAGATGTGCTATTTTGTTGTCATCATGTTTTTTATTTGTTCTGTGTGTGTCTTCTCGCTGTCTTTGTCATCATTTCGTTTCATACATTAAATGTATATCTGTATTACATGTTGATCTGTAACACGTGAATATGTACATTACACATATGTTTCCTTGTGTCTTTTGCAACATTGTGTCGTAGCATGTAATCAAGTTATCATCTGTTGTTATGTCATCATCATTTCACATACGTCTGTGAGTCATATTTAGATTACAATTGAGATTGTCGTGAGCGAAAAGTACTCTTTAGACTATATAGATATAATACTGAAAAACTCTGAGACAACTCAGTATAAATGCATATAATATCTTCTCTTTAATCTGTTTCAGTAAGTAATTCAAAATGTCTCTACTGTAACAGTTTTCTTAGCTGGAAAAAGTATTTTCAGAAATAAAAAAACTGAAGCAAAATAAAATATATTCATGCCATTAACATAGTGGAAGGAAAAAACAAAAAAAATAGGCTAGTCCAAATCAAGTATCGATATGTCAGACGGATTGATATTTAAGTCAGACTTAGAAAATCCGACAAAATTACTTTATATTAGCATTTAAAATATTGTAGCAAATAACATTTCTTTAAATGAATAAACGGAAAGTACTCTCAGTAATGAATAATATTCTTTTCTTTTGTTTCAATCGGCAGGTAAAGGACAATTCGGTGACCGGGACCTCATGTGCCAAGCACGCGATTATCTGAGATGTGCCTCCCAACATCCGGTGAATTACATTGTGCCGAAAGTCCATTTTGTATTCTTTAACGCCATCACAAAACCGATGACGGAGACTCTGGAACAGCTTGGAATAAAAGTCTGGGGTGACATAGTTCCTGTCGAAGAAGATACGAAAACCTTGTTGCAGTCAGTAGACGAAGTCTTTCGAGATTCTTCCGATTCCGACAGCTGCGAAACTGTTTCAGATGAAGGTGAAGAAGAAGAAGAAGAACTTTTTTCTGATGCTTTGCCACATATTTCAATGGATCCGTCCGAAATTGACAAGCAGTCGTTACAGGCTGAAGAAACGTTTGCGCCAATCATCGACAAACTCATGCAAGATCTGAAAGACGTTTCAAAGGAGGAACTCAGCGAGGACGAATCTTTGACGAATGATTCTAGATATTTAGCGTTACCATTCGCAGTTCAGAGATTCTTCAACTTGCAGAAAATGCCGCTCGGTGCCAAAGTACCGACTCTTGTTCCCTTAGAAAGCGAAGTAGAGACTGAAGGGAACCACCATGTGTCGCACATAACAAGGGTCAATTTAGATATCACGACGTTGATAACTCTAGTCTCTGCGGTCACTCATGGTCAGTGCCATCTAATATTTCCAGAGAAAATATTAACAATGCAAGCTGAGGAAGAACGAGTGTGCCCAGTGCTCCCAAGACTACTCAGCTTTATGGAAGGTAAATACCATTTTTTAATCTATCCATTTGTTTTTTGTTTTACTTTTGCCATTACTAACCAGCAGAGCATTACCACTGTCGACCGAGGAATTAGTCTGTCAGGCATGTGTGATGTATGGAAGTGAAACCTGGACAATAAGGGTTGAGGACATGTGTAGCATGAAGAGAAATGATATGAGAATGATACAATGAATATGTAATGTGAGTCTTAAAGACAGGCTTAGATCTGATGAGGTGGCGGTGGTTGTGGTTGTGGTTGTTGTGGTGGTGGGTGTTGTTGTTGTGGTGGTGGGTGTTGTTGTTGTGGTTGTGGTTGTTGTGGTGGTGGGTGTTGTTGTGGTGGTGGTGGGTGTTGTTGTGGTTGTTGTGGTGGTGGGTGTGGTTGTTGTGGTGGTGGGTGTGGTTGTTGTGGTGGTGGTGGATGTTGTTGTGGTGGTGGTGGGTGTTGTTGTGGTGGTGGTGGGTGTTGTGGTTGTGGTTGTGGTTGTTGTGGTGGTGGGTGTTGTTGTTGTGGTGATGGTGGGTGTTGTGGTGGTGGTGGTTGTTGTTGTGGTTGTGAGGTTTTCAAACCATCAAGCAATCCTTCTGGTTTCAGGTGGCAGTCCGTAGAGAATTTCGCCGATAGTTCTTAATTTGGTCATTTTTTCGAGTATTTTCGACCTTCTTTGTCGTCTTCAGGATTAGTTTTTTTTTTTAAATAAGAAGACTTGAGTTAATGTTTTATAGGTATCGTTAAGGGCGAATGAAAGAAAAGAGAGGGTGTGTCGTTGAGTTGATTATTAATACATTATATTTTATTCTATCTGCTTGTTTGTGTATTTGGTTTTATTATTTATTTGATTATTTTATTAATTCTTATTATTACTATATTATTAGTATATTATATTTCATATTATATTTTCCATGACGTTCGACAACGTATCCTTATATATATATATATATATATATATATATAAACAATAACAAATATTTGTTATTATATATATATATATATATATATATATATATATATAATAATAAGACTTAAATGAATTGGTTTCAGGTGACAGTCCGTAGAGTAATTCACATTCTTAATTCGGCCAGTTTTTCGAGCGCTTTCGACCTTCCTAGTCGTCTTCAGGATTAGTTTTTTTTTTTTAATAAGAAGACTTAGGTTAATGTTTTATAATTGTCGTTAAGGGCGAATGAAAGAAAAGAGAGGGTGTGTGGTTGAGTTGATTATTAGTATATTATATTTTATTCTATCTGTTTGTTTGTGTATTTGGTTTTATTATTTATTTTATTAATTCTTTTTATTACTATTATTTATTTATTTTTTATTACTTTATTTTCATTTAATTATGGAATACTTTTAATATGTTAGTACCTGTGTTAAAAGCTATTTTGTTAATATTAGGCTGTTTAGTTTTAATCAATATTGCTTCTAGTATTTTGAGTCTGTTTATGCAGTATATATATATATATATATATATATTAATTTTAAGTAAATAATATTAAATTATTTTTACCTACATACGCCAGCGTTTCAAGCTTTCGCTCTCATCAGTGTAGGAAATGATAATCTCAGTCGGTCACAAGAAAAATAAGCTCGATGATACTCGATTACAGAGCCTTCAAAAAATCACATATATATATATATATATATATATATATATATAGCATCAAAACAATGGAGGTTTCACACTTAATCTCTGATTTTATTAGGCACTATAAGATTCTTTAGTAATAATTAATAATAAATAACAATTAAAAATGATTCTTCTAATAGAGAAATTTCGATCTACTAGCAGAAATTATTTAGGTGAGTTTCGTAAATATTAGATTTGTGGCCGTCGTTTGAGAAATCTGATTTGTGTGTTTTCTTGAGGGTGAAAATCTTATTGGGGGGGGGGGGGAGAATCTTTTCTTTTTTTCTTTTTTATGAAGTGATCACCTGTTTATGAAGTGATCACCTGTTTATGAAGTGATCACCTGTTTATGAAGTGATCACCTCTTTCCCAGTTTGCCGAATTTTTATCAGAAATCAACTTGGATTTTCACTGTATTTCCCCTCCAGTGTTTTTGTTATGACATGTTTTTTTCGCTACTAAACAATATATACTGCAACCCTCTGAAGATTTACAAAATTGGACTAATCGAAAAAAATACACTTATCCGATTTTTCCCAGGAAACGGGCGTAAGGGATATAAATGAATATTAAATTTGAATAAATTACGTTTGTGTGTAAAATGAGAGATATAAAAAAAAAACTCATCAAAGTATAGAAATAAATAAAATTATGGTTTTGGATTAATTCACCACGGTCTATAGAATGCAAATATTTATTTTTTGATTTATTTATTTATTTATATATATATAATGGTAAGTTAGACGTCGAGAGAGAATTGTTGTAGTATGGCCAATATAGTATTCCATAATTAAATGAAAATAAAGTAATAAAAAAAAATAATGGTAATAATAGTAATAATAGAAATAAATAATAATAAATAAATAATAGTAATAAATAATGATAAATAATAATAAATAAATAAATAATAGTAAAAATAAGAATTAATAAAATAAATAAACAATAAAACCAAATACACAAACAATAGAATAAAATCAACTGAACCACACATCCTCTCTTTTCTTTCATTCGCCCTTAACGATATCTATAAAACATTAACTCCAGTCTTCTTATTTAAAAAAACCCTAATCCTGAAGACGACTAAGAAAGTCGAAAGCGCTCGAAAAAAATGTCCGAATTAAGAACAATCGGAGAAATGCTCTACGGATTGCCACTTGAAACCAGAAGGATAGCTCGACGGTTTGAGAAGCTCACGAAGAAGATTTACAAACGAGAAAGTTCTGTGAAGTTCAACAATGCTTGCTTGGATATATATATATATATTCCCCCCCCCCCCCCCCGTAACAGACTTTATATATATATATATATATATATTTATATATATATATATTTATATATATATATATATTTTAAAGTAAATATTAATTATTTTTACCTACAGACATCGATGTTTCATGCTTACGCAATCTTCAGTGTAGGGGATGTTAATTCACGCTGGTCGGAGAACACGAACTCAGTTTTACAAATCGCCACTGATTCGTAGCTGGGTATCTTTTCCCTCGGCCGGCGTGAATTCGCATGACAATTAGGAGGGATTTAGATCTCTCTCTCTATATATATCTATATAAATGAATGAGAATTTAAAGATAAGTATTGTATCTTTAAATAATGATCTATCGTGATCATGGAAAGCTCGATATACTGGATAGAGCAGTAAATCAAGAAAAAGAATGCTGAAAAAAAAAATTTGAAAGAATTACAAATTTTATTAAATCAATGGACAGAATAAAAAGAATTTATCTTTGAAACTCCATGGATTAAGGATTTGAGATTTCTCCTTGTTTTCGAACTATTGATCATTAATAAAATTTGTAAAATTTTTGAAAGTACAGCTGCAAGAGAAATACATAGTTCACTGATTGATGACGTGTTCAGTTAATTGTAAATTACAGCTAATTAGAGGAATTAAAACATAATTTCTTTTTAAACATGACTCAATCCCAGAACTAAGGTATATTTTAGCATGTATTTTGTGTTATTAAAATATATAAGAAAAAAAAAACGTTTATTAACTCGCATTTAGTATAATAATTAGAAAAATACCCGTCCCAGGATGGGTAACATTAATTTCCCCAACATACCACCTTTATATCTGTACATAGCTGGATGGATATATTGCCGGGTGGAGGGATGGCTACTTCTGTTAGTATTGAAATTTTTTTTTTTCATTAATTGTTGTATTTTCATTCATTGTATCTTTTAGGTAAAACGTTGTATACTTGCCAGACTGCTGTGTCCGACTTTGAGACTATTTTAGGAACTCTCGGAGGAAAGTCCGAACGCGAAAGAGCCAAAGATTTAATGTCTCGCGTTGAAATTGTTCCCGACCAGCCTTCTGAAAGGTCACGTTCTTTGCCAGTGACAGGGAAGCTGAAGAAAAGATCCAAGGTAAAAACTAGCTTTGTTGTATTTTTCATCGGAGATGTGGCCTTTAAAATCAGGCGCCATCCGATTTCGTTTTGTTTGTCGTGCAGCTACGATCATTCATAGATTCTAGACTGTGGTCAATCTAAGCAAAATGAAAGAATCGACTCTTTAAAGGTCAAGAGACTTTCGAGTTTTGCTGCTTCGTGCTTTTGTCTTGTTCAGGAAATTCTCGTGCGATGAACCACGGTCGCGATGATTTTTCCAGTTCAATAGTTCGAGGATTGCCACCATTAAAGAAAAGCATTTCCTTTTAAAAACTTATTTTTGAATCTAAATAAGTTATTCATGTTAACTATATTCTTTTGCTTTTCCGATGACAATTATGGAGATTATTAATTCAAATTGTTCCAAGGATTCTTTGTCCTTGATCCTTGTGTGCTCTTAAACTAGAATCTCTTGGTGATGATCCAATTCGAGAACTTTGGAGAGTGTGGAGTCAACCCTGAGTTGCTGTTACTCTCAGGTCCATTCTGTAAGGTGCTTTTTTCCATCAGTTGGTTTGTTATAGTTTAGTTTGAAATAGTATTTTTGTTGGTCTGTCAGATTTACATTTGAAAAAGTATTCTTGTTAGGCTCTAATAATTAAATTTCTCTTGTGCTACGTTTGAAATAGTATTTTCGTTGGGCTGTCATACTTACGTTTGAAATAGTATTTTCGTTGGGCTGTCATACTTACGTTTGAAATAGTATTTTCGTTGGGCTGTCATACTTACGTTTGAAATAGTATTTTCGTTGGGCTGTCATACTTACGTTTGAAATAGTATTTTCGTTGGGCTGTCATACTGACGTTTTAAATAGTATTTTCGTTAGTTAATCATACTAACGTTTGAAATAGTATTTTCGTTGGGCTGTCATGCTGACGTTTGAAATATGACTTTCGTTGGTCTGACATTTGAAATAGTATTATCATTGGGTTGTCCTACTGACGTTTAAAATAGTATTTTTGTTGGGCTGTGTCATACTTACGTTTGAAAAAGTATTTTTGTTAGGCTGTTATACTGATGTTTGAAATAGTATTTTCGTTGGGCTGTGTCATACTTACGTTTGAAATAGTATTTTCGTTGGGCTGTCATGCTGACGTTTGAAATATGACTTTCGTTGGGCTGACATTTGAAATAGTATTATCATTGGGTTGTCATAATGACGTTTAAAATAGTATTTTCGTTGGGCTGTGTCATACTTACATTTGAAAAAGTATTTTTGTTGGGCTGTGTCATACTTACGTTTGAAATAGTATTTTTGTTGGGCTGTCATACTGATGTTTGAAATAGTATTTTCGTTGGGATGTGTCATACTTACGTTTGAAAAAATATTTTTGTTAGGCTGTTATACTGATGTTTGAAATAGTATTTTCGTTGAGCTGTGTCATACTTACGTTTGAAAAAATATTTTTGTTAGGCTGTTATACTGATGTTTGAAATAGTATTTTCGTTGGGCTGTGTCATACTTACGTTTGAAATAGTATTTTCGTTGGGCTGTGTCATACTTATGTTTGAAATAGAAGTTTTTTTGGGCTTTTATACTGACTTTTAAATAGTATTTTCGTTGGGCTGTGTCATACTTACGTTTGAAAAAGTATTTTTGTTGAGCTGTTATACTGACGTTTGAAATAGTATTTTCATTGTGCTGTGTCATACTTACATTTGAAAAAGTATTTTTGTTGGGCTGTTAAACTGATTGAAATAGTATTTTTGTTTGGCTTTGTCATACTTACGTTTAAAATACTTTTTTTGTTGGGTTGTTACACTGACGTTTAAAATAGTATTTTCGTTGAGCTGTGTCATACTTACGTTTGAAAAAGTATTTTCGTTGGGCTGTGTCATACTTACGTTTGAAAAAGTATTTTCGTTGGGTTGTCATACTTACGTTTGAAATAGTATTTTCGTTGGGCTGTGTCATACTTACGTTTGAAAAAGTATTTTCGTTGGGCTGTGTCATACTTACGTTTGAAAAAGTATTTTCGTTGGGCTGTGTCATACTTACGTTTGAAAAAGTATTTTCGTTGGGCTGTTATACTGATGTTTGAATAAGTATTTTCGTTGGGCTGTTATACTGATGTTTGAAATAGTATTTTCGTTGGGCTGTGTCATACTTACGTTTGAAATAGTAGTTTTTGGGGCTTTTATACTGACGTTTTAAATAGTATTTTCGTTGGGCTATGTCATACTTATGTTTGAAAAAGTATTTTTGTTGGGCTGTTATACTTATGTTTTAAATAGTATTTTCGTTGGGATGTGTCATACTGACGTTTGAAATAGTATTTTTGTTGGGCTGTGTAATACTTACGTTTGAAATAGTATTTTTGTTTGGCTGTGTCATACTTTCGTTTGAAAAAGTATTTTTGTTGGGCTGTTATACTGACGTTTTAAATAGTATTTTTGTTGGGCTGTGTCATACTTACGGTTTAAATAGTATTTTCGTTGGTCTGTGTCATACTTAAGTTTGAAAAAGTATTTTTTGGGGCTGTGTCATACTTACGTTTGAAAAAGTATATTTGTTGGACTGTTATACTGATGTTTTAAATAGTATTTTCGTTGAGCTGTCAAGAAACTTTTGAGGAGATTCTGGGTTGCGATGATTTTTCAGTTCACTAGTAAGAGGATGGCTGCCATTCTAAACATACAGAGAAATATTTCTTTAAAAATGATTTGAAATCGAAATAAGTTGTTCATTTTAACTATGTTCTTCTACTTTTCCGATGACTATTATGGCTATTATTAATGCTTACTTTTTTGGTCCTTGGTCTTTGGGGTGACTTTAAACTAGATTTCTTTGTGTGGCCTAAATTTGGGAGCTTTTGGGAGTGTGAAGTTATGGCCGGAGTGGAGGTTATTAATTATGGCGGGAGTTTCGAAGAACAAAGGATCAACCACAGTGGCTAAGGATTGCCGGACAAGTGGTTATGCGTGAATGATTCCCCTAGACCAAAGGTTGTGAGAGAGATGCCTTTGTAGCGGCATGTCATCCCACTGTTTGAACGTGGCCGGACCACGTTTGGCCGGATCACGTGTAGATTAAATTAAGAGGATTAGACAAACAAAGGGAAAGGAAGAAAACATTATTATCTAAAACTTATATTAAAAGAAAGAAATTGAAAGAATAAAAAAAAAAACTACACAACATAAGAATGATATTTTATAAAATTTATAAAGAGGCAAACATTTACACAAAACAATTTATTTCCTTAACATTTTATAGAGTTCGTACTTTTAGGAATGCGACAGTTCTGCTTATAAGTTCATGTTTGTAAAGGGTATATGCGATGCGTGTTTGCTGTATATTTGTGTGGCGAATGTAATATGAATGTTTGAAGAACAGTTCATTTGAATTAAAAGGGATGTTTGAAGAAGAGTTCATTTGAATTAAAAGAGTTTACCTTTTCCTCCCCCTACACTGCTCGTTCGAGGGAGGGGGAAGTCAACGATCTCCGTTGCGCGCTCGCCCAGAACGCTGAAGGGAGGGAGGGAGGGAGGGAGGGAGGGAGGGAGGGAGAGGGAGAGAGCGAGAGAGAGAGAGAGAGAGAGAGAGAGAGAGAGAGAGAGAGTGCGTGCGTGTGTCTTCTTATAGATTTCAAACCACGCGTGGTCAAGCCGACTCGCTGGTCTCACATTGGCCGGAATCTTCTGGCAACGTGATTCCGTGAGATTCTCTACCTCAGAGACGAAGAAGGACTGAGCAAACAAAGAAAGAAAGTTGTGGCGTTGGCTACAAAGTCATCCCTTAGTTGCCGTTATTCCCAGATCAACTCTGACCCATGGTGCTGGTAGTAGTAGTAGTAATGGTCCCATCTATTGGTCAACACATTAGCTCTCACATGATACGCCGGCAGATTGTGTTGATATGTAGATTTGTACTACTTTTTCTGTCAGTTGGTTTGTCATGCTTAAGTTTGATATATTCTTGTTGTTGGTCTGTCATACTTACGTTTTAAATCTAATACATGCAGTGTGCAAACAACTAAGCAAGGTTATTGTTATGGTGTAAGTGTATCTACCTATTTCGTGAATAAATGGACTTATCCAGCCACAATAAATACAGATACGACTAAGGGTTGTGGCAGTTATGGCCCCAGAATCGCACGCATACTTTCTGTAACATAATTCTGTTAACTATACCACAGTGTTTGTCTTGATTATTACCGGCCATGATAGGGCACAGCGGTAATCAAGAGTTTTACTATTGTACAAGTGTTCCCGGTTATACCTCATCCATTTTAATGGACAATGTCATCCTTTAGTAACGTCATCAAGTGTGCACGGAGACAAACAATGATAACAAGATTCTCAACGTTTTAAAGTTTCATAAAAATCAGAGGTATCTGAATTTTCACAAAGGGCTTCTACTCCCTTTTTACCCCTTTGGATGAAATAAAATTAAACTAAATATAGATCACATTACGACCCCGCACGACTAGCAGCTGTGTTCCAAAATTCATAATGATCGGTTGATTAGTTTAGGAGTAAATCCTGTACGTACAAATATATAAAATATCTAATTATATATAGAGTTATGCGATTATATGATATTCCTTTTTATTTTTCTAGATAATCTTTGGCACAGGAGACCAGTTGCATGCAATCACCATGACAGCAAATTCTGGCTATGTCCGAGCAGCCGAGAACCATGTAAGTAAAACTCCTTACCTATCTATGCCCGATTGCAATAACGCATATTAATCAATACAAGGCGTGTTTAAAAAGTGTTAAGACAGAAGTTGTATTTGTACTGAAAGAAATGAAACATCCTATATCTCTACAAAGCCACCATCCGCCCATGCACAGAGTATTGTTGTCACATCTGGGCTGGTGCATCATCCGCTAGTCTCTCTATTTCAGACAAGGTCCAAAAAAAGAGTCTCTTATCTGATAGGTCCCTCACTATTCACCAAGCTCCAGCCCCTGTTCCATCACTGCAATGTTGCATCCTTTTGCTTGTTTTACAAGTACTTCAATGGATTGTGCTCCGATGAACTTGAAGCTGCTCTGGTGCCCCCTCGACATAAATACAGTCGACCAACCCGACAATCAGTTAAATCCCATCCCATTCACTGTGGAAGTCCCCAGATGCTGGATAACCTTCTGCTTTAATAGCTTCTTTCCTCATGCTGCTGGCCTCCGGAACTCCCTCCATGCTCCCCGTTTCCCCCGACATGCAGAAATTTAGAACTAATGTGAACAGACATCTTGCTGCACAGCTCCCAATTAAGGATGACTTCCAAACTTTCATCCTAATTCTCAGTAGCCCCTTACGTCTACAGTGGCGGCCTGCCTTGTTTTGGGTGAACTATGATAAAAAAAATAAAATAACCTCCCAGATTTTTTTTCTGTGGGGTTATTTAAAAATGTTTATTTTGTGTTCGTGTTTTATAAAATTGAACTCGCTTTGCAAACTCCCCCCCCCCCCCGATTCAAACAATCTTACCCAAGCTCAATGGCTAAATCGACAGATCACTTGTTTTTCTAGTAAGTTCTAAATATTTATTTCCTTTGTCTCTTTTATGGCAAATCAACCATTTTGAGGGGTTATTTAATGTGAAAACACAATAACTATCGTAAATGATTCGTTTTGTATGATTAATTGAAGACAAGTTGTTATTTTTACCTAAAGCTGGAGGGATAGTTGGTTTACACCTTTCGCAATGTTTTTCTTTTCTAAATGCATCCTCGTATCTCTATGAGAAGCTCAGTCTGTCGGCCACACTTCAGTTTGAGATGCATCCAAGCATCTTTGTAAAGGGCTCTGTCTGTCCGTTGGTACATTATACTGAATTTTAAAATAGTATTTCCATCGCTAGATGAAGATAGAATGGACACACCTTGAGAATATGTTCAAAGTGAGTTCGCTTGCATAGTTCTCAGTGGACCACCTTCCCAACCCAGTCATCTGTTTGTGTATTCCTTTTGGGCTAGTTTGCTGCATTCGCTTATTATGTCGTCTATCGTTTTTTTTTTTTTGTTTTTTCATAGTCTATTTTTGCTGTTTTTTTTTTGTTTTTTATGTAGTTCGTTCTAATCGCGTTATGTGTTTTATATTCATCGTTTTGTCGGATTTTATAAATTTTTTTGCGTACACATACAAAACACTCATCACACAAACAGAAGCGTGTTGTCCCGTTGTCGTATACGCATGCACGTATGTAAATATATTCTCACACATATACAATGAGAGAGGGGCAAATCATCAGACACATACATAAAAGCGAAAAACACACAAAAAAGTATATTTTATTTGATGTTTTTTTTTTTTTTTCACATGACCAAATGCGGCGATATTGATTTTTTTTTTTTCTCACACGCCCCTATTCAACAGACGTCCACGAATTCGGAATAGGTACGTGTGAGTGAGAAAATTCAATATTGCCCCAAATGCTGTCGTATATTGCGTTGGTGTTTTGCTAAAAAATTTCCTTCTCTATTTACTTTATGTATTCTTTTATCTCATCTTCCATTTTAAAAAAAAATTTATTAAAAAAATAAGTGAGGAAATTGATTGGAAGATTACTTTTTAAGTGTTCATATTTTCTATATATTAATTTTAATTATTAAATAAAGACGTTTATTATCTCTCTCTCTCATATATATATGCAAAAGTATGTGCAAAAGGTATCCGATCTTAGGCCAGAAAAAATATAATATGTCCATTGATTTAATAAAATTTGTAATTCTTCCAACTTTTATTTTCAGCATTCTTTTTCTAGATTTATTGCTCTATCCAGTATATTGAGCTTTCCATTATCACGATAGATCATTATTTAAAGATACAATATTTATCTTTAAATTTTCATTCATTTATATAGATTATATATATATATATATATAGAGAGAGAGATCGATCTAAATCCCTCCTAATTGTCATGCGAATTCACGCCGGCCGAGGAGAAAGACACCCAGCTACGAATCAGTGGCGATTTGTAAAACCGAGTTTGTGTCCTCCGACCAGCGTGAATTAACATCCCCTACACTGAAGATTGCGTTAGCATGAAACATCGATGTCTGTACGTAAAAGTAATTAATATTTACTTTAAAATATATATATATATATATATATATCCAAGCAAGCGTTGTTGAACGTCACGGAACTTTCTCGCTTGTAAATCTTCTTCGTGAGGTTCTCAAACCGTCGAGCTATCCTTCTGGTTTCAAGTGGCAGTCTATAGAGTATATCCCCGATTGTTCTTAATTCGGACATTTTTTTCGAGCGCTTTCGACTTTCTTAGTCGTCTTCAGGATTAGTTTTTTTTAAATACCAATCAAAATAGGCTCCTTGTGCTTGCACACACTTAGCCCACCGATCCATCTACTGCCGAAAAGACCTCTGGAAGTCTTCTTTTAGAATGGTGTTCATCTCCACCGTCGTGTTTCGCATTATCTCTTTTTTAGCACCCTCTCAACATCATCTGCACTCTGAGCAGTTTGGGGCCTGCCAGAACGCTGGTCACTCTCTGCTGATGTGCAGCCATTTTTTAATCAGTTGAACCACTCCTTAATTTGTGTTACACCCATCGCATCTTCTCCAAACACCTGCTAAATTAATGTTTGGCGTTATTCATTCATAGTTTTATCGTCCTATTTGTTCTCTATATATGCAATTGTTTCGTCGGTATTAACAGTAATTAATTAAAGTGATTTAATAATGAAAAAAGATAAATTAATAAAAACCTTTCTTAAATTAAACTAACAGTGCTCACTAGAAAGAAAGATACTGACAAGAAAGATAAGTGAGAGAAGAAAAGGGAAGTAGAGGGTGGCTGGCTCTCTCTCCATCTCTTAGCGACGCCACATTTTTTTATTGTTTTCAAATTCAATTATTGTTTTGAGCAAAACGTTTTGCATTTGTGTCTAAATGTTTTTTTCTGGCCTTTTGAGGGCTTGACTTGATTTTCAGCAAGTTGCCATCTGTTTCCAAATTGTAAGTTAAAAACGAGCCCCCCACCCTCCCCCCCACACATACACCATCGCTCAGGCGATTTGATTTCTTCTTTCTTTTGATTTAATTACGGCCTTATTTAAAAAGATAAATAAATTAATATCAAAACTACGAAAAATAAATTGAATGAAAATTTAAACTCTTTTGTTTTATGTATTAATTAGGTCGTAACACATACCACCACATATTAATCTAAAAGCTAAATTTCTCGTGTGCATTTCTTTCTTTTTACTTTCCTGCTCCAGGGTGTGTCATTCTCCGTTTTTCTCCATGCGTCTCGTGCCTTGACTGAAATGAAAGAAAGAACAGCGAAACCATTAAACATTGAATTGCAAGAACAAAAGGTAAGAAAGCAAATATTATCAATAATAATAATAATATTATCAATAATAATAATAATAATAATATTATCAATAATAATGTAATCGTATAAGCTACAAACAATAACAAGTCACATGGAAAACAAAACCACAGCAAGAACACCACCACACGAACCAAGGAACAGAAACTGCAAGAAATATCATAAACTGACCTCCCCCCTTCCCCCAAAAAAGTGATGGCACCAGCCTCGGCTGACACCAGACAAAATAGTCGTGAAGGGTCAAGGAGGATGGGAAGACTGAGGAGGGAGAGCACTAACCAGACCTTCACTGGAAGAGAACGGAGAGTACTGGGACCGTAGGAAGACTTATTGCCACCCAGATCCCAGGGAAGACAATTGCTCGTTACCAGCGAGAAATCAATGGTAGGTGGCTGTTGCGATACCACAAGGTCATTTGCGGTGGTGATTGAAAAGAGGTAAAGAATACTGGAAATCTGGGGGAGGCTTGCTGTCACTGAGACTCAAAAGTAACACCACTGGTTGTTGTCGGTGAGCAATCACTGATTATTACCTGTGTGATAATTCCTAGTGAGTACAAATAATAATAATAATAATAACAACACCACAAAAAATAGTCGTAGAGGGTCAAGGAGGATTGGAAGATCGAGGAGGGACATTACTAATCAGAACTCCACTGGAAGAGTACGGGGAGTTTGGGGAGGCTTATTGCCACCCAAATCCCAGGGGAGACTAATGGTCGTTGCCAGCGAGAAATCAATGGTAGGCGGCTGTTGTGATACCACAAGGTCATTTGCGGTGGTGATCGAAAAGAGGTGGAGAGTACTAGAAATCTGGGGAGACTTATTGTCACTCAGACTCAAGGGAACACCACCGGTTGTTGTCTGTGAGCTATCACTGACGATGACTTGGGTGATAACTCTTAGTGAGTACAAAAATATTATTATTAATAATTGTTGTGGGGTACAAATCACCCCTATTGAAGAACTAATGGAAGCAACCATCTATAATAAATACCATGGTTGCAAAGACTCAAACAGAGGACATTCCTATTCATGTTTTACCGCATGGTAGGAATCCGGTCATCTCCTACCACATTTAGTGGCGTTACTGTATTGCTATGAATAAATACATTGTATATTTTAACCTGTCACAATTTGTGGTTGTTATCTTTGTGACCCCTAGCACGGGTCTACAACACTGGCGACGAGAAATTTAGTAAAGAACATACGTGAGGATTTTGATTTTATACCAGTCACGACAAACTGGCTACCAGGATTACTCAAGAAAGATACGGGATCATTCGACAAAAAAAAAACTGAATAACGAAGATTCGGGCAAGGATTTACTTGAAAAAAAACAAAAAAACCTCAAACAACAAAAGACGTCGTCAAAAAAGTCTTACCTTGCTGTTGGAAAAAAAAAAGCCACAAGAAGCCTAAACTACGAGTTAAAACGGAACTCATAAATGGCGTGGATTTACGACAACTGAAAAAAAAAAAACTACTCAAAGTTTCAGTAAGTACAAAAAAAAAATTGTTCGTTCTAAAAAGATTGTTTTAAAAAGGCATTAGCATTGAAAAACAAAATTAAAAAGTTACGTCGGATTTTTCCGATTAAAATAAATTTTTCTCTGACTGACTAGCACGTTGAAAAAAACAAACACTTTCGACAAGCAGGTACGGCATAACACTTTGTGTTAATGAGAAAATATGATATTCTGTTACGCACTTAAAGCGGAAATTATGGCCAATATTTAAATAAATGCTATGAACTCGTTTTTTTTTTCACAAAAAAAAAAAAAACTAATTTTTTGTAAAACAAAAAAAAAAAAATGGAGGATTTTTCAAAACAGTTTTTGGAAATTATAAAACTTCAACAAAATCAACGATTAGAACTTGAAAAAAGGTTTCGAGAAGAACAATTGATAGTACAGAAACAAAATGACGAGAAGCAGTTAAGTTTAATGAAATACCTCGAGGAAAAACAGGGAAGAGAAAGAAAAGAAATGATGAAATACGCCGCGGAAGAAAAGAAAGAAATAAACGAACAAATATTGGAATTGAAAAAATTACATTTAGAGCATAAAAACCAATCAGATAAAAAAATGGATTTGTTAACGCAAGTTTTAATGAATAAGGACAACGAACAGGAAAACAGTACGGCTTTTTCGCAAAATGCGATCTGGTCAGCCATTGATACATTTCGCTATGCTGCTGAGGAAGACCTAACGTTTGAAACATACTTCAGAAGATTTGAAGACTTATTCAAGATTGATTGTGGTTCATGGACGGATCAAAAGAAGGTTCGTTTATTACTACGGAAGTTGGGTGCATCCGAACATAACAAATTCGTGGATTATATTTTGCCAAGAAAAACCAACGAATTGTCGTTTGACGAGGCAGTCAAACTGTTAATGGAGTTATACTGTCCAAAGACAAGCCTTTTCCATAAAAGATGAAAATGTATGAATAGAGAACATAAGGAAATATGTTACGGTGAGAATCGGAAATAGAGAAGTAAATCTGCAACTCGATTCAGGGTCGGATATATCGATTATAAATGTTCACACGTGAAAGAAATTAGGTAAGCCCACGATGATGAAGACGAATAAAATCGCAAGATCGGTAACTGGTGAAAAGATACATTTTGAAGGTGAATTAATTATTAATGTTTCACTAAAAAGAAAGACAAAAAAGTTAAAAGTATTCGTTCTTAGGAACACATCAAATTTATTTGGATCTGACTGGATCCAAGAATTTGAATTATGGGACTCGCCAATGAGTGATTTTTGTCAAAAAGTCGAAAATTTAACGGCCGAAGCTGACAAACTAAAAAAGGATCTAAAAACATCTTTTCCAGGTGTTTTTTCTGAAAAGCTTGGATGCTGCACGAAAATAAAAGCGAGATTCGAATTGCTGGATGAAGCAAAACCAATATTCAAAAAACCACGTAGCGTACCGTTCGCTTCAAGAGAAAAAATTGAAGAAGAATTGGAAAGACTAGTTAACACAGGGATTTTGACCCATATTAACTATAGTGAGTGGGCAGCCCCCACCGTATACATAAAAAAAAATCAGAGTATGCGCAGATTTCTCTACCGGATTGAATGCATCGCTCAAGGACCACCACTATCCGTTACCAAACCCAGAGGAAGTATTCGCCAAGTTAAATGGCGGAAACATCTTTTCCAAAATAGACTTAAGCGAGGCGTATCTACAGATACCAGTAGAAGACGATAGTTCGAAACTTTTGTGTATATCAACACACATAGGTCTTTTTAAATTCAACAGATTAGCATTTGGGATAAAAGTAGCACCTGCTATTTTCCAACAGATAATTGACACTTTGCTAAGCGGTTTGGATTTTTCAATAGGCTATCTGGACGATATTCTCATACGTAGTCAAAATGTTGAACAACATAGAGATCATGTATTTCAAGTGTTTGACAGAATAAAAGAATACGGCGTCACTTTGAAGGAGGCAAAATGTGAATTTTTTTTGGAACAAATAAAATACCTGGGTCATATATTAAATAAGGACGGGAGAAAACCCGACCTGGATAGGTCCACAGCAATAAAAGACATGCCAGAGCCTCAAAATGTAACTACATTGCAAAGTTTTTTAGGGCTCGTTAACTATTATCAAACTTTTATTAAGAATATGCATAAATTGCGCGCGCCTTTGAATGAACTATTAAAAAAGGACAAAAAATGGAACTGGACGCCGGAGTGCCAGTCGGCATTTAAGCAGTTAAAAGATGTACTAACATCAGATTTATTTCTGATTCATTTCAATCCAGAACAAGAGATTATTGTCGCAACCGACGCAAGTGCTTATGGAATAGGGGCATGCATTCTACATAAAATGCCAGATGGGTCCACTAAACCGATCGCCCATGCGTCGAGAACCTTACTGCCAGCCGAGAAGAATTATTCCCAAATTGAGAAGGAAGCACTGGGGATCATATTCGGAGTTACAAAATTCCACCGTTTTTTACATGGTCGAAAATTCAAACTACAAACTGATCACAAGCCGCTTATAACCATTTTCGGTTCAAAAAAAGGGATACCAACTTACTCAGCCAACAGACTGCAAAGATGGGCGACCATCCTGCTAAATTACGATTTCAGTATGGAATTTCTTGCATCTGCGAAGTTAGGTCACGCTGACGGATTGTCGCGATTAATCCCGAAATCAAGGGAACCGCTGGAGGACACAGTAATAGCGTCACTACAAAGTGAAAAGGACTATACACAAATACTGTGCAATACGATCAGGGAATTACCAGTGACTTTGAAAGATATAATAAGGGAGGCTGAAGAAGATAGTTTCATCAAAGAAACGAAACAAAAAATGCAATCAGATGAATCGGCGGCGGAAGTTTATTCTATGTGCAATGAGGTACTGTTGTACCGAGAAAGGGTGGTAATCCCAGCCACGCTGAGGAAAAAAATTTTAAAGGATTTTCATACGGGGCACCCTGGGGCTACTAGAATGAAGAGCCTCATGAGGTCCTACGTTTACTGGAAGAGCATGGACACTGATATTGAAGACATGGTAAAGTCGTGTAAGGGATGCGCATTGGCTGCAAAAGCGCCCCCAATACAATTTAGCCTGTGGCCTAAAGCTGACCATCCATGGTCAAGGATACACGTGGACTTTGCAGGTCCATTGGAGGGAAACTATTACTTAATAGTTGTTGATAGCTTTTCAAAATGGCCTGAGGTATTTAGATGCAAGAGTCCAACGACGGATTTTACAATCAGTGCTCTTCACGAATTGTATGCTAGGTTTGGTGTGGTCGATTGTTTGGTGTCGGACAATGGCACGCAATTCACGTCAGCAGATTTTAAAAGTTTCTGCGAGGATTTCCAGGTCAACCACATAACAACGCCAACCTATCATCCTCGATCGAACGGTCAGGCAGAGAGGTTCGTGGACACGCTAAAAAGAGCCCTGAAAAAAGCTAAAGGAACGCCCTCAGGAAAGGCGTTACAACAGTTTTTACAGGTGTACCGAATTACGCCAAATGAAAGCGCTCCATCAAAGATGTCGCCGGCATTTGCGAGGAAAATTAGGCCGGTCTTTGAGAAACTTTTGCCTAAACAGGTAAAACCGCCGAATACTACAGTTCCTGAAAAGATGTATTTACCTGGGGAAAAGGTATTTTTCCAGGTACATAAAAATAATAGTATGATGTGGGAACTAGGAAAGGTCAAGCAGAGGATCGGGCGGATGGTTTACATAATCGAAGGTCCAAAATTCACTCACAAGAAGCATTTGAACCAAATTCGGAAACGTGTCACTGATGACGACAGACAACCTCCTGTTGAACAAGAAGTAATGGACCATATATATGACACGTTCGACCTGGTAACACCACAAGCAGCCGAACAACGCCGGTCTTCCAGAAAAAGAAAAAGGATCGATCCCATAGAGATCAATCCCAGAAAAAAGAGCTATACGATCATTCCAGGGGAATGAAAAGCTCGGGAGGGGGGTGTTGTGGGGGTACAAATCACCCCTATTGAAGAACTAATGGAAGCAACCATCTATAATAAATACCATGGTTGCAATGACTCAAACAGAGGACACTCCTATCATGTGAGTGTCCACGTGTGGTATCTGTTCCGATGGATACTACACCCTATAGACCGGTGTTGTCTTGGCCTTCGGGGCATGATTCCGCCGGTCTATGGGTCTGTCCTGTGCAGTTCTAGGAGGTCCACCCTCCCAGGCTTTGCCTCTCCTCTTTGGGGAGGAGTAAGTTGATAGCTTACTGCCTGAGGCGCCCCTACCGGGGAATGCCGACGGGCTGTCCAGGCAATTTTTAATGGCTAAAGCGCTCACGTTCTCGGGCGCTGGCTTTTCAAATCCCACTTTCCGACCTTGTGTCACATACTCCTAATGTGGGTAGGTGTTAAATATCGAGGACATTCCTATTCATGTTTTACCGCATGGTAGGAATCCGGTCATCTCCTACCACATTTAGTGGCGTTACTGTATTGCTATGAATAAATACATTGTATATTTTAACCTTTCACAATTTGTGGTTGTTATCTTTGTGACCCCTAGCACGGGTCTACAACAATAATATTTGCAAATTTTTACAATTAGAGGAAAGAGCTATTTTTAATACAGGGTGGGGGCAAAATAGATCGTTCTTTGACCCCCAGTTTTTCTGGAGGTCAAACAAGAGTTTCCTTACCAGTTCATGAGTGCTAGACTTTAAGTGGCATTTCAGCCGATCATAATAAAATTTTGTAAAAAAATAAAAAAGTCAGTTCATCCTTCTGTTCTTTTACCCAAAACCTGTCTCAGTCAATTTTCAGTGTTCAAGATTATGAAAATGTTCAAGCTTATGAAAATGTATACAAAACTAGAAGATTAATTTCTGAACCAGAACAGTTTTTTACTACTTTTATGTCCTTTTACAAAGATTAAAATCAAGATATAATACTACTAAACCGTATGTCTAGAATCCTTATTCCAATTTTGATCAAAATCCATTACATGATTTTGATTCTTGAAAATGTCTAAAATCTGAGGCTAAAGCTTAAGGGGTCTTAAGAAGAAATTGAAATTCAGGAAATCTTGCTCAATCGGTGTTGAACAACTATGGATCAAATTTAATGCAAATCTGAAATATTTGAATTTTCAAGTGGGAGGCTTCGCGTATATCATACGCCCGAAAACCCCTTTAAAATACCCCAAATAAATTAGAATTTGTGGAATATTTATTAATTGATGTTTAACACCTATTGTTAACATTTCACAATGATCGGAGGTATTTTAATTTTCACAAAGATCTACCTCATCTCCATCCCCTTTTGTATAAAACTAAATTAAACTAAATATAGCCCACATTACTCACCCTTACGCACATCAGCATAATCATCGTTTAATTAGTTTAGGAGCGAATCCTCCTGTACATACAAATATATAAACATATACACATACCTAAGTTTACATAAATAGAGATTTTGTGGTGAATTATTGAATAATAGATAAAAAATATTTCTGATTTCAAAAAAAAAAAAAAAATCTAGTTTTTAAATTGATAAAATCTTATCTATATTTTTTATGAGACAATTTTTGTGCGTCTATAACCAAATTTTACAGTCCTAGGTTTAACAAGCTTTGATAAGCTTCTAAAACTGACTTCCGCTCCACACCTGAAGTGCTTTTATTGCTAAGGTCGCTGGAAAAATGGTTGGATCATTCTACCGCTCCAGAAAGTATCTCACTCCCACCACAATCCTCTACCTGTATAAGAGCCGGATACGTCCTAAGATGGAGTACTGGTGCCACGTCTGGGGAGGTGCCGCTCAGAGCTCTCTCGCGTCCCTTGGCAGTGTACAAAATCGACTTCATAATCTAGTGGGGATGTCTTCTTCACTTTCCTAATGTCTTTTTCTCACAGAAGAGACGTTGCTAGTCTTTCTCTACTCTGGCCTTTTGGCTAAGATCAAAGTGTAGTATCTGTTCCGATGGATATTGCACCCCATAGACTGGTATTGTCTTGGCCTTCGGGGCTTGATTTACGCCGGTCTATGGGTTTGTCCTGTGCAGTTCTAGGAGGTCCACCCTCCCAGGCTTCGCCTCCCCTCTTTGGGGAGGAGTAAGTTTATTGCTTACTACCTGAGGCGCCCCTACCGGGGAATGCCGACGGGGCTGCCCAGGCAATTTTTAAACCCCACTTTCCCGACCTGACCTTGGGTCACATCTTACTTGTGGGAGTAAGATAAAAACTGGCCTTGTGCCTAACTCCTAGAGAGGAGTAAATCAATACTCTATCGTCATTTTTATGGTAGGTGCTCGACTCTTCCCCCCCCCCCCCCGTCTGTTTTCTTCGTCTACCTACAACCACTGTAAATAATTTTCCTTTTTTCCTCTGTATACCTGGAACTAAACGGAACTTCCATGAGCAGAGGTTCTTTCCAAGAACTGCCCATCTGTAGAACCCAATACCACAGGATTGTTTCTCAGCTGACTACAGCATGGTCGTTATCAAGTCCAATGTTAACAAATTCTTGTTGAGCCATCTTAAATAATCAAATTCTGCCCAATCAAACCATCGTCTGCAATCCTCATGGTGTTTGTCTCACCATCCACCCGACACAAACCATTAACCTTTGTTCTCGAGTGGCCTTTTGGCCTTCATAAGCGGTGATTCGTTAGTAAAAAAAAAAAAAATATATATATATATGCGTTTTCTCTGAAAACAAGTCTTTGTTTATTTTCAACTAATCTATTTTACAAGGGAAGTAACTCTTAAATACTCTTCTCAGTTACCGCCCTTTGTCTTGTCGACGTAATTGAATTGACAAGAATATTTTTCTTTGAATGTCATTGAAAAATGTGACCCAAAAATGAAGTGTCTTGTTTGTAAGCGCACAGACAGGTTCTGTAATATTGTCCTTGGCAACTTTGAAGGCCAAACATAAAAAAGAAAGTATTATTGTAGATTAATACTCTCAGCTAAATACCCTACCCCCCAAAATAAATAAGTTTCTATTTTTTTTCGGCAATTACATGTGAACACCTTGAACAACTTAGTCGAAAAAAAAACCAAAAAATAAAACAAAATAAAGACAATTATTTTAGAATTAAGAGTGGTTTTACGACCTTGCCACTTGGACTTAGGGTTAGTGATGAAAAAATTTAGAATGACCCGAAAATGGAGGATCATTTTACGATAAATTTATATATGAAACTGATCCCCCACTCTAAATTCTAATACTTCTTTACAGGAAGGTTTTGAGGGTATTCACACGTAATCGGCTATAAAAATAGAACCTTATTTTTGGGCGGGGAGGGTGTGATTGAGCTGAGGGTGTTAATCTACAAATTTACCCAGAATAAATATATTATTAAACAGGGTCATCTCTCTATGCGTACATTTGTAGTTTCAATCTGCTTGTTTATTTATTAACTTCACATAACTATATATATTCTAAAACTAAATAACCCAGGACTACTTGGATAGGATACGTCTTCGACAATCAGTCCGACAGTGATTTTGTTGCTGTCGGTTTGATGTATAGTTCTGTTCAGTCCTAGGAGGTCCCCTCTCCCATGCTTTACCTTCTCGATGAGAAGGAGTTTATTGCTAATCGCCAGTCTGGGTCCTGGGTATGACCTTAAAAGTGGTGAGGCCTCCATTGGGAGCTGTGGGGAATGTGGAGTTGCCCGTTAGATGCCATTGCTCCCAGGTCCACTCTGGCCCGGAGTGGTAGTACCTGTAAGGGCCCCATCTATGGGTCAAATCAGGCTGTCTTAAGTTATTGACTTCCTGACTCAAAATGCACCAAACATTGATGTTTTATTGTTTTTCTTTTCTTTGCAAAACTCAATCGTGTTCTGCAAAATCCAAAACAAAAAAAAACAATTCCCCCCCCCCCTTTCACTCAACCAAACACCATGAATAAATACTTAAACATATAAAGAACTCGAAGCATAAAAAACCTTCACCAAAATGACCGGATTCAGCATTAAATGACCTGAAAAGGGTCGATATGCGGTGAAGCAGAAACAACCAAACCAAATACCATGATTAAACATTTGAAGATATAAAGAACTTGAAGCATAAAAACCTTCACCAAAATGACAACAATTCAAAATACCAAAACTCTTAACTAATGACTATAAATGACCCAACTGACTTAAGACTCAAATGAAGGATATTTACTTCTACATTCATTGCATGAAATGACTCGAAAAGAGTTGATGTGCCATTGAGCAATATCTTACCATACCTTCATTTTACTTGGATAAGTATATTTTATTTTGATCAGAGGAGGAGGGGGGGGGGTGCAACATTATCATGATGTCTGCATTTGCACTTGACATGAATGAAAAGAAAATACATTGTACTTTGATTATAACTTAACTTATTGAAATAAGAATAGAAATATTAATGGGGAGGGGATTCAGGGCTTGGAGCAGGCATGCAATGGGTGTCCTTATGAATTCATGGAAAACGCCTGGTGTGCCTCAAAAATGTTAAAGACTAGATATATCAAGCATTACTGCTCTAAAGCTTTTGATAAAGTCTGGCATGAAGGTCTTCTCAAAATTATTTCGTATGGTATTACTGGACGAATATTTAATATAATTAGATCCAGGTTGTCCTTGATGGTCATACATGCAAACAACTTGACGTTTATTCAAGTGGACTGTAGAGGTCGATCCTTGAACCATTATTGTTTCTGATTGTCCATTAACGACTTCCCTGATGCAATTGTGTTAGAGATGGGTATATTTGCTGACGACACCACACTCTATCCTCAACATGTAAGGTAAAACAAATGCGCACTTATCTAAAGTAATGACTGAATATTTATAAAATGACTTCAGTAACATTTAATGCTACTAAGACAAAGCTCTTTTCGTTTAACAACTATGACAAACATTGTCAACCACTGATTGTCATGGGTGACAGCACCCTACCCGAGAGTTCGACATAAAATAAGAATAAAAAAAAAAGTAATATGGTGTTGTTGGGCAAATATCTGTCGATTCATCCTATGAATTAGTATATATATGTATATATATATATATGTATATTTATGTATATCTATTTATGTATATCTATCTATTTATTTATTCATGTATATTTATTTATTTATTTATTTATTTATTTATTGAAGCTGCTCTGGAGACACCTTTATGAAATGAAAAAAATTATATGCAAACTTTTAGTAAATTTCGATACTTTTTGAACATTTTAAAGACCATAAGTTCAGCCATGTAATCTCTATTTTCATACAGTTTTCACCTAAGCATTTTTGTTTTTTTTATTGTTTTGTTATCTTGAGGGTCTCCGTATTATGAACCCTGTGTATGCTAGTTACTCAAGCGAGTAAAGATGTGACCCGTTGGGGAACCCATTGAGCTCGGGTCAGATTGTTTGAATCAGGAAAAAGTGAGTTTGCAAAGCCAGTTTAATTTTATTAAAATACAAAGACATAAAGGCCTAAATTAGTCTTTCTGTTCGCTATATCTCTTTCTTTTTCTCTATAGTTTAAATAGTATTAATAATTGTGGTGATATTTCCTGTTGTTGATAATGGACTGTTCTAATCTTTTGTTTTATGGCCGGGGGTTGTTCTTGGACAAAGGGTTAAACCCATGTGGAGTGCCCTGACCAAAGGTTGTGGGAGAGATGCCTTTATAGCGGCAAGTCATTCCCACTGTTCGAAGTGGCCGACCATGTGTGGATAAAATTAATGAAGTTTACACACAAGAATGCTATGTTGTAAAATCAATAATTAGAGTATTGATTTACTCCTCTCCAGAAGTTAGGCACAAGGCCAGTTTTTATCTTACTCCCACAAGTAAGATGTGACCAAAGATCGGGTCGGGAAAGTGGGGTTTAAAAATGGATACTGCACCCTATAAACTGGTATTGTCTTGGCCTTCGGGGCTTGATTTACGCCGGTCTATGGGTCTGTCCTGTGCAGTTCTAGGAGGTCCACCCTCTCAGGCTTTGCCTCCCCTCTTTGGGGAGGAGTAAGTTTATTGCTTACTGCCTGAGGCGCCCCTACCGGGGAATGCCGATGGGGCTGCCCAGGCAATTTTTAATGGCCAGAGTGCTCACCTCTCGGGTGCTGGCTTTTCAAACCCCACTTTCCCGATCCGACCTTGGGTCACATCTTACTTGTGGGAGTAAGATAAAACTGGCCTTGTGCCTAACTCCTGGAGAGGAGTAAATAAATACTCTAACCTGATACCTATCTCGATAGATACCACCCTTGATCACGAACCCCATCAAATATTTTTTTTTGTACCCCAAAAATCCCCTCCCCAATCTTGCTTGTTTTCGGCTGTTAAAACAGTACAGCTCTTTTATATCGAGATAGTTGTCGTTATAAATCTAACAGAACGAAAAAGGGGTGAAAAAACAAATAGGCAACAAATAAATGTTACCAAAGGCAAGATAAGTTACTCTTCTACTAACCTGAATAAGTTTATTTGTATTGTAATTTATTTTAAAGAGTTTTTTTTGTTCAAAACAAACCTGGTGTCCATCTGTTCAGTTAGAACAGAATAAAAATGGCTGAAATTACAGACTTTCGATAATCACTAAAAAACGAAAATTAAGCAAAATACTTGTAGAACATTACATTTTCCCACGATTTGTAACATTTATTGGATGTGTTTCTAACACTATATTGTTTATTTTTCGATTTTTCACCAATTATTATGAACAGCCATATTTGTTTTCCGTTCTAACTAAACAGATGGATACCAGGTTTGTTTTGAACAAAAAACTTTAATTGTGTTTTAGCTTATTTTAAACTTCTACTAACCGGGATAAGTTTAACTTATCTTGTCTCTCGTAACATTTATTTGTTGCCTATTTATTTTTTTATCCATTTTTCGTTATGTTAGCTGTAGTTACAAATGCCCGATTTTTTTATGGAAATTGCTCCAGACAAAGCATGAAGCCACTTGATGTAAGGAGCTAAAAAAAAATACTATCAAAAGGTCAAAAACTAGCCAACGATAAGTGTTATATGGATAGATTCCAACCCAGAAAACAGCAATGTTTCACCCTTTGTCAGAAACATTGCTCATGAAATTTGAGGACTAAAATACAAAATTAGGGAAGCAAGAATTACGAGGCCGCCGAAAGTAAACCCAAGTTAGTCACTTTCTAGTCTCCTACAATTTGGGAGGGTCTTACTAACCATCACTTAGCATTTTATTTTGTTTAATTTTCTTTTTTCAGAAATTACTAGTTGTTTTTTAGTAACCCTAACCCTAACCCCCAACTGATGAAATTGTACATATATATTTTTTGTAAATAAAAACCGTCTAAAAACCGGGGATAATG
>OY744519.1:206765992-206768492 GCA_963556195.1 Sepiola atlantica
GCTCACAAATCCAGATCGATCATCTCGCTGACTTGCCACCTCAGGGATGAAGGTAAGTCGACCCAGACGGCCACCTTTTTTCACAGCTGTTCCTGTTTTCCGTGCCTAGTTGTCGATCTTACGCAACCCAACAAGAATTGGTGTCGTCGTACTTAATGTGGTATAATAATAATTTTAAAAATCTTGAAATGTATTTGACACTGAAACAACCCCGAATCAATTCAACAGCTTTTTTAAAATAAACGGCGTAATACTTATTCAATTGAATAGAAAATAAAATTCTTTGCGCTTTCTGAAGATGTCTTTTTGTGTATGAAAACACACACATAATGCGAAGATATTTGAACAAAGAAAACGTAACTCCAATACAAACACTGAAATATGAAAGAATAAAATCGTTTCAACATCGAGACACGATAACAACTTGAAAGAAAACACGGTGAAAAAGAAAACATGGTGACCTTGAAGCGATCGTCCAAAGTCACAAGAAGGGGCGGAAAGGGAATTTTTTTTTCACTCGAAAAGAAAATTAATATATCTCATAATATTGGTAACACTTTTTTTTTATATATATTATACAAGGTTCGATTTGGTTTTGTTTGTTTTACGGCATATCAACCATCTATGTGTTATATAATGCTGCATAAAGTTGTCAAATAGAATCCTATACGTAGGATAATTATTTTATATTCTTAGGAAACATTACTCTTAGAAAACATTACTCTTCAGCATTGATAATCTTCTTAGTTCTCAATATGATTGGCTCTCAGTTACCGCTGATTTTGTACCCCATAAATACTATATATATATATATATATATATATATATATAGTAAGCAATGAAAATATATATGGCAATCAAGCTACACAGAGGCTCCCGTGTTTCATCCCCGGCACATTCGTCACACGGCAGACATCTAGTCGATAGTCCATTTCCTGCCAAACGCATATTCTAATATTTAGTTTTTTTAACATATTAAAGAATCTTACTAGTTAAATACTTAGAAATACATTTATCAAATATCTTAAACACAATAACAAAATATATATGTTCAAGATTTGAACCTAACCGATACACACAGGATCTCTGATTGATCTAAATTACGTTTTCGAGTCTAAGTAAACAACATTAATTAAACTACAAGGACTCCACATGATCCCACATTACGTCTATAATCTATATGATCCAATACATGTACCACTATATATATTACGGTGATATCATGTCTATAATCGCCCATCCACCAGATTTTGATAGCACTTAGAACAGTATTTTGCACTGATTGTTGCAGTTTGAGAGGCCCTTGTGTTGTGTGGTGTGGTGGTTTAGTTTGGATTAGGTTATTCACAAGAAACAAACTTTATAACTAAATTCACACCAGCATTGAACAAGTCATAACACAAAGCACACAAAGCACATATGCATACATAAAAAAATGAATGTGGATGCGTGTGTGTGTAGACTAAAACATGTATACGCACACGTACATATGCATATACACACACACATACATAGACCAGGACGGATACACATACATAAATACACATCAAGCACATAAAAGACAGGGATCACAAAACATTAAAAAAAAAACCTTCATAAATTATATTCACTAATTCCAACACTCCTACTTTTATATGAAATTATCGACTAAATAATTAACACGCTCCAATAAATGGTCTACCTCAAGATGTACAGATGATGACTCAGACACCAAATATTTAATAACATGACTGAACCCACATTTTCTTTTCCGTGTTATAGACATTACAAAAAAAAATGTTAAAATATTAAATTATAAAGTAATTAAAAAACAAATTGGTAGCTCTAAATAAATAAATATATACACACATACAAGTATACATATATATATATATATATATACACACATACAAGTATACATATATATATACATATATATATACATATATATATATATATATACATATATATATACATATATATATATAAGTATACATATATATATACATATATATATATATACAAGTATACATATATATATACATATATATATATATACAAGTATACATATATATATACATATATATATATATACAAGTATACAATATATATACATATATATATATATACAAGTATACATATATATATACATATATATATATATACAAGTATACATATATATATACATATATATATATATACAAGTATACATATATATATACATATATATATATATACAAGTATACATATATATATACATATATATATATATACAAGTATACATATATATATACATACAAGTATACATATATATATATATATATATATACATACAAATATACATATGTGTATATATATATACACATACAAATATACATATGTATATATATATACACATACAAATATACATATGTATATATATATACACATACAAATATACATATGTATATATATATACACATACAAATATACATATGTATATATATATACACATACAAATATACATATGTGTATATATATA
>OY744519.1:206773492-206843492 GCA_963556195.1 Sepiola atlantica
CGGACAAACAGACAAAAATACACTTTTGATTGATAATTATTTATTGTGTTCCTTATCTATTTTATTCATTTTAAAATAAATTGTTCTAAAATCAAATTATGTCGTCCACTCGACTAAAACAGTACAATTTTAAATAAATACATTTAAAAATTCAGTGCTTGTGCTTTATGCCAACGAACTAAATTTCTTTCCTTATTTCTAGAAGAGTGTATCGAAAGGGGAGATAATTTGATTTTTTTTCAGGAGGGGAGATAATTCAAACTGTCTTAAGTTTTTCTAAATTTTTCGAAAATGTATGTCAAAGCGTTAAATCTTCAAGACATTCTTTATCTAACTAGAGATAAGGCAAATTTAGTAGATCTTTTTTATAAATATGTAATTTATATGGGAAGTATTCTCTCCCACATAGTTGAATTGTACCCAGTGTAAAACTTTCTTCTTTTTTTCAAATATGTACTTTATATTTTTATATTTTATGTGATGTTAAAGTTACTTAAATAAATCTAATTTATTTCCATATTAATACCGTTTCTTAATGTATTTTATTACAAAAATACCGTTTTTTAATGTATTTTATTACAAAAATACTGTTTTTTAAAAAGGTTTCTTCTTACAAATTCGATTGCTTCTGTGTTAAGGGTTCCCGTAAGAAAAAGAAATCGAATATAATCGTTTCGTTATGAGTCCCCGTAAAAAAATTCGAATTATCTCCCCTTTCGATTCACTCTTCTAATTTGGTTCGTTGTCATAATGCAGGAGCACCGAAAAATCGAAAACTGACATTCGTTTTATTGATTTAAAGAATATTTAGCTGACAATTATTTTTACAGTAAGGAGACGGGAAATATTTTTTGTTTTAAAAAGAATTAAATTTCTACAATTTTAAAATAAATAAAGAGATATATTCGTTTCAGAAGAATATTTAGCCGACAATAGCTATTATTTTTACGAAAGGAAAAAAAAATGAACTGTTTCTTCTTAATAGTATTGATCCTGACGGACATTATTTCAAAAGGAATATGATTTTTAACAGGAAATTATACAGATTGATGTAGAAAGCACCGTGGAATCACCACGGTGTCCCACTAGGTTTTTAAATAAAGGCTGACATTTGTTGGTTAAATAAATAAACACATTGACTTTCCCACAACAGTTTGGGACCCTGCAGTCGGCGCCCATGACAAAGAGCTTACAGTTACTTCTATTGTTTTTAATAGATTCCTCATAAAATGCACACACGAAGCTGTTACTTATAGAAATGGAAATAAAACAAAAGAAGTAGAAATCGATAACATCAGATAATTTTTCATTAAAACCTACTTTTTAATATCAATACGTATATTATATATCATAGTTACTCTCGAAAACAAACATTTCTTATATATATATATATATATATATATATGGGAAATAAAAAAGGGAAACCTAAATCTCAGCACCCCCTTTCACCTCTCCCACCCTAAGGCCATTTCAATTATATTCTCACCCCCTCCCCATTTCATAGCTGTCTCAATCTTGTCCACTTAAAGTTTTTCATATTCATTTGAATCGTTTTCGACCATTGACTCTCACATCCATGACTCTCTGGGTTTCATAGAAGCTACAGCTGCTATACCCTTTCATCTAAAAACCATGTCAACCCCAAACTTTTATGTACTTGCATGACATTATTTTTTCAAACTATCATCCTGAGGAAGTCTTACAATAAAGACGAAACGTTGATGAATACATAAACAACTATATTTTGGGTTTTTCTTCTTTATTTCCCATTACGTCGGATTACTTTCATCCTTTTCTTTCTCATATATATATATATATATATATATATATATATATAAATTTTACCCGTCCCAGGGCGGATATTTTTCTAGTATATATATATATATATATATATACTAGAAAAATATCCGCCCCGGGACGGGTAAAATTTATTTCCCGAATGTGATAGTTTTGTACCAATTTTATGTCCTCTTATAAAGATTAAAATCAAAATATATTGCTACTAAACCTTATTTAAAAAAAACTGACTAAAATGTATGGTTCAGTTTTGTTAACAAGAAATTGAAATTTAGGGAATCTTGCTTAATTGGTATCTAATGACTATAAAATTCAATGCAAATCTGACATATTTGAATGTTCAAATAGGAGGTTGTGTCCATATGATCCCTTAACCCCTTTAAAATATTCAAAAGAAACACATTTTGGGAATGATTATTGATTGATGTCTAATACCTATTGGTAAAATTTCACTAAAATTGGTGCTATTTTAATTTTTACAAAGGGCTTCCACTTTACTTCTTGTTGCATAACATCAAAATAAACTAAATATAGCTCGTGTTACGCATCCTTACGTCTAGCAATGATTGATTAATTAGTTTAGGAGTGAATCCTGCACATACAAATATATATAAACATATATTTACATAATTAGTGATATAAACACATATGAAAATTAAATAGACACCCTAGAAAAATAATGTATACTTGATTAAAGTGTTTGCTTCCTTCGTCGATGGCCAGCACTCGGAGTTGTACAATGTAGAAATAAACGTTTGAAACATCGGAATTTTATACAAATTGACATTTTTTTTTGTTTCAGTTATGAATACATCACTTATAATCTTTTAAGTATGACAACGAAGCAGCAGAATTGAGTTTCAGAGGAGTCTTATTATAAGTTATTTTGAAAGTGGACTTAATCAGTGTCAAATCATCGCCAACCTCGGGATTCCAATTTCCACTGTTTACTGAATGATTGTCCAATTCCCCAGAGAGGGTAAATAATCAATACTATCTCGCGTAGGTCAACAGTCTTCGTTATTAATTATAAAGGTGTCTATTTACTTGTCATAATATATATATACACAACATTATATATATATATATATATATAATAAAATGTCAATCAAACAGTAGCGTAATACATATATATTTCATTGTTTACTTAATAGGTTGGCTAGTTGATATATTAGCTAGTACATATTGGAGATTATGACGGCAGTATTACATAATGGAATTATGTATGTGAAGAACGATTAGATCAGCTAGTATGGATTTAGTATCTTGGTGAACCTGTGCAAGTTAACTTGACACGAAAATCTGACAAACAAGTTCGCTCTCGGACTAAAAGAATAAACAAGCCTGAAATACGATTTGGAGTTCAAGGAAAGGTTAAACATAAATGATGTGACAAATTTTGTTCCCCTGAGCAGTGACGTCATGATATCGTGTAAAAGAAAGAAAGACGTTCTTTAATCAGTCTGTTTTGGAAAGCCGTGACAAGCAGCTGTGAATTCGAGACGTAATTAAAAAAAATGAAAATGAGAATTTACTTCCTAAAAAGAGTTGATAGCGACTTGTCTGCCCACTCTTCCTCCTCCCCGTAACTAAGTAAAATTAAGTTAAGAAGAATAATTTAATGAATGTGCGACATTTTATCGTATGACGAAAAAAAATCTCTCGAAAATAAAGACCCAGTTTAAATTCTCTGTCGCTTGCTCTTTCTTTTGTGCATGAAAAAGTACTTGGTTTCAGACTCTGACGATGATGACGGCGAAATGCGGCGCACTAGACGATGACGATAGTGATGACGAAATGCGGTCCACTACGATAATGATGATGACGACGACGACAGCGCCGGGTGTCAGTATACTGAAGTAAGTGACGATTGATTAAAAAAAACTGGTTTTAAGAAACTAGCACGTAACAGGAAGTGCCGTAAACTAAAGGTCTGAAGGAATTTGGTTGTAGTAGTCATACCGTGAGAACATGAAGCAGTAAAAGGGTCGGATGTGACATGATATATTCAATGTTTATTTACTCCTCTCCAGGAGTTAGGCACAAGGCAAGTTTTATCTTACTCCCACAAGGTAAGATGTGACCCAAGATCGGGTCGGGAAAGTGGGTTTGAAAAGCCAGCGCCCGAGAAGGTGAGCACTCTGGCCTACAAAAAATGCCTTGGCAGCCCCGTCGGCATTCCCAGGCAGTAAGCAATAAACTTACTCCTCCCCAAAGAGGGGAGGCAAAGCCTGGGAGGGTGGACCTCCCAGAACTGCATAGGACAAACCCACAGACAGGTGGAATCAAGCCCCGAAGGAGAAGACGACACCGGTCTATAGGGTGCAGTATCCATCGGAACAGATACTACACTTACTTCCTAGCCAAAAAGTACCAGGTCCAATTGTGCGACGGAATTCTGGTATGAATTTTGAGTCAGTTCTTGTAGAAGAGACTAAACGAGCAGACGTTTAAAATATATTATACTTGTATACAGTGTACTTATCTCCGTATCGATTCAGGTCATATTTTTCATGGAGACAACTAGGTACCCTGCTGTTGCAGGTACCATCTGCTTCTTTCAGTGTCCAACGTGCTTCTGCTGCTGACGCTTCTTGAAGTATCGCACCTTAATCTTGGCCTTGTGTCGCCCCTTTTGCGACTGACTTCGCAGCTATGGGGAGATAGCCTATATGTTTTCTATAAATCAGCACGTGCTTTCAACCAATCGCAGCACAAGAAATATTCATTTTCAAATGTTTAAACATTTATATTTTTGTGTATTTCAAACCCAGTATACAACATACGGGATAAATGATTTAAGACATTAATATAAGTCACAAAAAACCCAACACCAACAAAAAACATTCCTCAAAATTGGTGACCCCGAGTGCAAACTCTTTAACTTAAATGTGTTAAACAGCTTGTTTTTTTCATGGAAATCAATCCAGACAAGACATGAAGCCACTTGATGTAAGGAGCTAACAAGAACGAAAGATGACCACCGCAAAGATAGGAGATGCCCATTAGCCTGAGTCTTGAAAAGACCAAGTTTGTAAGCAGGAGAAAAACAGTCAGCAGGAAGAGAGTTCCACAAGCCTACAGTTCTTGAAAAGAAGCCACCGAAATAGGAAGCTTTATTATAATGAGGTATCAAAACAGCGAATTGGTGGAGACCACTAGATTAACGAGTCAAACGAGCTGGTACAAAAGAAGCAGGGAACAGATCGGACAACTCTGAATACATGCCACAATAGCAGCTATTGAAATTTACTTTTACATAGAGGAAACATCGTCCGGGCCTTTGGGTCTGGATTTACGCCGGTCTATTCGTGGTTGCTGGTCCTGTGCAGTTCTAGGAGGTGTACCCTCCCAGGCTTTGCCTCCTCTCTTTGGGGAGGAGTAAGTTTATTGCTTACTGTCTGAGGCGCCCCTACCGGGGAATGCCGACGGGGCTGCCCAGGCAATTTTTAAATGGCCAGAGTGCTCACCTCTCGAGCACTGGCTTATTTAATCCCACTTTCCCGACCTTGTGTCAAATCTTACCTTGTGGGAAGTAGATAAATAAATTTCATGACACTCTTATTTTAAAATAGAGCACACGCTCACAGCGGAAATATGTGAATCAGTGCTAAAGATACTTCTAGAAACAATTAAAAGGGTGTTCATTTAAATATAACGTACATAGATTAAAAAAAAGCCTTTTTAAGGATGCAGTTTATGGCCTTAATTGGCAACAAACTTCATTGTTATATTAACCTTAGTAAATAAAAAAAAACAGACGCAGAGAGAGAGAAAGAGAGAGAGAGAGAAAGAGAGAGAGAGAGAAAGAGAGAGAGAGAGAAAGAGAGAGAGAGAGAAAGAGAGAGAGAGAGAGGGGGAAGAAAGAGAGGGGGAAGAAAGAGAGGGGGGGAGAAAGAGAGGGGGGGAGAAAGAGAGGGGGGGAGAAAGAGAGAGGGGGAGAAAGGGGGAGGGAGAAAGGGGGAGGGAGAAAGGGGGAGGGAGAAAGGGGGAGGGAGAAAGGGGGAGGGAGAAAGGGGGAGGGAGAAAGGGGGAGGGAGAAAGGGGGAGGGAGAAAGAGGGAGGGAGAAAGAGGGAGGGAGGGAGAAAGAGAGGTATTTTAGTGCAGATTCATAAACATATAAAACGAAATGCTAATATACAACGCGATTTCGGCTCTTTGACACGATAGGGACGCGTGCAAAAACCCATATTTGCCTTTGGTTTAAGGAGTATTGATTTACTCCTCTCCAGGAGTTAGGCACAAGGCCAGTTTTTATCTTACTCCCACAAGTAAGATGTGACCCAAGGTCGGGTCGGGAAAGTGGGATTTAAAAATTGCCTGGGCAGCCCCGTCGGCATTCCCCGGTAGGGGCGCCTCAGGCAGTAAGCAATAAACTTACTCCTCCCCAAAGAGGGGAGACGAAGCCTGGGAGGGTGGACCTCCTAGAACTGCACAGGACAGACCCACAGACCGGCGTAAATCAAGCCCCGAAGGCCAAGACAATACCAGTCTATGGGTGCAGTATCCATCGGAACAGATACTACACTTTGATCTTAGCCAAAAGGCCAAGAACTTTGGTTTAAGGAGTAAAAATAAACATATTTTATTTGTTCCTTTAAAATTCAATTCAAGCCATAAATTACTTTCTGAATCGTCTAAAAACACGTTCGAATTTCGAATGATCATGAAATTTCTCATTCCAATCCTCTCATAATAGTCTTCATTATTATATTAAAAAGTACATGACTCTAGATAAATATTCTACCTTTATAAAGAGTATGGAATACTGTTGCCACATCGGGGGAGGCGCCGCACAGAGCACTCTTTCTTGCTTTGACAGAGTACAAAACCGACTTCGTAATCTAGTGGGGAAACGATTCATTCTCTTCCATACAACAGATTTTTCACTGAAGAGACGCTGTTAGCCTCTCTTTGCTTTATCGTTATTTCCATGGAATTTTCTCGACTGAGCTCCAGTGTGTGGTTCCTCCTCGTAAGACATTCACAGCAAGAACTCGTCTATTAGAACACATTGTCGCGTGGCTGATTCCCTGCGGATTACAACTTCGTCATTTTCAAATCCAATGTCAATGAATTTCATGTCATGGACCGCCCCCAAAAGTAATCAAACGCAATTCATAGCATCGATCGATGTTAGTACTCCCATAGTGTTCTTCGTCTTTCAGCTGGCATTCATTCTCGTCTCATTAACCTTTATTCTCGAGTAACTATTAGCCTTGATAAGTGGTGATCCCGATATTAATTATAATAATAATAATAATAATAATAATAATAATAATAATAATAATAAAAACGATCTACTCGGATTATGTCTATCAGATTTTGAGTGGGAATGGTTGAGAAACCCGAATCCCCGATCAATGTCATATGGAGCTTATCAGTGCGGACGTCGGCGAGGTCAGTCACCTAACCTGTCTCATCTAATCACTTTGAGAAATATTTCGTGTCCCCTTGAACCTCCGTTTGCACAAAATTGTACAGCTTTTGTAAGTAGACACTTTATCATCAAGATTTATTTTTGTATGCGTTTTTCAATTATTTGGGATCCACTGGTTGGTTCTTCTGAATTATAGGAGTTTAGCTCTATAAAGCTAAAAAAAACATTGAAGGGCTATAAAAATATTTCTAAAAAATAAAAATAGGACAACTCGTTTTTGTATCTATGTCTTTATTTACAGAACGATTCATCTCATACGAGGCTATGTGAACGCGTCGCTATTTTAGGTCAACGACGAAAGTCGAACGAAACAAACAAACCAGTTATTTTTATTTCTTATTCGGGCGGCAGACATTTTCGCATATAAATGAACCAAACTCAAGAAAGGGAGATAACTCACATCGATTAGCCGATACTCTTAATTACTTTGTGTCTTATTGCATGTATTTTCTACGTATGTATACGACACACACCACCTCATCTGAAAATATGTACTGCTTTTTTTTAATTCTTCGAAATATTATAGACTAACCACGAAATGTTGAGATTTTATATATATATATATATAAAATGAGATTTAAAAGTAGAAATAATTTTTTTTTCATTTTTTAGCAGTTTTCGACGCAAGTTATTTTTTTTACTTGTCTTTAGTAAAATAAATAAACAAATAAATAAAATAACTTATAAACAAAATCCAGTTTCCAAATCCCTTTTCAGAATTTAGAGTGATGTATAGGGGTGAGATTGTAAGGAGATGATGAGAGGGGTTATCCTTTTATCTTCTCGTAAACGGAACAACGAAAAGTATTTCTGTAACTATAACAAAAAGGGGTTTTATTAACTCAAGGTTACCGATACCGTTTGGTATAGGTAGATGAAAGTGGGACAGTGTCCGTCTGAGGAAGAGGAAGAATATAAGAGTTCTTAGGGCCGCCCGTGGATTTCTTCTGGTGAAGATAGTAGTAGTCGTGGAGAGAGAGAGAAGAGAGAGAAAAGAGAGAAAGAGAAAGAAAGAGAGAGAGAGAGAGAGAGAGAGAGTTTCCTCGTTCCTCGCTGGTGCTCTCTGCGATGTGTCCAAGCTGGTGCCAGGGGGTCGTCTGATCTTTTTTCTCGAACCCTAAGGGAACATAAGTAGTCCCTTAGGGAACTAACGATATTACTGCGCCCTGTGATTTGATTGGACAAGCCAGCTCACAGGGACAGTGATTACGCATTCAAAAGTAGTCCCTATTGGTGACTGCTACAAGATCATGTTTTTAGTTTTAAAACTTTTATTCACTCCAAACAAGGCATATTGTCACTGAAAACGTAAGGGGCTTCTATGATAGGTGACAAATTTACATAGTATGAAACCTGGGTCGAGAGTGTGACAGCAAGATGTTTGTTCACATTACATTTAAATTGATGCATGTTGGTACGGTTAGGGAAACAGTGAACAGGAAGGGAATTCCAAAGGCAAGCCGTCTAAGGAAAGAAAAAAGCTAGCAGAGTAGAAAATTATGTTAAACCTACCTAGCAAATTGAACCCACTTCTAAAAACTAAACACTACATTTCTCAAAAATTAGTTTTAATAATCAGATTTTTATCTATTGATTAGTAAAAATATTTAAAATATCATGATATAAATTCCATGTTGTTAAGTTTTACGTTAAAACATTCATTGCCAACTGAACCTCAACATAAAAATTGAACAAGTCAATAAAAACAAGCCGCGCATGCGTGGTCCCCCTCTGTATGTGATTCGATGTGGCGAGTGTAAAATGCAATAAATTTGGGCAATTTGGGGCATTTTTGACCCCCCCTCCCTTTGACCCCCTGGGGGCGCGAACCAGAATCTTTCTGTATTCAAGGATTTTATATCAAGAACAATTGCCTCTACATTTTGGCCAAGTTTCAGAAAAATTGAATGGATGGATCAAACGTTATGGGAGAAAAGAGTCATTTTTTGCCATTTTGGGGGCTTTCGAACCCCTGGGGGCGTGAACCAGATTTTTTCCAAGGTCAGCGATACTTATTTTCTATTAGGAACAATTGCCTCCACATTTTGGCCAAGTTTCAGAGAAATTGAATGGATGGATGAAAAGTTATGGGACAAAAAATGTCATTTTTTGCCATTTTGGGGGCTTTTGACCCCCTGGAGGGGGGGGGCTAACCAGATTTTTTTTTTTAAATCTGAGAATGTCACTTTCTAACCTGACCAAAGTTACAACTTCATGCAAAATTTCAGAGAAATTCAATGGATGGTCGCGGAGAAAAATCCGGACGGACGGACGGAAATGCCTCAAAACATAGGCCCCCCGATTTTATAAATCAAAAAAACAGTTATAATTTAAAAATGTGTTAAAACGATAATACTTCGATGGTCCTGTGTTTAACAAAAAAATAAAGTTCATCACATTTTCGAATACACAATTGAATGATTCTCTCAGTAACAACTAAAATTGTATTAAGGGATGTAATATAACTATCCTAACCCAGTTGTATACACATTAAAGCGAAAAAATAGTATAAAAAAAGAAAAAGAAAAGAAAGAAAGAAAAAAGACAGAAAAAGAAAAAGAAAAAAGAAAACGAAAAGAAAGAAAAAACATTCTGGGATTTGGTTATTTTGTTACTGGCTGTGGGCCAGAAACAAGTTTATAAAGTTCAACAATTCTCAACAGCAAGTCCTAACACAAAGGCTTTTTTTTCTTTTACATATGTTCACATTGTCGCCTGCTAAACTTAACTGCTCGTTCATTATTTTTTCTACCACAGGTAAGTTCTTTTTTAAAATCCATTAACTTTTTAATCTAAAAAAGAATTAGAAAGTATAATTTTTCTATCTATATCTTCATTTTTATTTTCGTCATTTACCTGAATAATATATATATATATATATATATATATATATATATATATATATATAATTACTTACTTAACGCGCACCTGTGCCCTTCCAGAACTTCGTCGTACGATCATACTACTATATCTCCAAGCCCACTTACAGGTGTTTGTGGTTACGGGTCGTTCTTCCACAGGTAAGAACGAAGTAAATATACAATTTTGAAAGCTGATTTTCAAGGCTTACATGTACTTTACACCCTCCCTCTCTCCAACCCGCTTAGATACAGTGTAAGAGTTAAGACAACGGATTTGTTACAATCATTAGGAAAAAAAACTGGTGACAATAAACGCCCTACAGACATCTTGGCGCATATATCAAATACGAGCAGAAAAACCGAGCGTTGCCTGAGAGACAATGAGGAACCCTAAAATACTATATCACCTTTTTTATTCATTTTTTTCTCTCCATAATATCCGATCTTTCAGGGTAGGGCTTAAAGTTGCACGCTCGGCATTAACTGAATAGGATGAGGTGTTTTTTATATTTTTTTTATCTCCCTTCCACAGCGTTAAGGTGTGACAAGATCAGGAAAGTGGGATTGAAAAGCCAGCGCCCTCGAGAATAGGCATTCTGGCCCTCAAAAAATGTCTGGGCATTCCCCGGTAAAGGCGCCTCAGGCGATTAGCAATAAACTAACCCCTTCTCAAAAGGTGAGAAGGCAAAGCCTGGGAGGGTGGACCTCCTAGAACTGCACAGGACAAACCCTAAGACTGGCGGAATCAAGGTCCGAACAGATACTACACTTTGAATTATTTATTTGCAGAAAATATAGAAGATTTACATTCAAAACAAATTAGGCACAAGGCCATCAAAAGTGTGGGGAAGATGGGTGTCGTTGGTCATGTTTGGTCTAAAGTAATAAAAATGTCTATCCTAGTCTTAACTAGAATCATCTCAGTCACCACAATACCACATTTGCTCTAAGGGCCATCCTACTTAGGCTATTATCAAATTAGTTTGCAATTTTAAATGTTTCCATAGTTCTTTCATAAAATAAATAAATATAGTTATATATACAGAAATCCATTGGTGTATAATGGGGAGGGGGGAGAAAAGCAAAAACCAATTAGTAAGACCCTCCTAACCGTTTCTAAATATTAGACTGCCCACTGTTTTCCGGTTTGTTCAGAACAGAAAACAAGCAGGTCAATCTCTAAATGGGAGTGGGATCTAAGTGGGAGAAAAAGTGGGAGATGCAGTTAGGTGGTGTCCTTCCACCTTGATCTCAGCCAAAAGGCCGATTTTGACATTAATTTGAAATAAATTTCGCTATTTTCATAGTCTTTAACCATCTAAAAACACATCCGGCGTTTCCCGGGAATGCCTGTGTACCCATGTTCCAATCCTTGCACTCCATATTTACATTTATATTCCAATATTTATAACTAGCTGGACCCCGTGGAGATTCCACAGTGTTTTCTACAACAATCGGTATACTTTACTATTAATAATATTTCTTTTGAAATAATAAATATCTGTAAGGGCAATGCTATTAAAAAAAAAGTGATACTATTTATTAAAAAAATGAATGCTATTTAAATAAAAAATACTATTTATTAAAAAAATGAATGCTATTTAAATAAAAAATACTATTTATTAAAAAAATGAATATTATTTAAAAAAATGAATACTATTTAAAAAATACTATTTATTAAAAAAATTAATACTATTTAAATAAAAAATACTATGTAAATAAAAAATACTATTTAAATAAAAATACTAATAAAAAATACTATTTAAATAAAAATACTATTAAAAAAATGAATACTATTTAAATAAAAATACTATTTATTAAAAAAATGAATACTATTTAAATAAAAAATACTATTTATTAAAAAAATTAATACTATTTATTAAAAAAATTAATACTATTTAAATAAAAAATACTATTTAAATTAAAAATACTATGTAAATAAAAAATACTATGTAAATAAAAAATACTATTTAAATAAAAAATACTATTTAAATAATACTATTAAAAAATGAATACTATTTAAATTAAAAAATACTATTTAAATAAAAAATACTATTTATTAAAAAAATGAATACTATTTAAATAAAAAATACTATTTAAATAAAAAATACTATTTATTAAGAAAACGAATACTATTTAAATAAAAAATACTATTCATTAAAAAAATTAATACTATTTAAATAAAAAATACTATTTAAATAAAAAATACTATGTAAATAAAAATACTATTTAAATAAAAAATACTATTTAAATAAAAAATACTATTTAAATAAAAAATACTATTTAAATAAAAAAAAAACATACTTTCTTCTTCTGTACCAATAGTTGTCAGCTAAAAATTCTTTAAATAAATGAAATTAATATGTTTCTGTTTTATTTATTTAAAATTGTAATTTTTTTTTTTTAAGTAATAAATATCCCTTGCCGTCTTACCGTTAAAAACTAATTGTCATGTAAATATTCATCAAATAAATAAAATGAATGTTACTTTTTGAAATGCATTTATTTAAAATTGTAGTGTTTTAGTCGATTTTGGAACAATTCATTTTAAAATTGGGAAAGTCGGAATGTTTTCCATTAGTGACATCAGATTAATCATCAGATGATCTCATTTTTGTTAATTCCTGTGAAAGGTGATAACGTACGTACAAACATGAAGTGTCTTAGCGTATTATATTTATAATTTTCAAGTTATAACTAAAATAAAATAAAACGTTGTATTTCCTTTTTATGGATGTCAAGCGCGAAAGGTAACCGTACCATGATGTTACACTATTTTTTTATCAAAATGAAATATAGGCATCCAAGAAATCTGGTTAATCTAGTTTGAGAATATATATGGTTATGGGGTCCCATCTTGAAAACTCACTTAAAACGAGTTCGTTAACAAACAGAAACTACAACTATAATATATATATATATATATATATATATATATATATATATATATATATTTCTTGAATATAAATAAATGCCAGAGGATGCGAGGAGACCTGATTCTGGCGTGCAGCATTATCAACGAAAATTTTAATCCATCGTTCGAGGAATGTTTTCGCCCCAACGCCTAGTCCCAGTCTCTTGGGACATCCGCATATGTACCATCGTCGTTTTCGTCTCAGCAGAAGAAAGGCAGCATTTTTGGTCTGTGTTTCTGCTCCCTGGAACAACCTTCCAGAAAAGCGTGTGATCATGCCTACGATATCAAGATTTAAAGTCGCCTTAGACAAAGATTCAGACGGTATATAAATGCAATAGCTTCTGTCTTTTTAGGTGGTTTCTTGGCGATAAAATTGATTGGTTGATTGTAATTGATTAGATATTTGTTAGATACATCACTTCAGCTGTATAAGTTCACTTGTAGAAAAATCTCAAAGTTGTACTTTCAGAAACAGAAAATATCATTCAGTTATCTCCCTTTTCTGATCTCTGTTCGAGCTTAGTACTTTTCCACCTCTGTTCGAGCTTAGTACTTTTCCACCTCTGTTCGAGCTTAGTACTTTTCCACCTCTGTTCGAGCTTAGTACTTTTCCACCTCTGTTCGAGCTTAGTACTTTTCCACCTCTGTTCGAGCTTAGTACTTTTCCATCTCTGTTCGAGCTTAGTACTTTTCCACCTCTGTTCGAGCTTAGTACTTTTCCACCTCTGTTCGAGCTTAGTACTTTTCCACCTCTGTTCGAGCTTAGTACTTTTCCATCTCTGTTCGAGCTTAGTACTTTTCCACCTCTGTTCGAGCTTAGTACTTTTCCACCTCTGTTCGAGCTTAGTACTTTTCCACCTCTGTTCGAGCTTAGTACTTTTCCATCTCTGTTCGAGCTTAGTACTTTTCCACCTCTGTTCGAGCTTAGTACTTTTCCACCTCTGTTCGAGCTTAGTACTTTTCCACCTCTGTTCGAGCTTAGTACTTTTCCATCTCTGTTCGAGCTTAGTACTTTTCCACCTCTGTTCGAGCTTAGTACTTTTCCACCTCTGTTCGAGCTTAGTACTTTTCCACCTCTGTTCGAGCTTAGTACTTTTCCACCTCTGTTCGAGCTTAGTACTTTTCCACCTCTGTTCGAGCTTAGTACTTTTCCACCTCTGTTCGAGCTTAGTACTTTTCCACCTCTGTTCGAGCTTAGTACTTTTCCACCTCTGTTCGAGCTTAGTACCTTTTTTGATCAGTTTATAACAGCTGTTGATCGATAACATCGACATGCCAGTGTCGCAGCTTATGTACATGTCTGTATAAATAAAGATAATCATATTCATAAAACTATTTGATATTGTGCACTCTTTATAAGCCCGGTTGAAGTTCTTTGGATTTTTATCCTGTGGATGTTTACTTTACCTAGATTACTATACACTCACAGATATATATATATATATATATATATATATATATATATAAACATTTGAATAAATTTACGGAATACTCTCAAAGCCGCTTTCAGTTAACATCGCATCAGGAGAAAAACTGACGAACAGAACATATAGACATGCGTCCATGTATTTAAAATAAGACGTGTCCCTGTTTACTTCCCCCCCCCGTCACACGAGGGTGGAGTTAGACACAAGGTCAGTTTTTAATGTGGGGAAATCAATATCGCCCCAAAAGGGAAACTAGGCGATTGGGACAAAAAAGTAAAAATTGCTAGTATCTATTCATCTAGAAACAAAATTTTTATTTATTTATTTCTTAACGAGTGGGTACTTATATCGAATATGAACCAGTATCCGTGAACTTCACGTCGGCAGCGTTCGGCATGTTACGTAAACACTCAAGAGATGACGAGGCGAATGGTGGCAGACGATAACTTCGATACGTTGCTGCGTCATATTTCTTTCAGTTTTATTTTCAAGAAAGATAGCAAATAACTTCTTACGGAATTCCAATTCATTTAGTGTTTGTACACCTCCATGAATACTTGTCCGTTATTCATTTACTTTCTATCAACCGGCACATGCAATAACATTTCTGACATGCTTTTTTTTTCTTTTTGCCAACGGCTTTCTTTCCTGGTAAAAAAGAAATGACTCCTTCGAGAGATTCGACACTACTACACAGCTGTTAGTCATTTTTTTAGGGGGGGGGGGTTAACAGGAAAGAATTGCTTCTGGCTTTAATCAATTTCGATACTGGGTAGAAAATTGTCGTCTGGTAGCTGACAGCTGATTGGGTTATCGCTCGGCATCTCTCGGGTGTTTACGTAACATGCCCGAACGCTACCGACGTGAAGTTCACGAAAACTGGTTCATATTCGATATAAGTACCAACGGGTGCACATCCTCCCTCAAAAGTGACGAAAAAAAATGCTTCGCCAGTGTTTGCATTAATATTCATAATTTTTACTTCCTTACCAGGAGGTTAGACACAATGTAAGGTAAGGTAGTGTAGAAGTCAGCACACGAGGATAAGCGAACTCTGGCCTACAAAAAAAATGCCTGAGTAGCTCCGGTAGGAGAGCATCAGGCGATTAGATATAAACTGACTCCTTCACAGAGAGAAGGTAAAGCCTGGGAGGGTGGACCTCCTAGGACTGAACAGAAACATAATCCTCGCGACAAAGCCACTGTCGGACTGATTTGTTGACACTGATATTTATATAGAACTAGCAAATATATGCTCCCTACGGTCGCATACTTTTGCTTGGCTGAGAGGATGAAATCATGAGCGAACTACATACACTGAACCCCAAAGGAGGAGGTATTAACGAATATATACTGTACTAATCCTCAAAGGAGGAGGTAATTTCTTGTAGGAGGGTACCATAGCAACAGTACAGGTACTACAATACCCATTTCAGAATAGAGGAGGTAATACCTGGGAAGATCTCCCCATAAAAGCAGAAGATAATGCCTGTGGATATAGTATCATGGCAACAGAAAAGATACTACACTACCATCTGCCCCCCCCTCCAAGAGTAAATGTGGTATAGTGGTAACTGAGATGAATCTAGTTAAGAGAAGATTTTTATAATTGTTGACCAAGGATGATCAATGACTTCCCCCCCCCTCCCATTTTCCCACACTTTTGATCGCCTTGTGCCTAATTCGTTCGTAATCGAAAATTTTATATTTTGCGCAAATACATGATTGAAAGTGTTGTATCTGTTCTCAGCATCTCATTTACTGTTTTACTACTGACGAAACTATTGCTTCAAACAATGATAAAAAAGACAATAATAATACGGCGTCGTTAACAGGGGAGGGAGAGAGGGAGAGACAGAGGGAGATGAGATTAGCTTATTTTCTTAAGTAAACCTTATCTCGCGTTTTTTAAAAAACTTTACTCGGGTATTTCTTCTTTTAGTAAGATGTAACTCGTGTATTTGTTCATTTTTGTAGTTTTTTGTGGCTGGTGTTTTTTGGGGGATGGGGTGGGGTGGGTGGTATAAGTTTCACTTCGATTAGTGGTTTTCAGTTCGTACAGTAAGGTTTACCTCGCGTGTGACCACAGTAGAAAATCAATTTTCATTGATAAAAGTAAATTACTATTTCCCCGGGCAATACCGGGTAGCACTGCTAGTTTAAAATAATAAACTTTTCAAACACGAAACGTTAACATTTTGGTAATTTCGAAACATTTATTTACCTTTTAAATGTGACATAGAGAAAAGAAAATATAGAAGAAACAAATTTGTCTTTTCACTGGCAATTGGCAAAAATCGAGTCGGTCGCCTTTTCATGAGAGAGACCGATGTTTGAAACATTTGAACAACGTTAGAAAACGTTTGAACACAAATGCTGAATATTTGTCCAGAAAATAAAACAATATCGCGACACAGAACATTTGTTATATTAAAATTTAAAAAATTATTGACTTAAAAACACAATACCAAATAATAATTAATTAATTAAATTAACTTTTACAAAACCGATATGCAAATTAGTTGACCCTGTGGATCTGATATCACATCTCTATAAACGGTATATAAAAAAGATGGTGCGTCTGTTAGACGAGTTGAATTAATTGGAAATACACTGTTTTGCCTGCGAGAAATGAGCCCAACTTTCGCATTTATTCATTTAAATATAACGTCTAAGTCTGTGTAGTCAAAACACAGAGAAATAAGAAAGAAAGTAGTGAAAAACGTCTATAAACTAAACGTAATGGACATTGGTACGAGCATATTTTCTTTTATCTGAGCAGATACATTAAAAAAGGAAAGAAAATCGAACAGGTTTCTGGCAAACGAAAATCTCAACAGTAGTTTCGCTGTGTTTACCGACTTTAAAGAAGCGTTAATACGGGACACTCGTTTCGCATGAACGAACACAGGCAGCGTTAGACTTATTTTGTCAATAAAAGGAAACAGAGCGTGAATATTTTATAAAAAGATCTTTCGTCTCATGCATATGCACATAATGGACTGAAGGCAATACATATCAAATTATATTCATTTTTTTTTACCTACGTGCGACGTCGTTTCGAGCTTACGACTCTCATCAGCGCAGGGAAATAATCTCAGACGAGCACAGGACTCGAACCCGGTTCACAGAGACACCTTGAATCTGTAAGCGTTCTAAGTGAGATTTACACTGAAAGCGGCGAGTATAAATATCTAGACACACGATAGAACTCAACGACAGAGTCAGAGTATTGCACTGGGGCTTCAGATGAATGTCGATTTTTAACCTCTACAATAGTGCTCTACTTTCAATTTTACTTGAAAGGGGATTCTTGTGAGATTAAATTATATATTTAAAAAAAATATTTTACCTGCGTACGACGTCGTTTCGAGCTTACGGCTACATATATATATATATATATATATATATATATATATATATATATATATATACTACTTGAGCTATTTATGTTTGCATACTGGATACACATGGATAATGTCACTAAAAAAGTTGGAAAACATCGGGAAGATCCTTTATGACATCAGAAATGATGAAGTAAAAGGATGACGTCATCCATTAAAACAGAAGATATTTGGGTCACGGATCGTGCGTATGAATAATATATATATATATATATATATATATATATATATATATATATATATGTGTTATTTACTTCTTCTCCAGGAGGTTAGACACAAGGTCAGATGTGGGGTCTTATGTAAGTGTTTCTGCGGAACGAACTGGATTCGAACCCGGCACACCTAGGTTCTCAGTCCGTGTCGTTAACCACTTAGCTACTGTACCATCCCCTATGAGCCAGACGAGAGAAGCACGGCCATTGAACCCGTGAGTAAGAAATAACAACGAATCTCAGTTTGTTAGCTAAACTAAGCACTACTTTAATATATAAAAACAATCGCTAACAAAAGTACGTTCATTAAGCTTGATGATTCCTTTCGGGATGAAACATGGACGCTCTTATGTAGTTTACTTCCCATATATATTTTTTTCATACTACTACTACTACTACTACTAAGGTCTACTCACGTATAAAGCATTGTAAATACTGGAAATCTATACACAATACATGATATCACCTTACAATATTATCTGTATATATACTATATAATATTTATAAATAAATATTAATTATTTATTACCTACAGACATCGATGTGTCATGCTAACGCAATCTTCAGTACAGGAAGCTAATTCCGAACGGTCGGCGGGCGCGAACCCCGATCACAAATCGCCACTGATTTGTAGTCAAGACTCTTAACGCCTCGGCCATAGTGAACTAGTTATTAATTATTGTAAATAGCGAATCGGCGGCTAAATTTACACAAGCAGTTTAGAGTGATCAACGAATGTATTCGGATCGTGCATTTCGCTATGTGACATTATTGACTGTTTAAATGCATTGTTCAAATCTCTAATGAAACTTGTTTAACTATAAAATCTATAATATCTGTATATATACTATATATACAGATATGATAGATTTTATAGTTAAACAAGTTTCATTAGAGATTTGAACAATGCATTTAAACAGCCAATAATGTCACAACAGTACATAGGTCGTTCGGCAAGACGTCGGTCATCTTTGCTTGTTTACAAATTCAGAGTCGTTTTCAAAGATTACTGAATCACAACTTTTTAATAACCAATGGGTTATCACCCTTATTTATTTAATTTAATGAGCGAATGGTTGCTTCAAATTTAATTTAAGAATGTGTCGAAAATTTCTTCGACGCCAAGGGGTAGTTCGTAGATCAGAGTAGGATCGGGTGTAAAACGTTGCGAAATATTACTAAATCGCGACCCTGTCAGCAGTCAAGTACCAAAAAGAAAAAAAAGTTCTGACCTTGTTCGTAAGAACTCTTCAAAAGTGAACAAAGGAATTCTCACGAAATGTAACTGTCGCCACAACTTTCATAAACAGACTCCCCCAGAAGAAAGAAAAATGCCCTTAAATAATCAGTAATCGACATATATGATAATTACTCACTTCCGGTAGAAGGTATAAAAGCAGAGCTAAAATAATTTCTTGGGTTTCGACTGAGCAAGCCAAAAGCACCCGGCCATGGCCACCGAGAGTAGTAACAGGCCTGTTTGCTAGAAAATGACGTCACTGCATTGCGTGTCAAAACAATGGCCGTCGTAATAACAATAAGAAGGCATTTCGACTTCTCCATTCACTAAATAATCCATCGAAATTCAAGAAATCAACCAATTTTAATGAAATTTTCAGTATTTATTAATTAATGATCACGGAATATAATAAATCCATTACTTTATTATAAAGCTTGGTGCAAATGTATTATTTCTTGTAAACAAAAAACACCTTTACTAAAATTATCCAAAATATCAAAACATGTTGACCATACGATATTGTAAATATTTAAAACAAAGCATTAGAAAACTTTAAAAATTGCATTTAAAAAAAGAAAAGAAAGGAACACGATTCGATTTATCCTGAAACTGATCTTTATTCAATATAAATTTAAAGAAAATTATAATTCACGATCAAATACTGCAAAAAACTGAATTATGAATTACCATTATTTAAACTTCTAACCCAATCAACCGTAAGTAATTCAGACTTTGAAATTTGTTTTAAAATTATACAAAAAAAGTTCAATGTTCACTGTTTGTTTAATAATGGAATCACCAACTCCTATCTTGCTATTAAGAGATAGGTACGTGCAAAATCAAAGGCCGATCCCCAAAATGTAAAAACATTTTGACCCCTCCCTTCACTTAAAAATTCACCAAAATTAAGGAAATCAACCAATTTTAATGACATTTTCAATATTTATTAAAAAACAAGCACATAAGATATAGTGAAACCATTTTTTTAAAAATCTTAGTGAAAATGTATTATTTTTTTAAAACAAAATACACCTTTACTAAACGTATATTTTTATATACATAAAAAATCCATGATTTTTTTAAATGAAAATAAAGAGCTATATATGTTTAAAATATTAAAAAAAAAAAACTATTTCGTATATATTACGAAAAATGCCCCTACACTCTTGTTAATAAAATCAGTATAACTCGAAGAACTAACGATATTATCATTGAATAAAGCATTGCTTAATTAATATTTTTTGTGAAAATATTGATTAAATATGACGTTATTATTTCATTTATTTAATCTACGTTGTAAATTTTCGTTGTTGATTTTCAAAGATATTTCACTGAAGAGACTTTTTCTTCTTCTTCCTTATTTTGATGGTATTAACCCCGAGAGGTCGAATCACGGTAAAGGCAGCAGAAATTAAAAAAAAAAAAAATGATGTTTTCATTTTAATTGCACGATGTGTTGATTTTCAAAAATATTTCACTTAAATACATTTTCATGCGTGCCTCAAAGATGTTGTCAATTTCCTTATTCAAAAAGCGCCAATCTACGCAAAACATCGACCGGACTATACTTATCATAACGTCTTCTAGAACTTGACGTGCTCTTCTGTCTTTACCGTGATTCGAACCCTCGGGGTTAATACCACCAAAATGAGAAAGAAGAAAAAAAAACTATAAGTCAGTCTCGCCTGACAAAGTTGTTCTACAACGAAAGCTTGCAAAAAATAACAATTAAATAAATTATTTTTTTCATTTAAATTGCACGATGTGTTGATTTTCAGAAATATTTCACTCAAATACATTTTCATGCGTGCTTCAAAAATGTTGTCAGTTTCCTTATTAAATCAAGGGAGGCGCTCTATCCCTTAATAGACTTCAAGAATGGCCTATGCTGGAAATCTCATTTCTTTGATCAATCATAACTCAAAAACTAATAAATCAAATTAGTTAAAACTTTGCACAAATTTTTTATTTGATAGGTTCTATAAGTGAGTAGAATTTCAACATCATTAGTCAAGGCAACCCAGAGATCCAGAAAGTTCAATCATGAAATCATGTTATCTGTGTGTACGTACGTATGTGCCACCCTGTATCTCATCAACTATTTGATGGATTCAGCTTATTTTTGGCAGAGATAGAGGTTCTAGGGTCTAGTTGATGGCATTTTAATTTCAGTTTACCATATACCTTAGTTTTCCAGAAAATTCCAAAAAACCTTAAAAATGACCATTGTATTGAGGCATAGCCTTTACAAAAGTATTGACATTCCATGAAAAATGCCAGTATACTGAAATCATGTGCCCTTAATAGGGTTAAGATGAAAATTCATATACACTAAATTTACAAAAGAAATTCCCAAATGTTTACACTTTTATTGTCATTAAGGGTATGCGAGCACAACAGGGCCATGTATTTTACTGGTAGGAATTTTTCTTCAGCGCACCTCACACACTTCATCCACTCATGCATAGAGATTTATACTGTAGTGATGTGATAATGAAATGGTTTGGTTGATATGTAGTCATACGTTTAATGACAATAAAAGTGTAAAAATTTAGGAATTTCCTTGCTTTTGTACATTTAGTGTATATGAATGTTCATCTCAACCCTATTAAGGGCATATGATTTCAGTATACTGCCAATTTTTCATGGAATTCAAATATATTTTTGCCGGCCACTCATTACAGAAATACTTGATGAACCATAAATGCTGAGTGAGTTCATATTTTTTTTTACAATTGTCTCCTTTGTGGTTTTTATATTTATTTATTTAAACACTTTCTTTGCTTTTATTGTATGTGAGTCGTGTTCTTGTCGCTCATTAAATTTTCTATGTTCTCAAACAATAGGTCAACAGTGTAAGGTCAAGAAAGGCATTTCTCGTAGAAGTTGGTATGCAATCAAATATTTTCATTTAAAACAAGGATGGTAAACCTATAGTAAGCGTGCCAACAATGGCACGTTTCACGATGACGAGTAGCCCACTGGACCTAAAATAAAAATGCATGCTTATTAAAAAAAAATTAAACTGACTACTAGAACAAGATCATAAGTCAATCGTGAGACTGCATACTTACGCCTGACAATGTAAGGATAGGCCAAAGTCTTATATGGGCTTTACTTTTACATATTGTATAAAGTTATACCATGGAAAGATTGATGAATCAACATATACTTTTTTTAAATTTTTCTTTTTTAACATAGTTCACCCCAAACAAGGCAGGACGCCACTGTAGACGTAAGGGGCTACTGAGAAAAAAGAAGAGGGGAGAAGGTAGGGGGCAGTCAACCTAGATTGGGATCTGTGCAGCGAGATGTCTGTTTACATTAGTTTTAAACTTCTGCATGTCTGTACTGTCGGGGAAACAGGGGGCAGGAAGGGAGTTCCAGGGGCCAGCAACACGAGGAAAGAAGCTATTTGAGTAGAAGGCTCTCCGACATCTGGGGACCTTCACAGTGAATGAATGAGATTTAGTTGATTGTCGAGTTTGTCTAGTGAATTTACGTCGAGGGGGCACCAGAGTAGCCAGTTCATCGGAGCATAATCCATTGAAGTATTTGTAAAACAAGCACAAGGATGCTACATTGCGGCGATGGGACAGAGGCTGAAGCTTGGTTGACAGTGAGGGACCTATTAGGTTGGCGATTCTTTTTTATCTGGTCAAGCTATAAGTTTTCGCAGTGATTGTAATCAAAGAGCAACAGATTCATATATAAAATTTGTAAATATCGGAAGATAAAATTCCGTCAATGGTGTCAGTATGGAGTGTTTACATTGCAAAGAGATATAAGTTGGGAAATGCATAAGTTATAATACATATTTGAATAAAATATTTTAAAATTTAAGTTTAATGGATAGATAATAATGTAAGTTTAGATGCTAGATACTTTTAATATTAGTGAAATGCCAATGTAAGGAAAAAATTATCAAATGTTCCAAAATCATCGGTAATAAATCTTATAATTATTGGAATTTATTAACGTCCCTCTCACTGACTGGCTGCAGCCTTGTCCCTTAAGGGTCTCACGGATTGGCTGTCATGCATCCCAACCCCTACTCCCTTAGGGGTCACGTGAGTCAGCCCATAAACTTTTTAAGGTCAAGGCCAGAACTAAAGGTCATATAAGATGTGGGACTTCATTGACTACAATATGGACCAAGTAGCGAGTTTCTACGATGAACATAACCGAAGTTATCGCCTTGATTTCGACTTTCACTATTTTTGTGACCGTGACTTTTTACCCAAAATTAAATCAGTTCGAAGTTAGACCAGGACCGGTATTTTGAGCAAGTTTGTTGACGATTGGTCAAGCGATGTGGACGCAAACTAACAGTGATAAACTCGACCGACAACATAACCTCCTTGTCAATTATGCTACTTAGTTATGCAGACAAAATAATATAGGGTTCTGACGAGATTTAAGACGTCCATTCCAACCATCATCAATGGACCAGAAGTAATCTCCTCAGCATCTCCAGAAAGCATATCATTCCTGAAGCAATTCTCTGTCTGTATAAAAGTCAGATACGCCATCATATAGAGTAATGTTGTCATATCTGTGAAGGCGCTTTGACTTCGACATCTAGTGGGGAATGCCCTCTTCTTTTCTCTGTAGTCTTTCTCGCAGAAGAGATGCTGCTAGTTTTTCTTTATTCTATCGTTATTTTCAAGGTAGGTGCTCGACTGAGCTCCAATCTATGGTCCTTCCCCCCCACCTGCAAAACATTCACAGCAAAAACTTGTCGAGCTAAAAAATCACTAAAATTTGTTACTTTCTTGCTCTGTGTACCTGGAGTTAAACGGAACTTCCATGAGCAGAGTTTCTTTCCAAGAAACAATTGTCCGTCTGTGGAACGTAATTCCACAAGACTGCTTTTCAGCTGACTACAGCATGGTCGTTTTCAAGTCCAATGTTAACAAATTCTTGTTGAGCCGTCCACTTAAGTAATCAAATTCAGCCCAGATCCAACCATTGTCTGCAATCCTCAAGGTGATATTATTTACTCCTTCCCAGGAGTTAGGCACAAGGCCAGTTTTATCTTACTCCCACAAGGTAAGATGTGACCCAAGATCGGGTCGGGAAAGTGGGGTTTGAAAAGCCAGCGCCCGAGAAGTGAGCACTCTGGCCATTAAAAATTGCCTGGGCAGCCCCGTCGGCATTCCCCGGTAGGGGCGCCTCAGACAGTAAGCAATAAACTTACTCCTCCCCAAAGAGGGGAGGCAAAGCCTGGGAGGGTGGACCTCCTAGAACTGACTAGGACAGACCCATTGACCGGCGTAAATCAAGCCCCGAAGGACAAGACAATACCAGTATGGGGTGCAGTATCCATCGGAACAGATACTACACTTTGATCTTAGCCAAAAGGCCAACATCTGACACAAACCATTAAGCCTTGTCCTCATATGGTCTGTGGACAATGATGAACGGTTATTCGTTAACAATGTAATATATCAAATAAAAATCAAATCAAAGGTATAGACTTGAGTAGAGAAGAAATGGATAATAGAAAAAACAGCTCTGAATGCAAAGGAAACTTAAATAAAATGATAACATTCAATACTCAATTCATACAGGTATTAGAATAAGCTCAATGGTTGAACCTTCGGATCAAGCAGAGCCATTGCACGACAAAAATGAGAAATAGAGTTATAGCATCATATATTTCAGTTAAGTTTTATATATATATATAATATATATATATATTATAGGTGCACTCCAATGACCAAAGAAGCAATCAACCCATACCTTTCACCTGTTCTTTCATTTTCTTTGTCTTCATATTTTGTCGAACGACCACAACCATAGTTTTGTTTTGTTTTTCCAATCTTTCTCCTTGTCTTAAAACAAAATTCTCTTAATGTTTATATTTTTAAAAATTTTTTCCAAAGTTAATGGTTTTTTTATACATCCTACGTGCGTTTCGCAGCATAGTCAAGAAAGAGAAAATACAGTCTATTATTTCAGCTATGCAGCTTATCAGGGAAATAGTTCAATTCCTCTGATGTGTTATCACATTTGTGATGTTTGTATTTGCTTTTTTTGCTGTTATTTTTATACTGAATATGTTTCCTATCCTATAATTGCTTATTATTATTATTATTATTATTATTTTTACTATACTATTTATGAATTATTATTATAACTATTATTATTTACTTATTCTCTGATAAATTTGAGGTTCTAATCAATAATATATTTCTTATTATTTCATTTTATTATTATTAATATTATTATTAATATTATTATTATAAATCTATATACATGCCTTTTTATTTTTTTAAATAAAATATTTTTTGCTTCTATTTGTGATCTTTTTAAAGAAGACACAAGACCAAAGATATTGGAATTAAAAACTAAAAAAACTATCGTCTTAGAAACGATCGTACGCCTATCCATTCTTGAAACTGAAATAAATGTTATAAATTTGTATAAACTTACTTTATTATATGCATATATATATATATATATATATATATATATATATATATATATATATATATATATATAAAGATAGAAGAAATAAGAGTGATAAACATGTTCGAATGTCCAAATTAATTTCAAATTTCGATTGTTCAATGCAAGGTGTATTCTGTAATAAACCAGTGTTTATTATTCTTTCCTTAAGCCAAGGCTTTTCAAAGATCGAAATCTTATCATCAGAGGAGAAATACAGATAGATAAGTTGGCTGTAGAAAAAGCCAAAGCCTTGGCTTAAGGAAAGAATAATAAACACTGGTTTATTACAGAATACACCTTGCATTGAACAATCGAAATTTGAAATAAATTTGGACATTCGAACATGTTTATCACTCTTATTTCTTCTATCTTTATATAATTGCTATATCTCGTATATTTAGCTTAACCTTTTCACTATAGGTCCTATTTACTAAAAGTTTACTTTTGGTTTATATATATATATATATATATATATATATATATATGTGGGGAAGCAAAATTTACAATATTTTGGGGCAGGGATTTGACAGTGTATGACCGATTTGTTTATTGAAAGTTATGAGAATTTATTTGCCACAAGAAAATTTAAATAATAGAAAATGTTGTTATTCTATGAGTCCTTCTTTCTTTCTGAAACTTGCACAAGTGTCCCTCAAATATTTGAGAGACAACTTGTCCGATTCTTCTTCATTTATAGTATCCTTAAGAGAATCGACATTGCTGTGTGATGTTCTATTAGTAGCATGTTCTAAAACGCTACACATAATAATAATCCAGAGTGTTTAGAACTGGGTTAGAAGACGGCCATAAACATGATTCGCCAAAATTGCTAAAGTTGGATTTGCAGAAATCTTGTATTTTTCTAGCTGTGGGCTGAAGCACAATCCTATGTCCGTACATATTTGCCATTTTGGTAATTTGCTTTAAGCCATGGCAATACGTGGTATCTCAGAGTATTATATTAACATTGATCTTTTCATTAGCTTTGTAGAATTTTATAGGCATTTTTATTCCATCGGAACCACAACACCAAAAGCCATAACTTGAGCAGGATGTTTTGTTCTGAATGTCCTCATAATCTCAGCTGTCGATTTTGTGATAAATCTCCTTTCTGCGGTTCAGAATAGCATCGAGAATGAAGATCTTTTCATCTGAAAAGATTGTTACAATGGAGAACTTTTTTTGAACCATGTAATAATTTTATTGCACCTTTCCAATCTCTTTTCCTTCATAGCTGTTGTTAACAAGTGTTTTGGTGATCTTGTGTAAGATTTTAACTTTAAATCATATTTTACTGCATTTCTAATAGTTTAATTGCCATTTTTCTCATGGATTTGTTTGGATCCTTTAGGATTTGGGATTTGAGAGCTTTGTTGATTCCTCCACTTCCAATTCCTCGTAATAGTTTTGCTCATAGTCATTCTGTTCTTTAAATTATAAACAGTCTTTATAACACTAACTATTCTTGAAATCTCCTTTTGTGTGACGAGTGCATTCAGCAAATCACACTCTTTGACGTTTGCTTTCCTAGTTACTCATATGGGAAAACATTTCTGAAAAGTTATGCATAATAGTGTTAGTTATGATTCTCACATCAATATATGCTAGGTTTCACAACAATTGAGTTAGTATCTGTTGAGAATGAGATGACGTCCAATGTTAGACGTAGCGAAATATATAGTAAAATATTTATCTCAGGCTGGCGGACTGATCGGAGTCAGACGTCAATCGTTAGTATCCGGGCAAGGTGTTTGTGGTAAAAATGCCAGACTGCAAACAGTAATATCGTAGGTTCGATCCTTGCCTTAGTTAGCCATGTTGATGACGTAAAAATTAATTTATATATATATATATATATATATATATATATATATATATAAATAAAGAAAATAATTACACGTCCTATTAAAAAGGGCGACAATGCAATATTCTTTATCGCTTAGGAAGTGGAAAAATACTAAGAAAACAGCTATGTTTCTACCGCCATTAAAAACAATTTGGAAGGGTTCTTTCCAAATATGATCTACGGTTAAGATCGGATTCTAACTCTGCCTGGTGAGATCTCAGTTTATAATAGCTGTTGATCGATAACATCGACATGCCAGTGTCGCAGATTTTGTACATGTCTGTGTAAATAAAAATAATCATATATATAACTCAATTTCGGTGTGTATGTGTTTGTGTGTGCCCTATAGAAAAAAAGGTTAGAGAATGTACATAAAATTTAAAAATATATTCCTATGTAAAATTAACTGTGAAGATAATGAAAGTATTCCCGAATCTCTATAGGAGTCTATGGAGCAGATCTCGTCAGGAGGGGGCGGGGGCGAGATCCTCAGCCATAATTTGGAAATAAAACATGTATTCTTTCGTAGCATTCTTTCGTAGCATTCTTTCGTAGCATTCTTTCGTTGCATTCTTTCGTTGCATTCTTTCCGCTCGGCATTTTATTTCAAAATTAATTTACGTTTCTTAACCTTCTTTTCGGACTAGAGAGGGGGTGGCAATAAACTCGGAAAGGGTGGTTTTAGTAGTGCTTGGAGGTATCCTTAATTTTATTTGGGTGGTTTCAGTAGCACTCAAAACGGGAACAATAAATGTAAGATTACAGTTTTACATTTGGTAAGTGGTATATAGTAATCCAAAAGTGCTCAACATCTTAGATAGAGAAGGTGTGTTTAAACGTAGTGTTCTCCGAGAGAAAGCACTTCTTTTGATAACTCGGTGTTGCCCGGAAGCCATAATAGTAATAATACAGTATTATTTTTGTTATGTAGTATAAGTTAATACAAAGTGCTCAATATCATAGATAGAGCAAGTGTGTTTACTCAGCGTTTCCCAGGAGTCATCCATATCCTAGATAGAACAATCCTACATAGAGCAGGTGTTTTTAAAACGCTGCGTTGCCTGGTGAAATATTCTCACTGTATTTTGTTATACTATTGTATATCAGAAAAGGTACTTTGCGTTGCTCGGGAGTCAATGTCAGTGTTCAGTATCCTAGATAGAGCAGATATGTGCAATAATACAGTAATGCATTTTCAATGTGGTATATATGCTTGATGGAGAAGGGGAAGACAAGAAACTCAGCGTTGCCCGTGAATACACTAAAATTAATATAGGTTTCATTATATTATTAAGGGGAGAGGGAAGATAAGAAACTCAGCGTTGCCTGGGAATACACTAAAACAAATATAGATTTTATTATATTTTTGAGGAAGTGGGCGGGGAATAAACTCAGTGTTGACCGGGGGGCAATAACTTTAAAACTGAAAGCTCAGGTGAATGACTTATATTATTATTTTCGATTCATTAAAACAAGGGAGAGGAATGGGTTGGGTGGAGGTGAAAGAGGTGTGGAGGAGAGGGATGTGGGAAAATGGAGAAGGGGAAAAGAGAGAGAGAGAGAGACGGGTTGAGATAGCGAGATAGGAGTTTTAATATAAATATTTTACACACACTTTTCAACCTCTTCTATTGTGTTTTATGGCTTCGGCCAACGCCGGGTAGACCTGATATATATATATATATATATATATATATATATATATATATCAATGTCTGTATGTTCCCTATAGAAAAAAAAGGGTAGAGAATCTACATAAAATCTAAAGTCTATTCTTATGTAAAATATAGTGAGGGAGACAATGGAAGAATTCTCAAATCTCAAAAGGGCCTATGAGGACATAACCCTAACCCTAAAACTTCAAATATATCTTATTTTCATAAAATTTAAAGTATATGTATAAAGTTTTCCGGGGAAGACAATGGAAGTGGTCCCGAATCTCTACGTTATTCCCACCTGTAAGTGATTCATTAAAACAGAACCATCTCAAAACTTCGAATACGTATATCCGATTTTAATGAAATTTAAACCATGTATATATGACACTAATTCAGTTTTCCAGCATTTCAGCTTCTTCCGACTATATTAGGGGGAGAAACGGAGTAGGGATGGGGGGGGGGGGTCATTAAAACAATAAAAGTAATATGATGTCATGACCGTAGTGAAAAAGTACATAGTAATGATCCTCGTTCAATCCCGAGAAACGTCGGGTCTACCCGCTAGTATACTAATAAAAATACATATTTTATAATGAGATTTAAATTTTACTACAGTTATAGAAGCGCCGTTATAATGAGATAACTTCGAAATGTGAGAATCAAGTTAACATGACGCGAAATTTTGAAATGAAATATTTATTAAATCATTTTTTTTTTTTTTATATCCAAATTTTCGGTTTTATAAACCTTCCTCATGGGACAGACAATATTTTCTTTTTTTTCTTCTTTTATTTTTCATAATCGAAACTTACGGCTTTAGCCGAAGATGTGACATTGCTAATCACTTTTTCCTGATTCAAACAATCTAACCAGAGTTCAATGGTGACTCAGTGGGTCACATTTTTTTTTTTAATAGTTTAGTAGTATGTGATCACATTGAAGTAATGAAATTATAAAGGAGTCTGCAACCTGGGTAACGCCGGGCACCTCGGTATTATAGCTGTAAGCTATAGTGCACACCGCGTTGATATTGTTGGAATGCATATGATTTCTATTTTCAGATTGACAACTTTCTTTTTTTTTGGGGGGGGGGGATAATTTTACTATTTAATTACTGAGGATAGGGTGAGAAGTAAACGTATGTACTTATTCGTTACTTTATATTATTTTATATTATTTTATATTATTTTATATTATTTTATATTATTTTATATTATTTTGTATTATTTTGTATTATTTTGTATTATTTTGTATTATTTTGTATTATTTTGTATTATTTTGTATTATTTTATATTATTTTGTATTATTTTGTATTATTTTGTATTATTTTATATTATTTTGTATTATTTTGTATTATTTTGTATTATTTTGTATTATTTTGTATTATTTTATATTATTTTATATTATTTTATATTATTTTATATTATTTTGTATTATTTTGTATTATTTTGTATTATTTTATATTATTTTGTATTATTTTGTATTATTTTGTATTATTTTATATTATTTTGTATTATTTTGTATTATTTTGTATTATTTTGTATTATTTTGTATTATTTTATATTATTTTATATTATTTTGTATTATTCGTACGACTGTTCTTATCTTCGATGTTATGCTTACAACGTTTGAGTCGATGTGACCGCTTCTTCAAGTGCATCTTGTCGAACTCGGGAATCTGTACGGAATGTCGAACGGAACCCTTTATTTAATCCATGGCGGTTAACCCCAGAAAACTATCAGTTAGAACAGATTATTACGCTGTATATATTTACAGCCGTGGAGGGTCCGTTCGAAATTCCGTACAGATTCCCGAGTTCAACAAGGCGCATCTGAAGAAACTCGGAGATTACAGCGAACGAAACGTTGTGAGAATAACATCCAAGATGAGAACAGTAGTCCGAACAATACATGAAATGAATGGGTAGAATAACTTGTATGGAATAGAATAGTCGCTGCGAGAATAATGGCGGCCGAAAAGAAAACGAACAAAGAGAAGTAATTCATTTCTAAAAATCAAAAACGATCCGTCTTGCGTCCATACTCAATTAACGGAGGGAGGGAGGGAAGCAATTCAATGGATTAACCCTGGCTGTTTAATCAGTTTTGTCATAGTTATATTAACTAAGTAACACATTTCATGTATATATATATATATATATATATATATATATATATATATATATAGAGTCTAAAGAAGCTTTGAGTTAGACAAAAAAAAGGGGGAAAATGCAGTTTAAATTCCCAGAGAAACTAACTAAATCCAAAATAGTGCAGACTTAACATTCGTTGGAAAATTCATAAATAAATAAAGAGTTATTTCTTTTTCATCACAATACACGTATACAAGTTGTGAATACTCATCTCGAAATTTCGAAACAGAGTTGAAATAATGTTTATCTGGCTGACAAATATTATCCATTTCATTTTTTTTTAATAACGTGTGCGGGAAGTCTGAATGTGGGAAGACGATTTTTATATTTTTTTTATATCATGCTTCAGTGAACTTTCCTTTCATATATGCATGATTTCAATAAATGATATTCTTAAAGAGAGCAAAATGCAGACTGAATTGATACTGTAATTTTCTTATTCAACTCGTTGAAAAAGTAGCCAAACCCGTTTTTATGATGAAAAACTTTCCGTTGGGAAAATTTTAGAATTTTCTATAAAACTAGCAGAATACCCGCTCCAGGACGGGTATAAGCAATACATATATAATTAGTTTTTAATGCTATTTTTTATTTATTTATTTTGGGGGTCATGGTAAGATTTCGGTGCCCCCCCCCCCCAAATAGAAAAGTTTACAAATAAAATAATAATAATGTGTCACTTTATTAACCCTGTTTCCTAGAATATATATTCCATAATAATATAGGACAATGAAATTACAAATGAATAACACCAAAACATTTATTATAAACGGTTTAAAAAATACTTATGCAAATTAGGCATACAAATAGCTGTGTTAGAGACTTTGCTTTCTACCACATACATACATACACACACACACACACATACCTGGCACGCTAGGAAGTAAGTGTAGTATCTGTTCCGATGGATACTGCACCCTATAGACGGGTGTCGTCTTGTCCTTCGGGGCTTGATTCCACCTGTCTGTGGGGTTGTCCTGTGCAGTTCTAGGAGGTCCACCCTCCCAGGCTTTGCCTCCCCTCTTTGGGGAGGAGTAAGTTTATTGCTTACTGCCTGAGGCGCCCCTACCGGGGAATGCCGACGGGACTGCCCAGGCAATTTTTAATGGCCAGAGTGCTCACTTTCTCGGGCGCTGGCTTTTCAAACCCCACTTACTCGACCCGAGCTGTGGTCACATCTTACTTGTGGGAGTAAGATAAAACTGGCCTTGTGCCTAACTCCTGCAGAGGAGTAAATAAATAAATATATATATATATATATATATATATATATATATATATATATATATATATATATCAGTATTTCAAAATATGTTGTATTATTGATTTAAATAATGAGGCGTTTTGATGGGAATAGAGGTGTGATAAATGAAAAAGACTTTCGCATTTATTCATTTAGATAACTGTACGAACCCGACGTTACCCGGGAATCTTAATTTAATTTTTGTTTCGCTTTCATTTGTGTTTTTTTAATCGTTTTTTTTTTTTTAAATAGGATTTTGACAGTTAAGTTTAATTATGACGGTATCGTTTTGCTTATTCAATGATTATTTGAACCAAATTGTTATTAAACTATAACTCATTTTGTTAATAGCGATAAACTTATTAGATGTAAATAGCTTCCAAAACTTTAATAGTTTAGTATATAAGGGTTTGCTCAGAATTTTAAAGCCAGAAAGAACTTTCTACTCGACAATTTATATGCTTTCAAATTTCGAGGTTCAGGAAATAATTCAGTTTGTTTTTTTCAACTTTTAGAAAAAGATGGTTACTATTACCGATATAAATATATACATATGACGTGAAAATGCAGAAGCCAAGTATTTTGGTTCAATCGTGCTCTAAACCAAAAACATTCATTTTCTAACCTGCCCGTTTAAGAAACGATAAAAAAAAAACAACTTTAATACGAAATATTCACGTGTGTCAGTTTCCGGTGTCAAACGAAGCCAAACGAAATGAATTTCATTTAAACTTATCACAACGGTTGACACCATCTGACCCCTCCCCTCCCTACTTTGCACATTTCGGATCAGCAAACAACTTGAAAAGAAAATACCGTTGAGAAATTAGTAAAGAACTACTTATTTTGCTTTTTTTCTACTCATTTGCGTTTAAAAAATCAGTATTTAAAGTTTTAAGTCGATTTAATCTACCGCAAATTGTTTTGAGATATATAATCCGTGTTCAGCCATTTTGGAATCTAAGGAGTGGAAGAAAGTACGTATCCGGATCGTCTGTATTTTCAAACCAGGCTTACTCGCTTCCGTTCCGGTTATGTATGTACTTCCTTTCCTCAGATTCAAAATGGCTGAACGCGGATTATAAATCTCAACACTATTACGGTACAGTAAATTGGCTTAAAAGTTCTTTTTAAATATTAATTTTTAAAAACTGATATAGGTCATAAATCTCTTTCTCTCTCTCATATATATATATATATATATATATACATGGACGGCGGCACCGGGGGGGGGGCAGGCTCAAGCCCCCCCCCCACAACACACACACTTTTTTACTCCCCCCCTCCACTTTACGGTCATCAATAATGAAGTTATATATGCATGTGTTTAACCGGGCCCCCACTTTTTAGGAGACCCCCCACACTTTTATAACTGTCCCGCCGGTCCTGATATATACATGCATACATACAGTTTATATATCACTTGTTACAAGGCGTGTAAGTATTTTTACACGTGGAAAATTACACTTCAATAAATTACTCAACTATATGATTTCGATCTTACATAACCGGAAAATTGAACCCAAAACATCTGTTTGACTAATATTTTGTTCGTTGTATGCAAAGAACTTTATCAAAATAACTCACCAACATTTTTTTTAATCAATTTTATTCAAGAGGGGTATTTATTTTGTCGGGGTTAATACCCGCATGTTCTTCCACAACATTTTATCAAGTGTGTGTATTGATGTGAAAGAATATAACTGACATAATATGACGAAAATATAATTGAATAACTTTGAAAAACCAAATGTAAAAAATTGGGTAGAAAATGTATTCGTGTATATCAGTTTTAATAGATTAATATTTATGTGTGAAGCTCGTATGTCATAGTTATCCACGAGTCAATATTTTCTGCCCATTATTCTATACAAATAACCATTAAGATTGAATTTACAATGTTTGGCACAGATATTTATTTTGACTTTGAAGAAGTGAGGATCCGAGCGTTGGTGGTGAAAAGAGAGAAGTTTGGTTTTAGAGGCGTTAAAAGCAACAAGCCATTTCTTCCCCATTGCAGAAAGATTTTAATCATCAATGCTCTTCGTAGTGCTGCCATAGATAGTTGTATCGCCTGCATAGATGTCAACAAATGATCTTAGATAATATATGAAATAGTTTGTTTTTTTACGAATTTACCAACGGTATTTTCTGTAATAAAATAATTCATATCGGTAATAGTTATGTTTACCACAGAGAGTAAAATAGCTGACTTGTTTATAAAGAAACCGAAATACATGCTGGTGGATTTAATTTTGTAAAAATCTCATTTAAAGAAAGGAAATCTTGACTGAATTGTATTTTATACCAGTTATGGTAAGATTATTTTAGGAGGAAAAACGAAGATAAACTTTTTATAAGATTACTGTAAGAAAAGATTGGTTAAAAATTAGTTAAAAATATTAAAGACGAAGAAAATATGTAATTACAGGAAAATGTGTTAACTTAAAACTAATACTTGAGGTTTTTTACTCTCTCTCTCATTATATATATATATATAAGATTTTGTTACATTCCAAAGGCCAATATTTTATTTATCTTACGAAACATTTTTCAAAATAAACACTTTTGGTACAATTTCACGGTTCCGCTTCGTTCAGTAGGAAACAAACCGACATTTGTCTGTCAATATCGGATCTTTCCTATCTGAATTCATCAGAAAGACAATAAGTTATTAATTCGACTATTTATAGGTTGTGATGTGACAAAAGTAAAAGGTCCAAAATTCACATCAAACTCACATCGAATGCCCTTCCATCCGCAGCGTCTCTGAAATCACAACCTCGGGCAGGCAGCCATATTGTAATTGGAAGCAGAGCTAAGAGAAATACGCACGACACGTAGACCGAAGATCTTTTATGAGGGACTAATATTATATATATATATATATATACTAGCCGGCGTTACTCGGGATATTTTAAAAACTTATACAGAAAAAGAAATAATATTTTAGTCATAATGGAGACAAATATTTGTTTAATATATATTTATATAAAAAATATGAGTTATTCCCCTCGCTGATTTATATTTTTCCGTCATAATAATTTTTTTTTCTATTTGAGCAGTTTCTGGGCGGAATTAAATAATTTTTGTAAGAATAAATTGCAGCGAAACATTATATTGCCAATAACATGGTACAACGATAACGAATGAAGTTAGTCAGAATCAAAGATTGGCTTGCCAAATTCAATACTATTTAGGTCAAACTTTAAAAATCTAACACGATGACTTTATATAGATAAGAAGCTTATCGATTTTTAAATTATTTTTTTAAATATATAAGTTTAACTAATTGTATTGAAGAAATTAATCAAATTAAATTATTTAAAAGTACGTATGATATATATATAAATAGAATACTTATCTTAGGACGAGTAACATTAATTTTCTGAACAGATCAGTTTTTCATCACTTTTATGTCCGTTTACGAATATTAAAATAAAGATGTAATGATACTAAACCGTATGCCTAGAATCCCTATTCTAATTCTGATAAAAATTAGTTACATGATATTGATTATAGAAAATGTCTAAAATTCAGGGAATCATGCTTAATTGGAATCTAATGACTATGGATCAAATTTAATGCAAATCTGAAATATTTGAATTTTCAAATGAGCAGTTTTGCCTATATCATGGCCCCTAAAACTCCCTTAAAATACCCCAAAGAAACTGAAATTTGGGTGATATTTATTATGTCTAATACCTATTGTTTAAAATTTCACAAAAATCGGGGGGGGGGGGTCTGAATTTTTACGAAGAGTTTCCACCCCCTTTCGCATAAAACTAAATTAAACTAAATATAGCCCACATGTCGACCGCTTACGCCTAGTAAATGTGTTCCAAAATCTATAATGATCGGTTAATTAGTTTAGAAGTGAATCATGTAGATGCAAATATATATAAACATACCTAACTTTATAAATATAGAGAGTAGGTGCACCTACCCGGCGTTGCCCGGGATGCAGTAACATCAAGACAGATTTTAATTTTGATTTGTTTGCACATCCTTAAACTTGTACAGAAAAAAATAAATAAAGTTTTACTCATACGAAAGACATGTGTTTATATACTTAAAAATATGAGTTATTCCCCTTGCTGATTTTTATTTTTTCGGTCATAATTGACAAATGTTTCCATAGTATCAGTTGTCTGAGCGGGATTACATAATTTTTTAATAAAAGTAAACTGTAGCTACGTACGTTATTTTATTACCAATAACATGATACACCAATAACAAAAAAAAATTGGCTAGTCAGAATCAAAGTTTGATGTGTCAGCTTAAATGCTAATTAGATCCAATTGTTAAAGTCCCACAAGATAACTTTTTATGTTAGATAAGAAGGCAATAATAAATAAGCTGATCGATTTTTAACGAATTATGTATTTATATAGGACTTCTGTGAAAGTTAAATGCATTTGATTACGGTGGGGTTTTTTGGAGGGGGGGGGGTCATGAAATTAACTGCATTACATTATTTGAGATTGTTTATTAGTTAGAAGATAAACAAATGCAACAAAAAGTACTTGCCTGTGGGTATACCTTTGGTTGCTGAGGTTTCGCTAGTGTGTGGGTGGAAGACACATTACCAATTGCCTAGTGAAAGACGAAGAAATATCATTTAGAGAAAATATGATTAAATACAGTTTGCTTTAGTGTTTCGAAGGGTAAAGTATATCTATATAAAATAAGTAAATTGTATTGACAACTTTTTAAGACAACGAAAGATAAAGAGTTTGTAAAGAAATGCGAGTTCAAAAAGTCCTTAACACAAAGATACTTCTTACTTGGAAGCTAAGCTTTATTCAACTAAAAACTGTTTTACAAATAGTGTCGCACATGGCGAACTTTAATACCAGTCGCCTGGGCGACTTCTGGTTCCGGTGGTGTGTATAGAAGCCTATACGCAAGTACTACAAATACGTGGTGTGTATGGAAGCCCATATGCAAGTACTATAAATACATGGTGTGTATGGAAGCCCATACGCAAGTACTACAAATACGTGGTATGTATGGAAGCCATATGCAAATACTGCAAATACGTAATATTACACTTAGTAAAAGAGTTGTTTTTCATATAAGGAGAAAGAAAGCTGACATGCTCATTTCGTCTGATGTCGCGTGCGTTTACATATGTGTCAATGGGATAGGTATGAAGATGTGGGTGCGATGTGTGTGAGCCTGTTTTGTTAGTGAGTGAGTATATGTATTAACTTGTGAGAAAGAGAGTTCGGTTAGCAGTGTATATTGCTGCTGTCATGTTAAGTAGTGCCTGAAAGTCCCTCGTTTCTTCTGTCGATATGCCCTCGACACCCTGCGCCAAGGCTATTTTGTGAAGGCCGTTTTACATGCGTCAGCAATGAAAGAACGCCGGAAAAAGTGTGACAGACAAACATTCTATTTTCTTCTTCTAAAGAGTCACCACTTATCAAGGCCCAAATGCCACTCGAGAATAAGGTAGAAGTATGTGTGTTTGGAACTGAATATTTATTGCGCCGTGATTGATCGAAAGAAACTGCTGATTTGAGCTTTTTTCCAATCAAGAGTCAATGCGTAAAACAACATTCACTGCTGCTATTACTTCAAACAACAACATTCACTGCTGCTGTTACTTCAAACAACAACATTCACTGCCGCTGTTACTTCAAACAACAACATTCACTGCCGCTGTTACTTCAAACAACAACATTCACTGCCGCTGTTACTTCAAACAACAACATTCACTGCCGCTGTTACTTCAAACAACAACATTCACTGCCGCTGTTACTTCAAACAACAACATTCACTGCCGCTGTTACTTCAAACAACAACATTCACTGCCGCTGTTACTTCAAACAACAACATTCACTGCCGCTGTTACTTCAAACAACAGTTGTAAAATTAAAGTTTTTATTTTATTAAATTATTTGGATTATTCGGACTAGTGTTATTTCCACGACGCTTCGGGTGTATCTTTTCGAACTCGGGAAGCTATTACGGAATTTCAAACTGAATCCTTTTGTTTCATTCACGGGGTAGATAGTTCTCATTTCGTCAGTCATAACCGGGTAGAATTGTTACTTAGCATGGGTGGAACCTTCGCCATCCATCCCCCGAAGACTGTCATTTAAAACTGGCTGTTAATCAACCAACGCCTTTAACCGTTGTGTCACGGGTTCATGTGGACAATTCTTAGTATGTATTTTGGGAGATTTAACCTAATTTTGTTTATATTGTAGTACTACTTATATATATATATATATATATATATATAACTCAGTAGAATACAACATTCATGACCTAATTAATACTTTGTAATCATGCTCCAAAAATTCAACATGAACAAATATCATTGTGCACACACGTTTCAGAAATTCTTTTTTAATAATCTTATCTTCAGCACAAAAAAATCTTTATCAATTCGTTAAAGGCAAAACTAACAATGTAAAATGATCACAACCAATTATTTTTGTTTTATGTGTTTGTGATCATTTAACAATTCCATTTTTAGTTTTACCGGTAACGAATTGATAAAGAATTTTTTGTACTATATAAACTCCATACACATAAAACAAAAATAACCAGGTTTTGTGCGGAAGATGTAATTATGGACAATTAAAAAAATTGCCTGTAACTAATTGATAATTTTTTGTACTGTATAAGCTCCATAAAAATATAAAACAAAAGTAACCAGTTTTTGTGCTGAAGATGTAATTATGGACAATTAAAAAAATTGCCTGTAACGAATTGATACTATATAAACTCCATACACAAAAAAGAAAAAATACATAAAGATGACACTTTTCAGTTATATCATAAAAATCTAATGTACCCTGATTATAAACTCGACGAAGAAGCAATAACTACACATAACTTACATATATACGTTTAAAAAATGCCAAGTTCAAAGCTCAGGAAAACTAGAAGATAATATCAATAGAGAAAGAAGATAGAGAGAAAAGAAAAGGAAAAAGAAGAAGAAATAGAGAAAAGTCAGGCGAAAATTTAGGTTAGACTTTCCAATATTTATTCTTTCCTTTTCTTGGTACTTTGTTAGATTGAAACCTGCGCTAAAAGTCCTTCGGCGTCGGTGCTTTCCGGCGTTTTACGTTAAACGCCGGAAAGCCCCGAAGCGGTTTGTCAATGAAACTGCGAGAAAATGAATAACTGATTGAAATGAATAAGCAGACGACATCTAAACGTGATAATTGAATTTTTGACGTTTGCAAACGAGCCTGTCCTAACCCTAATTTCTAACCCTAATTCTTAACCCTGCCCAAACCCCAACGAAAGCAACACCAATAATAAGTAAAAACAAAAAATAATAATTTTCGTAAAATTAAAAAAAACAAAACACTTATTTGATTAACTTTTTAATTTAAACACTTGTTTGAATCACTTATTTCTTCGTTAAAAAATAAATATTTATTTCATACAAAATTTTTTTGCTGTAATTTTTTGCATACTTTTTCCCCACTCGTAAATCTTGCCTTGTTTGTGCTTTTTTTTGGACGCAGGTAAGTCAACGGATTTTTCACTCGGCACTCTCCGGCATTTTACGTAAACATCCGGAAATTACCGACGCCGAGGCACTTTTAGCGCGGGGCCTAATGTAAAAAAGCACCGTTTTCTCTCTATATCTTCCCCCCTCCTTTACTGATATTATCTCCTACCACGCCCCTACACTTAACTTTAATTTAACGTCAATTTTCTTTCTTTCTTTTCTTCTTTTTTCTCCCTTACTTTTTCTCCATTTCCTTTCTCCTCATTTAAATTAGATTTTAAATTATATCATTTTGATTTTTCTGTTCGACTACCAACTTCAATTCTATAAATCTTGCCTGCCAAGGAAGCTATATAAATGGCAATTACTTTATTTATATATTAGTCTCCTACGAATTCTTTAAATATTTTTTTGGTGAGTCACTCATTTTGTTATTAACTGATTTTTGGTTTTGGATTTCATTCTAATGTAGCCTCTCATACTTCGGATTTTATTATCTAGACTCTATTGGATGATAACTCAATGCTCACCTAATCTCGGATTGATCCCCTGGATAATTACATGGACACATTGTATCTACTACCCAGCTTTCATTGAGGATGTCTTTTGTTTACAACTTTTATATTTTCAAATTTATGCTACAGTAATAAATTAATTAACTGATTTTTATCCTCTGATGAAGAGAGCTTAACTTTGAAAATCCATGGATTAAGGATTCTTTTTATATTCATTGTTGGAATATCAGATGAATTAATACATACTGTGAGTTATTCAATTTTTATTCTCATCGTCTTTGTGTTCTTATATTAATGCTCTATCCATTATATCGAGCACCCTCTTACCACGATAGGATCTAAGATAAAGATAAAATATTTATCTTTATTATTTCATATATATAGATATATATATATAGCTCGTTGTAAATAAAAAACATCGAGCACTCTAGTAGCTGACAATGTTTATATAAAAAGCATTGAGATATCACTTGCTAATGGTGTCTGCCTCGTGGTCAGAATCGCTGACTATCAACTAATGGCCGTAGGTTCGATCCCGGCTCGGGGCGGATTCTAGTCTAGCCACACTGAAGAGCTGTGATACGGCGAAACAGTATCTGGGATGACACATACACACATATATATATATATATATATATATATATATATATATATATATATATATATAGTCTAAAGAAGCTTTGAGTTATTTTAAACAAAAAGAGAAAAAAAAGAGAAAAAAAGAAAAAAAAGAGAAAAAAAAGAGAAAAAAAAGAGAGAAAAAAAAAAAGAAAAAAAAGAGGGAAAAAATATATATATATGTGTGTGTGTGTGTGTTATAATGGAGGAAATCCGGGTATGAGAGCTCAATGTCATAAACAGAGCAAGAATAAACAGCTTGATTATGTAATTCCGTGTTATTATACTTCATTTTATATATATATATATATATATATATATATATATATATAGTAGTCTTACTATTGATTGCCGTCATTCCGTACCCAATTGAACTGGGCTAAATACTGTTTTGTGTGTAACTGCAGAGGTTTATTTCTGTTTTATTATCATTTCACTAATGGAATGTTGATTATTTTGTCCACCCATAACAAAGAAAAGAAAACATCCAATATGGCGGACACACCAGTTAGCTGGTCTGTTTAGAAAAATAGACAAACAAGAACTGCTATTCTTAAGATGCGTCCATTCAAGATACGCGGTTAGCGATGGAAATTCTTCTTCAAACTTAAACGTAACAGACCAACGGACAAAGCAGAAACGACAAGCAGCATATTTTTGCTAGTATATCACTACCCCCCCCCCCCCCACCCACCCCAAGGAGATGCTAATCTCTGGGAGGATGGTATCATGACCAGACAAATACTACACTACCCCCCCCATCCTCAAAAGTGAGAAGGTAATGCATTGGAGAATAGTATCATGACGAACGAACAGACATACATTACACTAGCCCAAATGAGGAGGCAATATCTGGGGTGACGATCACATTACAACAGAACAGATACTTCACTACACCCTTACCTCAAAAAGGAGAAGGTAATGTCTGGGATGATCGTATCATGGCAACAGAACGTATACTACAACCCTCCATGTATTGAGCATTGAAAGATAGTACATTAGGCTGAAATAGTACATTAAACTAAATTGAGCATTAAAAGGCAGAACAATAGTACATTAATAGAAGTAATAGTATAGGTTTGGCTTCAGACAAACAGATACGAAATCTCCATTAGTAATAGATTAAGTCGGTTTTCTCATTGAGTCCTCAAAGAAAAGAAAAAAAGACAAACAAAAGAAGAAAAACAGAAAAAAAGAGAAAAAAGGTGGGAAGGGAGAAAAAAAGGAAAAAGAAAAAAGGAAAGAAAAAACAGACAAACAAAAGAAGAGGAAAAACAGAAAAAAGAAAAAAAAAAAAGAAAAGTAAAAAAAAAAGAAAAAAAAAAAGAAAAAAAAAGAAAAATGAAAAAAGAACAGAAAAGCGAGACTCAGCCTGCAATCATCAATCGAGTGTAGCCTGTGTAGGCTGTGGAAGCCCTTCGTAAAATTTCAGATACCTCCAATTTTTATGAAATGTTAACAATACGTATTACACATCAATTAATAAATCTTCCGCAAATGTCAGTTTCTTTGGAGTATGTCAAATGGTGTGTAGGGGGTGGGATAACATGGAAACTATTAAAAAATTAAAATATTCCATATTTGATCTATAGTCATTATACACCAATTAAAGAAGAGTCATTGAATTTTAATTTCTTCTTAAGAGCCCTTAAGCGTAAGCGTTAAATTTTATACATTTTCTAGAATCAAAATGATGTCATGAATTTTGATCAAAATTGGAATAAGGATTCTAGACATAAGGTCTAGTATCATTATCTCTTAATTTTAATCTTCGTAGGGGGTCATAACAACGGTGAAAAATTGTTCTGTTCGTGGGGAATTAATTTTACCCACCCTGGGACGAGTATTCTTCTAATTATATATATATATATATATATATATATATATATATATATATTAGTTTTGAGATATATAAAGAATATGTATATAAAACCAAAATTATTATTCAAGTTTAAACGTATACTTGCGTATTTTATGTTCATTAGAAGAGTTTCAAGCCCTTATATACGGACATTTCAAAGTAATAAAATACTTATCAGAGTGAAACAACTTGTAAATTGCTAAAATGTCATTGGATGTATAGCACACTGGCAATTCACGTTTGTTTATTTCCCCGTCGCTCTCTCTGTTTATGAACTGTCAAAGATAATCAAGAAAGGATATGAATAAAAGATGGGGATAAATTTACAAATAGTTCATTATGAACAAGAAGGAATCTCACCACATTTAACCCGTAGTTCGAGAGAAAAAGATATGTGTGTGTGTGTGTGTATATATATATATATGTGTGTAACTAAGTTGATAACAGGCCGTCATTTACAGCGTAATGCAACACTCGAGGCCACGCCTATTGAGTGCTCTCGACAGCCTGCTTATATGGCCGCTAACTTTGCCATTAAAGACGTTAATTTACTCTTCCATTTCTATGGCAATGCGTGGTGAACACATCGGTACGCGCTCTGACTACTGAGTTAAAGATGACTTTCGTATTGGGGTTCGAACCGTGTGCCCGGCAGGGATTGTCGCCTCCCATACGGATGAGTGCAGGTTTTGGCATGAAACACATGTGTATATGGGTTAATTTTAATTTTATTTTATATAGATAGGTTAATTTATATAGATAGGTCAATTTATATAGATAGGTCAATTTATATAGATAGGTCAATTTATATAGATAGGTCAATTTATATAGATAGGTCAATTTATATAGATAGGTCAATTTATATAGATAGGTCAATTTATATAGATAGGTCAATTTATATAGATAGGTCAATTTATATAGATAGGTCAATTTATATAGATAGGTCAATTTATATAGATAGGTTAATTTATATATTTTTTAAATATTTAACTACGTTCTTGGCCTTTTGGCTAAGATCAAAGTGTAGTATCTGTTCTGGTGGATACTGCACCCCATAGACTGGTATTGTCTTGGCCTTCGGGGCTTGATTTACGCCGGTCAATGGGTCTGTCCAGTTCAGTTCTAGGAGGTCCACCCTCTCAGGCTTCGCCTCCCCTCTTTGGGGAGGAGTAAGTTTATTGCTTACTGCCTGAAGCGCCCCTACCAGGGAATGCCGATGGGGCTGCCCAGGCAATTTTTAAACCCCACTTTCCCGACCCGACCTTGGGTCACATCTTACTTGTGGGAGTAAGATAAAAACTGGCTTTGTGCCTAACTCCTGAAGAGGAGTAAATAAATACTACCTTTTTCATGATTCAAACAATGTCACCCGAGCTCAATGGCTGATCCAACGGGTCACAATTTTTTTTTCCAGTATTTACATATTTTCGTCTATAAAAAAAAATATGAAACAGCTTTAAAGTGTGAGGTCATCACACACCTAATATTCATTTTTAAAGTTTTCTTTTTTTTATATATAATGGAGTCATATAAATTCTGTTACGGTATTATGTCTAATGTGTTTGTGCTTTTCTGTTTGCATATAAAAGAGATAAAATCATTGAGGCAAGACATGTTTCACTCCGTTGGATTTGTATTGCGGCGAGGTCATGGCGTCCCACGTGTTGGAAAACTTTCGATCCACGTGTTGCAACAGCTGCGCCAATCGACTCGCGACGTTCACTGATGGAAATTTCCACCGCTGGTGCCTGTTGTCAGCATTCAAAAAAAGTTCAGATTTGGGGAGGGGTTGCGCCTTAGGAATTTCAGGTGAACTTTTCTAAACCTGTATTCGACATCACATACCGACCGTGAACATGGGCGTAGCATGAAGGAGTGGCGTACCGGTAAGATCACCTCAGGTTCTAAGAAGCAATTGATTCTAGAGTTATTATTTAGCCTTCAGAAGGTTACTCACAAGATCATGTGAGTATTGAAAAGCCAGCGCACTTGGAGAAAAGCACTCTGAACTACAAAAATGCCTGAGCATCCCCATCTGCATCTCCCGGTAGGGAAGCCTCAGGCGATTAGCAATAACTTAACCTCTTCTTAAAGAGGGAAGGTAAAACCTGGGAGGATAGACCTTATAGAACTGAACAGAACCATGCCTCAGCATGACAAAGAAAGGTTACCAGCTTCAAAATTGGCCAAACTCTACTGGACTGATTGTCGAAGACGTATTTTCGACTTGGTATGGACAGCCTCTTCGCGTTTCAATGTTTGGCTTGAAGGCATACTTTAGCAGGAATGCGATATTATGTTAATAGCGTACCAGTACTGTAAAATAAGAATAACGGCATATCTTACTCATTGTTTCTATTTATTGCATAACTACACAATCCGTGGAACACTAAGGAGCTCTCAAACAAACCCTAGAATCGTAACACGTCATCAGTTTGTGTGTTGATTACAAATCTGCATACAACAGAGTTCAATTGTTTTTATTTCATTGTGGTTTTAAATCTCCCCCCAAATAAAGTTATATTTATAGGACGTTGCTTCAAAAGAAAAATAGTTTCAAGATTAATTTATCAACTTTACCCTGAGAAACAAGTATTCGACATCACATACCGATCGTGAACATGCGCGTGACACGAAGGGGGTGAGAGGGAGGGGTAATCACCCCAGACGCCAAGGAGAAGTGGACTCTACAGTTTCAGGGTTTAGGTTGTCGTATTCATTTAGGAGGAAAGCGATATTATATTATCAGCGTGCCTGCACAGTAAAAAAACATAACGGCGTCACTGAGTATCAGTTAGTATGCCTGGATGTAGCACATGGCACCTACAATAAAAGACCGTCGTGGTCTAGGGCGAAACGAATGGTTTTACTTGTGATTCGAGCCATTGCTAGACTCGTGACGTGGACGACTCATCTAGAAATAGTACATAGGGGTGTATCTTTCTCTGATTACAATTTGATTTCATTCTTCAAGCATCAGCTGAAGACAAAAATCAGATGCAATAGGAAAAGAAGGGTGCACACTACAAGTTTGTGCATTGGAAGAAGATCCAGATAAGAGTATGTGTTCCCTGAGAATGGCACACGTGGTCTCTGGTTCTGCTGGAACCCATCTCGCTCGAAACATACTCACAACTAGTCGAGTAAATGAGTCACGTACCAAAATCCTCCAAGATAACCACTTCGCTCGATTATTTTGTCCCACCCCAAAATCGTTTTTGTCGTGAAAGGACACCAACTACAACCCACTTTTTCGTCTCGACCCACGTAAAACTCAACTCCTACGTAGAGATCTATCTGCTTGTTTTCGACACTGAAAAACCTGAAAACAGTGGGATGTCTACAATTAGCAAGAGTGGGAAGGGCCTTACTAACCTACCCGTTATCATATTTTATGCGGTTTGTTTATTTCATTTTTGGAGGAGAGGTCTTTAGTCGTCCCACTTCTATCATTCATACATCCATACATATTCTTATAATATAAGATTCTTCAAACTCTGTGGATTTACTATGTAGTCAAGCCCATCGAGCAAATGCGGTACTATGGTGAAAGTGTCTAGTTTAAGAGAAGATTATAGATCTGCTAAAGAATTATCAGCGCGTGCAACAAATACGTTAACATGGGAAAACGTCATTTTAACGCCTTTCTCGCACGCGCTGATAATTCTTTTCTTTTTTTCAAATAGTTACACACGTGCTAAAAACATCCCGTTGTGCGTCTTTGGTTCCCTATGTTTTTTGACGTTATTTCCATAAATCTAAAATCTTCGCTTTTTTATGAAGACGTTCTTTGATCCGAACGAAACCGGTAAATTTATCGTTTTTGATAATTTCTTCCTGTGTTTTTCCTTTTGTCCCTTTTACGCACCTATATATATATATATATATATATATATATATATATATATATATTATACATTTAAATAAAATAAGTGGAGCCATCTTGAATAAAGGGCAATATCACACGTAAAAAGTAAGAAGAGGGAAAAAAATATTTTTGTTCAAGTATAATTATCGAATAAAACAATTAAGAAGTTTCGTTACGAATAAAAGTGAAAAAAAAACCCAACCCAAGGAGTTGTCTCATAAATTAGATCTATTTAGAGACCTCTAAAAAAAAAATAAAAAAAAAAACTTTGCCTGCAGTATGTCGATTATCATTTTATCCATTTTGCGTGATTGTTTCTAAGGTTTTGGCGATAGTTCATTCCTTTCCTGTGATTTGTGCCTTTTTTTTTTCTTTTTTATTGTTGTTTTTTTTTTCGTTTGCTCTCCATAGTTCTTTATAAAAAATTTTTTTTCTCTGTTTCGCCTTGTAAAAACCATCTTTTCTTTTTTTTATCACTTTAAAACGATATTCCACCGACGTTCCCCCTTGAAAATGTGTCGGACGAAAGGTACCTTGGGTTGGGTTTTTTTTCCCACTTTTATTCGTAACGAAACTTCTTGTTTTATTCGATAATTATACATTAACAAAATTTCTTTTCCCTCTTCTTACTTTTTACTTGTGATATTGCCCTTTATTCAAGATGGCTCCACTTATTTTATTTAAATGTATAATAAAATTTTGTACCACAAAAAATCTATTCAAATATATATATATATATATATATATATATTATTATTATTTTTAAGGAAAGATTAATACTTTGTAATATTTTTTCGGTAATGCTTGATAAAATTCAAACTCTTCGTTTATAATACTTCATTAGGGAGTTTTTCATTCACACATAAAAATTAACAGCTCAATATGACGTCATACATTTCCGCCGGTGTTAATGACCCCTGTTATTTTGGCTCGGTGACCAAAATTACCGCAAAAAGAATAGCGTTTACATAAATTAAAAAACAATAGAATAAGCTTTCAGATGGTGTTTTCAGTAAATAGGGAAACATTTTTTTTTTTGGGGGGGGGGGGTATTTAATTAAGTTTATAAATGAGAAAAACAAAAGACGTCAGAAACAACAACAAACCACCCTAAATCTTTAGCCGCCTCACCTAAAAAAAAACCATCGTTTAAAAAAAAAAAAATTAAAATCGTAAAAAAATCGTCAGGAAAAAACAAAACGAAAGACTTTATTTTTTCTAATCCAATAAATACATTAATTATTAATAAATAATGAAGAAAAAAAAAATCAACCCAGAAAACAAAACTGAACAATCCAAAATCGTCAACACCCCAAAAAAATAATCGATAAAAAAAAGAAAAAAAAACGACCAGAAGAAAATCCCCAAATCATCAGACCAAAAACAACAAAAAAAAAACTAAGGAAAAAACACAAACAAAAGAATTACTTTTTTAAAATTTAATAAATACACTAATTATCAATAAATGAAAAAAGGAAAACTATCAAAAGAAAAAAGAAAAACGATGTCTGTAAAATAGAAATCGTCATAATTATGTAATTTATTTGTACTTTTTTTTAGAAGAGAGACAAAAGCAAAATCGAAAAAAACAAAGATGGCTGCCGCGTTCATCGTTAACAGCTGTTTATTATTTATTCATATCGTAAGGTACAACGAATTAATATTGAAAGGAAATGTTGATCGCAATCTGTTGATGCATTTCCTCCATTTCCCAAGTTGACAACACGGTCTAAAAACCCACGCATGTTACATGAACATAACAAGATGTATTAGGTACCCTCAAATGAAACCAGGGGCTAAGGTTTTGAAATACAAGTTTCTCTCCCACACTCCCCAAAAATATAGAAGTGTATTTTCTAATAATCTACTCTATATAATTATCTCAGTCGGATTAAAGATGTCAGATCTAAATTGAATCGCATCTGCCAAATTTAGATGCTCCCTTGCTAAATATTCAGCATTATAAGGAGAGAGAGAGAAAGAGAGGAGAGAGAAGGAGAGAGAAAGAGAGAAGGAGAGAGAAAGAGAGAAGAGAGAGAAAGAGAGAGAAAGAGAGAAGAGAGAGAAGAGAGAGAGGAGAGAGAAGAGAGGAGAGAGAGGAGAGAGAGAAGAGAGAGAGAAGAGAGAGAAGAGAGGGAAGGAAGAGAAGAGAGGGAAGGAAGAGAAGAGAGGGAAGGAAGAGAGGGAAGGAAGAGAGGGAAGGAAGAGAGGGAAGGGAGAGAGGGAAGGGAGAGAGGGAAGGAAGAGAGAGAGGGAAAAAAGAGAGGGAAAAAAGAGAGGGAAAAAAGAGAGGGAAAAAAGAGAGGGAAGAAAGAGAGGGAAGAAAGAGAGGGAAGAAAGAGAGGGAAGAAAGAGAGGGAAGAAAGAGAGGGAAGAAAGAGAGGGAAGAAAGAGAGGGAAGAAAGAGAGGGAAGAAAGAGAGGGAAGAAAGAGAGGGAAGAAAGAGAGGGAAGAAAGAGAGGGAAGAGAGAGAGGGAAGAGAGAGAGGGAAGAGAGAGAGGGAAGAGAGAGAGGGAAGAGAGAGAGGGAAGAGAGAGAGGGAAGAGAGAGAGGAGAGAGAAAGAGGAGAGAGAAAGAGTAGAGAGAAAGAGGAGAGAGAGAGAGAAAGAGAGAAAGAGAGAGAGAAAGAGAGAGAGAAAGAGAGAGAGAGAGAAAGAGAGAAAGAGAGAAAGAGAGAGGAGAAGAGAGAGAAGAGAGAGAAGAGAGAAAGAGAGAAAGAGAGAAAGAGAGAAGAGAGAAAGAGAGAAGAGAAGAAAAAGAGAGAAGAGAAAAAGAGAGAGAAGAGAGAGAAGAGAGAGAAGAGAGAGAAGAGAGATCAGGAGGGTGAGAGAGCGAGGGCGACATAAACAGACAGACAGACAGAGAGGTTGACAGAGTGAGAGAGACAGAGATTACTTAAAAAAAAAAAATTAAAAAAAACGTTACACTTTTTTTACAACTATTTTATTATCCATGCCCCGGGCAACACCGGTAGCTCTGAATTTTCTGATATCAAATTGGAATAAATAAATGGTAGTCGCTGTGACACTTAACTACTTAAGAGCCGCCATTTTAAAAATTTATCACGGGCGATAACTCGTTTCTGTCACTTACGATGCAAATCGTCATATCCCTTTTAGCGGAATGTATTTTAATTTAGCTCCTCTCTAGGGGAGGGTAAACCAGTTCAGGGATGATTTTGAAAAGCCAGCGCACTAGATGGAGTGCACTCTGGCCTAGAAAAAATGCCTTAAAAATGCGATTAGCAATAAACTAACCCCTTCTCAGAAAGTAAAGCCTGGGAGGTTTGACCTCCTCGGACTGAACAGTACCATACCTCAACCAGACAGCAACAAGGGCACTGTCGGACTGATTGTCGAGAACGTATCCCTGACTGGCACCCACAATTTCAAGTAAAATATTGGAAATTAATGAAAGCAAAAGTCATGTTCATAATTAGCATTACAAATTTTGGTGCTTGTGCAGTTTACGGACCGGACTATTATTTAGATAGGATTTTCAAGTTTAAGTCAATTTTTACGGTATCTTTTGTCTATTAAATTGTTAGGTGACAACATAGCCCCCCCCCTCCCCCCCTCATTTTCTAAATCATAACGTTATTATTTCAGCCCGGTCCGTAAACTGCATAAGTACAAAAATTTTATATAATAAAAAGTAAAAAAAAAAAAAAAATTCGTTTCAAAATAAAATAATTCTTCAAAATTAAAAAAATTAAAAAACCGCCGCAAAAGTTTTTAAGTAATAGAAACATGAAAAGTAACCCCCAATTTTTGAATCTCCAGATATTTTACAAGATTTATTTTTATTTACATTTTACAAATAAGTTGATTTTTGGAAATTTTGTAGAATAGTCGGTGTCACTTTGTCTTGTTATCTACAAAGAAAAAAGTGCTTCTACAGAATTTGAACCAAACTTAAAACTTTGGTTAAAGTTAGAGGTAAAACAAAAACACAGTTCTATTCAAATTCTGTAGAAATCTCGAAAAAAGAAAAAAAAAATCTACACTGTACGCCTAATTTTTTTTTCAATCAATACACGAATCTTCGCACGAAGCCATGATCTTTCAATTCCTTGCGTAAGTTCTCCAGTGTTGGGATCGACATTTTGCTGATGATTTACGAAAAAAAGAAAGTGGGGGAATTGGGTGCTTGTATAATAAAAAGCCGAAAAAAGTTTTTTTTTGTCTTTTAGTGTTGGAGAGGTAAATAAGGGGCAGGTAACTCTTCACAACAGCTCTAGCTTTCGAACAATATTTTTCTAACCCTAAACCCTAACCCTTTTATGTCTAATCGACGTTCTCCTTGCACAGTAGCCACATGTGCAACGCCAATTAAAGCCATCAGTTTTGATTACTGGAAAATCGTGTTTAAAATTCGTTGTAAGAGTTACCTGCCCCTTATTTACCTCTCCAACACTAAAAGACAAAAAAAACTTTTTTTCGGCTTTTTATTATACAAGCACCGAAAATTGTGTTGGTTTAAATTAACGCAAGCTCTTCATTCGTCGGAACAGATTGCTGAGGCTCAGCGACTTCTCGTTGAATAATCGGCTGAAGTGTCGCACGGTTTCTTCTTTGAACGTTCGGTTGAGGAATCCAGGCTTAGCAACCACACTTCTTTCGAAACCAATTAAAAGTGTTTTACCTTGCTCTTGTACCGTTTCGATTGCAATACGAAGTGCAGATCGCATAACAAAAACGTAGATAACAAGCCAAAGTTGATTCATTTTTACGTAGATATCAAACCAAAGTAGATTCATGTTTACGTAGATAACAAGCCTAAGCAGCACGGAATAGTCAGCAAAAATTATTCCAACCACTCAAATAAAGTTTAGGTGGTACTTATACGATCTTGGGTACTGATATCGATCCTGAACCAGCTTTCGTTACGTTCGACTCGGAATCGTTTATCAGTCCAACGCAAACGCCCGAGTATTGACGAGCCGAAGCAGCGAGCAGCCGATAACTTTGTTACAAAGTGAAAATAAGTGCTTTCGAAGACGGACTTTTTGAAGAAAATAAACCCCAAATGATTTACGAACAGCTTTGCACTGCAGTATCATCGCGAGCGAGTATGAATAAATAATAAAATGAAAAAAATATGTCGTGATAAAAGTAATTTTGGTACGTTTTTTTTTTTTTTTCAAAAAAAATTCCGTGTAAATAAAAATACAATATTCATTTGGGTATATGTTACGAGACTCAGCAGAGGCGCGAACGGGTTCCAAAAAAAGAACGAGAAAGGGTTTAAAAACATAAATTTGCAACAAGTGAAGTTGACCTATGACGAGAATAGATATTTTTCTACTTGCCTATGTAATTTGTTTTTATTTTTACGTATTATAAATGGGTTTTCATTAGATGTAAAAAAAAAAAATGGCTTGTTTTTTTTTTTCCAACGTTTTCACGAAAACAATATGGTTGCTCCTAGTGATTTCGTTAGTAATCGGCCATGTTGTTTTTCGAAATTACGCTTTCAAAACTATTGATTTCTAATAAATAGCACTTCAAACGGGTTTAAAATACAAACAAATATCACATGTAAGTTTGAAACTAACTTTTACAGCTTACAGTTACTTTTATTTGTTGTAATTTGTTTTTTTTGCGTTTTTACTCTGCTGAGTCTCGTAACATATACCCATTCATTTTATAACAGTAACCTCGCTATGTTTTTTTCCTGTTGTTTCTTTCAAAAAAAATTCATGTAAATGTTTAATTTTATTTGTTGTTTCTTTCAAAAAAAATTCATGTAAATGTTTAATTTTATTTGTTGTTTCTTTAAAAAATCCCTAACCCTAACAAAACAAGCAAAACATTATGATCATAGGACGCAGCACCGTATCAAAAGTGTCTGGTACAAATCGGCTCGTCAACTCTCGGGCGTTTGCGTAGAACAGCCGAACGCTTCCGAGTCGAACGTCACAAAAACTGGTTAGGATCGATAAGAGCATCCGATCTTGATCCAGTTTTCGCGAGTTTCTTGTCGGAAGCGTTCGGCTATCCTACGCAAACGCCCGAGTGTTGACGAGCCGAATGGTACCAGACGACAATTTTGATACGGTGCTGCGTCCTGTGATTTTAAGTTATATTTTCAAGAAATGTTCTAAAAGAAACAACAAAACAAGCAAAACATAGCGAAGTTACTGTTATCAAATAATTTTTTTTTGTTATTTTGATACGTTGCTGCGTCCTATAATTTTTAGTTATATTTGCAAGAAGTTTTTAAACAACAAAACAAGCAAAACATAGCAAAATTACTGTTATCAAATAAATATTTTTATCCCTAACAAAAAAAAACAAAAAAACAAGCAAAACATTAAAATCATAGGACGCAGCACCGTATCAAAATTGTCGTCTGGTACAAATCGACTCGTCATCTCTCGGGCGTTTGCGTAGGATAGCCGAACGCTTTCGACAAGAAACTCACGGAAACTGGGTCAAGATCGATATAAGTACCGATAATATTAAGTTAATATATAACGCTAATAATATAATTATTAATTAAATATAATATTAAACGAAACAAATATAAATATTAATTAACGGTAATAAAATAAGTTATAATATATAAGTTACATAATATATTAAGTTAATAATATTAAGTTAAGCAATTTGTAATATTAAGTTTGGGTTGTAGTAACAAAAAATGAAAGATCAACATGTTTTATTACTTACTCAAAGGGATGGAATTAATTCATGTTATTGGGTATATTTATTCCCCTCCTAGCACGGGAAGATGTGTCACACGACCGGAAGGTGGGGAGACTAGTCCAGTTTACGATCCGGTTCTTAGATAAACCATTACTTCCGTTTTTATGCAGACTCCATTTTTTTTTTCTTGCGATTATTTCAGCATATTTACACATTTCAAGCGTGTTCTTAAGATTACATGCGTCATACTAAATCGATTTTAACTCGAAACGGTTCCTCATTTACTAATATTTAACAAAAATAACATAAAACTTTACTTTCGGTAGCCTCGTAACTCTCGCTTCCCGTATTTTGTCCTTGCATTCCACAACCGATGTTTCTGATAAAGGGGGAATAATTGCTGTTTCTGGGTCGGAATCTATCCATCTAACACTTATCGTTGGCTAGTTTTTGACCTTGAAGTAGTTTTTTTTTAGCTCCTAAATTTTTCGTTCAGATTCGAGATACTGTAACTTATTTTGAACAAAAAAAACGTTAAACACTTTCAGAAAGTTCAAAGTATAAAGGCCCGAAGAAAATTAAAGGGCATCTTTTACGAGACTCAGCAGAGTAAAAACGCTAAAAAAACAAATTTACAACAAATAAAAGTAACTGTAAGCTGTAAAAGTTAGTTTCAAACTTGCATGTGCTATTTGTTTGTATTTTAAACCCGTTTGAAGTGCTATTTATTAGAAATCAATAGTTTTGTCACCGCAACTTGGGAAAAAAACATGGCCGAATTCGGGGGGATTACTAACGAATGCACTAGGAGCGACCATATTGATTTGTGAAAACGGTGGGAAAAAAAAGAAATTTTTTTTTTTACATCTAATGAAAACCCATTTATAATACGTAAAAATAAAAACAAATTACAAAGGTAAGTAGGAAAATATCTATTCTCGTCGTAGGTCAACTTCACTTGTTGCAAATTTATGTTTTTAAACCCTTTCTCGTTCTTTTTTTGGACCCCGTTCGCGCCTCTGCTGAGCGTCGTAACATATACCCAAATTAAATTCTAATGCGTTCGGTAAAAGTGATGTATATTTTGTTTATTTTCGATTTCTCAGATGTTAACTATACTGCACTATTATCTTCAGGCCTTGTCTGGAGCAATTTCAACAAAAAAAAAAACAATATACCCAATTTTTTTTATCGTATTCTGTTCAGACCACTAAACTGCGGGTTTACCAACTCTGGCCCCTTGAAAAATTGCTTCAGCAGCCTTGTCGACTATTTTCTCGACGACAGTACCTCATGCAGTTAGCTATAAACTAACTGATTCCCAAAGAGAAAAGGCAAGACTTGGAAGGGTGGATCTCCCAGAGCTAAACAGTGCAAATACCACAGCTCCACATAAATAAAAACCTACCGCCATCACAATGGCATAGTCTCTGTCGGACTGATTATCAAGTACGGACCATTGACTGGTATAATTGGCGTAAGAAAGGCGATGGCTTTCTTCGCCGTCGGCAATCCACGTCATTGAGTATTTGCATAAAAAGTTCGGATACTGTTTCGGAAAAGGCAACAAAAAATTTACAAGTGTGTAATATGTACTGCGAATGTAGACGGAGAAAGACAAAGCAAGTTATGCCGTTGCGAATGTTACCGAAGCCCCCCCCCCTCCATGTTAAGAATGGCTTCTAAAACTCCGCCTGTAAATCTATGTTTACGTTATCCGAAACAGTACCTTGTGTTAAAAATAAGTTACCCTATCCAAAAAGAATAGCACGGTCCGTAAACTGAAGAAGTACCCATGTTTTATTAAGACCGCTATGAAAGAAAGTTAATCGTGCAATATAGTTAACATCTGAGAAATCGAAAATAAAATATACAACATAACTTTTACCAAATGCATTAGCATCTAATTTCTTACCGACCTTAATACTTTGAACGTTCTAAAACTGTTTTAAAGTTGTTGTTTTTTTCAAAAAAAAAAAAAAAAAAAAAAAAAAAAAAAAAAAAATTGCAGTATTTCGAAGCTGAATGAAAAATGTAGTCTGCCATGTGTATTTAGTATTTTTTTTTTTTTTTTTTACTATGTTTAAAAAACCCAACAAAAACGGTCGAGCCTAGTGAGTGGATGAAACCTTCAGGAGGGGGATATGATACCCAACAGAGCAGAGTCTGACTGGCGCGTTTTTAGTTGTGAGGGGGCAATGTAGTTATATTAGGTTCTGCCTTTCCCCATTCAATGGATGTTTTAAAAAAAAACAAAAACAAGGTAAACATTGGCGGCCGCCATTCTCCGGCGAACATGGCCGGTGGCCAACAGGGTGAAAAGTGGCGGCCACCATTCCCCATTCAACGGATTACCTTCAAGGTATGAGCAACGGAGTTTATTCCCCATTCAAGAGTGGATTTTTTTCCCAGACAAAGTTCGGCGGTGATTCGAATCGCACCAGTTCAGATGCGGGCAGCCACTCTCTTGAACGATATCAACGGACTCTTTTACGACGCTGAAGGAACTTCGACACGGAAGAGTTCATTCAGATTCGGATTCACACGTCAACCCCTCAACGAGATCGATACTCTCTTGCGAGTGAGTGGCAATTTGCACGACACAGACTGTTTACGAGTTGGCATTAACAGTACGACTTTGCTCCATCCAGAGACTCCATTTTAAATTGTTTTTATATATATATATATATATATATATATATACCAGACCCTGTTGGGTGGGTCGCTGAAAGTGCAATTCTTTTAGCAACACGATTGCTGTCTCGATCCCCTTCAGGGTACGGCGAGGAGAGAGATACTTCTATATATCGTACGTAATATTCTCCCCCCCCCCCCCCCCAACAGTTTGAAAGAACTTTAGACAAAATGGCGAACTACATTTTTCGTCCAGTTTCAAGATACTGGTAGTTATTTAGAAAAATAAAAATAAAAAATAAATTTAAAACAGTTACAGAATTTTATAAATATACAGGTTGGTATAAAATAAAAGGGAATATTTTACGACGCTCAGCAGAGTCGCGAACGGGGTCCAAAAAAAGAACGAGAAAGGGTTTAAAAACATAAATTGCAACAAGTGAAGTTGACCTACGACGAGAATAGATATTTTTCTACTTACCTATGTAATTTGTTTTTAGTTTTACGTATTATAAATGGGTTTTTATTAGATTAAAAAAAAAATTCGTTTTTTTTCACACTGCTTTTCACTAAAATCAAGATGGCGTCTTCACGTTCATTCCTTACCCCCTCCCCCCAAAAAAAACCCGGCCATTTTTTTCCATGTTCCTGTGACAAAACTTTATTTCTAATAAATAGCGGTTGTAACGGTCTAAAAATATAAACAAATGCCACAGGCAAGTTTGAAAATAACTTTTACAGCCTACAATTACTTTTATTTGTTGTATATTTGTTTTTTAGCGTTTTTACTCTGCTGAGCGTCGTAAAAGATTCCCAAATAAAAAATTAATACGTTTGGCAAAAGGTTGTTGTATATTTTTTTATTTCGATTCCTCGGCTGTGAACTATATTGCAAAATTACCGAAAATACTATTCGTTTAGCCTTAGTAAAAAATAATTAACTTTGCCTTTAAACAAATAATGGAAAATGAGTTTCTGATTATTCTTCTGAGACTCCGTATTTTATTTTCGATTTACCGCGTTTTTTTTTCTGTTTTTTTTTTCTTTAAATAATAAAAATGTGTATAAATATAAAAATTTCGCCCCTGGAAACGGAAATAGATTTTTAAATTAAATTTTTAAAAAGCCAGGTAAAATCATATGAAAAATAATTCCTTCATTTTTGCATAAGTATTTGATTAAAATTAAGCGAATAACTGATTTTTAGCAGAATTGTAAAATTAACATTTTTTTCATTCAATATCGGACATTTTTATATGTAAGGCAGTAAAGTACCGACCAGAAATATATAATATATATATATATATATTATAACGTGGAAATTGAAATATCTGTATAAACCCGACTTACAAGTGTTAGCCTTGGCGTGAAAATATTTAGCCGGGATTTTGAAATGTTCGTAGCAGTTTACTATTTGAAAGAACCATTGAGGAAGTTTTTTTAAACATTTAAAAAAAAATGTTTAACCCTTCGCATGCTTAGTGCCGTCTGCTTTTTTTTTTTTTACATTTTCTCGCGGCTTTCAAATCGTAAACGGCTTCGGTCATTTCCGGGATACTGTCTATACTAGGAACCGACTCCATAACAACTGAAATCCTCTTAGTACCCAATCCTTACAAGTATTTTGAAGTATTTTAGAAGTCGTTTTAACTGAAAAAAAAATCATAATAAATGCCCGTCCCTACATAAAACCGTATCAAAAATTAAATAATGCAACCGTACATACCGTTTTCTTTCTTGTTCGTGAGCAAAAGATTCTGAAAGTGGTTCTGTAGATAAAATCTCCAAGACTGGCATGTATATAAGACGAAATCTATGAACGGCTAGTTTTTATCTGACTTCGTTCAGTCAAAATAAAAAAGGCAGTTCGTCATAATAATTGTGATGTTTGAGTATTTTTTAAATCCGACCAAACGAGGTTTTATTGTAGTTATAGACGAAACATAATATGAAGGTACAGAATAGCTAACAAAGGCCTCCCGTCCGCCTCATGTTAAGAATCGGTTTCTAAATAAGTACGTCATTATTTAGAAACCGATGAGGCCTTTGTTAACTATTCTGTACACAGACAAAAAAAAAGACTGATCGGCACACAACCCCCCCCCCCCCAAAAAAAAAAAGATGTTGCTTAACTTCGGGTAACTAAATGCTGAAAAGAGTTTAAAAAAATCACCTACCCTACCAAGCCCCCTGGACTTAAGATAGAGCAAGTACTTTTTTTTTTACTATCTTTGCAGCATAAATAAACCAACAATGAATATATAAGCGGCCATCTTTGTTTTATTTGGTGTTCTTATCGATCCTGAACCAGTTTTCGTGACGTTCGGCTGTTCTACGCAAACGCCCAAGAGTTGACGAGCCGATTTGTACCAGACGACATTTTTGATACGGTGCTGCGTCCTATGATAATGTTTCGCTTGTTTTTTTTTGTTTTTTTTGTTAGGGTTATGGTTTAGGGTTAGGGTAAGGAATTTTTTTTAAGAAACACCAAAGAAAATTAAACATATTTACATGAATTTTTTTGAAAGAAACAACAGGAAAAAAACATAGCGAGGTTACTGTTATAAAATGAATACTGTATTTTTATTTACAAGGAATTTTTTTGAAGAAAAAAAAACCGTACCAAAATTACTTTTATCACGACATATTTTTTTTCATTTTATTATTTATTTTTACTTGCTCGCGATGAACTGCAGTGCAAAGCTGTTCGTAATTCATTTGGGGTTTATTTTCTTCAAAAAAGCTTCCTGACAAAAAATCCGTCTTCGAAAGCACTTATTTTCACTTTGTAACAAAGTTATCGGCTGCTCGCTGCTTCGGCTCGTCAAAACTCGGGCGTTTGCGTAGGACAGATGAACGATTCCGAGTCGAACGTCAGGAAAGCTGGTTCAGGATCGATATCAGTACCTTTTATTTTTTCGTGTGTTGCCAAAACAGATTTGAATGAAATCATCTTTTTAAAAAAAAAAAGAAGTAAAATAAAAATAATAAAATAAAAAATATCTAAAAAAAAAGAATATCGACTCAAGTTTACAGGTCGGTAGATAATTGTTGTTAACGATTTCTCAACTGCTAACTATTCTGCACTTCGACTATATTATATTGCATTACAATACAAAACAAATGTTTTAGCTACTGTTTAGTTGACGAGAAATAGCGGTTCCACACCGAATAAAACTCAGAAATCATAACACCGGAAACGTTAAAACTTAAACATGTTGGTTCCCCTGCGATCACGAATATTTATTTGTATAAAATATGTTCAGAATGTGGCACAAGGCCGAAAAAGAGGGCATGTGTAGACTGTTCTTAACTAACTTAACTAGTAACATTTATATCATTCATCAAAACATTCATTCGCTATTCACCTAAACTAAATCGCTCAACGATTAACCTACTTAATAGCCATAAAATACAATATAATACAATATGATATAATATTCATTTAATGAAAAATATCATAAAAATGTGTCACAAGGTCGACCATTTGCTAACTGATCTAGTTTCATTCGTGACCACCATTCACCAACATACCACGTTCATACTACATTCATACACCCAAAGAAATTATACCATGACTATTCTACTTAAAACCCATATACATGTATATATTTAAATAAATAATATTAAATTATTTTTTACCTACATATGCTAGCGTTTCAAGCTTTCGCTCTCATCGATGCAGGGACGAGAGTCTCAGACGGTCGCACGGTTCGAACCCTTGCCACAGAATCAACCAAGACTCCGTAAACAAGCGCTATAAACATTAGGCCGCGAGAGATAACCACATTTAAGATGGGAATTTAAGTTCTATTTATGCGAAGGGCGGCATATCTAGAAAGACTGATTAAAGATTCTACGAACGTTGTCGGAATAAGCCTTATAGTTACGTGTCAGTCTATTTTTAACTTCCCCAAACATGGCTCAACTTTAATCTTATTAAAGGGGCTTATAACAATATTAATTTTAAATAAATAATATTAAATTATTTTTATCTACATACGCTAGCGTTTTGAGCTTTACTCTCATCAGTGCAGGGATGATAATCTCATGTGTGTGTATATATATATATATATATATATATATATATATATATATATATATAATATGCAATGGGGGGGGGCAATAGAAATTTGTATACATACACACAAAAGATGAAATACATTTGAGAATTATTTCCTTATTTCTTATCGTCTGGGTTTTTTTTTTTTGATCAGGCTTGGTCTTTACTTTCTGCTTCTCTTACAACTTAAAAGTGGTTTCATCCGGAGGCTAAAAAAAGTAAAGGTTTTTTTTGGGGGGGGAGAGGGGTCACCAACTAGTTCTGATTCATTAACATGTTTATTCGGAGTGTTATTCTCACAACGTTTCGGCCGATGTAACCTCCGACCTTCTTCAGGTGTATCTTTTCGAACTCGGGAATATTTCTGTCGAACTCGGGAATCTGCACGGAATTTCGAACGGAACCCTTTATTTAATCCACGGGGGTAGCATGCTCTCGTTCGGTCAGTCATGACTGAGTAGAAGTGCGGGCGATACTAGGAATTGCGAATTGCTGAAGACTTCTACTAAGTCATGGCTGACGGAACGAGAACATGCTATCCTCGTGGATTAAATAAAGGTGGGCATAACATGCGACTTGTACCATCAACAGTGAAAACTGATGGATTTCTTTGGCGTTGCACGAGTGGTTACTGTGCAAGTATAACGTCGATTAGACGTAACTCGCTGAATTTCGTTCAGTGATTTCATTCGCTAGAAAATTCAAATTTAAACCAAATAAATTCTTGAATTTTCCATTACTGTATTCTTTTATGTTCATTTATTAATAATTAATTTCCAGTTAATTGCTTTCGATGTAATAACAACAGTTGAATAGAGTTACTGCCCCTTAATTAGCTCTCTCTCAGGAAAAGACAAACAAAATGTTTTCGTACTTTTAAGCAACAAGAACCAAAGATTGATATGTCGTAAAATGAAACACTATGAATACATATTTAAAGCATAAAAATTGACCGTATTCGGCATTAAATAACCCGAAAATGGTGTATAAGCAGTAAAACAAAACAACAAAAACCAAACTCCCTGACAAAGCATCCATCCATTGTGCCGAAGCGTCAACTATTGACTTCGTACTAGATTTAATTGAAACGAGTTGAAAAAAGAAACGCACCATATTTACAAACACAAAGTCAGTATTAACTACACTGAAACATAAAAAACCACACAAAGAACCCATTAATAACAAAAATATCAAACAGGATCGAAATAATCGCAAAAAACACTGAAGTGGTTGTAGCAGTTATATAATTGCGATCTATTTTCTTGTCATCACTCGCGGAGAGATTGATGCGTTGTTCGGTCGGAACACTTTTGTGCGTGGGGAGGCACTTCTGCCTCAAATTTTCCCCACTTTTTTTCAACAGTCAGGAAAAAAGGTGAACCTGCCAAGACGTCATATTTTTCATCTTGCCCTTGGCCACGACCAGGCTAGGTGAGATGAGAGACCCAATGTCTGCTGGCTCAACATAGTTTCATATTCTTGTCTACATAACTTTTTCACGACTGTTTGTTGTGTTGATGAAACTGTATGAATAAAATTGATTTGAATCGTAGAAGTTTGTCCTTTTAACCAAACAATGGAAACCCGTTTTTCTTCATAACCCGCAAGGCCAGAAGGATAGATGACTTTGCAGCAACTCTTTTCTTTCATACAACACGACTCTTCTTCATTACTGCCTAGAAACAGGATTTTCTGCTGAGTACCTAACCATATTGGTGTACACAGAAACCACAAAGCCAACCAGACAGCAATACAAGCACTAGAATTGGAACGTACAGAGTACAAAATTCCCGCTACAAATTTAAAACCAACAATAAACAAATACCAAATAAGTGGCAGGAAATGTGCAACTTTTTCATCAACAATAAATTACACGTAAAAAAGAAAAATAATAAATTGAAAAAAGAAGATAATGACCAGAAAAGAACAAGTAATACCATCAACACTCTGTATAGGACACACAAATATCACCCAGTTTACCTCCTTAGAATGGAAGCAGCTTACATTTACATACCATGCCAGGAGGCCTATACAATACGTTATGCATTTACGAATTTTCTGGGCCTACAACTAATCCGACAAAAATATTGCAAAGAGACAGACCCGAGAGAGGTACTTCTCCGGGTAAATCTATCGAACTCCTAATATTGTAGTATGTAAGCGAAAACGGTCATCACACGAAGGAAAACAAAATCTCTTTTAGCATCAGAACAAAAGGGGGTTATTTTATTTTATTGTATAAGTAAAGTAGAGTGATCTGCCCTTGTGTCAGGCAGGACAGAGTTATCCGCCCCTGGCAGATGACTATATCTAGAGCAGGGCGGCAGCCATTTGCAATCTAGTGATACACACGGGAAAACGTTCCTCGAGCTAATAGATGTTATACATATATCTATACCGTTTGGTATAAGTCTGCAAAAGTTAGGACAGTGTCCAAGTGAGGAAAGTCAAATGGAAAGTTCTTTGACTGCCGAATGTCTACGAGCAGCGTATCTTCGAGTGAAGATAGCTGAGCTCTGGAATTCAGATGATTCAGACAGGAGAGAGAGGAAAGAGATGTGTCCTTCTTGGTTGCTGGTCACAGTCGCTCTCTTGACTCTTGCTATTCTCAAAAGAGTCCAAAGTAGTTCATCAGGGGACAGCTGAAATAAATACGCCCTGCAAGCTGATTGGTCAGCGTGCGACCGAATCAGCCAGCAAGGACAGTTCTCCGCATTAGGAAATAGTTCCTTATTTATGACTGCTACAAATACAGGCGAAATATTTTGATATTTGAAAGAAGCTGGTCTTCACAACAGACATCTAGCAGAAGGTGTAATTTCTACAAACTTTCAAGGGTTGATATGCCGTCAAAAATAAAGAAAACATGAATAAATCATTGAAGAAGAAAATAACTTGAAGCACACACTTTTTTTTACAAAAATGACTGGATTCAGCATTAAATGACCTGAAAAAGGATTGATATGCTGTAAAAGAAGACAGACAAACCAACATCAAGTTCGATAGTGATCGAACTGCAAAACTCACACATGCATTATGGTTATTGATTAGATTTCTTTCAAAACCCTAACTCTAACCCTAACCCTAATCTAATTCAATTATCGTCCTTTGTTCAACATCTGGGGTAGCATTCGTTCAGCGCACACAACTTTATAACGGCCAAGCGTGGCATTGCAAACTTTAAAAAAAATGATACAAAACTATTTTAATGGAGTCGTTCTTCCAATATGCCAATCTGACGTTGGCTCCAATTCTGGAGATTATATATTGGCGGGCCGATGTCGATGCCAAACAAACGCTAGTAATGAGACCTGTTGGAGTACAAAGTGAAGCCATCGTAAATTGGTCTAACTATATTCGAGATCTGTGCTGCTTTGATTGCCCCATTCAAATTTCTAGTAACAATTCCAATTCTGTAGAAGTTGGTATATTCAAACTACTGTTCTCATCTTGGATGATTTTATCACAACGTTTCGGCCGATGTAACATCCGACCTTACATCGGCTGAAACGTTGTAATAAACAAACTTAAGGTGAGAACAGTAGTCCGAATATACCAAATTCTACAAATTAGCAACCCTCATCAAAAAAATTCCGAAACATAATTCCAATTTTATCGTTGAAATTGACAGAGTGAAGATCATCATCATCATCATCATCATCATCATCATCATCATCATCATCATCATCATCATCATCATCATCATCATCGGTTTAACGTTTGATTTACATGCTGGCATGCGTTGGACGGCTTTAATAAATGGATTTCCAAACTAACTCATCTAAGCCAGGTTTTAGTTATCCTTCTTACCTTCAAGTCCATTTTTATCATTTACTCCCATGTTTTCTTTGGCCTTCCCCTTGTGAACTGGACCTGCTACCTTAACTGTTCTACATTTACTAACCCAAGAACTCTCGTACATTGTTTTAACGTGGTCGTACAATCTAATCTCTATACTGCCCAGAATTAATCTTCTGAGCCCATCACAACCAAGCCTATCTTTAAGACTCAAATTATAGAATGTAATAATAAAGCTAATATCTACATAGGTTTTACAACCACTACCCTATCCCGCCGGCCCACCATGCACATTATTAACTCTGGCTGAATTTACCAGCATCTACAAAACATAACTAACCCCCTTCTGATTTAAGACGAATTTTGGTTAATAACACGAAAATAATACATTTTGAAACCAATTAAAATCTCTTTTTAATTATCGAAGCTATCTTTATTAAAATCCAGCAACCTACAATTAAAAACATTACTTCTGAAATCAGTAACAACATTTTAAAATGCTTAATGTAACATAATTCATCCTGTGACATTAATTCTGGCGCCCCAGAATTAAAATTGTTAACGTTTTTCCTGGAACTGTGCTGGTTCATTCTTTTGACGTTTAACTGACTTCACGCGCGCGTTCTCGGTTGCTTTTTGAAATTCCCTTCTTTTCTCCATTTTTTTTTGTTCATTTGTTTTTGTTACCTGAAGATTATTCGACAAATAATCAAAATCTTTCGTGATACAATCAGCAATTATCGAATAAATATCGATTGAAAATAGATTTTAGAACCGTTTTTACAGGAGATATACTTGTAAATACGGGGCTACCCCCTCCCCAATGAAGAATATTTTTAAAATTATTTTGTTGGTACTTGTGCAGTTTACGAACCGGGCTATTTTTTAGATAAGATTTTCAAGTTAAATTAAATTTTTACGATATCTTTTGTTTATTAAATTGTTAGGTGAAAGTACAGAATAGTTAACACTCCATGTTAAGAATGGCTTTCTAAATAATGTTATTTCAATCCGGTTCGTAATTACGTTACGAAATTAAAGGTTTGGACCGGGTTATTTTTTACATACAATTTTCAAGTTAAATTCAATTTTTACGATATCTTCTATTTATTAAATTGTTACGTGAAAGTACAGAATAGTTAACAAAGAACCCCCCCCCCCATTCTCCCTATGTAAAAAATCTTTGTCTAAATAATGTTATTATTTCAAGCCGGTTCGTAATCAAGTTACGAGATTAAATCCATCATAATTCATTTAGATTTCTTCGTAAACAAGTCAGCCATTTTAATTGACAAAACATCAATTACTTCGTGTGTGTGCAAAACTTGAAAGGAATTTATAAACTATCGAGTAGAAAGTCATTTAAACTGGCTTTAAATTCTTAGAAAATTTCCATGTATTTAAAAAAGCAAAATTGTTTTCTTGTTCTCAGGAAACGAAAATTTACGTATGATCCTATACTTCGTCCGACATGTTCTCCTATAACTCTCAAAATATTAGCGAGATTTTGACAAATATTATCTTACGGTCTTACACTTAAAGTGACATCTCAACCCATATTGACGAGATCTTTTGACGCCCACCCCTATCCTTCGACCACTCATTGGCAGAATAGAACGTTTATGAAAGAAGGTATATTTTTATTATGGAGCGCTGAAAAAGAGCCGCTCCTTTTTTATAGGAGTTGGAGCAGGAGCAGCTCCTTTTTGAAAATGGGGAGCGTGAGAGGAGCCAGCTCCAATTTTGCTCGTTGGAGCAGGAGCGGGAGCAGCTCCAAAAGTAGTGGAGCGCGTAAAGCTCTGCATATATATATGCATATATGCATATATATATGCATGTATATATGCATATATATGCATATATATATACATATGCATATATATATGCATATATGCATATATATATGCATATATATGCATATATATGTATATATGCATATGCATATATATGTATATGCATCTATATATATGCATATATATATATATATATATATATATATATGCATATATATATATGCATATATATATGCATATATATATATTTCCAAGCAAGAGTTGTTGAACGTCACGAAACTTTCTTGTTTGTAAATCTACTTCGTGGGGTTCTCAAACCATCGAGCTATGTTTCTAGCTTCAGGCGGCAATCTTTGGAGTATTTACCCCATTATTCTAGATTCGACCATTTTTTTTGCTCGAGCGCTTTCGACTTTCTTAGTCGTCTTCAGGATTCGTTTTTTTTTTTTTAAATAAGAAGACTTTAGTTAATGTTTTGTAGGTATCGTTAAGACCGAATGAAAGAAAAGAGTTCAGTTTATTCTATCGTTTGGTTTTATGTTTTATTTATTTACTTTATTAATTCTTATTTTTACTATTATTTATTTATTATTATTTATTCTTATTATTACTATTATTATCATTATTTATTTATCTATTTATTTTTTAATTTTTAATTTTTTTAAAATTTTATTTATTTATTCATTTTTTATTATTTTATTTTCATTTAATTATGGAATACTTTTAATATGTTAGTACCTGTGTTGAAAGCTATTTTGTTAATATTAGGCTGTTTAGTTTTAATCAATATTGCTTCTAGTATTTTAAGTTTGTTTATGCAGTAATTTTTGTGTATTATTTTTGTGTTAGATGTTAATATTTTCCGTATATCGGCCGACTTTTGTTATGTGTAGTAATGTGACGTTGGATGGCGCTGGTATCGGATAAATGGTAGGTTAGACGTCGGGAGAGAGTTGTTGTAGTATGGCCAATATAGGTGTTATGTGTTTGTTCTGTTTAGGTTGTAGGGAGAGATTCCTTAACATTGCATGAAAACATGTATATCACGTTAGTTTGGCTGAGAGTTGTATTGACGGTGTTATTTTTAATAATTAGGTTATTTGTTTTAAATTTTGTATAGTAAATTATTAGTTTGATCTTTTTCTGTTGGTCGTTAGGTTTAGTGTACCGTTTTATTATGTGAAGTATTGCTTTTTCGTCGAGTTTGTAGTTAGGGTGCGTCTTGTTTTTGTAATAGAAGTTGATCATGTCTTTTTTGTTATGGGTTTTATTTTTGTTTTTATCGTGTATGGAGTTTATATATGATTTAATTTGTTGGTCGACAATTTTATTGGGGAAGTTGTTGTTAATTAAATGTTTGTTTAATATTAGTTAATTCTTTATAAAATATTTGTTTGGATGAGGATATAGTGTGTGCGCGATGAACGAGATTTTTAATTAGTGCTATTTTATATTTGTGTGGGCATTCACTATGATAGTTGAGGAGGCTCGGATTATTATTTGTGGGTTTTTTATATGTTGATGTTGTGTATTCCGTAGGGTTGCTGGAGTCGATTATTTTATTGTTGATGTTGAATTCGGTTGTGAATGTAAGTACCGAGTGTGTTTCCAGTGTTTGCTTGAGTTTTTAAATATTTTCTTGGGATTCTGTGACGATGAAGATATCATCTACGTAGCGAGTGTATATATTAGGTTTAGATGTTGGGTCAGAGAAAATTGTGTTTTCTATATTTGTCATGTAATATTCGGCAAAGGTGGAGCCTAGGGGAGATCCCATATATACATATATATATACATATACACACATATATATATACACACACATACACACACACGTATATATATATATATATATATATATATATATATATATATATATATATATATATATATATATATATGTATATATATACATATATACACACATATACAGGGTGATTCATAAGTAACTTAGCTATTTAAAATGATTACCATATGAAGCACACATACTATGAACTTTTGATAATTGTTATCTTACTCTCTAATTATTGTTATTTGTTATTTTAAATTTGTTCGTTTATATATTTGTTTCTATATATATTTATTTTTATTTATTTAAATTTGTGTAAATCATCATATGTGCTTTTTTTTCAGGCAGTATGTCATTTACAATTGAAGAGCGAATTTTTATTGTTATTCATATGGCCAAATTTGATGAATCTCCCACACTTGTTGAAAGGCAATGACGACCTCAAATAAAAAATCACTGCCGAGTTAATTAAAATTAATCAATCAAATATGCTACAAAGAGTCGTAAATCCCTGCAAAAACGAATGGAGCTATGCATGCAGAACAATTGTGAAAATTTGCTGTAATACAAAACTCCCATGAATGAATTTGTTGAATAAACTTTCTGTTTTGTATTACCGTATTTTTTAACTATAGAATTTCAAAAATAAATAGCTAAGTGACTTATGAATCTCCCTGTATATACACACACATATATATATACATACATATATATACATATACATACATATATACATATATATACATACATATATATACATATATATATACATACATATATATACATAAATACACACACACACACACATATATATATATATACATATATATATATATATATGTATATATATATATAAATATATTTAGGCAAACATTATTAAATAACACGGACTAGTTTTGTTTGATGCGACTTTTTTTATTTTTTCAATTTTCCGAGAATGTATCTCCGACAACAATAAAAAAAACTAATTCTTACATAGGTTTCACTTCCACAAAACTATCCCGAAGACTCACCCTACATCTCTCCGACACTAGCTCTATATGCCAACACCTAAAAAAACATAATTGCACCCCCTCCCAATATAGAAATATCCTTGTTAACAATACCAAAATAATACACCATGATACCAATATCAAAAAATTAAAAATACTCGAAGCCCTCTACATAAAAACTAAACATCACACAATTAATAATGTTAATTATGAAACTAGTCGCAACATTTTAAAGTGTCTAGCATAATAATTAACATTACCAAATTCTTAGCCATTAGGTAGTTATGCATTTGAATTGTATGCACTTTATTTAACGTCATCAATTTCTTAACGGTTTAAACAGTCAAACTTTAAATCTCTCGTATGTGTAGAACGCCATCACGCTCTCATGTACATTTCAACTTTACAGACGCGTTTTCAAATATAAACTACTTGCCGTTATAATTAAAAAAATGAGCACAACAGTAAAGACACTAAAACTAATACCGCCTGAAGATGATTTGACGATTAAAATCGAAAGTACTTGCAAAAAAAAAAAAAAAAAAATGGAACAAAAAAGCCATGGATCATATTTATATCAATTTGACCGACACATTAGATGGACAATTCGGAAAATTGAAAAAATAAAAAAAAGTCGCATCAAACAAAACCACTCCGTGTTATTTAATAATGTTTGCCTAAATGAAAATATGCTGCCTAAATACACACAATATAAATATATACATATATATACTTACATATATACAGGGTGGGCAAAAATAAGGGTCCTATTTTTAAAAATTCATAACTTTTTTATTTATTGATTTTTTTTTATTTTTTTTTAGAATAAGTAAAGGACCCCTTCCGAAGCAAGCATGAGCCGTATTAGCCCTAAGGAACGTACCCTCATTTAGAAAACATTATTTTTGCTTAAAAAACTCAAAACAGTGTAAAAAACAATACTTTAGTTTTTGTAAGTTTTAAGAAGTGTTTTTCGGCTAAAATTTGTTTTGTTTATTTCAAAAAATCTCGGAAGGGTCAGTCTACACACATATAAAGTTTGGTGAGTTTAACTTTTATTTTGTGGAAGTTATTCAAATTCAAGTTATTCAAATTTAAAGATAGGACCCTTATTTTGGCCCACCCTATATATATATATATACATACATATATACAGCTTTTAGTAGATCTTTAAGGTTGGGGTTTGTGGGTATTTTGTCATTATTTTTTAAGTCTTGAATTTGTTGATATAGAATTTCGATTTCACATTGTTAAATTTCTTGGCTTTATTTTCTGGAGAGT
>OY744519.1:206850992-206870992 GCA_963556195.1 Sepiola atlantica
ATATCTTTCAGCAAAAGAAAGTTCGCGCTGAAACCGCTATTTTTCAATGGATAATCATTTATGTTGATTGACCAATCACACTCATGCTTCTTTACGAATAAAGACAAACGGACTTCTGCGCCCGCATGTAAGGTAGAAAAGAAAGAGAAAACGATAGAAAGCTAGAGATTGAAAGAAAGAGAGAGAAAAAAACAGACCGAGAGAGAGAGAGAGAGAGAGGGAGGGAGGGAGGGAGGGAGGGAGGGAGAGAGAGAGAACTACTGCGTCTGTGTTTGTTATTATTTTACGTAAGCTAAAGCACCCCCCCCCCCACCTCACCCCAAGAATATAAATGTGTTTAATGGTTCGTCATTAATCAACAATAAAAACGGTCGGGTGGAGTGGGATATATGTTAAGTGTATTTACTGAAACCTGATTACAGCTGTGTAAGCAAAATTACATATTTATATAATACTAGCGGGGCTACCCGGCGTTGCTCATGGTCATAACAACATATATTTGAAGAAAGATCGTGTGTGTAACATCTTTATATTCAAACTTCTATGTCCGCCCCCTCTCTCTATAGCCGTCTCTTTATCTGCTACCTTTCTCTTCCCTGGTCGCCCCATTTCGCCGCTACTTTCTAATTTTGCCTTTTGCAAAAGCTGTTTCTTCCCCACCATTTCTCCTATTGCCCAGGGTAATAGTATGACATATTTCTATAAAAAGTAACACTTCTATCTGCGCCTTCTATATAGGTACTTATCTCCACCCAGGTGTTCATACTATATACGTATCTATCATCACCCCGGTGCGCATACTATATACGTACCTATCGCCGCCCCAGTGCACATACTATATACGTACCTATCGCCGCCCCGGTGCAGATACTATTTAAGTACCTATCGCCGCCCCGTTGCGAATGCTAAATGGTACCTATCGTTGCCCCGGTGTGAATGCTAAATACATACCTATTGCGCCCCGGTGTGCATGCTACATAAGTACCTATCGCTGCCCTAGTGCGAATACTAAAAACATACCAATTGCGCCCCGGTGTGCATGCTACATAAGTACCTATCGCTGCCCTAGTGCGAATAATTAATATGTACATATTGCCGCTTTGGTGTGAATGCTAAATACATACCTATCGCCGGCCCAGTGCGAATGCTAAATACGTACCTATAGCCGCCCTGGTGCGAATGCTAAATACGTACCTATAGCCGCCCCGGTGCGAATGCTAAATACGTACCTATCACCACCACGGTGCGAATGCGAAATACATACCTTTCGCCACCCCGGTGAGCGTGCTATATATGTACTGATCGCCGCCGCAGAGCGCATGCTATGTACGTACTTATTGCTGCCCATGTGTACATGCTATATACGTAGCTATCGCCACCCCTGAATTCTGAATACGTACCTATCGCCGCCCTGGTGTAGAAGCTAAATACGTACATATCGCCGCCCCGGTGCGAATGCTAAATACATACCTATCGCCGCCCCGGTGTGAATTCTAAATACGTACCTATCTCCGCCCCGGTGTGAATTCTAAATACGTACTTATCACCGCCCCAGTGCGGGAGCTAAATACGTACATATCGCCACCCTGGTACGAATGCTAAATACATACCTATCGCTGCCCCGGTGTGAATGCTAAATACATACCTATCGCCGCCCTGGTGTGAATGCTAAATACGTACCTATCGCCGCCCAGGTGTGAATTTTAAATATGTACCTTTCGCCGCCCCGGTGTGAATTTTAAATATGTACCTTTCGCCGCCCCTGTGCGCGTGCTATATACGTACCTATCGCCGCCCCGGTGCGCGTGCTATATATGAACCAATCGCTGCCTCAGTGCGCATGCTAAATACATACCTATCACTGCCCCGGTGCGCATACTATATACGTACTTATTACCGCCCATGTGCACATGCTATATAAGTACCTATCACCACCGCTGAATGCTAAATAAGTACCTATCGCCGCCCCGGTGTGGAAGCTAAATACGTACATATCGCCGCCCCTAAATTTGGGCGGACCCTAAAAAATTTGGCCTGACCCCTAAAATTTTCCCCGACCCCTAAATCTCTCCAGCCCCTAATTTTTCACTCTCCCCCAACCATGAGAAATATTTTGACTTCAAAACAAAAAAAAACAAAAAAATTTGGCCTGACCCCTCAAAAGTTCCGCCTGACCCCTAAAATTTTCCCGACCCTAAATCTCTCCAGCCCCCTAATTTTTCACTCTCCCCCAACCATGAGAAATATTTTGAGTTCAAAACCAAAAAAAAGAAAAAAATTTGGCCTGACCCCTAAAAAGTTCGTCCTGACCCCTAAAATTTTCCCCGACCCCTGAATCTCTCCAGCCCCCTAATTTTTCACTCTCCCCCAACGATGAGAAATATTTTGACTTCAAAACAAAAAAAAACAAAAAAATTTGGCCTGACCCCCAAAAAGTTCGTCCTGACCCCTAAAATTTTCTCCGACCCCTAAATCTCTCCAGCCCCCTAATTTTTCAGTCTCCCCCAACCATGAGAAATATTTTGACTTCAAAACAAAAAAAAACAAAAAAATTTGGCCTGACCCCTAAAAAGTTCGTCCTGACCCCTAAAATTTTCCCCGATCCCTAAATCTCTCCAGCCCCCTAATTTTTCACTCTCCCCCAACCATGAGGAATATTTTGAGTTCAAAACCAAAAAAAAGAAAAAAATTTGGCCTGACCCCTAAAAAGTTCCGCCTGACCCCTAAAATTTTCCCCGACCCCTAAATCTCTCCAGCCCCCTAATTTTTCACTCTCCCCCAACCATGAGAAATATTTTGAGTTCAAAACCAAAAAAAATAATAAAAATTGGCCTTACCCCTAAAAAGTTCCGCCTGACCCCTAAAATTTTCCCGACCCTTAATCTCTCCAGCCCCCTAATTTTTCACTCTCCCCCAACCATGAGAAATATTTTGAGTTCAAAACCAAAAAAAAGAAAAAAATTTGGCCTGACCCCCAAAAAGTTCGTCCTGACCCCTAAAATTTTCCCCGACCCCTCAATCTCTCTAGCCCCCTAATTGTTCACTCTCCCCCAACCCTGAGAAATATTTTGAGTTCAAAACCAGAAAAAAGAAAAAAATTTGGCCTGCACCTTAAAAAGTTCGTCCTGACCCCTAAAATTTTCCCCGACCCCTAAATCTCTCCAGCCCCCTAATTTTTCACTCAGCCCCAACCATGAGATATATTTTGACTTCAAAACAAAACAAAACAAAAAAATTTGGCCTGACCCCTAAAAAGTTCGTCCTGACCCCTAAAATTTTCCCCGAACCCCTAATCTCTCCAGCCCCCCCCCCCCCCCGATTTTTTTTTCAGTGTCCCACAACCCTGAGAAATATTTTAAGTACAAAAAAAAAAAAAAAAAATTTGGCCGGACCCCTAAAAATTTGGCCTGACCCCTAAAATTTTCCCCGACCACCTAATCTCTCCAGCCCCCCCCCCCAACTTTTTTTTTCAGTGTCCCACAACCCTGAGAAATATTTTAAGTTCAAAAAAAAAAAAAAAAAAATTTGGCCGGCCCCTAAAAAATTTGGCCTGACCCCTAAAATTTTCCCCGACCCCCTAATCTCTCCGCCCCCCCCCCCGAACTTTTTTTCAGTGTCCCATAACCTTGAGAAATATTTTAAGTTCAAAAAAAAAAAAAAAAATTTGGCCTGACCCCTAAAAAATTTGGCCTGACCCCTAAAATTTTCATCGACCCCCTAATCTCTCCAGCACCCCCCCCAACTTTTTTGTCAGTGTCCCACAACCCTGAGAAATATTTTAAGTTAAAAAAAAAAAAAAAAAAATTTGGCCGGACCCCTAAAAATTTGGCCTGACCCCTAAAATTTTCCCCGACCACCTAATCTCTCCAGCCCCCCCCCCCAACTTTTTTTTTCAGTGTCCCACAACCCTGAGAAATATTTTAAGTTCAAAAAAAAGAAAAAAAAAAAATTTGGCCGGACCCCTAAAAAATTTGGCCTGACCCCTAAAATTTCCCCCGACCCCCTAATCTCTCCAGCTCCCCCCCAACTTTTTTTGTCAGTGTCCCACAACCCTGAGAAATATTTTAAGTTCAAAAAAAAAAAAAAAAAAATTTGGCCTGACCCCTAAAAAATTTGGCCTGACCCCTAAAATTTTCTCCGACCCCCTAATCTCTCCAGCCCCCCCCCCCCCCCCAACTTTTTTTTTCAGTGTCCCACAACCCTGAGAAATATTTTAAGTTAAAAAAAAAAAAAAAAAAATTTGGCCGGACCCCTAAAAATTTGGCCTGACCCCTAAAATTTTCCCCGACCCCCTAATCTCTCCAGCCCCCCCACCCCAAACTTTTTTTTTCAGTGTCCCACAACCCTGAGAAATATTTTAAGTTCAAAAAAAAAAAAAAAAATTTGGCCGGACCCCTTATCTCTTTATTATAGATACAAATAAATGCACATTGGCCTTTATTATAGATGCAAATAAATGCACATTGGTCTTTATTATAGATACAAATAAATGCACATTGGTCTTTATTATAGATGCAAATAAATGCACATTGGTCTTTATTATAGATACAAATAAATGCACATTGGTCTTTATTATAGATACAAATAAATGCACATTGGTCTTTATTATAGATTTGCTTAATATCCCCCCCAAGAAAAAATTTGGCCTGAGGCGCTCACACCGGCGAATGCTGACACTCTCTCCTCGCAACAGATACTACACTATCTCCACCCTCTCAAAAAGGTGTGAGCGTCGGCGAATGCCGACACTCCCCCTCCCCCAAATTTGGCCTGAGGCGCCCATCCGGCGAATACCGAAACCCCCTCCCCCAAATTTGGCCTGAGGCGCTCACACCGGCGAATGCCGTCACCCCCCCCCCCCAATTTGGCATGAAAGGAGGAGGTAATGCCTATCATGATAACGGAAGGGAGGGGGAGGAATATTAGCGTCTATTAAAAGGTTGTAGTGTGAGTGAATTTCTTCCCGCCACTTTGCATTATTTTTCAAATTATCTGCCACTCTCTGACGTCATGATGACCTGATATAACCGGACACAATTTAGAGCAAGACCGGGTACATCCGGCAAGGGATTATGGGACAGGTGCGAATGTGATTGAGCAACCCTTGTTTCACTACACACTCTTAACGTAGGATTCCTATGTTGTTATTGATGCATCCGGACAGAAGTTATTGGATGATCTGATAGAACCGGACAAAATTTAGGGCAAGACCGGGTAAATCCGGCAAGGGATTATGGGATGTTTACAGTGACTCTGCATTTTTATCGGATTATTACATAAATACATTAGATTATTTCGAATTTACTACATATTAACGTTGAAAAAGTCGTGGAAAATACGAAAAAACTGCTACCTTTTGTCGGAAAGTGGTCCGGTTGACTGTCAGCGAGTGAATCGTTTGTCGTGATTTTTAGATATTATGATTCCGGGATATGTACGGTGCTAAAGATATCAACTTTTTGACATGTCGCCGCGTAGTTTTTGAGGAAAAGCTTCACATACAAACAGACATACATACATACATACATACATATAGACAACTGCCCTTTATATAAGAGATTTATACAGCTCTACCTAGTTTTGAAAAAATATTGGTTTTAAGTTCATTTAATAAATACATCTGAACACACATATATTTAACACTATCTTAAATTAAAAATGGCGAATCGTAGAAATTATTCGTCGCATGTATCGAAGGAAAAAAATTGATGTTGATTATTTCTGTAAACTTGAAGATTCATGTGCTTATAAGTATCAGAATTATCTGATTACCAATTATCTGATTGTATGGTTATGAAAAAACTGCTGTTATTTTTTGAAAATAGAAATCAATTTTGCTTGCTACGAGACCTTGTTTTTTTCGGAAATCTCTCTCTCTCTCTCTCTCTCTCTCTCTCTCTATATATATATATATATATATATATATATATATATATATATATATATATATATATATATATATAAGGGGTAACGGGAGTTATCACCTCTGAAATCCTGGGACAGCGAAAGTAAAATTCACAGTATTTAAAAATTGAGCCAAGTGCAGAAAATCGATGATGAATTTCAGGAAGATATTAGAATGTGCATTCATTATCTATATTAGTTGTTGTCGATTTGAAGATATATGGAGATACATTTATACTTTCAGTACATTGTTAAGTAAGAAAAACGTACTCTGATTATCTTTAATTAGTACGGATGTTTTATTTTCAGCAATAATATTTCGCAATGTTACCATCATTATGACAACTATCAATTATATGTTCCATCCAGTCGCATATTTTTGCTTGTAGATATAATGTAAGTCTAGAATTTTTAATGGAGATCCGATGGTGAAATTTACTTGTTGACGTATACACCGCCAAAAGAGGGGTAATGTCTGCGAGGATGGTCTCATGACAACAGAACATATACTACACCACATCTCTCAAAGGAGAAGATAATGGCTGCGAGGGTGATTTCTTGACAACAAAACATATACTTTATCCCCCTCCCCCAAAGGAGAAGGTAATCCCGTTGAAGGATTGTATCGTGGCCACAGAACATATACTACCCTCTTCCCTTTTTTGAATTGAGCACTGAAATATAGTACATATGTCTGAAATAGTATAGTAAACTGAATCGAGCAAGATTTGTTAAGTTTCATGTACTTAATTAGTTTTTCTGCCTCATTTAACTTAACTCTGTGGTCATTTGAGACTGCGACATCTATTTGTACAGTTTTTCTCTTTCTTGTTGACTATTATTATGTCTGGTTTTATTGCTTGGATGAGTTTATTTCCCAGAGGATGTTATACTTTCCGTTTTCCAATGCTGGTTCCAGTTTATGTTTGTACCATTCCTCTGTGTGTTCAACGAGTAGTCGTTCGCACAGTTCCAAGTTGGCCACCCTTTCAAGCCAAGCATGCTCATTGTTACACTCCTTTCGATCAGCTTGCTGCATTCACTTATGATGTGGTCTACGATTTTGTCTTTTTGTCCACAGTGTTTATATTTTCTGTATTCCTGGGTATTGTCTATCTGGCTCTGACTTCCCAGTTAACTACCCTTTCAAATCAGGCGTGCCTATTGTTACGTTCCTTTGGACCAGCTTGCTTCATTCACTTATGATGTGGTCTACAGTTTCGTCTTTTTGTCCACAGAGTCTACAATTTCTGGTTTCTTGTCTATCTTTTATTTTCTATAGTTTGTTATGATTGATCATCTCCAGTCGGTAAGCAGTTTACTAAGGATCATAGCTGTTCCAAGAGTTTAAGTGACAGCAAGTGTCCTCTGATTGCGTTGTTTTGTACAGTTGTCAATAGCGATTATGTTTATCTTTTCAAGTGTCCCTTTCGTAACCATATTATTATTATTTATTTGATGCATTCTATTTTTTTTTAATTTCAGCTTGTTCTTTTCTTTCTGGATCGAATTGAAAATGTCGGTCCATTCGATCCCTACGGTCTCCGCGGATACGGCGGTCCTTGACATTGATATAACTGACAATCTGGATGAAGGGAGACGTAGTAGATCCCTGCATTCCATCAGTGATAATTTAAGCTTGCCCTCCACCAGTTTCATCTCGACGGAAGTGGATGAATACTCGGTAAAACCCGTCCACGACAATCCCCTCCTGCCGCACGATGTCGTTGAGGACCGATCAGAAATAAAACCAATTCCTTACACATCGAATTCTTCCTTCTTGGTAAGTAGATATTTGAAAATCAGCTTTTTTAAAAAATGATGTATTCAGGAGTTTCTACGTTAATCAGGACTGAAATAATATCATTCTTTGTTAATACAATGCGCATTCTTAAACATACCTTCTTTTTACTATTGGGTCAATTGAATTAGATTTTTTTAAATTGACAAAAAATAAATAAAAGCATTCTTAAGTTGCCATCTACGGAAGGTGATAAAGGGGGAGGGGGGTTAGAAATTGACACAGAAGAGGATACAGTGGCCCAGCACCTGCACAATTTCGTCTTGAATTGCTGCGTCTATGTTTACTTGCCTCTCCACGAGGGCAGAGTTAGACACAAGGTCGGTTTTTAATGTGGTGAAATCCAGCTCCCCCCAAAAAGGCACTTTTTGCTGAGATCAAAGTGTAGTATCTGTTCTGATTGATGCTACACCCTGTAGACCGGTACCGTCTTGGCCTTCGGGCCTTGATTCCATGTGTCTGCGGTATTGTCCTGTGCAGTTCTAGGAAGTCCACCCTCCCAACCTTTGCCTTCTCACCCTTTGAGAAGGGGTTAGTTTATTGCTAATCACCAGATGGGCCCCTACCGGGGAATGCCGACGGGGCTGTCCAGGCATTTTTTGTAGGCCAGATTACTCTTCCTTTAGGGCGCTGGCTTTTCAATCCCACTTTTCCGACCTTGTGTTAAATCTTACGAATGTTTGATGTAGATAAATACAAACAAAAGGGCACTCTGGATTGGGACAAAAATTTAAATTGCCTCAGTCTAGAAGGAACTCTCCTCCATTGACCGAGGACAGAAAAAGATTGAGTGTAATATCAGAATAGATACTCGTTGGCGGATTTACTACATCTCTTGGAAGTCCATATCAAAGTCCAGAGATCAATCGAAATCGGCGGTTAAACAGTTTCTGGTAATGTCCGCGTAGACCTCTTTCAGGTGCAAGAGTTAATAGTAAGTCCTGAGGGAGATCATAATGGCCACTGAGGAGATTGTAGGCCAAAATGAGATCACCACGTAATCGTCGGCGCTCAACGGTTACCACTTATTAAGGCCAATAGCTACTCGAGGATAATGGTTAATGAGACTGAATGAGTGCCAGTCAAAAGATGGAGAACACTATGGGAGTACTGACATTGCTCAATAGTATGAACTGTGTTTGATTACTTATGGGGCGTTTCAGGACAAGGATTGGTTGACACTGGATTTGAGGACGACCCAGTTTCAATCAGCAGGGAAGCAGTCCTGCAGTAATGTGTTCTTTGCAAATGGAGCTCTGTCCAAGGAAATTCTGACTGACGAGAGGAACACGTAGGAAGAAAAGAAAGATTTTTCCGTTGTAGCAGTAGTAGTGGTAGTAGTAGTAGTAGTAGTAGTAGTAGTAGTAGTAGTAGTAGTAGAACCAGTTCTTGCTGTGAATGTTTTACAAGGACGAACCAAAGATTAGAGCTCAGTCGAGCAATTTCCATGGAAATAACGATTGAGTAGAAAGAGACTAACAAAGTCTCTTTTGTAAGAAAGAGGTTGTAAGAGGGAGATGATATATCTATCATATGAAACAAAAGCAGTATATCTATGTGTAGTGTGTGAGGGTGGGGTGGGGTGGGAGATGGGGGTAGGAGTGTGTGTGGGGGTGGGGGGTGGGGGTGTGTGGGTGGGTGTCCAGCTAAAACTAAGAAACCTCGCTTACAAACATTACATCATCGGATTCCATGTGACACCAACCTGGTTATGGTAGCAAAAATAATGTAATAGGTTTATGCTTGGGGTCAGCAGAGGCCGAATTAGTGAAAGTTTGTAAATTTCTAAAAAAAAAAAGAAATATTTTTACTGATGAAATTTAGACCATTATTTTTCAAATACAAGTAGCATTTAATCTATAAATGACAGTCGATTTCTCTGCAAATGTGTAGATCTATTATACACGTGTTGATCGGGATTCGATTTAAATTGTTGGTTCGTTATTAACACATGTCCTACTATTGAGATAGTTCTTATCTCAATACAAATCTATTTTTAATATATTATGATTCGGGAATTTTTTTTATCCAGCTTACTTTTTTTTAAAAGAATAGAACCATTATTTCTTACTGATACTAAGAGAGAGTAGCAGTAACGATCCAGCCACGCACATCTAACCACCGTTACGTTACTCTTTCGGAATACGTTCACCTCTGAACCATTTTAGATTGAACCATATTGAAGAGAGAGAAAGAGTGTGGGCAGACGATGACGACGATAAACGAAGGGGCAATGCAAACCATATTCTCTCCACCATTCCCTCTGTGCCCTTATATTTACTACAACTATTACGTTTACCCCCCCCCCCCCCTGCCCATTTTAGATTGGACATCATATTGAAGAGAGAGAGAGAGGGAGGGGGAGGGGGAGGGAGGGATGAAGAGGGAGTGGGAGACGACGACAAGCGAAGGAGTAACCCAAAGCCTTGTCCAACCAACTCTATCTCTTTGCGCTTATATTTACTACAACTATTACGTTTACCCCCCTGCCCATTTTAAATTGGACATCATATTGAAGAGAGAGAGAGAGAGAGAGAGAGAGAGAGAGAGAGAGAGGGAGTAGGAGGGGGAGGGAGGGATGGAGAGGGAGGGAGGGTGAGACGACGACAAGCGAAGGAGTAACACAAAGCCTCGTCTAACCAACTCTATCTCTTTGCGCTTATATTTACCACGACTATTATGACTATTATGACTGGTTATCTGTCGTAAACTGCTTTATTAACTTATAAGAATCATCTCAATAGTAGTATAAGTAATATATATTACTTATACTACTATTGGCCTTGTAGCAGACATACTTGATGAGCGCATTTTCGTTTTCAATCTATTTTTTTTTCAGTGTCATTTTGCTACCGATGGAGATCGATTTTTAATGTTTCTGGCGAGCATCTGCGGCATCGCAGCCGGTGTTAGCTACCTTGCACACATGTTCATCCTTGGAGAGGTGGTCAACGTCTTCACCCGCGCAAGGTTTGCCCTTTTTTTATATTCAAGTTAAATCCTTACTCTCATCACCGCTCAATGTATCTATTAACTGAATAAACTATAGCTTAGGGTTAGGGTTATGGCTAGCTTGAGGTCAAATTAAAAAGATTATAATTAGTTTTTATTCTTGAACGCTAATTCATCAAAGATTACATGTACGTGTGTGTTAAAATGTTTATACAATAACTGTTACATGTACAGCAGCATTGCTTCCATCAAGGCCTTCACCAGATGATGACTTTGTTAGTGTTATATCGTATCAAGTGACGTCTAGTAGTAGGCAGCTGTATTCCGTTAATGACACACAGTTACATCGATAGTCGCAGTAGAGTTGATTTCTTTCTTTTTTTCTTTCGTCGGTTGTAAGAGATATTAATAACAACAGCACACAACCTGCGTTTTATTATTTTTCTTTTTTAATCTATGTTTCCTTAAAATTTCCCTTACCTTACAGTGATATTACATATATACCCCTGCGGCGGGGGGGGGGGGAGAATCTCCGAAAAACACGTCTGTCTTACGTCGACAGATAAGAGCTAAGAGAAAAATCAAACTAGCTTATTTGACACGTCTCACTCGAGGTTTCTTGTGACGGCATTTCATTTGAACACGTTAACTTAATTTCTAGTGCATCTCACATAATATTACTACATTATAAGGATACTGGAGTTGCCTGTTTTCCCTATAAAAAGAACGGGTATTAACGAGATCTCACGGGACTTGCTATCTTAACGTAGCGATTGCTAAATTACTCTGTTCACCTGGGATAATTTGTTTAGTAAACCGTTTTTATCCTTAATTACTGTTAGTATCGTTTTCCTCCTATTAACCTTCTCTGTTAACCCTGATACTTGGTTTACGATGTCCTTTCGTCTTAACACTGGTTCATCTAAAAAAAAATCATACAAAGACCGCGAATTATTATAATATATAGACTTATTAAACAGAAAGAAGTCACGAGAAGACCAGAGGAGCGATTAAACACCTTTACACGCGACTTACTGCGTCAGTGAGAAAGGAAGAAAGAAAGAAAGAAAGGGGGAAGAAAGAGAGAGAGATAAAGAGGGTAAGTCAGCTTGTGTCGTGCACCAAGTAAGTCCCATTGTGCGCCCACCACTACCCTCAGTTGGGCTAAATGAGGAGTTACGACTTTCATGTCTGTTCTGCTTTGTGTGTCGCCAGGAAATAGAAGAAAAAAAATCCCTCTCGTGATTTTGCCGACATCCGTTTCTGGAGTCACCGTTTACCCCTAGGCGTCACTCAAACTTTTTCAATTCAAACTTCCAGCTGTTTGATATACATTAGCTGTAGATTTTACTTATGCGTCGTAAGTATGTTACTAAAGAAACGAATGGAGAACGTGTATCGACCGTAGGTTTGTTCGTAGGTGTATACCTGCTCGCACTGAAAATAATACATCAACTGTTTTTGTTTTTTTGTTTATTTGGGGCGGGGGTGTTTTTTCATACCTCGACTTCATTCTGTTTGTAGCTATTATGGCGCCTGGACGACTGACAGTGTGGCCCAGAGAAGACGGGAGAGGGAAGAGAGGAGACGCTTTCTCTTCTTGATGGTAAAATAATCACCTATTTATCTTTTGTAAAAATACATTTTCAAATTAAAAAATAAAAAGTTAATTTTCTGTTTACTGAATCTACATAGAAAAAAAAAGAGATGTATTTAAAAACAGAAGAAGACTACCTTAAAAAGGCGACAGCGTAAACAAGTCAGTAGTAGTAGCATCATTCTCTTTTTTTTTTTTGCCTTTCTATGACTCATAAAAAAAATCGACGGGTGCTTCATTCCAAATATGCTGAAATTCTGGCCAATATCATTGGGGCAAATAAATGTCCATTAATTATTTAAACTAAATAGGTGTAACGTCATACTTTAATATAGGTGTAACGTCATACCTTAAATAGGTGTAACGTCATACCTTAAATAGGTGTAACATCATACTTTAATATAGGTACTCACTTTTTATGGTATATAAAAAAGAGAGAAAGTGAGAGAGGGGGGTGGAAAGAGAGAAAGGGGTGGAAAGAGAGAGAGAGAGAGGGGGAGTAGAGAGAGAGAGAAAGAGAGAAAGAGGGGAGGTATGTAGAGAGATATGTACAAAGAGAGGTAGATAGAGAGATGAAGAGAGACGTGGAAAGAGAGAGCGTTATAGAGAGCAAGAGGTATAAAGAGGTGGGCAGAGCTTATTTCATAGAACTGTCCGTTTGTGGAGCACAGTGCCGCGAGCCTGCTTCCCTGCCAACTACAATGTGGTCATCTTCAAGTTCAATGTAAACAAGTTCTTGTTGAACCGTCCCCGTAAATAATCGATTTCTGCCCTGCTACAACCATCGTGCCGGTGAATGCGATGTTGTCCCACCGTCTACCAGTCAACTCTCTAACCCCTATCCTCGAGTCAAACCCTTTGACCCTTATCCTTGAGGGATCGTTAGGCCTTGATAAGCGGTGACCTTTAATGTAAAGAGAGAGAGAGAGAGGTAGATGTAGAGAGGGGTAGAGAGAAGGAGAGAAAGAGAGGAGGATGATAGAGATGGAGAAAGAAAGGGGTAGCTAGAGATGTAGAGAAAGTTAAGGAGAGAGAGATAGAATGTTTAAAGAGTGAAACATGCGGCAGACAGAGGGGGGGAGAGTTATTCACACGTGTTGATGAATACGGGAGGGGAAAGGTATTATTTCGCTTTATTTAAGTAGTTTGAAAATTGAAAAGAATAAAATGTCGCTTACTGCAACAATAGAGACGAAAATGAAGGCTTACCAGCTTCGAACCGTGTGGGATGTTTCGCGTGTCGGGCACTCGTTTTTCAGTAAAAAGAATCTGAAACGGTTTTTATTTTAGAAAAGTCAGTTGGAAGGGGAGATAATTCAAACTGTTTTTTTTTGTTATTGTTTGTCTTTACGATTGTTGATTTTTGATTGTCTTTACGAACGCTTATATCGAGTCAGTTGAAAGCGGAGATAATTCAAACTGGTTTTTTTTTTGCTGTAACCATAACCCATAAGGAAAATCTAGAGAATTAGTAAGAAAATCAATTCAAAAAACGGATACTTATGCAGTTTACGAACCGGGCTGAAATAATAACGTTATAATTTAGAAAGCCATTCTTAACATGGGGAGGTGGGGGGTTGATTAACTTTTCTGTTTATTTAATTGTTAGGTGAAAGTACAGAATAGTTAATAAACCCTTCACTTCCCCATGTTAAGAATGGCTTTCGAAATTATAATGTTATTATTTCAGCCCGGTCCCTAAACTGCATAAATACCCTTTTTTTAAATTTATTTTCTTATTAATTCTCTGGATTTTTCTTTATGGGATATAGTTACAACAACAACAAAAACAGTTTGAATTATCTCCCCTTTCAACTGACTCTTCTAAAATTTCATCTGTCCCCAATAATACAGAAGCACCAAATACTTTACAGTTGTTGTAGCAAGACGAGTTTTTGCTGCGAAGGTTTTACAGAGGAGGGGGCAGTCGAACACTTATCATTAAAATAACAATAGGGTAGAAAAGGGCTACTAACGTCTCTAATGAGTGAAAGGGGATGTATAGAAGGGAAGAGATCAGCCCCCCCCACACACACACACACTAGATTGCGAAGTCGATTTTGTACTCTCTCAAGGAAAATGAAAATATAACACGAATATCAACCTCTGGTGAAACCAGATCAGGCTGTTTGAAAATACTAGCTTCCTGACTAAAAATGCACCAAACGTTGATGTTATTGTTTTTTCCTTTCCCTTTGCAAAACTCAATCATGTTCTGCAAAGTTTTAAAAAACTCCTCTACCAAACATCATGAATAAATATTTGAAGATATAAAGAACTTGAAGCATACAAACTTTTACCAAAATGACCGGATTCGGCATTAAATAACCCGAAAGGGGTTGATATGCCGTAAAACCAAACAACCAAACCAAACCAAACACCATGAATACATATTTGAAGATATATAGAACTTAAAGCATAACAACTTTTACCTAAATGACCGTATTCGGCATTAAATAAACCGAAAAGGGTTGATATGCCGTAAAACAAAACAACCAAACAACAAAACCAATATCAACCTGTATGTATTTATGTTGAAATGTACATGAGAAGAAAATGTAAGAATTTGTTTTGGATTTTATTTTTTGTGAAATTGATCTTGATATTTTAGAAATTGATCTTGATATTTTAGGAATTGATCTTGATATTTTAGAAATTAATCTTGATATTTTATAAAATGGATCTTGATATTTTAGAAATTGATCTTGATATTTTAGAAATTGATCTTAATATTTTAGAAATTTATCTTGATATTTTAGAAATTGATCTTGATATTTTAGAAATTGATCTTAATATTTTAGAAATTGATCTTTATATTTTAGAAATTGATCTTAATATTTTAGACATTTATCTTGATATTTTAGAAATTGATCTTAATATTTTAGAAATTGATCTTGATATTTTAGAAATTGATCTTGATATTTTAGAAATTGATCTTGATATTTTAGAAATTGATCTTAATATTTTAGAAATTGATCTTAATATTTTAGAAATTTATCTTGATATTTTAGAAATTGATCTTAATATTTTAGAAATTGATCTTGATATTTTAGAAATTGATCTTGATATTTTAGAAATTGATCTTAATATTTTAGAAATTTATCTTGATATTTTAGAAATTGATCTTGATATTTTAGAAATTGATTTTAATATTTTAGAAATTGATCTTGATATTTTAGAAATTGATCTTAATATTTTAGAAATTGATCTTGATATTTTAGAAATTGATCTTAATATTTTAGAAATTTATCTTGATATTTTAGAAATTGATCTTGATATTTTAGAAATTGATCTTAATATTTTAGAAATTGATCTTGATATTTTAGAAATTGATCTTAATATTTTAGAAATTTATCTTGATATTTTAGAAATTGATCTTGATATTTTAGAAATTGATTTTAATATTTTAGAAATTGATCTTGATATTTTAGAAATTGATCTTGATATTTTAGAAATTGATCTTAATATTTTAGAAATTGATCTTGATATTTTAGAAATTGATTTTAATATTTTAGAAATTTATCTTGATATTTTAGAAATTGATCTTGATATTTTAGAAATTGATCTTGATATTTTAGAAATTGATCTTGATATTTTAGAAATTGATCTTGATATTTTAGAAATTGATCTTAATATTTTAGAAATTGATCTTGATATTTTAGAAATTGATCTTAATATTTTAGAAATTTATCTTGATATTTTAGAAATTGATCTTGATATTGTAGAAATTGATCTTAATATTTTAGAAATTGATCTTGATATTTTAGAAATTGATCTTAATATTTTAGAAATTTATCTTGATATTTTAGAAATTGATCTTGATATTTTAGAAATTGATTTTAATATTTTAGAAATTGATCTTGATATTTTAGAAATTGATCTTGATATTTTAGAAATTGATCTTAATATTTTAGAAATTGATCTTGATATTTTAGAAATTGATCTTAATATTTTAGAAATTTATTTTGATTTGATTAGAATGTTCATATTTAAATCCGTGTTAAACATCACCGTACATAAATGGATCATACACCTGAAGAAGGTCAGAGGTAAGATCGACCAAAACATGATAAAAATATAAACATCAATGAGGACAATAGTCCGAAAAAAATTAATGTAAACAATGTCGGGATGTATTTGGGGGAAGAAGGTGTTCAGGCTCACCGACATTTGTAATGTTTGTTTGTTTTATCTTTTTAGCAACACAACGGACGTATTTGCTCTGATTGGAGATGACAGCATAAAGTACGTGATTCTCTCGGTGGGTGTCTTTATCCTCTCTGCCCTAAACATGTATCTGTGGTGTGTTGTGAAAGAAAGGCAGTTGAAGAGACTCCGTCAACTGCTCATCCAGTCGCTCTTCACTAAAGACATCGCCTGGTTTGACCAGAAGAACGCCACCAGCATATGTGCCGAGCGACTCAGGTATTCATAGACATTATTCTGCCCTCGGTTAATTGACAGATTCTCAGCACATCTTTCTTTGATTGTCTCTACGAACGCTTATATCGAGTTTTAGTTATTGCTGTTAGTTTCTCAATATATTCCTCAATTGAACACATTCATGCATGACTGACACGCACACGCTCTAACACACATATACATGGTAACATCTATGCTCAAATTCGAATAAGTTACTTTTATCACGTTCATACTTATGACGACATTATAACAATGTCTTTTGGTTAGGAGCAGAGTGATACAACACTCCTCGGTCAGTGAAGGCAAACACCTTCTAGACTGAAGCAAAACTGATTGCGGCTAAACATGTGTGGTCTCTGGACTGTTGGCATTGGTACTCTCCTTTCTACGTGCGCTTTTTCTTCAGCAACGTTTATCAGCTTCTCACCCCCTCTGCTTTCAGGTGTTGGTTCAGGGTTCTTTTACATCTTGAGCGGTCATTTGCAATGCTATCCCAAAACACAATATCTATATCGACCACCTTCATGTATCGCATCACTACATCTTTGTATCGGAGTTGGGGGTGGCCAGTAGACCTTCTTCCCAGATGCCAGCTCTCGATACAGGATATCATTTTGAATGTGCCCATCCTCCATGCAGTTTACATGGCCCAACCAGCATAGTCTCAGTTTCCTGGGGAGGGTGAACATGCTGGGAAGGCTGGTGCGGGATAAGAGCTCTGTGTTGGACACCTTATCTTGCCAATATATGTCAAGGATGCGGCGGATGCTTCGCAGGTGGAAGGTACTGAATAGCCGCTCCTGTCTAACATAGGTGGTTCACGACTCGCTGTCTAGAAAAGGAATAGCCAACAGTATATCACAATGGAAATGGAAAGGTTTATTGTTATAGATGGTAAAATAAAGGGGAGACAGGTCTTAGCGAGGAATTTCTAACGTACGGGGCAAAGATCAATGTTCTATGCTACTGAATATATAGTCATCCATGGGAAAGTCCACGGAGTAAAAAGGGGTTAAAGGTATTCTATTACAACATTTACATATGTAAGAAGAAGAAGAAGTGTCGATTTTGTAGGGTTCGTTTAGTAAGAAGAAAAAGGGGTTACCCTTGTATTGCCGTTGGTAGGGGTACTGTTAACTCGAATATAAAGACAAACTCTTCTTCCACATTTTAAATCAGTTGTATTCATACATCGCTTCACCAACAACCAATCAGAAACCATGAAACAGTTTAGACAATAAGAAATACCATCACACGTCGAGTCGGCGGGCATGCGCACATCTGCTCAATGGGTTGGGTCTTGTGTCGACTCGTCTCGCGCGCATCAAGTCTTTGATTCGACTGAAACAGGAACATTGCATGTTTCTTCAACTTAACATTAATTCTCCAACTCTTTAAAATCGCGAAACCAGTGAACAAACTGTTCAGCGGAAGTGCCTACCACTCAAAGTGTTCTGATTGGATAATGTATCAATCACTCCGCGTGGAAGAATAAACTTGCACAAAGGAAAATAGTTCGTCTCGTGTAACTGGTAAACATACGATTCTCTTAAGATATTTCTGTATAAAAGTTTTTTTTTTATGTGAGACGTAAACATGTAATTTTTTTATGTGAGACGTAAACATGTAAATTTTTTATGTGAGACGTAAACATGTAAATTTTTTTATGTGAGACGTAAACATGTAAATTTTTTATGTGAGACGTAAACATGTAAATTTTTTTATGTGAGACGTAAACATGTAAATTTTTTATGTATGACGTAAACATGTAAATTTGTTATGTGAGACGTAAACATGTAAATTTTGACTCAGCTATTTTATTCTTCTTTCTTACACAGTGACATTGAAGAATTTGGCCGTGGAATCGGTGAACCAATAGCGATGGGCATCCAGTGGATTTCTGCCGTTCTGGCCCTCCTCATAAACGCCCTCGTCCAGTCACCCGATGTAACCGGAGTTATCTTTCCCTACTTCCCGTGTATCATCTTTGCGGCGGTAGGCTCGTTTTGGGTAAGTAACTCTGGAAGGAGGAAGGATCAGCTGTTTTTTTTTGTATATTAACAATGGTAACCGCTACCTTGTATATAGATCTAGTAAGCACGATAGCTGCCTATGTCATTCATTTCACACTGCTCTCTTCCTCTTCTCCCACCTCTCTCTGTATTGTTGTGTGTCTCTCCTCCCTCTGTGCTGAATCTACACTTATACTGCACTGGTATTTAATGACGCATGTCTTATAAACGACTTGCTGCCGATATATATATATATATATATATATATATAACATATTTCACTCCAAACAAGGCGTAAGGGCTACTGAGAATTAGGTTGTAGGTTTTGGGTGTCATCCTAAGTTGGGAGCTGTGTTTACATTAGTTTGACATTTCTACATGTCGGTACAGTCGGAGAAACAGGGAGCAGGGAGAGTTCCAGAGGCCGGCAGTACGAGGAAATAAGCTATTGGAAACCTCTACAGTGAATAGACGGGATTTAGCTGATTGTCGAGTTGGTCTAATGTATTTACGTCGAGGGGGCACCAGAGCAGCCAGACAACAGACAAATTACATTTAAAAAATTTTCAGACGAGAAACCCTTTTACGGAAAAGGGTTTTTATGATTGTGTATTGGCAGATCTAATCTTTGCTCATCAGTATATCCTTGAGAAGGAGCCGAAGAGGTTCTTAAACAATTGTCGGATACTCAAACTATGTTCATTTTAATATATATATATATATATATATATATATATATATATATATATATATATATATATATATATATATATATATATATATATATATATATGAATGTGTGTATGTAAGCAGGATTCGCAACCCCCGAAACTAAAATGACCGGAAAGATTTTTTTCATCCAAAATGGAATTTTAAGAATGTGAATTGCGGAAAGAGAGTACGAAGTTACTTGTTAATTGGCCGCGACGTGTGTGTACGTTGAAGAGGGGTGGACCTTTGTTTTTAATGTACAATTTAACTAAATAATAAAATGTCTGACATTTTTTGCCTGGACAATTGTGTGTTTGTAGTAGGTAGGGGCCTTTGTTCATAATTTACGCTAGTAAAATATAACATGAATTGAATACTTGCTGCAATTGCATTAAAATTGGATAATTTTGATTTTTTGGTGATTAAAATAAAATAGCCGTCGGTTAGTTAACAAAATGGGTTGTTCCGAAGAAGGTTGTCTTGGGATTAGCCCTAATATCTAATAACATATTTTGTTAATCATATTACCGACTTACATTATTTTAAGAGAAATACAGTAAAGAAATTAGTCAAAAATAATTTATTTTGCTTTAAATATACA
>OY744519.1:206875992-206890992 GCA_963556195.1 Sepiola atlantica
TCTCGCTAGGCACATTTCTTTTTAAAACATTTTTATTTACATTAAGCATTCTACTTTATTTTAAGTATTTTTCTCGTTAAAACATTTGACTTTAAAACATTGTTCTCTTTTTTACACAGTTCGTTAATCACATTTAACTTATATTCAACATTTTTCGTCAAGCACATTTCTCTTTCAAACACTTTTCTCGTTAATACATTTTACTTTAAAACATTGTTCTCTTTTTTACACAGTTCGTTAATCACATTTAACTTATATTCAACATTTTTCGTCAAGCACATTTCTCTTTCAAACACTTTTCTCGTTAATACATTTTACTTTAAAACATTGTACTCTTTTTTACACAGTTCGTTAATCACATTTTACTTATGTTAAACATTTTTCGTTAAGCACATTTTACTTTAAAACACTTTTCTTGTTAAACCATTGTCACAGTTTATCTCTTCAGCTTTCAAATTAGATTCAAATTAAACATTGTTCACTTTAAACATCTTTTCTTTAAAACATAGCGCACTTTTTCTTTCCGTTTCAACTCTCTCAGTTTATCAGATTAGGACCCAAAAATGTTCAATACAAAAAGTTACCTTACAGTTTCTTTCGGTGTCTGGTCGTGATCGCCATTGGTGCCGTCGATTTCCATTGCGTGTCTCTGGTCGTGATCGATGCTGGTGGGCTTTGATCTGTGGACCAATTTTATAGACAGGCAGGAGACAAACGCGGAGACAATTTTTCTTCAGAGAGAGAGATTCAATTCTTTTATTCTGGACTCGGTTGTGGGGGGGGGTATGCATTCGTTTCTGCCATGCTTCTCATTCATTCCTCTTGTGGGGTGCGACGATGTACGGTGTCTCTGCTGGATCTCGAATGAGATCCAGCCTATTACGACGAGCGACTTCATCTTGGTGTTAACGCTCCGAGCTCTCAAAAACGTTGTCTTTTTTCATTTGAAGACACATAGAGAGGTCGACCGTCCGGCTCGCTCCCAAAACCCCAACTCTTTTAAAAACCTTAGTTTCTTTCGAAGAAGGGGTGACGTCAGAGATCCACACGTGCGACACTCATGCAAAAAGCATTTCCGTCACTCATGTTTTCTGACCTTGTCTGACCCGAGATTCCCTGTGTCGGTGTCGAATTTGTAACTTTGTTATGGTCTGACAAAAACATGATGGACTCATAACGGTCCCCTTCGATGCATGTCAGCTTGACCATGGCCAACGAGAGTTGACAAAGCCAAGCAACTAACTTTTTGCCACCCTCTGACATCACTGCATTGCGTGTCAAAACAATGGCCGTCGTAATAACAATAAGAAGGCATTTCGACTTCTCCATTCACTAAATAATCCATCAAAATTCAGGAAATAAACCAATTTTAATGAAATTTTCAGTATTTATTAAGTAATGATCACGGAATATAATAAATCCATTACTTTATTATAAAGCTTGGTGCAAATGTATTATTTCTTGTAAACAAAAAACACCTTTACTAAAGTTATCCAAAATATCAAAACATGTTGACCATACGATATTGTAAATATTTAAAACAAAGCATTAGAAAACTTTGAAAATTGCATGTAAAAAAGAAAAGAAAGGAACACAATTCGATTTATCCTGAAACTGATCTTTATTCAATATAAATTTAAAGAAAATACTAATTCACAATCAAATACTGCAAAAAACTGAATTATGAATTACCATTATTTAAACTTCTAACCCAATCAACCGTAAGTAATTCAGACTTTGAAATTTGTTTAAAAATTATACAAAAAAAAGTTCAATGTTAACTGTTTGTTTAATAATGGAATCACCAACTCCTATCTTGCTATTAAGAGATAGGTACGTGCAAAATCAAAGGCCGATCCCCAAAATGTAAAAACATGTTGACCCTCCCTTCACCAAAATTCAGGAAATCAACCAATTTTAATGAAATTTTCAATATTTATTAATAAACAAGCACAGGAGATATAGTGAAACATTTTTTAAAAATCTTAGTGAAAATGTATTATTTTTTTTTAAAAACAAAATACACCTTTACTAAACGTATATTTTTATATATATAAAAAAATCCACGCAATGCAGTGACATCATTTTCTAGCCAACCGGTGGCCATGGCTTGACCCGCACTCATTGTCTTCATTTGACTCCAGCCATAATTCACACTAGCTCACTTAATCGTATCTAAAGATATGGGGCCCTATCTATAATATAACACACACACACACACACACACATTATATATATGTATATATATATATATATATAATTAATTAACTTGTTACAAATATCCAGGGGGTATGAATCCGAAGGAAGTTGAAACCGGGTTTATGAGAGTGCTCAATGAAAATTCAGAGCAAAATATATATTTTTTGATTTTATTCCATTAGTTGCGACAAAACAAGTTTTGTTTCATTGGTGCAAATAGCGACCAACTCATCGGCGGGCGAAGGAATTCAAATGAAAAACCTCCCACGTAATAATTTGAAACACGACTTGTTGGGGTCCTCCCCCCTCCCCTCTCATGTCCCATGTCACCGTTATAGACAAAGCCCCAACTCTGTCCCCCTCCCCCTCCAATGTATTTTCAATTTTCAATCTCCCGTTAAAGTTGAAGTTAAAATTTATGTAATTTGAATTCCTTCGCCCGCCCGATGAGTTGGTCGCTATTTGCACCAATGAAACAAAACTTGTTTTGTCGCAACTAATGGAATAAAATCAAATATATATATATATATATATATATATATATATATATATATATATATATATATATATATATATATATATATATATATAATAAGAAATAGGTAAAATAAATACCTTTTGAAGCATTAAAGATGCGATATCAATTTTTTTTTTTAAAGAAAAATAATAAATCGAAACCGATTTAAAAAAAAAATTGATATCGCATCTTTAATGCTTCAAAAGGTATTTATTTTACCTATTTCTTATTAAATTTAACAATAGATGCTTCTTAAAAAATGAACCTTAAAACACTTATACAAATCACGTGCGCATTCACGTTCTCATATTTGAAAGTGGAGAAACAACAGCTAACCCCTTTGGCCCGGCTGGAACAACAAAAGCCGGTGGGGAAAAAAATACAAATCCGATGACATCAGGATATATTACACACCGATGATGCCAAGTTTTGGGCGAAATATCTGTATCACTTTAAACTAACAAAAAAAATGCTAGTTTATAATTAAAAAAAAAGAAAAAGAAAAAAATCGGTTTCAATTTATTATTTTTCTTTAAAAAAAAAAAATTGATATCGCATCTTTAATGCTTCAAAAGGTATTTATTTTACCTATTTCTTATTAAATTTAACAATAGATGCTTCTTAAAAAAAATATGAACCTTAAAACACTATATATATATATATATATATATATATATATATATATATATATATATATATATATATATATTATTTTATAAATGAGTATATCATAACTCCAGGGTTTGGATTGAATTTTGTGTTTTTCAGGATATTCAAAATGTTTACTTTTGCTCGTCACATGACATTTCGAAAATACTTATGTTTCGGCATAACAAATGGTTCCTTTTGGATGCTGGCCTTTTTTACTCTGGCAACAGGTGGTTGGTACGGATCATACATGATATTGCAAGGCAGAGTCTCACCTGGAAAAACCATTCAGGTAATGTATATATTCACACTTATTTTAAATTTAAAACTGTAAAATGTATATACTAACATGTTTCCGTGACGTCAATTCTAAATATTGCTTCAGTATTTTTCCAACCGAAATTTTCAAAGTCTGGAAATATTGGGCTATTTTAATTTCATACTTCCAAAATGCAACATGGCGGCCAAAAGTGAAAGAAATTACATTTTTATTATAGCATTTCGGTGTTGCCAAGGAAATATCGTAACTTTTGGGTCTTCAAGCGCTAGTTTCATGTCTGTGGTCCGTCGTTAATTCTGGTTAATGATCCACAGCTTGCATTCGTCCACTTAATGTTGTGATCTTTGCTCACGGAAGACCGCATATCGTCGAACAAGGTTTTTGGTCGAGTCGCCTGCCAGGCATAAAGGAGGAATAAAAAAGAAAACCTATCAACACAATTGTAACGTAACAGAGTGCAGTAAAAATTGTCGGAGGTCTACATTGAAATTCTATTAAGTTCTCTAGTCAAGGTTGCAACTGAAAGTTCTAAGTTCTGTAGCAGTCACATATTTTATGTACTATTTTCCTTTGCTGTAAATATACAGATGCACTGCGAAGTGATTAGCTAATCAAATGTTTTGGCGTACGAACACATGATATTATATCGCCAACGATATCATAAATAAAATGTATTTCTCTGAAACCTATAATGTTGTCTGCTTCCGCCTATTAATTCATCTGTGGAGTCAGATCGACTTTCTATCACCATTATCTATTAATAATGGGGATTATTTATCTGTCTGTCTGAAGCCGAGACTATGTTATTAGTTTTGATCGCTCTCCTTTTATATCTACTTATCAGCTCCTATATATACACATTCCAAAGCTTCCCCAAACGCCACGCGTCTTTCAAATTTACATAAGTATTTTGTTTTAAAGCTGCTAATAAATTAATATTCGCAAATATACACCCATATTTGTTTTTCTTTTCAGATTTCTATATGTATTTAAAACATTTTCCTCGATGATAATAATCTTGACAAAAATTATAAATATAATTAATTAAAGACATTTTTATGTATATAATTGAGTTACGTAATTAAATTAGATTGTAATGGAACGCACAGAAAGTTCTATTTCAGGAAAGAGAGAGAAAGAAAAAAAGAGAGAGAAAGAGAGAGAGACAGATCGAGAGAGAGAGAGAGAGAGAGAGAGAGACAAGACAGTGGAGCGTTATTTGATTAATAACATGTAAACAACACCTTCTCTGAGATTGATCGTACGAGTCGCTAAAAATAATATATTTACTTTGATTTTATATTAAAACGTTTTGGGTTTGGGTTTTTTAAATCTTATAAATTATGTTTCAAAGCACAAATTTATTGAATCAAATTGTTTAATTTAAAAAAGAATTGATTTAAAAATTACTATTTTTTGTAAAAAACAAACAATTTTTACTGAGCAATTATATAACTAAATTAAGAACAGTGTTCACTGTATTTTTTAATTGTTGATTTTATTTTAGGTACACTATTTTTTTCCATTTGAAAAACTTCAAATATTATCATCTTTTTACGACCTTAAGTGAGTTTAGGATTTTTTGTTTCATATTTTACACCATAAGGGGTAAATTTTGTTTAAAAACTGTTTTTATTATTCCGTGTTTTATTTATTAAAATAAAGGATGGGGTGATTTTCTTTCTTTTTTTTTGTAAAAAAAGAAAACAAACACATTTTACTGAGCAATTAAATAAAACAACTAAAAATATTTTTGTTAATAAATCGATTATTTTCTGGATATTGTAATCGTTTGATTTCAAAATTAAGGTCTCTTTTAATTCACAGTCGATTATTGGACTTCTCATGAGCGCCATTTTTGTCGGACAGTTCTATCCTTGCTTAGAATGCATCATGAAAGCGACGGACGCTGCGTCTAATTTGACTAAAGTTTTAGACGAGGTGAGTTTATCAATATTTTCTTTGATACGGTTTTGTTATATTCAACACCTTTGTTATAATTATTCGACCAAATGTACGTTTAAGTACAGTTTTCTAGTCTAAGTAACTAAAAAATCAATTAAAGTTAGAAGAAAATATACCGATCATTGGAACTGCCGATTACCTGCGTTGTGCGTAGTCATTTGCTCCCTGGTTCTCGGAACTGTGCAAACAACTTTACTTTGAACATGAAGACATGGAACAGGTAAACATTAAAACAAGTATTGGAAAACGAAAGGCATAATATGCCATTGGACAGGGAAATACATACGATCAAACTTATCCAAGCAAGAAGACCGGTTATAATAATAACAACAACATAAGTCAGTCCTGAAACTGAATACCTCCACCATACAACGTAAGGATGGACCAAAGTCGAATCTGGTCCTTACTTCTCCATATTGTATGAAGTATTCCTAAAGTTATATCATGGAAACGTTGATAACCCCAAAATTATTTAGCTGAAAATTTGCATGCTGGTTACTGTTATCGAAGAGCATCAGATTCATATATAAAATTATGAAAAATTGGAAGTTGAAATTCCGTTAAAATTTGGACCATAACCAAGCTTGTCAAGGTCAAGGTTATATAGTATGCGTAAGTTCAATTAGCTACAATATGGGCCAAGTAGCGAATGAACAGGCACGAAGTTATCGCCAAAAGTGTTGCTTTTACCTTTTCCGTAACCTTGACCTTTGACCTAAATGCCCCACAATAAAATCCGTTCTAAGTTAGACCAAGACCGATATTTTGACCAAGTTTGGTAATGATTGGTCAAGCGATGTCGACGCTAGATTGTACACAAACAAAACAAACAAACAAACACGCAAACAAACCCGACAATATCCTTGCAAGAGTGAATTAAGAAGGAAATTTTTTTCCAAATAATAGATTTCGCCGTCCTAGCATATCACAAGGTGAAACTGAAGGAGGCAGAAAAACTAAGTAAATAGATGGACCTTGCCAGAGAGCTGAAGGGAATATAGAACTTGAACTAAATCTACCGTAATACCAATAAGGATTGAGAGCATACAAACAACGGCATTAGTGAAAACATCCGAAATATTTAAAAAAATCCAAGAGAGCGGAAACCAATCCAAATAGCTAGGTAGATTTAACAAAGCACATGTAAGTTGTAATAAAATAGCACTTCGTAAACAGAACTATATATACGGCTACAAAACCTAACGTCATCATCTCCTTTGACCAGGATATACATGCGGTTGGGGACCGCTTGTAAATTTGATATTCCCTAGAAACTTCCCCCGTCAGAGGAAGCCTGCTGGGCTCAATCAAGGCGAATACCACACCAGGTATTACTGAATGAGAAAGAGAAACACAAACAAAAAATATGTGAGTGGAGAACCCAATAAACTGATGCATTGGTTGGTACCACAGGAAATGGTCATGGCTGCTCTGAGAGGATGGAAAGGCCCTGACTAGAAGGGCACAGAGAGTACTGGAACCCTGGCGAGGTTTATTGTTACGCGAATTTCAGAGAAAGCAAACGGACGTTATCAATGAGAACTCAATGGTAAATGCTGTTGTGAGAACACCAAGTGAGTTACAGTAAATATGGAATAGAACAAAGAATACTGGAGATATGTGGAGACTTGCTGTTGCTTAGACTCCAGGGAAAACCACCGGTTTTTATGAGCGGTAAATCACATCCAAGACCTCAAGTAGGTTACAATAAAATATTTCCGTATGACAGTAATCTTTTGTGTTATTATATCTGTTTTTTTTTATTTCATTTCCAGGCCCCCGTTATCAATCAAAACCAAAAGAAGGGCAAAGATCTTCCTGGGCACTTCACTGATATTGAGTTTTCCGATGTATTCTTCTCTTACCCTTCAGGAACCGATCAACGGGTAAGTTATATCTATATTCACCCGTTCTTCTTGTCATTCTATCATCATTAATATATATATATATATATATATATATATATATATATATATATATATATATATATATATATATATATATATATATATATATATATATATATATATATACAGGGTGGGCAAAAATAAGGGTCCTATTTTTAAAAATTCATAACTTTTTTATTTATTGATTTTTTTGATTTTTTTTTTTTTAGAATAAGTAAAGGACCCCTTCCGAAGCAAGCATGAGCCGTATTAGCCCTAAGGAACGTACCCTCATTTAGAAAACATTATTTTTGCTTAAAAAACTCAAAACAGTGTAAAAAACAATACTTTAGTTTTTGTAAGTTTTAAGAAGTGTTTTTCGGCTAAAATTTGTTTTGTTTATTTCAAAAAATCTCGGAAGGGTCAGTCTACACACACATAAAGTTTGGTGAGTTTAACTTTTATTTTGTGGAAGTTATTCAAATTCAAGTTATTCAAATTTAAAGATAGGACCCTTATTTTGGCCCACCCTGTATATATATATATATATATATATATATATATATATATATATATATATATATATATATATATATATATATATATATATTAAATAAATGGTTCCGTTTGCAATTCTGTACAGATACTCAAGTTCGACATAAAGATACCCGAATTTGACAAGACCCACCCGAAAGAGATTGGAGTTTACATCGGCCGAAACGTTGTGAGAATAACATCCAAGACGATAACAGTAGTCCGAATAATCCAAATAATACAAATTAAGGATTAGGTTTATCCGTTCTACTTGTCACTCTATTCTCAGTAATTAAATAGTATATTTCTTCTAATGGGAGTCAAATATTGAATAGCTTTATACCTGACTACTACTACTACTACTACTACTACTACTACTACTACTAGTAGTATTAGTAGTATTAGTAGTAATATTTTATCCGATCATGACAAACCCAGCATTTCAAGGATGATTTGATAAACAATTTGGTACAATGTTGTCAAGTAGTTTTGGAGCCTTTAACTACTCAACAAACAGACATATAGACAAACTACACAATTTTAGAATAGATCATCATCATCATTACCACCACCACCACCACCACGCAGGCACCACCACCACCACGCAGGCATCACCACCACCATCACCACGCAGGCACCACCACCACCACCACCACCACCACCACGCAGGCACCACCACCACCACCACCACCACGCAGGCACCCTTACAGGGAATATCCATTGTCTCTCGAGACTGAACAGAGACCTACTACTGCTATTATTATTACACTCACTTGGAGTTCTCACACAAGTCAGTATCAGCGATTACTCACTGATAATAACCAGTAGCGTTCCCTGGAGTCTGATGCCCCCCCCCCCTATTTTCAGTACTCTCCACCTCTTTTGATAACCATTGCAAATGAGTTTACGTTATCGCAAAAGCCGCTTACCATTGATTTCTCGCTGGCAACGACCATCGGTCTTTTCTGGGATTTGGGTGGCAATAAGCATCGCCAAGATCCTAGTACTCGCCGCACACTTCCAGTGGTGGTCTGCTCAGTGCTTTCTTTCCCTGTCTTTCCATCCTCCTTGACCGTTCACGACTATTTTGTGTGGTATCAGCTGAGGCCATCACATTGTGTGTGTCTTTTTGTTTGTTTTTATTTTGTTTTGTTTTTTAGAGGTACGCAGTTTATGAAATTTTTTTGTAGTTTCAGTTGTTGTTATTGTCTTCTTATTAATTATTATTATTATTATTATTACATACAGGTTTTGGATGGCCTTCGACTTAAGATTAAGGCAAACGAAACTGTTGCTCTGGTCGGACCGACAGGAGGCGGAAAGAGCACTGTGCTTCAACTAATACTTCGCTTTTATGATCCGAAAAAGGGACAAGTAAGAAAACATGATTTTTTTTTTCAACTATATTCTTTCTCTTTGTCTCTCTATCTTTCTACCTCTCTCTCCCCCCTTTTCCACTTCTCCCCCTCTCTCTCTCTCATATATATATATATATATATATATATATATATATATATATATATATATATATATATATATATATATATAAAGCGTTTGATATTTATTATAGAAATTATGAAAGTTTGAGCGGTTGAGTTTTTATATCCAGATTTTCTTGGTTGACAACATTTAAGAGGCCTTGAGCCCACCTCAAAATGTGTACCCGCTAGTCATCAGGTGAAAAGCCATTCCTGGGAGTTGAAGTAGGGCTACGTGTAGAGAAAGTTGCGTCATGAGAGAAAGTCCGAAGTGGCACGTATCTCCCCCTTTCTCTCCTTTCCCCTTCTCTTTCTCTCTCACTTTATCTCTCTTTATCCTACCTCTTTATTCATCGCTCTATTCTTCCCCTTCCTATCTCCCCCTCTCTCTTCTTTCCCCTTCTCTCTTTCTTTCACTTTATCTCTCTCTTTATCATCCCCTCTCTCGCTTTTTTCTGGCGACTGAAAAAACATCGTTGACAAATTACTATATAATAATATTAAAAATCGTTCTAAATGTTGACCATCCATTGACTAATTCTGTTCCTGTTTACCTTGAAAGAATGCATATTTAAAAGAATTGTGCTTACATTTTGTGCCAAGTGAAAAAGCATATATATATATATATATATATATATATATATATATATATATATATATATATATATATATATATTTCGGCAGCAAGTCGTTTATTCGACATGCGTCATTAAATACCACGGAGTTTTTTCTTTATGATCTTTTTGGTCAATTTCTCGACTCGGCGAGCGATTTTTCGGGTTTCTGGTAATAATTGATGGATCATGGCGCCTAATGTTGTTTCTTGGGCCTTTACTCGAGCGCTTTCGGTCTCGCGACCGTCTTCAGGAGGTGGTCTATTGTTGTTGTTGTTGTTGTTGTTGTTTGTAGAGCCGTATTTATGATTTTATTTTTGGTTAGATCTAATTATTTGCATATGTGTATAGACACACATTATATATATATATATATATATATATATATATATATATATATATATATATATAATATATATATATATCTTTATTCTTTTTTTACTTATTAGTTTTTATTTTTATTGATTTGTTTTTATTTATTTTATGTTTAATCTATTATTATTATTTATTATTATTATTTATTATTATTATTATTATTATTATTAGTAGTAGTATTATTATGTGTTAATTGTTGAAGACATATATATATATATATATATATATATATATATATATATATATATATATATATATATATATCAGCTTTGTGGATGTGTCTTGTGTAGTTTTACTTTTTGCTAGACAAACACACACACACAACTTTCATTTATATAATAGACAAAATTGCAACTACCAGGCGAGAGAAGAAGATGGAAAAGTCGGTTGCCACATCACCACTACAACTACAGACAAACCTTTAGGAAGGAAGAGCATCACACTCTATGTTTAATACCGACTAACTGCCCGAAATCGCCGCTTATAGAGATGCGTGAATATATTTACAAATAAAAAAGGAAACTCGTTTAGCAATGAAAACTATATTCAAACTGAAGAAGAAAAGAAAAATCCCTAACCCTAACTCTAACCTTTTTCGGCTTATTTAATGCCGAATCCGGTCATTTTGGTGAAGGTTTTTATGCTTCAAGTTCTTTATATGTTTAAGTATTTATTCATGGTGTTTGGTTGAGTGAAAGGAGGGGGGAGAGGGGAGAGGGGAACAGAAGGGAGGGAGGGAAATTGTTTTTGTTTTGGATTTTGCAGAACATGATTGAGTTTTGCAAAGGAAAAAAAACACAAAACATCAATGTTTGGTGCATTTTGAGTCAGGAAGTCAATAACTTCAGACAACCTGATTTAGTAGCGCCAGTAGGTTCTATTTGACCCATAGATGGGGCCCTCACAGATACTACCACTCCGAGCCAGTAAGGACCTAGGAGCAATGGCAACTATGGGGCAACTCCACATTCCCCATAGCTCCCAAATGGAGGCCTCACCACTGGATGTCTTTTAAGCTCATACCCAGGACCCTGAGAATGTGACATACTGACCAACGGACGGAGAAATATTTTAATTAAAAATAATTTTAAAATATTTTTTATAAAAAAAAAAAATAATTTGATAGAAAAAAAGATTTTAAGAAAACAAAAAACAAAGAACAAACAAAAATAGAAACTTGATACAAACATCTTTTTAAATATTAAAAAAAAAAAAAGTTTCCTTTCAAACATTTCTTTTATTTTATACAAATTCAATATTTATTTATTAATTTATCAATTCCAAATTTTAATTTCTCTTCTTTCCAAGTATAAATTAAATGGAAAGTTAATAAATAAGATCATATTAAAAAGATTAATCATCTTTTTTTTTAATTTATAAAGATGTGATGACTTATCTTATATTCTGGAATTTTTTTTTTTTCGTTTATAAAAATCTACATAACAAACAGACAATCGGACGGACAAAGCCTCTTATAAAGATGTGATGACTTTCCTAATATTCTGGACCTTTTAAATTTCTTTCACACAAAATACATGCTAAAATATTCTTCAGCTTTAGGATCGAGTTGTGTTTGAAAACAAGACAACGACATTTTAATTGTTCTAATTAGCTGCAATTTGCAATTAAGTGATCCATTGCTTAATAAACTTCTATCTATAACTCTCACTCTCTCTCACAAGATCTTGTTTGATACTCTTTCCACTTTTATGTTATACTGTATCTATCACTCTCGCTTCCGCCTCTCTCTCTCTCTCTCTCTCTCTCTCTCTCTCTCTCTCTATCTCTCTCTGTTTATTAACAATCGAAGGTAATAAAAACAGGAAAGAATACAAAATATTGGGGTAACCCATTATAAACACAAAGGGGGTATCATCACAACCCGTTGCTGTAAAAAGAAAAAGAGGGGGAGTGGGGAGGATATAGAAAGAGAGAGAGAGAATGGGGGGGTATATAATGAACCAAAATAGACTAATTTATTTTTTTGATTTTAAAAAGAATTTAACTGGCTTTGCAAAATCACTTTTTTCCTGATTAAAACAATCTAACCTAAGCTCAATTGGTGACCAAACGGGTCACATTCTTTTCTAGTTTTATTTTGTATTTGTTTTTTCCCCCTTTTTTTCTTCCTCAGGTTCTCATCAATGGGACTAATCTGCAAGATATCAAACTTCAAAACCTCCGTCGCCATATTGGTGTGGTTAGTCAGAAACCATCTCTTATGTCCTGCAGCATCGCCGACAACATCCGTCTTGGACACGAGGCAGTGACCATCGATCAGATTATCAATGCGGCCAAATTGGTAAACGCCCACGACTTCATCATAGACTTACCCATGGTAAGTAAATCAGTGTTTTTTGTTTTATCGAGGAAGACCGTAATTGTCTTCTGCAAAACTTTAATGGAGATATGCTGATGTCGATTCCTCTCTCTTGTCGGTCAAGTTTGATTGTATTCCGTTTATCGGTTCCTCGAACGATTAGCTGCAACATGTACTCCAAGAGGGAGACGGCAACCATTTTATAATTGTTTTTTTGTAGTTCTAAATTAAATCTGGGCAGTAGGGAGATGTCTGCAGCAGAGTAGACTTCGATGGTCATATTGAAAGAATGGATGAGAGTTTTTGGGTCAGTAGATGTAGAACAGTTAAGGTAGCAGGTCCAGTTTATAGGGGAAGATCAAGGAAAACATGGGAAGAAGGTAATAAGAATGGACTTGAGAGAAAGAGGAATAAATAAAGACCTGGACAGGGATAGGTTAGTTTGGAAGTCAATTTCTTAAAGCTGTCCAACACATGCCTACATGTAAAACAGACGTTAAACCGATGATGATGATGATGATGATTGGAAATAGTTTCTATTTTTGCGCTGAGACACATACACACACACATACACACATACACACACAGGGGCAGGGGATAAATGGATGACACCTATAATTTTGGGAAGTTCATCTCGATTTCAGTTTTTTTTTTTGCCATTGGCTACTCACATTTCTTGGCCTTTTGGCTAAGATCAAAGTTTAACATCTGTTCCGATGGATACTGCACCCCATACTGGTGTTGTCTTGGCCTTCGGGTCTTGATTTACGCCGGTCAATAGGTCTGTCCTGTTCAGTTCTGGGAGGTCCACCTTCCCAGGCTTTGCCTCCCCTCTTTGGGGAGGAGTAAGTTTATTGCTTACTGTCTGAGGCGCCTCTACCGGGGAATGCTGACGGCGCTGCCCAGGCAATTTTTAACCCCCACTTTCCCGACCCGACCGTGGGTCACATCTTACTTGTGGGAGTAAGATAAAAAACTGGCCTTGTGCCTAACTCCTGGAGAGGAGTAAATCAATACTCACATCCATAGGTTTATCTAGGCCATCTTTACTATAAAAATTTTCTTTTCTTAAATGTTTGTAGTACAGTATTTCAAATCACTATCGTTTCTTTTTCTTTTAGAAAAGGCCATATCGCTAGTTTTAGTCATTTTGGCTAGATTTTATTTCTCTTTCTTTCTTTCTCTCTTCCTGTTTTTTCTCTCTTCCTCTTTCCTGTCTTTGCTTCGCCCTCTTTTCCCATCTCCCTGAGAATGTTAATTTTGCTATACTTCAAACAATTCACGGGTAGAATAGGTAGAACGTTTCTTTTTTTTTCGTCAATGAATAACTTCCTGTCAGTTTCAAAACATATCAGTCGATACTTTCAGTATAAAAAAGGGTATTGTAGATTAAAACACACAAAAGCGATCATGAGTGAACCTGAAAAATTGATCTCCATTTCCAGGTCATTCTAGCGTTTTAGGGCAGTTAACCAATTTATTTTATACTATGGAAGACAACTTCTAGGACCTTGGGTTAGTAGTAAGGTAACTAATGTTGGTGCTTGTGAACCGTAAGGCCGGAAAAAAAAAATAGTTTTAATTTTTAAAAGTCAAATAAAGGGGGAGATAACTCTAGTTTTCAACCACGCTTTATCTTAAAATGAATTTTAACGCTTTGAACTTGCAAGATATTTTATATTTAACCAGAGATAATGGTTAACTTATTGACTTCATGCAATCGCACAGATTAAGTTTTGAACAAATTGCTGACTTTTACTCAGTGTAAAACTGTCATTTACTTCAAAAACTTTATTTCTTTTGTTTCAGGTTTTTCTTTTCCATTTACGTAATTTTCAAATTTTTCCTCTTTCTTCGTTGATAATCAATTTATTTTAATAAATCGTTTTATTTTTCATTGGCGCCGGATGCTATGTGATTGGTTTATTCCTAAATTATCCTTTTACGTATACATTGTTTTAACTTTATTTTAGATTAATTACAATAGTAAAATCCATTTTAGGATAAAGCGTGGTTTAAAACTAGAGTTATTCCCCTTTATTTGACTCTTAAAAATTAAAGATAAAACACTTTTTTTTTCGGCCCTGAAGTTCACAAGCATCGTAATTTTTAATTCGTCTTAACTATCTGGATGTCTTCTGTTCTCTACAGAAGAGACGTTGCTAGCCTTTCTCTACTCTATCG
>OY744519.1:206900992-206943492 GCA_963556195.1 Sepiola atlantica
AAGTGAAACATTTGTGATGTAGTGAACTGAGCCGGGGTAAAGAGCCCTAAACGGTGGGTGGAGCTAAAAGCGAAAGTCAGAAATGACGTCATTTCCGTTTGTAGTTGATTCTCGCTCTTTAGCCTGCACGAGCGACCGAATTAGACATGAGAATCGAGGGTCCCTGCAGTCGGCAAGGGCCAGGGGAGGTTGGGCGCAGTGAGTGTAACGCGAAATGGCTTCGCCGATGCTATGGTAAATCTCTCTTCAAGTAATACTTCCTGAATCTCTCTCGCTCGCTCTCTCTTTCTCTCTCTTCATATAAAATCGAAATATAACGATCGTAACGCTACCAATACGCATGCGCCAAATCAAAGACAGTAGTATTAATACAGCTTTCGAACATTTCTTTAACAATAAACAGACGACAACTGATTTTTTTCTCATTTCAATTAATTTTCAAATAATTTTACCTAAGAAACTTCTTAACCAAAATTTGCAGATAAAAAAATGTGTAAAAGCAATACAACATACTTAAAAAAAATAAAACCAAATTAAAATGGAACCCAGAAAAACCAAAAGTCACTTCGCTATTTGAAGATTTCCTACACTGATAAGTTTGAAAACCAAGAGCAGAGAATTCAATAACTATCAATCATGATGGTCATGATGCTAAATTGTTAGATAGTAGATGGGACAGGAGAGAGGACGCCCTAAAAGATGGGAAGCGGGGGAATAAAAGCGGAAGTAGGAAATTACGTCACTTCCGTTCGGGTCTCATTCTGCCTCTTAAACTGCACTAGTGACCGAGGTAGTCGCAAGAATCGAGCGGTCGACAGGGGAGCCGCAGAAGGTGGAACAATGTAACCCAAAATCGCCTGACTGATGTTATGGGAAATCTCTCTCTTTTAAGATCTTTATTTATTTATTTATTTATTTCTCTCTCCCCCGCTCTCTCGATTGTACAAACTACTTACAGTTTCTGTCGTTGTCTTGTTTGAAATAAAACACTTTTAAAATCTAAGTCCGGCGTCCACGTGTTACCGTCTCAACTGCCGAGATATACAGGCCAGCAGCGACGAAACCTGGGTACACACAGCGGGAAGGTAAGCAGTATCTAACAATGTTATGGTTTCCCCCGCCCTTTTCCCTATTGATATATATTTGTTTACCTTTTTAAAATCAATCAGGTGATTACATTTTTGATATCAAAGTCGACTATAGTACGAAGAAAGGGAATTGGAATGATAAGAACTGGATCGCCGTGTACAGTCAACGCCAAAAGGACGTGACCCCAGAACCTGAGACATGCGAGGAGATTGATCTCGTCGAACCAGATGACAACAAGGTGAGTGAAAAAAGTGAAATATTCGTTTAAAATAAATCATTATAATCAAAGCTGTAACCACTATGTTCTTTATAAATATATCAGCAGGGCTACCCCGCGTTGCCCAGAATTATGGATAAAAAATAGACTTTTTATGTGTGTAACATCTCCAGTGATATCTCTCTTTCGATTGCCCCCCCCCACCTCCCCCCTCTCTCTCTCTCTCTCTCTCTCTCTCTATCGTGCGTAAACTTTCGCAACTGGTTTAACATATTGAGTTGATAAAAAATTTCGTTCGTTTTTTTTAAGTGAATATTAATGCAATTAATTTTCCACGCTCGATTTCGAAATCTTGAGAATGTCTGCGATTTGTCTGATTGTCAAACGGAAATCTTATTCAACTACGGCTTTCATTTGATTACTGTCGATTATTTAGTTTTATATATATATATATATATATATATATATATATATATATATATATATATATATATATATATATATATATTTCAGCAATGTACCGCGGTTTCATCCAAAAGGGCAGATTTAGATATCTTTAGTAAATCTCTGTGCCCAGTGGAATCATCGGCAAGCTGAAATGATTGTAGTCATTTCAGCTTGCCGATGATTCCACTGGGCACAGAGATTTACTAAAGATATCTAAATCTGCCCTTTTGGATGCGCGGTACATTGCTGAAATATGTAATATACAGTATCTAAATAAATTATATTAGCTCTCTCATATGATCGATCACTTTATTTGATTTCTTTTCATATACAACTTGACACACTACACACACATATATATATATATATATATATATATATATATATATATATATATATATATATATATTAAAAAAAACTAAATAATTACCCATAATATCAGAACTTTTTTTTAAAACATATGAAAGAATATAATCTGAAACAATTGTACATTTTAATTTCTTCTAGGTTCCGAGATATAGTTTCTCTTTGATGAAGCGTCTATTGGAACTAAATTTGCCGGATTGGTCCTATGCTGCGATTGGTTCGGTTACATCATTGGCGATCGGACTCATTGGACCTCTCTTTGCTTTGTTCTTAGCAGAGTTTATATACGTAAGTATTTTTGTCTGGCAAGGGGAGATAATTTAGTCTGAATTAATGTGGAATTATTAAATTGACCATATAAAATAAGCTAAGAAAGGGGAATAACTTTTTTATCTCCACTTTTGTAAAATGTATAATATAATATTACTATATATGTGTGTGAGTAAGAAAGTATGGATATATATATATATATATGTATATATATATATATATGTATATATATATGTATATATATATATGTATATATATATGTATATATATATATATATATATGTATATATATATATGTATATATATATATGTATATATATATATGTATATATATATATATGTATATATATATATATGTATATATATATATATGTATATATATATATGTATATATATATATATATATATATATATATATATGTATATATATATATATATATATATGTATATATATATGTATATATATATGTATATATATATATATATATATATATGTATATATATATATATATATATATATATATATATATATATATATATACAGTAAAACATTTAAATCTCCCATATGTGTAGAACGCCATCACGCTCTCATGTACATTTCAACTTTACGACGCTTTTTCAAGTTATAAACTACTCGCCGTTATAATTCAAAAATGAGCACAACAGTAAAGTCATAATTTGTAAAGACACTAAAACTAATACCACCTGAAGATGATTTGACGATTCAAATCGAAAGTACTTGCAAAAAAGAAAAAAGAATGGAACAAGAAACCCATGGATCATATTTATATCAATTGGACCGAAACATTAGATGAACAATTCGGAAAATTGAAAAAATAAAAAAAAGTCGCATCAAACAAAACCACTCCGTGTTATTTAATAATGTTTGCCTAAATATATATATATATATATATATATATATATATATATATATATATATATATATATATACAGGGTGGGTCAAAATAAGGGTCCTATCTTTAAATTTGAATAACTTGAATTTGAATAACTTCCACAAAATAAAAGTTAAACTCACCAAACTTTATGTGTGTGTAGACTGACCCTTCCGAGATTTTTTGAAATAAACAAAACAAATTTTAGCCGAAAAACACTTCTTAAAACTTACAAAAACTAAAGTATTGTTTTTTACACTGTTTTGAGTTTTTTAAGCAAAAATAATGTTTTCTAAATGAGGGTACGTTCCTTAGGGGTAATACGGCTCATGCTTGCTTCGGAAGGGGTCCTTTACTTATTCTAAAAAAAAATTTTTTTAAATCAATAAATAAAAAAGTTATGAATTTTTAAAAATAGGACCCTTATTTTTGCCCACCCTGTATATATATATATATATATATATATATATATATATATATATATATATATATATATATATATATATATATATATATCTTGGGGGACGTGGTCAAACGTGGTGGAGAGCCAAAGACAAGAATGGAGGGGAAGACTTAGATCACGACTAGTGAATCAGGCCCAACCCTCATCAGAGGATTAATTGTGGCCTCAACAAATATACCTGTTGTTGTTGTGATGATGATGATGATGATGATGATGATGATATTCAAATTCGGTCTTTTTCAGATTTTCTCAATGACGGATGCTGATGCTCAATACACAGCAAGAAGGAACTCCGCCGCTCACCTTATGGTTGTTGGAGCCTTTTTAGCACCGCTGAACTATTTGCAGGTAAGGCTAAAGAAGGACTCCTTTGAAAATGGTCTAAGCATTTGTTGGTGCCTCTACGTTTGGGGGTGGCGTGTCATATCATAGTAAATTTGTCTTATAAATCTACCTAAGCTGTTTCAGTTTTCCTTGGGTTTAACTTTGTATCCACGAACTATATTTCCAACCGCCATTTTGTTTCAACTCATCTGTGATTGGTCAGTGTCACCTAACTATGTGCGTTGGCTTCTACGTTTTTCTTAATATCTCAACTGTTTTCATCCGTGCCATTGTTTAGATGGTGTCAATCCCCCATTTGATTTCAGTTTCTTCTATTTTTGTCTCATGTTTTTTTTTTGGAACTCCTCTCAGTGCTCATATAAATAGTGGTATTACCGTCATTTTCATGTTCCCTTCAGCATTTATTTACTTTTTCTGCCTCCTTCTAATGGGAAATGGATCTATTATTATTTACTAGCTAGAAGTTTTCACACAAGTCAATATCAGCGATTGCACACTGATAATATCGATAAATGTTGCAAATCATTTTGCATTATCGCAACAACAGTTTACCATTCATTTCTCGTTGGAAACGACTGCTGATCTTCTCCATGGTTCCAGTAATCCCCGCACCCTTCTAGTGGAGGTCTGTTTGGTGCTCTCTCTACTTAGTTTTCCCATCCTCCTCGACCTTTCATGAGCATTTTTTTTGTGGTGCCAGCCGAAGCTAGTGCCACTACATGTGTGTGTTTCTCTCTTTTTTTGGTGGTTTATTTTTTGGGGGGAGGGGGTCAATTTGTGGAATTTCTAACAATACCAGATTATTATTAGTAGTAGTAGTAGTAGTAGAAATAACATTAGCTACTACTACTACTACAAGTAGTAGTAGTAGTAGTAGTAAAACATCTATGGCAATTAAGCTACATATAGGCGCCATAGATGTTTTACTACTACTACTACTAGTAGTAGTAGTAGTAGTAGTATTAGTACTTTCAAACCAGTAAAAGACAGCTGTTAGAGTCTACTAGAATGTGAGTGACGCCATAATCATGTTGACACACCGGATCGCGTTAGATCATTGAAGTTAAGCAACGTTGAGCCTGGCCAGTACCAGATGGGTGACCATTTGGGAACACCAGCGGCTGTATGTGGGAGGACGGTGACATCTCCCTGCAAATAACTGAAATAAAAACAAAAAACTAACATTGTCATCTTTCCTGACCAGGATATACATGCGACTGGAGACCGCTTGTGAATTCAACATTTCCCTACAAACTTCCTCTATTGGAGGAAGCCAACTCAACTCGCTCAGGGTGAATTCTGCACCAGGTACCAAGAGTGACACCAAGTATTTCCAGTGACTCAGCTTTCCCCTCGTAGAATGAATATTTATATATGTATGCAATCGAGTAGTTTGTCGGAAGAATATTGAGAAAAGTAATTTTTCTTTGTTCGGCGACTTGCTGTCTCTTGATCCTTAATCTTTAGCGTTCGTATCTTTGAAATATTTTCTCATATCTTTTTTTGTTTTTCTCCTTTCAGAATTTCTGCTTCGCTCAAAGTGACAGTAAACTGACCATGTCCTTACGAAAGATGATATGCAAGGCCGTCTTCAAACAAGTATGGCAATTCTTTTTATCCTTAAAAGTCGGCTCCTCCACATCTCTCTCTCTCTCTCTCTCTCTCTCTCTCTCTCTCTCTTTGGATTTCAAGCTTTGACTTGTATTACCTCAATATCAGCATCGACGATTCTGATGCTTATCTGATTATCTGAGAGCTTTTTTACGTGAATTTTTACCTGGATGATATTAAGTTTTCATCGGCTACTATCTCTGAAGACAGGGGATGTTCATATGATAACTTGGATGATGTTGTTTTCGTATGCTGTGAATTTTCTTAAGAAACATGTGTAAGATTTTTTTGCTCCAAAATTGACATTAAATCACAGTATGATGTAACTGTCATTTTATTTATTTATAGCTTTATTGCAATTAAAAACTAAATTCTAAAATAACTCTTTAAAGGTTTAAATATTGAAATTTATTTTGCTTTAGAAATTGATTCTCATAAGAATCGATTTGAACTATATAATAGAATTGTTTATATTCCATAAGAGAATTGTTTATATATATATATATATATATATATATATATATATATATATATATATATATATATATATATATATATATATATATTACTTTTGTATAAGGTTTAAATCGACATGACAAAGTAGAGTTCCGGTCAAAATTAAAAATATTAATTTAAATTTTAAAATCGTTTGTAAGCAATGAGGATTGAACTTATGACCTCCAGAAAACTGTCATTTAAGGCTGATTATTACTTAGCACTTTTATCCTTTGCACCACGCGTCATTCCTGACGGAACGAGAGCAAGCTATTGTATTATTTGGATTATTCGGACTACTATTCTCATCTTGGTTGTTATTTTCACATGTAACCTCCGACTTTCGATTTGAACTATATATATATATATATATATATATATATATATATATATATATATATATATATATATATATATATATATATATATGAGAAGAATACCATTCCCAAGACGGGTAAAATTAATTCCCCAAACAGAACATTTTATCTATATACGTATACGTTTCATCCTTTCAGGAATCGTCAGTGTAGAAATGAATTATTCATACCAGTCGCCGGACTCGAACCCCGGAACTGGCTGACGGAACGAGAGCAAGCTGTTAGATTATTCGGACTACTTTTGGCTAAGATCAAAGTGTAGTATCTGTTCCGATGGATACTGCACCCCATAGACTGGTATTGTCTTGGCCTTCGGGGCTTGATTTACGCCGGTCTATGGGTCTGTCCTGTGCAGTTCTAGGAGGTCCACCCTCCCAGGCTTCGCCTCCCCTCTTTGGGGAGGAATAAGTTTATTGCTTACTGCCTGAGGCGCCCCTACCGGGGAATGCCGACGGGGTTTCCCAGGCAATTTTTAAACCCCACTTTCCCGACCCGACCTTGGGTCACATTTTACTTGTGGGAGTAAGATAAAAACTGGCCTTGTGCCTAACTCCTGGAGAGGAGTAAATCAATACTATTCTCATCTTGGTTGTTATTTTCACATGTAACCTCCTACTTTCTTCACGGCGCAACGGCTAAAGGCATTGATTAACAATCAGTTTTAAGTGACAGTCTTCTGGGGGTTGAAGGCTCAATCCTTACTACAGGCGATACTCTATATAATGCTAATTTCATGTTCGTACGTATGTTATCACCTTGCACACATATTATAAAATGAGATGGTCCGATCAGCAACGATGGTGATTGCTGAGTAATCTAATGTCGCTACGGTAAACAATTTCTACTTTACCCATTTTAAAATGAATTGTTCACAATCAGATTATGTCGTTCTGTCGATTAAAACAGTACAATTTTAAATAAATACATTTCAAAGAGTGACCTTCGTTTTATTGTTTTGAAAAATATTTAGCTGGCGATTATTTTGATAGTAAGAAGACAGAGCATATTTATTGTTTTAAAAATAATTTAATTTCTACAATTTTAAATGAATAAAAAATGAATAGACATTTTATTTCTTTGAAGAATATTTAGTTGACAATTACAATTATTTTTACGGAAGAAGAAAGAGATATTTTTTTCTTAATAGTATTATTGAAAAATTAAAAAAAACACGTTTCGGACTGGTTTCATTATCTTAGTCGTTGTTATCGCCACGTTTCGGCCGTTTTGCTCTTTGGCCTTCTCAGGTGTCATCGACACATATTCCTTTAAGTCAATCTTAATTCCAATAATTAACACTTCTACACGGGCATGACTGATTGAACGAGGACAATCTACCCTCGTGGTTCAGTGCGAAATTCCGTATGGTTTCTCGATTGTGAAAAAGAAAATTCAAAGTCGGGAAAACTGCACGTAAAGAAGGTCGGTGGTTAGATCGGCCGGAACATTGTGGAAATAAAAATCAAGATGAAGATAGTAGTCCGAACAATCCGAATAATACAAATTATCAAACCTCATCTAAAAAAAATTGCGAAACTAATTATAATTGTAATATAACTTGTGACGTCATAAGTTTTAACTTATGACGTCATAACTTGTGACGTCATGACTTTTAAGTGGTCCTAACAAAAAAAATCTGTTTCCATTTAGAACATGAGTTTCTTCGACGACCCAAAACACAGTCCTGGCCGATTGACGAAACTCTTCCTGCAAGACGCAGTAGACATGAACGGGGTGAGTCTTTCTTCTCTGTTTCCTCTTTTCTTCTTCTGCCCCTGTCGTTTAAAAAAATATATCTTACTCTATCTTTCTTCTATGCAGCCTCGGCGAGTGATTGGCTGCACCCGCAAGAGTAACGTCGGAAGGTCATTACGCACGCGCTTCTGCAGCTGACAGGTTGACAGGCGTAACTATAACTCCGCCAGTATAGAAAACGTCGCGGAGGCCGTTCATGGACGCAGGTATTCTCAAGTAGTATGTTAGTATAATTAGCAAATCTATGTTTACGCCGGTCGCACATTTTTGCTAGCCTCGGGGGACGGTACTACATGATCGTTTTCAAATCCGATGTTAACAAATACTTGTTCCGCCATCCTCTGAAATAATAAAATTCTGTCTACTCCACCCAGCGTTTTCAATCCTCTCGTGGGGATGCTGATCGTGCAATTGACAATCTCTTTAACCCTTATCCTTGAATGGCATCCGGGCCTTGATAAGCTGTGACACACACACACATATATATATATATATATATATATATATATATATATATATATATATATATATGCAAATTTTAAAGGGGAGAAAACTAGACACACATTCGTGCTGTACACATTAAAACTTATTTCGACCTAGATCGGTCTCATCAGATGTATAACTAACCGCATTTAGAACATGGTACAAAAAGAAATGTATAAAATTAAGTCCAGCTTAAAAAAAAATCCATGTTCTAAATGCAGTTGGTTATACCCGAATGTGTGTCTAGATTTTTCCCCATTAAAATTTATTCATGCTCTTTTTAAATGTATATTGAGCTCTCTTACTCGGATTCCCATCGAAATCATTTGAACCTGCACACACACACACTAATATATATATATATATATATATATATATATATATATATATATATATATATATGTGTGTGTGTGTGTGTGTGTGTGTGCGTGTGTGTGTGTGTGTGTGTATGTGTGTCGTTCACCAGAACCCTGTTAGTGATGTCTGTAGGTAATATCTATCTATCTATCTATCTATCTATTATGGATTTCAGTGTTCTGACTGACTTTCTCATCTTGGCTGCCATGCTCACAATGTTTCTGTCCTCTGACCTTCATCAGGTTTCCTGTATCGAACTCGGGAACTGTTTGTCTGGACTCTGGAACCCAATCCCTTTATTGTCACGGGGGTTCCACGCTCGGATTCCATTTTTTGACTCTGGGACACACTCGTTAATTCTCCGTTGCTTTCAGTTCCGCAATGTTTAGATGGCTCGCAGGAGATTATTTAATTGAGTAATGAACTATTGACCTCGTATAGGGAGATTGGTGACCCTGAGGTCAAACCTTGTCCATAATAGTAATATAACGAATTTGTCAATTTTTTTTGTTCATCTCATTAGTACAAAACAAACAAACAAAGCATATGGCCACTGAGACGTAAGGGGCTACTGTGATTAGGTCCAGATTTGTATGAGACATCCTAAATGGAGAGTTGTGTAGCAAGATATTTGTGCTGCAATGGTCATACAGTCGGGGAAACAGAGAGCAGGGAGGGGGAGAATTCCAAAGACTAGTGATCCGAGGAAAGAAGATATTAGAGTAAAAAGTTTACCGGTATCTGGGGACCTCTACAGTGAAAGGTGTGTGTTATTTTCCTGCTAATCTGGTAAAACAAATGCAGTAAGTTCATCAAAGCACATCCCACGAAAGTACTTTTAAAACAAGCACAGGGATGCCACATTGCGGCGATGGGACAGGGGCTGGAGCTTGGTAGACAGTTTGGGACCTATTAGGTTAGAGACTCTTTTTTCACCCTGTTCAAGAGGGAGAGACTAGTGGTTGAAGCACCAGCCCAGATGTGGCAACAATACTCCAGTCATGGGAAAATTATGGTTTTATAGAAAGATAAGGTGCTGGCAGATGTGAGAAGTTTTCTAGCCCGGTAAAGAGACCCCACCTTCTTTGCAGCAGACTTGGCAGTATCTTCTGTGTATTTATTATAATTCATGTTGCCTGTGAATGACATGCCGAAGAGTTTTAACGTCGCACTCTCGAGAAGGGTGCTATCAGCCATGGCAATCGGTGTTTGGAAAGGTTTCTTATAATTGTTGTACTTTTACACTTAACTCGAAAATCATAGTACTGCTAAGTAATGCTAACATTATTAGAATTGGATAATTACTCTTAACTTGAGGAGCAGAGAATGCGCGGGGACGCGTTTCTGGCGAAGAAGCATATCTAACCGGAATTTAAATATACCGATCGAGACGTTTTTAACCCCAACCCCAAGTTGTAGTCTCCATAGGACCCAACAAAAGATGTACCATATTCGCTTTCGTCTCGGAAGAAAGGCAGCATTGACCTTCCGTGATTCTACCTAACCCTAACCCTAACCCTAACCCTGACCAGAAGTAGTGACGATGCCTATCATTATCTAGTATTAAAGTCGCCTTGAACAATCATTCAGACGGTATATAGACGTACACATCTTCTAACTGTCCTGTTATATGGCTTGTTGCACTTTGCTATTTATTGTCCATAAATTTGATTCGATTTGAATTAGTGTGCTGCATTTACATTTGTATCATTTGGTTTATATATGTTTTTATATTTGTGTTATTAAATGAACCATTCCCCTACTCTCTCTCTCTTTCTCTCTCTCTCTCTTTCTCTCTCTCTCTCTCTCTCTCTTTCTTCATAGGTGACTGCTTTGAAAGTCGCGACGGTCCTGCAGCTTTGTGCAACAGTGATTGGTGTCATCGTGGTTTCGTTCGCCTATTCTTGGCAATTGGCGTTTCCGATGCTCGGCATATTCTGCCCAACTCTATTCATTTTGAACTACTTTACCGGCAGACTCTATTGGCCGGAGAAAGTCTGGGATAACAACAAATACCAAAATCTCATCAAAAAGGTTAGTATATTATTGTATTACAATTTTTTGTGGTATACCCTGTCGTTTAAAAGAGAGAATTATCTGTATTACTTAATTGCTTATAGAGTCAGAGATTAGCGTTTATATTTAAAATATTCCTTGTTTTTTTGTGTACAGTGAAGTTAAAAAGAGAGAATTGTCTGTATTACTTTGTTATAAGGCCAGTGACATGCGTTTATATTCAATATTTCCTTGTCTTTTGTGGTATACCCTGTCGTTTAAAAGAGAGAATTGTCAGTATTACTTAATTGCTTATAGAGTCAGAGATTAGCGTTTACATTTAAAATATTCCTTGTTTTTTGTGTACAGTGAAGTTAAAAAGAGAGAATTGTCTGTATTACTTTGTTATAAGGCCAGTGACATGCGTTTATATTCAATATTTCCTTGTCTTTTGTGGTATACCCTGTCGTTTAAAAGAGAGAATTGTCAGTATTACTTAATTGCTTATAGAGTCAGAGATTAGCGTTTACATTTAAAATATTCCTTGTTTTTTTGTGTACAGTGAAGTTAAAAAGAGAGAATTGTCTGTATTACTTTGTTATAAGGCCAGTGACATGCGTTTATATTCAATATTTCCTTGTCTTTTGTGGTATACCCTGTCGTTTAAAAGAGAGAATTGTCAGTATTACTTAATTGCTTATAGAGTCAGAGATTAGCGTTTACATTTAAAATATTCCTTGTTTTTTGTGTACAGTGAAGTTAAAAAGAGAGAATTGTCTGTATTACTTTGTTATAAGGCCAGTGACATGCGTTTATATTCAATATTTCCTTGTCTTTTGTGGTATACCCTGTCGTTTAAAAGAGAGAATTGTCAGTATTACTTAATTGCTTATAGAGTCAGAGATTAGCGTTTACATTTAAAATATTCCTTGTTTTTTTGTGTACAGTGAAGTTAAAAAGAGAGAATTGTCTGTATTACTTTGTTATAAGGCCAGTGACATGCGTTTATATTCAATATTTCCTTGTCTTTTGTGGTATACCCTGTCGTTTAAAAGAGAGAATTGTCAGTATTACTTAATTGCTTATAGAGTCAGAGATTAGCGTTTACATTTAAAATATTCCTTGTTTTTTTGTGTACAGTGAAGTTAAAAAGAGAGAATTGTCTGTATTACTTTGTTATAAGGCCAGTGACATGCGTTTATATTCAATATTTCCTTGTCTTTTGTGGTATACCCTGTCGTTTAAAAGAGAGAATTGTCAGTATTACTTAATTGCTTATAGAGTCAGAGATTAGCGTTTACATTTAAAATATTCCTTGTTTTTTTGTGTACAGTGAAGTTAAAAAGAGAGAATTGTCTGTATTACTTTGTTATAAGGCCAGTGACATGCGTTTATATTCAATATTTCCTTGTCTTTTGTGGTATACCCTGTCGTTTAAAAGAGAGAATTGTCAGTATTACTTAATTGCTTATAGAGTCAGAGATTAGCGTTTACATTTAAAATATTCCTTGTTTTTTTGTGTACAGTGAAGTTAAAAAGAGAGAATTGTCTGTATTACTTTGTTATAAGGCCAGTGACATGCGTTTATATTCAATATTTCCTTGTCTTTTGTGGTATACCCTGTCGTTTAAAAGAGAGAATTGTCAGTATTACTTAATTGCTTATAGAGTCAGAGATTAGCGTTTACATTTAAAATATTCCTTGTTTTTTTGTGTACAGTGAAGTTAAAAAGAGAGAATTGTCTGTATTACTTTGTTATAAGGCCAGTGACATGCGTTTATATTCAATATTTCCTTGTCTTTTGTGGTATACCCTGTCGTTTAAAAGAGAGAATTGTCAGTATTACTTAATTGCTTATAGAGTCAGAGATTAGCGTTTACATTTAAAATATTCCTTGTTTTTTTGTGTACAGTGAAGTTAAAAAGAGAGAATTGTCTGTATTACTTTGTTATAAGGCCAGTGACATGCGTTTATATTCAATATTTCCTTGTCTTTTGTGGTATACCCTGTCGTTTAAAAGAGAGAATTGTCAGTATTACTTAATTGCTTATAGAGTCAGAGATTAGCGTTTACATTTAAAATATTCCTTGTTTTTTGTGTACAGTGAAGTTAAAAAGAGAGAATTGTCTGTATTACTTTGTTATAAGGCCAGTGACATGCGTTTATATTCAATATTTCCTTGTCTTTTGTGGTATACCCTGTCGTTTAAAAGAGAGAATTGTCAGTATTACTTAATTGCTTATAGAGTCAAAGATTATAGTTCGTATATTTTGTGAGGCACCCTATAATTTAAAAGAGGGATTTATCTTTTTTTACTTAATTGTGTATAATGTCTGAGACTAGCGTTTATATTCATTTTATTGGATGAATGAACCTTTTCTTTTGTGTGTGTTTATCTTTTATAGATTACACTAGAAGCGTTTGAAAATATAAGAACAATGGTGATTTTAGTCAAAGAAGAATACTTCATAAGAAAATGCCGAGGAATATTCAATCTTATGTACAGGTAAGACATTTGTTTTTCTTCATTTTGGAAAAAAAAATATTATAGGCGTATAAAAGATTCAGACAATAAACAAAGTCTTTCTGTCTACAAAACGAAGGTTTGTGGCCCAAAACTTTGAATGTGAAGATGACCGATCGTAACACAGGATTTTAAAGTAGTCGTCCATGTAGCGGTCGTGTAGCAGTCATGTAGCAGTCATTTGGTACATGTTGATGAAACTTATAACCAGAAATATCTTGTTGAGAATAAAAAAACGCGTCCTTTGTTATCACCAGATTCACATTGTTTTTGTTGTTGTTGCTGCTGCTGCTGCTGCTGCTGTTGTTGTAATGGCGCCCACCTTGGCCTGCACCACATCCCGAACCATGGCGATCGTGAACATATTCAATTGAGATGTTAACACATAGCGATTCCACCGTCATGCTAAATAATCAATCAATGAACAAGAACGCTACCTCTACAAAAAAAAGATACTCACCAGAAAAAAAATCGTTCATTCTATAAACATTTTACGAACAGAATTGTAAATTAGACGTCCATGTAGCGGTATAGAAACTGTTCTTACCAGTGAGCAATAAGAACAACTCCAACTATAGTAGTATGTAAACGAAAACGATCGTCACACGAAGCAAAACAAACTCTCTTTTAACATAACAACTGTTACACCGGCCGTTCTTACACAGGAGAAACTGCACCGGTTGTCACTATAAATAGTGCGAGTCACCAGAGACACAGAGAAGACAAAGCACAGTCTTGTAACTGTCTAGCCAAGTGCTAGTCACTTTCTTACTTTGTTAATACACTTGTTAAACCAACCCTCGACTTGACTTCCTTTATTTATTATTTACTGTTGGACAACTTCACAACAACAACAAAAGGGGTTTATTTAATCTATACAGTTGTGTATAGGTTTGCAAAGGTTAGGACAGTGTCAAAGTGAGGAAAGTAAAATGGAAACTTCTTTGGCTGCCAAAAGAGTACGAGCAGCGTATCTTCGAGTGAAGATAGCTGCGCTCAGGAAATCCAGGTGATTCAGGCAGGATAGAGATGAAAGGTGTGCGTCCTTCTTATTTGCTTGTCGCAGTCGCTCTGATGACTCTTGCTATTAATAGAAGGGTCCGAAGTAGTTGCTCAGGGGACAGCTGAAATAAATACAAAGCCACCATCCGCCCATGCATGGAGTATTGTTGTCACATCTGGGCTGGTGCATCATCTACTAGTCTCTCCCTCCTTGACAAGGTCCAAAAAAGAATCGCCAACCTAATAGGTCCCTCACTGTCAGCCAAGCTCCAGCCTCTGTCCCATCGCCGCAATGTAGCATCCTTGTGCTTGTTTTACAAATACTTCAATGGATTATGCTCCGATGAATTGGCTACTTTGGTGCCCCCTCGACGTAAATTCACTAGACTAACTCGACAATCAACTAAATCTCATTCATTCACTGTGGAGGTCCCCAGATGTCGGAGAGCCTTCTACTCAAATAGCTTCTTTCCTCGTACTGCTGGCCTCTGGAACTCCCTCCCTGCCCCCTGTTTCCCCAACAGTACAGACATGCAGAAGTTTAAAACTAATGTAAACAGACACCTCGCTGGGCTGATCCCAATCTAGGTTGACCACCCCCTACCTTCTCCCCTTTTCTTTTTCTCAGTAGCCCCTTACGTCTACAGTGGCGGCCTGCCTTGTTTGGGGTGAACTATGTTAAAAAAAAAAAAATTCGCCCTGCAAGCTGATTGGTCAGTTTGCGACTGAATCAGCCAGCAAGGACAGTTCTCCGCATTAGGAAATAGTTCCTTATTTATGACTGCTACATCAGTCAGCGCAAACCTGACCAACGAATACGTGCTGACGAAACTTAATCCAAAATTTGCCGTTGAGAATTAAAACGGCAGCGACTATGCAAATACGATTGAACGTGCTGCTTGATTCGCTCAACGAAACATTAAAGCGTACTTCATATATCGCCAGATTCAGATTTGCTGGGTGAGATTCAGACGGCCTTTTATTACCTGGCCTGCAACACCACCTGTGGACCTGAGAGCTCAGCTACTTCATCCCTAATTGTTGCCGCACTCGTCCCCACATTCACATTGACATGACAAATAATAAATCAATGTACAGGAACGCTACCTTTACAAAAAGATGGTAACCAGAAATAATTTGTTTATTGTATAAATATATAACGAACATTATAATAAGTTTATTAGATGTATCGGGTTACTTTCACTTAAATTCTAACAATAATTGTTTTTTTAATAAATTTTTTTAAATAATTTAAAAAAAAATTCTAACAATATTCCAGTGATGAATGGTAATTGAAAGTAGATTTTAAGAGAGAATTTACTAAAAGAAACCGCTTTTATTCTATATTTGAGGAAAAGAGAAAGTGGGGCTTGGGTTTACATTCGGCAACCTCGTGACTCTTTATTCGCTTATATTTCTGACCGGGGGGTGAGAATTGCTGTGTTCTGGGTTGGAATCCATCCATATAACATTTATCGTTGGCTAGTTTTTTTTACCTTTAAGTATTTTTTTTAGCTCCTTACATCAAGTGGCTTCATGCCTTGTCTGGAGCGATTTCCATAAAAAAATCATTCTGGCGCTTATAAATATCATGAGAAAATTTACTGAAATCAACCTGCTTTCATTGGCTGTTTTATATATTTCATTTCCACCAAAATTTATATGATATCGCTAAATAAAATGAATGTTTCGGAATATTTTCGATGAAGATTGTTCATTTCTCCGAACAGCTAGTACACTTTTCTCCTAGTCTAAAAGCCAAGAGAAAGAGATGTAGTGTCACCTTGTACGATCAGACCGAAAAGGGGAAAAAGAAGAAAAGAACTTCTGGCTGACCACGTGACTAAATTAAGCGACGTCACGTGATTTGGAACCCCTTCCATTCGATAAAAAAGTAACTCTAACAATGCCTTTCGGTTTTATATTCAGAGCATTTTACTTTATTATTTTGAATATAAAACGAACAGCATTGTTGATGTTGCTTTTTACCTCATGCGTGTAGTACCAGATCACGTGACGTCCAGACGATTGTCCATTATTTAATCTAGCCACGTGATTAACCATATAAAAAACAGCCTGACCCAGAAGTTCACTTCCTTTTATCTCTCTTTTCGGTCTGACCGTCAGGGGTGGCATCATGTTCACCAAATCCCTTTTTTTCTGTATCTGCTCTGTCCTCTGTCAGTGAGAGAGAAATCCGTCTAGACCGAGGCAAGTTTTATTTTTGTCCTAATCCAATGACCTTTATTTTAGAGCTGGATTTTTTCCGCATTAAAAACCGAACTTATGTCTAACTCTCTCCAGTTAAGCCAAGGTTTGATTTCGACAATATGCGGCCAGTTGTTGCTACATTCATACAAGTATCGTATTACTGATGTGCATAAAAACATGACGACGACACATTGATATATGAAAATATAACTGTATATCTTTATTGTTGGTTACGGTGAGGAATAGGGAGTTGTTAGGAGGAAGATGTACCTAAAGGCGATTCTTCTCGGGCCCAAATCGCCAATCAACTCTTGATATCATTTTCGGGTTGTTATTATATAACAATTTGTGACCACCTCAAACGCCCCGATCGGACGTAATTGTCGCAGTAGCCACGCTACCCAGTGCGTTTTATTCAGCGACGGTTTTTTTTTTTCATTAAATTGACAATTCAATAGATTTGTTTTTCTTCCCTCGATGCGACTCGATTGCACCTGCATGTCTTCTTGCTAAATGACCTTTCATACATCCAACATTTATCTTATTTTTGATAATCGATCATGTTACTTTGTTTCTTCCCATGCAGGTGGTCCCTGATGTCAGATGCATTATTTTTTATTCAAATTACCTTTTAGTACATCCGATAATTATTTGTATTACTTGACAATCGACCATGTTATGTTGTTTCTTGCATCCCGTTGCCAAGTGTAACTCTTGTCAAGATGACTTTTCGGTTCACAAATTTATTGAACACAAGTTATAATCATATTCCATATATTCGCGTATTATTAAGCATTGACACGCTGTATTGCTTTTCAGCTTAAATAAATCCTGCTATACTTTTATGTTTTTTTGTTTGTTTTTATACGCAGGAACAATTAAGAAACCGCTAATTCTAATAGCACCGTTAGTTTTATACCCTTTGCTGTTTTACTATTCTTAGTTTCGGGTGACTTGTTTTTCATTCCAGGAAGAAGATGAAAGAAGCCATTAAATTTGGCATCCTCTTTGGCCTGAACGAGGGAATTGTCTACTGCGCATTCGCCGTCGCCTTTTCCATTGGTTCGTATCTCGTCCAGAATAAAATGGCCGACTTTCCAAGTGTTTTCAGGTAAGTAAGTTTTTTTTTGATGAATATTTATTGCGTGGTTTATTCGGTGATGATAATGATAGTTACTTGTTATTAACCAAACGATATTAGATTCACAGCAAGAACTCGCCTTTCTACCACAGCGCAAAACAAAAAAACTCCCTTTCTTCATCCGCGTGCTTAGGGTCAGGCAGAACTTCTATAAACCGAATATCTTCGCAAGAGCTTCCCGACTATGGAACACGTTACCACGGGACTGATTCCCTTCAGATTACAACATGGTCGTCTTTGAATCCAATGTCAACAGATTTCTGTTATGGAACATCCCCACTACTAATTCGAGCTTGGTTCATCTGTTCCGTTTCAACCTTGTGTCATACATGTGGAAACCAAGTCGCCGTGATCGTTACAGGAGTATTAAAGTTCACAAATTTTATCCATACCTTCGTAGCTGCATGTTCTTCCTGTACTCGCTCCTGCGTGATCCTTCCAAACTGAGAGTTTGCTATTCTCACATGAAAGCTCCTTATTTATACTTTCAAATGGATTAAGTCGAGATAAAACTGATGCAAGGCAGAGGAGGTTTATTCAACTTGACCTTCTTTCCAAATCACTGACGAGTGGTAGAGAGAGAGGGAGAAAGAGAGAGAGAGAGAGAAAATCACCGTTTAATCATATTTTATCAGCTTATCTCATTTTAAACGTCGACGCGCTGAGCACTCACAAACGGAATCGTATTGCTCCTTCCACTCTACCTTTGATCCATGTGACGTCATATCCATTTATATTAATTCTTAGTCTAATAACCCTGACTTAGGGTTTATGATCGTTACAAGAGCATGAAAGTTCAGAAATTTTATCCATACCTTGCTAGCTGCATGTTCCCATAGTACGCGCTCCTGTGTAATCCTTCCAGACTGCGGGCTTGCTGTCCTCAAATGAAAGCTCTTTATTTATTTTTTCAAATGGACTAAGTCGAAACTAAACTGATGCAAGACAGAGAAGGTTTATTCAACTAGATCTTCTTTCCAAATCACTTACCAGTGGCAGAGGGAGAAAATCACTGTTTAATCATATTTTATGTTTGATCCATGTGACGTCATATCCGTTTATATTAATTCTAACAGTCTAGCAATACTCACTTCGGGTTCATCAAGTTGACTCCGACTGACCTTTCATTTCCTGTTATTCTCAACTAACTATATCATATACTAGTGGATCTACTCGCCGAATATCTAACACATCCCATCAATCTTTCCCAACGGTCTCATTAGGTTCTTCATCCCTCAACTGACAACCATTCCATCTCATTAACCTCGAATGGCCCTTGACCTTGATAAGTCGTGACACCTTTAGTAAAAATTACCCTTTTTATTACTCACTAGCTGTTCCTGTTTAAAATAAGTTCGTTTAATATTAAGATTTTGTTTTTATATATAATTTTGAAAGTTAAATTTAATTAGTACAGTATAGTTTGGTTATAAAATAATTGTGTTATATACTCACCTACTGCGTGTGTATAAATCCTTTAAACACGCGTGCCGTCGCCACCGCCGTCGTCTTTGTGAACTCATGTTGTTGATAGTCTGTTGAATATAATCACTCGGCTGCTGGTGTTTATATAAAACGTTTATTTATAACAGAGAAGAACATTCACAGAGACAGGTTATATGTATACGTGAGATAGATAGATAGATAGATAGATAGATAGATTAGGAGAGAAAGTGAGATAGATAGATAGATAGATAGATAGATAGATAGATAGATAGATTACGAGTGAAAGTTAGATAGATAGATAGATAGATTAGGAGAGAAACAGAGATAGATAGATAGATAGATAGATAGATAGATAGATAGATAGATAGATAGATAGATGCTTCTCGATTCATCAACCACACGCGTGCGCTGCTTCAGCCCCCACCCCTTTGGTAAAGCCGCTAGACACGTCTTCTCTGTCTGAAATCTCGCCGGCTAAGAGAGAGATTGAGAGAGAGAGAGATTCTTCCGGAAACCACCTGGTTTGCAACTTCCGCCTGATGCCACTCTCTGACCCCATGACCTCTAAATTTTTCCACTCAAACACTGCTCCTTTTATGTTAAAATTGAAACAAATTGGTAGAAAACTGTTTTTGTTGTTATAAATAATGCGAGTGCCGAGACTCGAGATTGAAAACGGGACCTCTAGATTTCAAGTTTAAAGCTTTCACATCTGACCTATTTCGCCCGTAATTCTAAATATGCCAATTAGTCAAATAACGATACTTTAAATTCTCCATCTACCTCTCTCTCTCTCTCTTTCTCTTGGTTTCTCTCTTTTTCCTTATCTCTTCCCCCCCCCTCTCTCTCTCTTTCTCTCTCTCTCTCTTTCTCTCTCAGAAAGCAGACTAGCAGAAAACACAGGTGATTATTTCTTAAACGGCCTGTATATTATAACGTTTGTATAAATGAAATCATTATATCATATTTATTAAAATGTATTCATTTTTCAGTCGCTATCCTTTTTTACGACTTGACACCGGTGCATCGAAATAATTTCCTTTTCAAAATGAAATATTGATCGGGCGAAATATAGAAATCGGTAAAATCGATTGGAAGTATTTTTTAATAGTCGACAGCAGATCAGATCTTTTTATCAAAACGAATTTAAGTATCTAGTTTGTAGAGCTGAAGCTATCGATGGCCAAAATCGACAAACAGTCTTACTTTACTTTATTACATAGAAGAAGATAGAAAACAGAGAAAAGGGAAATGAAGAATGTGATTGGATAATATCTTTAGATGATGGTATATGGATGTAGCAACCATTCAGTATTACCACAGGAATGTTACTTCTTCCTATTCATAACGACTTGTGTCTACAATTGTTGGAGTTTATCAAAATTTAGTTTGACCAGCCCATTTAGCATAATGGTTAGAATGTTAGATAATGGGAGATCGGGGTTCAATCTTCAGTTGAGTTATTTTTTTTTTGTAATTTTCTTTTATGGAAATCGCTCCAGACAAGGCATGAAGCCACTTAATGTAAAGAGCAAAAAAAACTCTACTTCAAGGTAAAAAAAACTGTAAGTGTTATATGGATAGATTCTGACCTAGAAAACAGCAATTCTCCCCCCTTTGTCAGAAATATCGCTCATGAAATGTGAGGACTAAAAGACAAAATAAGGGAAGCGAGAATTACGAGACTGTCGAAAGTAAACCTATGGTCCACTTTCTAATCTTTATACCAAAGACTGGAAGACAAATGATACTTGATGCCCCCTTGCTAAATATTCAGCATTATAAGGTGGAGGGTCATGGGTAAGTGGAGTAATCCTGTGAAAAGAGTGACGCCCCCTACATGTCAGTGCCGTAGCTAATGGAAAGGGAAGACTACATGTCACCCTCAACTGTAGTCGACCACCTCCTTTCATTTAGTTTTCTGATAGAATGAATCGGTTAGTTTTGACGTCATAACATTCTTGTACGAAATAGCAAATATTGATTTCCGTTTTCTCATGGAGAGTTGTTTGCCCGGAGGGAGACAGAGATGAAGAAGGAGAAAAAGCTAGAGAGACTTATGTTTCGGAATTTTGAGATGAGCATTGATAAATTGTATTATTTGGATTATTCAGACTACTGTTTTAATCTTGGATGTTATTATCACAACGTTTTGGTCGATGTAACCTCCGACCCTGTTCGTGTGCATCTTTTAGAACTGGGACATCTTGATGTCGAACTCGGGAAAGTTCCGTACAGATTTCCGAGTTCAACAATACGAAGAATGTCGGAGAATGTCGGAGAATGACGGAGATTAGTCATTTGAAATGTGAGAATAACATCCAAAACGAGAACAGTAGTCCAAATGATACAAAGGAAAGAGTATTAAACATTGTGTGTGTGTCTCTAGATGTGTGTGTGTGTCTTTATGTGTCTGTGTGTGTATGTGTCTGTATGTATGTGTCTATCTGTGTGTGTATGTGTCTGTATATGTGTGTATGTGTCTGCATGTGGGTGTCTGTGTTTCTATTTGTGTGTGTATGTATGTGTGTGTCTGTATGTGTGTCTGCATGTGGGTGTCTGTGTTTCTATTTGTGTGTGTATGTATGTGTGTGTCTGTATGTGTGTCTGTATGTGTGTGTGTGTGTGTGTCTATGTGCCTGTATGTGTCTGTATGTATGTGTGCCTGTGTTTCTATTTGTGTGTGTCTCTGTGTGTCTGTATGTGTGTGTATGTGTATGCATGTGTTTGTCTTTATGTGTGTGTGTTTGTTTGTGTATGTGTGTGTCTGTATGTGTGTATGTGTGTGTGTCTATATCTGTGTCTGTATGTGGGTGGGTGTGTCTGTATCTGTATGTGTGTGTCTTTATGTGTGTGTCTGTGTGTGTGTGTCTGTGTGTGTGTGTGTGTGTCTGTACGTGTCTGTATATGCGCGTGTGTGTCTGTGTGTGTCTGTGTGTATGTCTGTAGGTGTGTATGTGTCTGTATGCATGTGTCTATCTGTGTGTGTATGTGTCTGTATGTGTGTGTCTGTGTTTCTATTTGTGTGTGTATGTGTGTCTGTATGTGTGTGTATGTGTGTGTATGTGTCTGTATGTATGTGTGTCTGTGTTTCTATTTGTGTGTGTATGTGTGTGTCTGTATGTGTGTGTATGTGTTTGTCTTTATGTGTGGGTGTATGTGTTTGTCTGTGTGTGTGTGTCTTTATGTGTGTGTCTGTGCGCGTCTGTATGTGTATATGTCTGTATGTCTGTACTTAACTTCCACTACAAACCTCTACAGGACTGAGAGTTCTGCATAATCCGCATTTTAAAACAGCCAAACGTTATTTTCCGCTAGAAAAAAATACCTCCGTTTTAAAAGCTATTTAACTCTAATCGGCCGCCCCCCCCCCGCCCATCGCGCTCACTCTCATTCTCCCGCTTCTCCGACCTTTTGTAAATTATAAACCCTTGCATAGATTACAGTGATCCGTTTTCTTTGAATAAGTAAGCTAATTTCCCGCGATCGCGGAATCGCAAACTTAATCATGAATTTTAAGAGAATCTGCCCTTTTTTTTTTTGTATGCGGACATCACATCATTATACATTGTTATTTGCGTCGGTCTCGCTTAAACTTGATTGGCCATTTTTATCTTCTTCCAGAGTTCTTGGAACTGTTGTGATTGGTTCGATAATGGCCGGGAGAGTGTTCTGGAATGTCCACTCTTTTAGAAAAGGAAGAATTGCCGCGAAGAGACTGCTTCCGCTGATTGAGCAAGTTCCAGAAGATTCTGCGACAGAGGAAGAAAATGAATCCTTGGTATGTGACCATCATATTTATATGTTGATAGAATACGAGGTTGTACAGTACCTGGGTATGTCAGTTTCCATCTGTACTTAGCTTCTACCGCTTTCTAAGTAGTACGAAGAAAAATATTTTTTTTGAAATTTGTAGCGAAGATTTTTACAGGAATGAGTAAATAACTGCAATGGAAAACATTTAAGCATTTTTTTTATCGAATAGGCTATATTGCCGGTCACGGCAAAATAACGATTCCTGCGTTATTTTGCCGGTTAATGTATATTTAACTAAATTGTTAAATATACAGTGACGCCCGGCACAATAATGAGTCTTACGTTATTTTGCCGGCTCGTGTTTATTTAACTATAAATTACTTTTTTTTTTAATTATTTAAATTATTTTTTTTGTATTATTTAAAACTTTATCAAACGAAATTTTATTTATAATTTAAAACTTTGCCTGGTTGTTTTTTTTAATTTTTTTTTTTATTTAAAACTTTGCCTGATTGATTTTTTTGTTTGTTTTTAATTAATCTTTGCCTGATTGATTGTTTGTATAATTTAACACTTTATTAAGCGACAATATATTTTAAAATAACGATAAAATTAGTTTTACTTCCGGTTGATTCGATTAGGAGTGAACTGTTCAAAATTACGACTTATTTTATGATTTCATTGAAAGAACATTTTAAAATTTTAACAAGTAAATGTTACCAAAGGCAACATAAATTCTTCTTCTACCTGTATAAGTTTATTTGTTTATTTGATTGTTTATTTTTATAAAAAAAAATAATTTATCAAAATAAATAATAAAATAAACAAATAAACTTATACAGGTAGGTAGAATAATAATTTATTTGTTGCTTATTTTTTTCTTTATATATAACTTATATATAACTTAAGGAAAATTTCAATTACTTAAATCGAGAGCAGACTTAGTAATGTTGGGAAAATTCATCAACATTAATTCTATTATGAAAAGTAAGCAGATATTTCTTTAACCGACACAATAGGGCAGGTCGATTTTATTTTATTTCTTTAACCGACACAACTGATGATGAAAACAAATTGTTTTTAAATATTTTCCCTTATTTATTTAATTACCTTTTCTTTCGCAAGGCCATAACAATTAGGTTTAAAATAAATGAACCGGCATAATAACGATCCCTTTACATTAGTAAATAATTATTGTGCCGGGCGTCACTTTATGTTTAACAATTTAGTTAAATATACATGAACCGGCAAAATAACGCAGGAATCGTTATTTTGCCGGGACCGGCAATATAGCCTCTTCCTTTTTTTTATTAGCAAAAAAACTTTCGATATTATGTTTTTAAGCAAAAATATTTCGCTTTAAACTAATGTAGAATACCTTTATGTATACTTGTTTGCGGATTATCAAAATATGACATTCAGTTTTTGAAATATTAAAATTTTTTTATAAAACCTGTATCCAGTTAAAAAGTCAATTTAGACTTACGTGAGATTCGAATTCCAGAATTGACATTGTAAAACTACTGCTTTAAAAGTGTGTACTCTGCCTATTCCTTTTTTTGTCAACCAATCACATGTTTGTATTTTTGTATTAACAAACTTCATAAAAGAGGGAGGGAAATTGTTGTCTTTTTGTTTTGGGATTTTGCGGAACATGATTGAGTTTTGCAAAGAGAAAAAGAAACAATAAAACATCAATGTTTGGTGCATTCTGGGTCAGGAAGCTGATATCTTCAGAATGCCTTATCTGTTAGCACCAATGCGCTTTTAAAAAGGCTTCTTTACACATATAGAACATAATCACGAAGTTATGCCATCGATCTAACAATTACATGTTACATTGTAAGTTGAAGAGAAAACTAAGTAGAGGATATCGATATCAATAAATCGATAAATCGATTCGCCCTGAAAGAATAAACATTTCATTTTGGCTGATTCGAAAACAAAATGTATTCTTGGTTTTATTCCAACTTAAAAAAAAAGAAACATACCAATCAAATTAGCTAAAACAAACATTAACAAAATAAGCTTAAACTCTGAGAATGGAATCCGAACGTCTAGATCGAAATCGTTTTTATCTTTTTTTTACGGCTCGAGTGCACTGACGGGCTAATGGATACCCTCTAAGACTATGTACTCGGCCAATCCTATCAATAAACAGTTTCCCGACGATATACATTCAATAAAGGTACTGCATTCCTTAAATGATTTTGATGCCTTCAACATTTATATCCGTTGCTATTATAATTTGATCGAGCAAACATTACGAAATTACGAGAAAACGTAGTTGGGGTAACGGGTTATTCTTCATTTCTCTACTAATTAATTTAACTAGAAACCAATATAGTTGGTCCGAAGTTATATATATACACATATATATACATAGTTATATATATATAGATATATATATATACACATGTATATATATAGATAGATATATACACATGTATATATACAGATAGATATATATACACATGTATATATATACATAGTTATATATATACATATATATATACATATATATATACATATATATACATATATATATACATATATATACATATATATATATATATACATAGATATATATATACGTATATAAATATAACTATGTATATATATATATATATATATATATACATGTGCATATATATATAACTGTGTATATATATACATATATATATATACATAGATATATAGATATACATATATATATATGGATATAGGTATATATATGGATAAAAATATATATATACATATAGACATATATATATATATATATATATATATATATATATATATATATATATATATATATATATATATACATAGACATATACATATATAGATACATATATATACATAGACATATATATACATATATGTATATCTATACATAGATGTATAGATAGATATATATATATAGATACACACACACACACACACACATACACATATATATATATATATATATATATATATATATATATATATATATAACAAGAACAAATATTTATTATCATGAGAGAAAGTAATCCGACGTAATGGGAAATGAAAAAGGAAAAACCAAGAAATATTTTTTTATATATTCATCAACGCTTCGTCTTTATTTGTAAGACTTCCTCAGGATGATAATTTAAAGAAAAATGTCGTGCAAGTACATCTAAATATTGGGTTGACATTTATTTCACTCTCTGCCACTGACTGACTTCTCTCAGCCTGGACCTTGGTCAAGCGCTCTTAGTAGCCACGGCTACTACTTTTTCTCATCAACTTATCATGTCAACGAAACGTTGATGAATATATAAAAAATATCTCTTGGTTTTTCCTTTTTCATTTCCCATATATATATATATATATATATATATATATATATATATATATATATATATATATATATATATATATATATATATATATATATATATAAGTATAAAGGTATACTCAAAAAAGAATAAAAGGGAAATACCAGTAGAGTGCTCAATTAAATTAAATTAAGAGCGTAATATTTTTATTTTTAAATACAGATTTTAATCAGACATGGACCAGTGGTTTCTGACAAGAAACGGGTTTAAATTCCCGATTCCGTCTTCTTCAGCATAGTCTGAAATAGTAAATGATGGAATTTCTTCAAAAAACACTTATAATCGTTATGAAACGTTTCATAACGATTATAAGTGTTTTTTGAAGAAATTCCATCATTTACTATTTCAGACTATGCTGAAGAAGACGGAATCGGGAATTTAAACCCGTTTCTTGTCAGAAACCACTGGTCTATGTCTGATTAAAATCTGTATTTAAAATATATATATATATATATATATATATATATATATATATAATATATGTGTGTGTGTGTGTGTGTTTGATTAAACAACAGTGACAATTCCTGTTTGTTTCTTTTCTGGTCAATCCTTTTAAGTTGGGAAACCAACGATCTAATGTTCTGTTCAAGTGTGAACAGGAACTCGCCAAAACTACCAGCGACCAAGCTCTATATGAGGGAGGGGGAAGGTATACTCAAATATTTTTAATAAAAATAAAATAAAACAAAAAAATTGTTTGAACGACTTTCTTAATAAATCCACAAATTTTAATTTGTGTAACTTCTCACGTGCCTGATAAAGACTTATGGAAGTCGAAAACGTTTTCAGTTTTGGCGAGTGCCTGTTCACACTTGAACAGAACATTAGATCGTTAGTCCGCCAACTTGATAAAAAAAAAGAAACAAGTAGGAAGTGTCACTGTTGTTTAATCAAGCCAGGTTCATATTATATTCGAATAACGATGTTTTATTTTTTTTATTATGTTTTTTTTTCACATTTCCAAAAAAACATAACCTTTCTGTGAGATATATTGTTTACGGTTCGTTTTATTTGTCTTGTGCCAAACAACATTTTTATGTCAATATCGTCCCTGCAACATTACAAAATCATCAGAAAAATTCACAAAGAGTAAAAAGTTCTTGGATTAAAGTGTCTTGAAAAAATCTACACTATACAGTGGTTCATTTTTGGGTGAAACCAAACAAAAAACAAAGAAAAGAACAAACTCACACGTGGGGGAACCCACTAATACGCCATTTTGAATTTTTTTCTTTGTTTTTTTGTTTGTAATTTAACTATACAGAGGCGTCCATATTTCATTCCTACAGGAAATCATCAGACTAAATGCTTGATGATTTGCTGTGGGAAGAAACATGGACGCCTCTGCGTAGCTTGCTTACCATGGATATATTTTAATGCTATATATGTGTGTGTGGGGGGTGTAATTAGTCGACGGAAAATAGTCAGCATTCAAATGGGTGAAAAAATAGATAAAAATGAATAATAAATAAAGAAAGAAACCTGTTACTTATATTTCGTACCGATCCGAATTTCTTATTTTGTTTTCCTTATTTGTTGGGAAATTCTGTAGGACATTTTGGGGCACCATTCACTTCTTCAGCCTTCAATGAAGTGTGAAATGAGTTCTTAAAAACGGTGAACTAAAAGTAATGTGTATATATATATATATATATATATATATATATATATAGTAAGCAATGAAAATATATATGGCAATCAAGCTACACAGAGGCTCCCGTGTTTCATAGGAGCGTCACCAACAAAGCCTCTGTTCGCGGGAAGCCCAACGATTGGCTGAGGGAACAACAAAGAATCTGATTGGTTAACTAGCAAGCCATGTATATAAAAACACCTGACAAAAATAACTCCATGCATTTAGCCTGACGATTCCCCCCGGGGATGAAACACGGGAGCCTCTGTGTAGCTTGATTGCCATATATATTTTCATTGCTTACTACCTAGCTCTACTTGCGTATCGAGCAATGTTGAAGTAAATACTGAAAGCTGATACATACAAAATTATATCTCCTTATAATATTTTATGTGGATACATGAAGTACTAATATATATATATATATATATATATATATATATATATATATATATATATATATATATATATATATATATGTATATATATGTATGTATATATGTGGTTATCATTGAAATATGATGCAATTTTAATCTTTATTCCAGGAACCATCTAAAGGAGCCGTATCATTTGAAAACATCACTTTCGCAGACCCGACCCACCCGGATACGATTATTTTCAAGAACTTATCCTTTTCAATTGCTGCCGGTGAGACAGTGGCCATTGTTGGTGCCAACGAGATTGAGAAAAAAGCCATTGTTGAATTAATAGAACGATTCTACGTTCCCGGTTCAGGCACCATTGTAAGTATATTGTCAGCACATTATGCACTCTATAAAATCCTTAACATTCAAGTAAATTCCAAATTTATTTCTTGAATGTGCCCATTATATACACACACACACACACACACACATATATATATATATATATATATATATATATATATATATATATATATATATATATATAGTTACTTATATTTATACAAACATTGTCAAAAATAACAGAATTCGTCTGTTTAATTATACCTTTTTTTATTTTTTCAATTTTTCTGATGGTCTTTTTGTATTAAAATAATTTTTTTAAATAAATGTTCCATAGGCTTCACAAACGTTTTCGATTCTTCGTCGAATCATCCTCAGGTGTCAAAAGCAAATGAACAAAAAAGCTGGAGGACGAAGAGAATTTTTAAAAAGACTGTGGAGAAACGCGCAGAGAACGTTTTTTGGCATTGTTCCAGGAAAGACGTTGCCGATTTAAGTTTAGCGCCGCTGGATGGCATCACAGAACAAAATCGCATTAGGTTAAGCATTTTAAAATGTTGCAACTGGTTTCATATGCGATGTGATTAATTTTAGGTTGCTGTGTTTTTATGTAGATAGCTTCCAGTATTTTTTTTTTTTTAATTTGTCTCGGAATGTATAATTTTAGTGTTATTAACTTGAATTTGTCTTAAATCAGAGGGAGGACTGTTATGTTTTTGTAGATGTGGGTAAATTAGCTAGAGTTTGCAAGATGCATAGTGAGGCGACGAGATAGGGTAGTGCTTGTAAAACCAATGTAGCTATTAGCTTTATTATTATTATTATGAGAGTTACATTTTCCCAAAGGGCATTTAAACTTGTAAACAATATTTGTTCTTTCTAATGGATTTTGGGGTTGGGAAGGAGTTGGTTTTACTACAAGATGTTGGGTTTTAAATTCCTTATAGTAAATAATGTGTCTAATTATTGTCAATTGGGGATATGTATCTGTGTATAATATTATACAGCGAAACGTTGTGAGAATAACATCCAAGATGAGAACAGTAGTCCGAATAATAAAAATAATGCAAATTATCAATCCTCATCTAAAAAATTGAGTCATTTTGCTAAAAGTTTTTGTGATTGAAATTCTTCGTATCTTCACATATTTATTTATGATAATGGATCGAACTAGTTATTCATGGGAAAACTTGTGTATGTCGCCGGATGAAATTTCATGTCATACCTAGGATAGATAACACACTGGTAGGTACTACCACTCTGCTATTCTTGGAAATAAATACCAAGGCCAAAAGCCACTCGAAGATAAGGGTTAAGTGGATTGTCAGTTAGATAGTGGAAGAGTACTATGAAAGGATTAATAACGAGGTTTGATTAATTTAGAGGACCACTTGACAGATATTTGTTGATATTGGACATAAAAATGACCATGTTGTAGCCTGTAGTGAAGAAGTCCAGCGGAAACGTGTCCCACAGCAGGGAAGTAGTCCGAATAACCCAACTAATACAATTGTAATTTTGTTGATTAAAGGCCATAAAGAATTATTTTCACCTTTGCTTTCTTTAAACAGAGATTAGATAATGTCGACATCCAGAGCCCAAAATTGAACTGGCTACGCTCTCAGCTGTGCATCCTGAAACAGGAAGCCTTGTTTACCGATATCAGCATCACCGACAATATTATTTACGGAAGCAGGGCAGGAATCAACGAAGTCATTGAAACGTGCAAGTTGCTCAAGATTCACGATTTTTTCATCTCCTTACCAGCGGTAAGTCAAGTTATTTACCTCAAAGAGGTTAGACACAAGATCAAAATATTTCTTTTTATTCATCTCCTCTCCAGAAGGCTTGACACAAGGTCAGGTGTGGTTAGCCAGCGCTCTGGCCTACAAAAAATGCCTGAGCAGTCCCGTCGGCATTCCCGGTAGGAGCGCTTCAAACGATTAGCAATAAACTAACCCTTTCTCAAAGAGAACGTAAATCCTGGGAGAGTGGGCCTCCTAGAACTGTAGAGGACAATACCTCAGACCGACGCAATGAAAACCCGAAGGTCAAGACGGTACCGGTCTACAGAATGTATTATCAATCAGAACAGATACTACACTCTGATCTTAGCCTTATTTTTTCCTTTAAGAGAGTAGAAAGTGACTAACTTGGGTTTACTTTCGGCAGCCTCGTAACTCTCGCTTCCCTTATTTTGTCCTTTAGTCCTCACATTCCATGAGGGATGTTTCATACAAAGGGGGAAGAATTGCTGTTTTCTGGGTCTGAATCTATCGAACTAACACTTATCGTTGTCTAGTTTTTGACCTTGAAGTAGGTTTTTTTTAGCTCCTTACATCAAGTGGCTTCATACCTTGTCTGGAGCGACTTCCATTTTTTTTAAGCTAATCGCTTTTGATTTACGACATTTACCAAAATAAAATGTTTACTACTGTCTTTGACTTGTGTTATATCTTCACTTACCGATGCGTGTATAAACTCTTATACACCCATCGGAAACCCAGGTTCTGGATTGTCTGCTGATAAACTCACTCGGACGCCGATGTTCATTTATTAAAATGTTCATTAAAAACAGAATAACAGTTACAGATAAAAAGCAGAGAGACGCGTTACTGGCGTTCGCACACGAGAGAGAGAGAGAGAAAGACATACAGATAGACGGATAGCACTTCTCGTTAAACCTAGCTATATTGTGCACGCTTCCTACCTCCGCCTAATTGGGGACGGTGCCCTGGACACGTCTTCTCTACTTGAAGTGTCGCCAGAAAAGAGATAGAAAATCTCCGCCCGAAAGTCACCTTGTTTCGTCGACTTCCGTTCTGGGGTCACCTCTGACCCCTAGGTGTCGTTCAAACTTTGCCATTAAAACGACGGCTTTCGTTATGTAACACCTGTTGGTACTGACATCGGATATGAAGCAGTTTCTGGGAACTGTGCGTCGGCAGCATTCGGGCATGTTACGTAAACACCCGAGAGATTCTGAGGCGAATATTGACTGACGATAACTTCGATACGTTGCTACGTCGTATTTTTTTTTTCAGTTTTATTTTCAAAAAAGATAGCAAATAACAAAACATAGCGAAATTACTGTTAATAAATAATTTTGTATTTTTATTTTTGTAGCAAAACAGCTAAACAACGGTTAATAAATACATTTTTTTCTTTGCAATTCTTTTTGTATTTAGTTAAAAAATAGTTTCTTAAAACTGAAAAAGAATTGTGTGTGTGTGTTTTGGGGGTCTTTTTGACATTGTCTTTTTTAATCAGTCGAGTTAGGATCATGTTAGAGTTAGGGTTAGGGTTAAACAAAGACTCGTCTATCTCAACCATGTGCCCTGGGCTTCCGATCTGACGAGGATTCCGTAACAAATGGTCTTCGCAGACCTCCCTAAAAATTCTTCCAATCTTCTGGCTTTAATCAATTTCAATATTTGTTAGAAAAGTTGTCGTCTGCCAGCTGACAGCTGTTTGGCTAATCGCCTCGGCATCCCTCGGGTGTTTACGTAATATGCCCGAACGCTGTCGACACGAAGTTCCCGGAAACTGGTTCATATTCGATATTAGTATCCAATTTGTTTAAGGGAAGTAATGTTTAATTTGTTGTAGTTAAGCTGATACGAACAATGAATTATTCATTGTTTCCGGTGATAACGGCCGTGCATGCCAGTCGAAGCACCGTCAACAAGCATGCTGTGTCTGCGGTGTCAGGGGGACAGTTACTATCTCAAACGAGCCGTTGTAGACAGACTTTCAGGAGAACAAAATTAGCCGCTTCCGGTTGTACAAATGATTCGTTTTGCTGATCAAGCAATAACTTAAGTCACTTAAGTCCCACTCCCATTTAGAAATCGACTTAGTTGTTTTCAATTCTAAACAAACCGGAAAAAAGTGGGTGGTCCCTTTTGCCACTGAGACGATTAGAAGTCAGATTATTATTTTTGGAGGTGTTGTGCAGCAAAATATTTGCTCGCATTACATTTGAAGTTTTGCACATTGTTACAGTCGGGGGAAACAGGGAACAGGAAGTGAATTTCAAAGGCAAGCGGTCCGAAGAAAGAAGCTATTAGAGTAGAATGTTGTTCGGTATCTGGGAATCTCTAGAGTGAAGGGTAGGAGTTTGCTGCTTGTCGGGTGTGGGTTCCGTTTAAGAAGTACAAGTGAAGTAAGTTTATCGGAGCACATTTTGTGGAAGTACTTGTAGAACAAGCACAGGGGCTGGAGCTTGGTAAACAATGCGAAACATATTATATATATGCAAGCGGTCGCCATATCCACTCAGCCACCGGAAACTGTCAATTAAGGGAAATTAAGATCTATATGTACATAGAAACGGACACAGGTAGAAGACTAGTCGAGAGTGTTCGACGAACGTATTCGGAACTTTGCATTATATATTTTTTGACAGTCTATTTTTAACATCCCCGAGAGTGCTTGAATTTAATTCATTAAAGGAACTTATTATAATATTTATGAATAAATATTAAATTGTTAAAACCTACAGACGCTAGCGTTCCAGCTTATTGCTCTCATCAGTGCAGGAAAGTAACAATTTCAGACGGTCGGGAGGCGCGAACCCGGTTTGCAGTGTCAGCCTAGAATCTGCAAGCGGTCGCCATATCCACTCGGGCACAGATAGAAGACTAGTCGAGAGTGTTCGACAGACGTATTCAAAACTATTATAATTAAATTATTTTAATAGGATTTTTTAAATTTCCCTTTATTATACACCATATCACTTTCATTTCAATGAATATTTGATTAATACTGAATAAATAAATAAAATTATGTATGTGACGTAACCGCGAGAAAAACACAGACACACGTGACGTTTTCTTATGATTTTATTAATATAGAGATTAAGAAAAATATAGTCGATGTATATTTGCAAAAACTACGAAGTAATACTGAATATTGACAAAAATATTTTGTCCCAATAAATAGAATACAAAAATCCAAATTTTATGTAAAATTTATTTTTGAAAAAACTTATTGAAACTAATTTATTTAAAAAGAGCCAATTATGCTACTTGTGTGTCTGTTTTCTGGCGAATTCAGCTATACACATTAACTTCGCAACATTCATTTTTCACTATGAATTTTTTCGTTTAGTCAGAGGTTTTAATTACAGCTGAATTAATCCAAGCGAACATCATACTATTTCAAAAGGTACTTGTAACCCAAACCGTACATCATACTATTTCAAAAGGTACTTGTAACCCAAACCGAACATCATACTATTTCAAAAGGGTACTTGTAACCCAAACCGAACATCATACTATTTCAAAAGGTACTTGTAACCCAAACCGAACATCATATTATTTCAAAAGGGTACTTGTAACCCAAACCGAAACCATGCTGCGGTCAGCAAGTTATTTACATTTTTCTTCTGTTTTTTTTTTCTTTTCTTTTCAGGGTTATAATACAAACCTGGAAGAGATCGTGTTACCATTCCACACCCAAAGACTCCTGGTTGCCAGAGCGATGGTGCGAGATTCCCAAGTCGTGTTTGTCGACTGTGAAAGTCTTTCTCTGAACTTACCAAGCGAAAAGGTGGGTGAAGTGAAAATTGCTTAGAATAAGTGTGTTTGACTGTTAACACTAGACATCTTGATGGAAATATGTCATTTTGAAAGGGATAAAATCACAGCGACACCAGATAATTAGTAATTACCTTTTAGCATTTCAACTTTGACGATTTTTAAAAAAATGATATTTCACCCCAAACGAGGCAGGACGCCACTGTAAACGTAAGGGGCTACTGAGAATTACGGAGTAGGTTTAGGGTGTTATTCTAAGTTGGGAGCTGTGCAGCGAGATGTCTGTTTACATTAATTTTAAACCTCATGCATGTCTGTAGTGTCAGGGAAACAGGCGGTAGGGAGGGAGTTCCAGAGGCCAGCAGCACGAGGAAACAAGCTATTTGAGTAGAAGGCTCTCCGGCAACTGGGGACCTCCACAGTGAATGGATGGGATTTAGCTGATTGTCGAGTTGGTCTAATGAATTTACGTCGAAGGGGCACCAGAGTAGCCAGTTCATCGTAACATAATCCATTGAAGTATTTGTAAAACAAGCACAAGGATGTTACATTGCGGCGATGAGACAGGGGCTAGAGCTTGGTTGACAGTGGGAGACCTATTAAGTTGGCGACTAGTTTTTGGACCTCGTCAAGGAGGGAGAAACAAGTAGATGATGCACCAGACCAGATGTGGCAACAATACTCCATGCATGGGCGGATGGTGGCTTTGTAGAGATACAGGATAATGTCAGGTGTGAGGAGTTTACTAGCACGGTAGAGGGAGCCCACCTTCTTTGCAGAAGCCCTGGCAATGTGTTCAATGTATTTGTTCCAATTCATGTTACCTGCGAATGTTAGGCCGAGGAGTTTGAACGTTGAACTCTCGGGTAGAGTGCTATTTGCCATGACAATCGGTGGTTGGAGAGGCTTTTTGTAGTTATTGAAGGAAAGGAGCTTTGTCTTTACGGCATTAAAAGTTACCAACCATTTATGACCCCAATCCACTACAGCCTGGAGGTCACTTTCTAAGGATTCAGCCATTGCTTCGGATATGATCGCGTCCGTTTTGCCAGCATGACGAGAGTAAAGCGTGGTGTCGATTGAACGATCTGCTTTAAAAAATTAGCATGTAAGGCGATGGTGTACATACAAGTGAAGGCATAAGTGTTTGATTAAATAGACAAAAGTTGGCAATTCCGATTCCCGCGTATTCTGCCAAATTTAGATCGATGAGATTTTCTGGTTTGCGTTCTGAAAACAAAAATTGATAATAAAAATGAAAACTTAAAAATATGAAAAATATATAATAACAAGTACGAATATTTTTAATATGCGTCCATTCAATCTGCGCATTTAGTGCTGAAAATTCTATTTCGAATTTAAACGTGACACACCAAAGAAAATCCTATTTTAGATTTAAACCTGACAGATCAAAGATAATTCTATTTTAAATTTAAACGTGACAGATCAAAGATAATTCTATTTTAAATTTAAACGTGACAGATCAAAGATAATTCTATTTTAAATTTAAACGTGACAGATCAAAGATAATTCTATTTTAAATTGAAGTGTGACAGATCAAATATAATTCTATTTTAAATTTAAACGTGACAGACCAAAGAAAATGCTATTTTAAATTTATGTGTGACAGACCAAAGAAAATGCTATTTTAAATTTAAACATGGCAGACAAAATAAAATGCCGTTTTAAATGTATGTGTAACAGACCAAAGAAAATGCTATTTTAAATTTAAGTGTGTCAGACCGAAGTAAATGCTATTTTAAATTTAAGTGTGACAGACTAAAGAAAATGCTATTTTAAATTTAAGTGTGACAGACTAAAGAAAATGCTATTTTAAATTTAAGTGTGTCAGACCGAAGAAAATGCTATTTTAAATTTAAGTGTGACAGACTAAAGAAAATGCTATTTTAAATTTAAGTGTGTCAGACCGAAGAAAATGCTATTTTAAATTTAAGTGTGACAGACTAAAGAAAATGCTATTTTAAATTTAAGTTTGACAGACCGAAGAAAATGCTATTTTAAATTTAAGTGACAGACTATAGAAAATGCTATTTTAAATTTAAGTGTGACAGACTAAAGAAAATGCTATTTTAAATTTAAGTGTGACAGACTAAAGAAAATGCTATTTAAAATTTAAGTGTGACAGACCGAAGAAAATGCTATTTAAAATTTAAGTGTGACAGACTAAAGAAAATGCTATTTTAAATTTAAGTGTGACAGACCGAAGAAAATGCTATTTTAAATTTAAGTGTGACAGACTAAAGAAAATGCTATTTAAAATTTAAACGTGACAGACCAAAAGGAAATGCTATTTTAAATGTAAGTATGACAGACCAAAGAAAATTTTATTTTAAATTTAAGTTCGATAGACCAAAGAACATGTTATTTCAACGTGACAGACCAACGGAAGTGGCATTTTAAATTTAAACGTGACCGACCGATGACCGGAACGGCATAGATACTTATAGAGACGCATGGATAACTCTAGAAATGCTATTTAAAGCTTAAACGTGACAGATGTACGGAAATACGACGGATTTTTTGTATAAGTGCCCCGCCAAAAATAGCCCCCCCCCCCCGCAAAAGACTAAATGCGTGTTTTAATAAAAATAACAACATGTTATTACTTTCTCAAGTGTATGAAATCTATTTATATCATTGATTATTTCCATAAAAAATCGTTTCCTTAAATCTGTCTCCACATTAGCTCATACAGATAGCCATACACTCTTCCGCGACGCGTTCTAGAGTAGCGTTTATTCTGCATTTTGTAATTTTGTACAACCTAACTGTAACTCTAGCCTAACACTAATCTATCTCGAATCCTAATCAAGGAAAGTAGAAAGTGGACTTTGGGTGTCATTTAGGCAACTTCGTAACTCTCGCTTCTCTTATGTTGTCTTTTAGTCCTCGCATTCAATGAGCGATGTTTCTGACAAAGGGGGGAGAATTGCTGTTTTCTGGGTCGGAATCTATCCATCTAACGCTTATCGTTGGCTACTTTTTTACCTTGAAGTAGTATTTTTAGCTTCTTTCATCAAGCGGCTTCATGCTTTGTCTGGAGCGATCCCCCCCTCCCCCCCAAAAAAAACTCAATGTATGTCTAGACAAGACTCGTGAAAATAGTTATATTTATTAAGTATTTTTAGTTTTTGTTCACCGCAAACAAGGTACATTGCCACTGAAACGTAAGGAACTACAGTTGTAGGGAGGGGCCAGATTTATAGGAAGCAGTTTATATCTAAAACGTGATAAACCAATCGAGAAAAACCTTCATAGAGGAAGTATCTAAAAAAAAACGACCAGGAATGGAGATAAAAAACGACGTATTTTCATAAAGTAAACAGATTTGATGACGTCAACGAATGTAAAAAAGTTGTTGGAAAATCCGACAAGATGATTTTTTTTTTGGCGTCCATTAAAATAGTTTAACGTGAGAATGAGAGAAAAAAGGGTAGGAGGAGGAGTAAAAGAATATGTTAGAGTTGGAGGTTACTCGATGATCGGATAGAGGAGGAGGTAGAGAGAAAGAGAAAGGGGGAGGATGGGAGATGTGAGAAGGAAAGCTTCAGTATTGGGAGAAGAGGGAAGAGAAGAGAACTAGAAGAAAGGGAGAGATGGTGACATTTGTTGTAGAGAGAGAGGGGGAGACAGAGACAGAGAGAGGGGGAGGTAGAGAGAGACAGAAGGAGAGAGAGGGAAAGAGAGAGAGAAGGGGAGGTAGAGAGAGAGAGGGGGGTAGAGAGAGATAGACAGAGAGAGAGGTAGAGAGAGAGGGGGAAGTAGAGAGAGAGAGAGAGAGAGAGAGCCGATAGCGAGAAATATTGTTCTAGAATTTGAAGAGGGCAGGTATAAGAAAAAAAATTAAATGGGGGATAAAATAAAATGAGAGAAAGAAAGAGAGAAAGAAAGAGAGAGAGGGGTAGGGGCAGAATGCAAAATGTTAGATGAAAAAGTTAGAAGAATGAGAGAGGTAAATAACACTGGTTAGAGAAAGAAATGTTCTAGAATTTGAAGAAAGGGTGGATAGAGGGAAATATAAGAAATATGTGTGGGGGGGGGGGGGGTAGGATAAAATGTGCCGAAGAGAAAAAGAAGAAAAAATGGAGCCGAGGTAAGAGAGGGGGTTAGAATGAAATGTATTAGAGGTGATTTGAGAATCGGGAAGAGAAGGGGGAGGATAAAGAACATACAAGACAAAGCGGGAGTAAGAGAGGGAGAGCATTAAATTTGATGATTTGAAGTATGAAGAAGAGAAAACAAAAGAGAGAAAGTGAGGAGTTGAATGTGTTAGAGGGGTGAAAAGAGGAAAAGGGGAGTGAATGGGAGTAATAGGAAAAAAACAGTGAAGAAATTTAGAAAGAGAAAGAGAAGGGGTGAAATGAGTGAGAGAGAGAGCATTTGAAAATTTGAGGTAAGAGAAAGAGAAAACAGAATTTATAAGAGGGCGTGGTTTAGTTTAGAATTGGAAGGAGGATGCGGAAGAAACAGATAAACCAGAAGAGAGGGAAAGAAATGCATTTGTTAGAGGGTGTGGTTTAGTTTAGAAATGAGAGGAGGAAGAGGAAGAAAAGGAGAAAGAAAAAAACAGATGGAGAAAGAATTACATTTGTTAGTGGGCGTGGTTTAGTTTTAAAATGGGAGGAGGAAGAGAGGGAGAACGAAAAAGAAAAAAACAGAAGAAGGAGAAAAAATAACATTTGTTAGTGGGCGTGGTTTAGTTCAGAAATGGGAGGAAGAAGAGGGAAGAAGAAAAGAGAAAAAAACAGAAGAAGGAGAAAGAATTACATTTGTTTGTGGGCGTGGTTTAGTTTTAAATTGTGAGAATGAGAAAAAGGAGAAAATGAAGAGGGGGTGTGTATGTATATGTATATGTGTATGCGCGCATACGTGTGTCTTTAGCAGAGAGTGTGTAAGAATTAATGCTAGTTTGATAGCGTGAAAAAAGAGAACATGAAAAGAAAGGAGAGGAGGTAGATTGTTATTTTTATGAGAGAGGGAGTTTACTCAAGAGTTGAGAATACGAAAAGGAAATATCAAAAACATATGAGAGCTAGATTGAGGCTCATGTCTACCTATTATCTCCCCCGCCCCCCCTCTCTCTCTCTCTCTCTCTCTCTCTATTTCTCTCTCTCTCGTCTGTTCTTTTTGTACAAACGAAGGTAGAAGGTTCATTGTACAGGAAAGAAAGAAAATGTTAGGGTTAGAAAGAATATCTACTTATTTAAAAATTATAAAACAAAAAAAATCTGGGAGAAAAAGACAAAAGAAAACAGAAATCATTAAAAACTCCATCTTATACATAAAGTAAAGTAAGATGTCTCTCTTTTTCAATTCCTAAATAAGGCTAATAAACTAAAACTACATACAAAAATTTCTTTCAGCTGAATACCACCAGCGTTTAATAAATTTAGCTGAATACCGCCAGCGTTTAATGAATTTAGCTGAATGCTACTTGCGTTTAATAAATTTAGCTGAATACCACCAGTGTTTAATGAATTTAGTTGAATACCACCAGCGTTTAATAAATTTAGCTGAATACCACCAGCGTTTAATAAATTTAGTTGAATGCCACCAGCGTTTAATAAATTTAGCTGAATACCACCAGCGTTTAATAAATTTAGCTGAATACCACCAGCGTTTAATAAATTTAGCTGAATACTACTTGCATTTAATAAATTTAGTTGAATACCACCAGCGTTTAATAAATTTAGCTGAATACTACTTGCGTTTAATAAATTTAGCTGAATACCACCAGCCAGAGACAAAGAATTCTATTTAATATGTGCACGAGTTACTTTTTTTTTAATACTAATGTCATAGACAAAATCGGAGGACATAATCCTCTCTCAGTCACAAGTCCTCTTACTGATACCAGAATCACCGGGTTCCAATATTTCGTAGGGTACATTATTTTAACTACCTGCCTTGACAAGAGTACAGAATCGACTTCGAAATCTGGTGTGTTGCTCAGAAGGACTTAGCCATCCGGCTCTCTTCAGCTTATGTTGTCACCTGTTACAGAAATGTGAATTCGCGTATCACTCTCGTTTGAATACGTGAATTCATATTTCTGTAATAGGCTACAACATAAACTAAAGAGAGCCGGATATATATATGTATATATATATATATATATATATATATATATATATATATATATATATATATATAATAACTACTCCAAATTAATACAATATGCGAATTTAGTTAGTATTCCTATGATTTAATCCCCTATATATTAGTCTTAGTATAGGACCAATTTCATTCAGAATACTAAAGAAGCGAATGAGTGTGTACTGTCAGGGTGTTTCTGTGGACAGCTTAAATCATTTTTGTTTGTTTTTTTTACCTTTCATTGTATTAGTAACGTTGAAGATATATGTTCTTTTTTTACGTACATAAATGATCAAACACTTTTTAATATATATATATATATATATATATATATATATATATATATATATATATATATATATATATATATATATAGGCAGCATCTTTTCTTGAAGGCAAGTATCTATATATAACAGACAATTTATGTCTGGATATCTTTTAGTAGATCCTTTCCATTGTCTGAATCAGAATCTTAATTTCGGAGGTGAATTGGCCGATGAATCTGCCAAAGTTTACTAGACACTTAATTAACGACAATTCCTGCCCCCGCTCGGAAATCCGAAAACTCTTAGTAGAAAATACCAAAATCTGAGAATATAGTACTAACAAACAAAAACTCCATATATTAGAAACCCAATATATAAAAAAAACCGTAATAAACAGAATTAACTTCAATACCAGCAATAATATATTAAAATGTATATAATGCTAACTATAGTTTCGTAGTTATTATATAATTCCCTAACCCAAAACCATCTATAATACGAACACATGGTCTTTACCTGATTCACCTCATTCCCCTGAAGATGGACCCGGATAGACCGGAAAGTACTTGGGACACAAATGAAAACTTTTGCAGATTCATCGGCCAATTCTCCTCCGAAACAAAGATTCTGATTCGGACAATGGAAAGGATCCACGAAATGATATCCAAACATAAGTTGTCTGTTATATTTAACAATATATATATATATATATATATATATATATATATATATATATATATAATGTATGTGTGTGTATGTAAGTGTATTTCGACAGCATTCTTTCATTAATACAGGTTTGATTGCAGAGAAGCGAGAGCATCTCTTGATTCATTTGTTTTTCATCTTTTTTTCCTACTGGTGGATCAGCGATCTAGCACTCTGTTTCAAGTTGTACATGAACTAGCAGTTATGGCTAGTTCTTTCAACTTACATGATGGTGGTACAACGAATTAAAAACTGGTGAATTTATTATGAAAGATCAGGTTAAAACCTTTCAACACATTTAAAGATTCTTTCTCCACTCTCTTACTGGACCTGATTGATGGTGGGTTTATGCGTCCGGATCAATAATGATTCGAAGATGGGGAGGCGAAAACTACAGTGAGAACAGCTCTAACTGTAGTTTTAACAAGATAGAGACGGGACATCAATATTGGTGTACATGAATATGAGAGAAGGCAAATTGAACATAAAAGACGTGTGAAAGCAGTTAAGAAAAGGGGTCTCAGAATTGCCAGATGAAATGGTTGGGGATTCTACGTTGTGGTGATTATGATAAAGTACGACTTTTTTTTAAATATATATATATGTATGTATTTATAAAGTAATACGTCCGTCTGTCTGTCTGTCTGTCTTTTTTTAATACAGGTTACCTCATAAAAATCAGAAAATTCACAATCCAAATTTTATAATAAAAAACATGTAAGAAAGATTATTCTCTTTAGAACTTCAATATCCCTCACAGAAAACAGGAAATCTTTAATCTAAACGCCTTTCCGTGACTTCAGAGAGATAATAATCTTTTAAACTACACCGTGTCCTACAAAAAAAAAACAGGAAATCTTTCATCTAAGTGCTAATCCCTGATTTTATAAACAATTAAGTAAGGAAAATAATTCTCTTTTAAAC
>OY744519.1:206950992-206963492 GCA_963556195.1 Sepiola atlantica
TTATTTTTATTTATTTATATATTTGATTTTAACGTACATAAAAATTATCCATGGACACGTGTAATTATATGTATATATATATATATATATATATATATATATATATAAATAAATGTTTTGAGGTACAAAATTTATAGATAACTTTTAAAAAAATACGCGGAAATCTCTCTAAGGCCCTTTCGACTATCATCTCATCAGGAGAAAATCGATAGTTTTAATTAATAATAACTTCGAAAGAAAGAGCAAATGGGGAAATTGAGTGTGCCAGAAATTAACGTTGAAGCGATTAAAATTCAATTTAATTATTTCGTTAAAAGTCGATTAAAAGGCACTACGTTGGGGGAAAAAAAAAAAAAAAAAAAAATTGGGAAGGAGTTCAAAGTTCCCAAAAGAGATTCAGCGATCTTACAAATTCCTTCTGCCGGCACAAGGAAGGTTTTCGCATAGCAATAGAGACAGATTCCAATATTTTCAAATGGTTCTTGGAATCTGCTCGATGCAAGACCTCAAAACGGTCTATTTTATAGCCACTGGCACAGCTAGGGTTTTCAACCAAATGCTGGCCAATAGCAGAGTCCAAAGAATTAGAGGAGGGGTAACATATATATATATATATATATATATATATATATATATATATATATATATATATATATAGATATATATATATATATATAATTTCATTAAGTCGAACGCTCTTATGACGTCAAGCCGCCGGATAAAGTGTTAAAATTATCACTGTTTATTCGCTATTCAGCGTTGGCCGAGTGGTTCTAGACGTCGGGATTTAAGGTGCATCCGGAGTCCCGATTATAAAGGACGAAACGTATACGTACATTGATACAAAACAAGTATTATATATATATATATATATATATATATATATATATATATATATATATATATATATACAGGGTGGGCAAAAATAAGGGTCCTATTTTTAAAAATTCATAACTTTTTTATTTATTGATTTAAAAAAAAATTTTTTTTAGAATAAGTAAAGGACCCCTTCCGAAGTAAGCATGAGCCGTATTAGCCCTAAGGAACGTACCCTCATTTAGAAAACCTTATTTTTGCTTAAAAAACTCAAAACAGTGTAAAAAACAATACTTTAGTTTTTGTAAGTTTTAAGAAGTGTTTTTCGGCTAAAATTTATTTTGTTTATTTCAACCAATCTCGGAAGGGTCAGTCTACACACACATAAAGTTTGGTGAGTTTAACTTTTATTTTGTGGAAGTTATTCAAATTCAAGTTATTCAAATTTAAAGATAGGACCCTTATTTTGGCCCACCCTGTATATATATATATATATATATATATATATATATATATATATATATATATATATATATATATATATATATATATATAAGAGAAAAATATAAAAACAGACATTCCCCTTTTCTGATAACCATGTTTCTTTGAAAAAACAATAATGGAAACGTATTGATTCATTTTGTGGTTATAAAATTGTAGTTGTGCTTATTCTTTTCTTTATTTTTATGATCATTAATATGAGTATTAATATACGTTTTCATTAAGATTAAGCCACCCTTTCCTTGCTCATAAGAATACATTTTCATACGTGATTATTGATTAGAGCCGGACACACGTACGTTTACTTTTACTTTATGGATGTTTTACATGTTCTTATGTTAGTGATCAAATCACAAAAGCCGGTCATAATATATGTCCCTGCTCCTCATCACTGTATAGTATTTATTACCAAACATATTCTTCCATGCTTTCATAAGGATTGTTTAGTTAGAACCCAAAGAAGTGTATTAATCCATGAATGTACGTACATGTCTAATTGCAAGTATATAGACAGACCACAAAGATTGTATAGTAGAATTGCAAAATATATATCAGCAAGTATTCGTTACACCGGCTACAACGAAAGAAAACAACCACCTTGATATGCAAAATGCGGAACCGACTAAGGACATTATTCTGCTATCGTCCGGCACTTACTGAACAACCCATAATATGGAAAGACCTTTGGCAAAGATTGGTGTTAAATCATTAAGATTGCTCGGTCTTCTATTCAATTCAATGTTTTGGAGGCGATTTGCATAAACAAACATAAAGTCGATCTTCTATAAACATTTAACTAAAACGTTGGCTTTCTTTGAGTTGAAAATAACTAATCAAGAATATATTTTAATTTTACAATACAATGCAATAGGCAATGAATGCATACAGCGTTATTACGATAAGAATAAACAAAGCAGTACGAAGTGCTTCTTCTTACTGTTTATATTTTGAATCATTAAACTAATATTTCTAGTTTCGAAAGTTTTAAAACAACCACATGGTCTCCATGAGAAAATCTACTATTTTAACTAAATTCGTTAAAACACTAAATGAAAAGGGTACTAATTATACCTTGAAATGGTTTGTTTTAGCCCAGGCAAGTAAATATTTTTTCAGTAAACTGGGAAGATGCAATTTTTGTCTTACTGAAATGTATCGATTTTACATATGAAAGAAACTTAATTAACAAGAAGACTGAAATAATAGAGTCTTGCTTACATAAAAGCGTTTTCAAGTATAACAAATGCAAACCGCCATAAAAATTGATTAATCTAAATAGTAAGTCTAGGTGAATTAGATATAGCTTAAACCCTGGATATTTGAATTAATCAAGTTTATTTATAGTTAGGTTAACTTTATAGAATATAAATAGACTGCTTCTAACTAGAATTAACTGTCCCCTGGAAGGAAAACACTGAGGAGACATATGAGCCGAATGCGTTGAAAAGAGTTGGGTATGTCAACTGCTACCAATCGAGGTCGGATGCCATGGTTTCACTCGATGGTCAACTACTTCGTTTCTACACAGAATAGGCACGACTGACCGGTCGCTAAATGCAGTAATCAAACAGATTCAGTCTATTACTCAAGATGCCTCTGGTTGGATCTGGTCAAAGATATTTCGAGCAAATAAATAAAATATTATGAAATGTCGTGAACACTCTCGGGTGCAGCTGACGATATGCGAACGAGACGATCACCATTAAATGTATTTGAAAACATGCTTCATTGATGGAAAAGAAAAGATGAAAACAACTAATACGCTGTCCGGTAGCAAATATCTGCCGGTGACGCCAAGGCTGGCAGTGTCGCCATATCCACCAAAACTGTGTTAGAACCCCTGGTTGGCGGTTGATAAGGACAAGATATAGAACGTGTAATCGCACGTTGTATGAAGACGATAGGTAAACAACCTCTAATATGAATTTAAAAGAGATTATGGATGAAATGACCCATAATTTGAACCCTTAGAATTATTTAAACCTCTTCATCAGGTGCATCTTGGTACAAGGAACCGTAACGTAACGGATAGGAGTGCTAAGTAATAATCAGTTATAAGCGACAGTTTTCTTGAGGTTAAAGGTTCAATCCTCAGTGCGCACGATACTAAGAATACCATTACGAATTACTGAAGACTTCTACCCGGCCATGGCTGACGGGACGAGAGCAAGCTACCCCCGGGGATTAAATAAACTGTTCCATTCGAAATTTCTGTAGAGATTCCCGAGTTCAACAAGACGCACCTATAGAAAGTCGGAGGTTACATCGACCGAAACGTTGTTAGAATAACATCCAAAATAAGAACAGTAGTTCAAATAATCCAAATAATATCGATTACTTTCGTTTCAATGATTTCAAGTAGTTGATATGAACTAAATTTGATATTATGTTTCGGAATTAAGGTTTAATCCTCAGTACGGGTTATACTACGAATACAAATACGAATTACTGAAGACTTCTAACCGGTCATGGCTGACGGAACGAGAACAAGCAAACCTCGTGGGTTAAATAATGATCTCTGTTCGAAATTCCATAAAGATTCCCGAGTTCGATAAGACGCACCTGAAGAATGTTGGAGGTTAGATCGGTTGAAACGCTTTTATAGAATAACACCCAAGATGAGAAGAGTTGTCGAAATAATCCAAATAATACGAAAATAAATCTATTTATTTTTTATCGATACTTTATAATTTAGCTTCGTTGGTCTGTGACACAGCTAAGGAATATTCTTCCTTGTACAGAGTGATTGAATCATTAAACACATTTTTTACAAAACTGTTTATTGCGTTGTCGTGTTATACAATAACACGTCTTGTATTCATTTCCTGCTGCATTGTATTGGCATCACTAACACCCTTCTATTACATATGTTACAATGTTTTATGTTAACTAAATCATTACATATATATATATATATATATATATATATATATATATATATATATATATATATATATATATATATATATCAACTAAACCATTATATATATATAATTACAAAGAATCTGATTGGTTCACTAGCTAACAATATGTGTATATATAAAAAAATACCCGGCAACACAAACTCCATGCATGTTTGTCTGACGTTTCCCGGCCGGGATAACCCGCGGAAGCCTCTGTTTAGCTTAATTGCCTTGAATATATTTTCATACGGTACTACCTAGCTCTACTCACGTATTGATCACTGTTGAAGCAAATACTGAAAATCAATACGTAAAAGATTATATTTCCTTATAACATATTATAATTATATATTATATGTATATATATAATAAGTCGATATATAAAATTACAGATCGGAGTTTTAATGTCAATTTCGCAGCAAAAAATCTTACGCATATTTCAGGAGAGCATTCACAACATACTTGAACAAAAATCCAAGTTATCATATGAAAACACTCGTCTTCAGAGATAGCTGGCAGATGAAACCTTCAATACAGCCAGGTATCAAAAAAGGTTTTCAGGCAAGTATCAGGTTCGTCAATGGCGATTGAAAGGTGTTACAAGCCAATATTTGAAACTAAAAAAGCCAAATGCCCCCAAAAAACTCGGATGTACATCAAACCGTCTGCTTGAAAAAGCCCTTCAGAAATCAAGGCAAAGTCAGTCAAAATAATGAGGAAATTATCAAAAAGATATTTACATAGAGCCTGGAAAGTCAAATGTTATGAATTCTTCATCTGGCAAATATCCTTGAACGTGGGAAGTTTTATATGATAAATTGGATTTTGTTTAAGTATGCTATGAATTCTCTCCAGAAACATGTGTAAGATTTATTTTGCTCCGAAATTAACATAAACATACAGTATAATATATATATAATATTTATATATATATATATATATATATATATATATATATATATATGTTATGAAAATATATTTATGGCAATTAGGCTACACAGACGCTTCCACGTTTCATCCCCGTAGGGAATTGTTAGGCTAAAACGTATTGAGCACTGTTGAAGTAAGTACTGAAAATCGATGCATAAATGATATCTCCTTATAAAATTGTATGTGGATACATAAAATAATAATAATAATAATAATAATAATAATAATAATAATAATAATAATAATAATAATAATAATAATATATATTATTATTATTATTATTATTAATTATTTTATTTGTATACAATACATTACCGTGTCCGCTGGGGATACCCGGGTTTTGTCTGGTTATCAATGATTTAGGAAAAAATCCGGCTTGTTTATATTTTAGAGAGATGACTCGGTCCAGTTAGGAGCGAATTTAACTGGCTACCCTCGCTCTTCACAGGACTTGGTATATAAACTAGCCGGATTTTTTCCTAAATCATTGATAACCAGATAGATGAAACCCGGGTATCCCCAGCGGGCACGGTAATGTATAGTATCTAAATAAAATAATTAGAAACTTACGATAGAGCACTTTGATGGTTTTTGTTCTACTTACTTGTGATAGATTATATATATATATATATATATATATATATATATATATATATATATATATATATATATATATATATATATATATATATATTAAAAAAAAGTTGACAGAGTGTTAAATTATCGGTGTAAGAGTCTAACATATTTAGTAATTAAGACATATACATTTTGGATGACGTCATACCTGTGGTTACCTTGCTCAGAAAATGACCATTCATCAGTGACTGCACTGGCCCTCGAAAGGATTAGTCTGCAATTTCAAGTCAGCTGGACAATAATTGATTAATTGTCATCTTTGGCAAGGAAACTATACATAAAATGTAAATATCTTAGTAAATATATATATATATATATATATATATATATATATATATATATATATATATATATATATAAATGATAATTTATTTCATTTTGACTACAAAAGTGATTTTGTTTCACTGTAGATCTATACCATACTCGGATTATATATATATATATATATATATATATATATATATATATATATATATATATATATATATATATATATATATATATATATGAGAGAATGGAAAAAAATCAGATTCCAGCAGCGATCTTTTTATTTTCCAGTAAAAGGATTCATTTTTGACAGCCGTTTCTGCATTTATCCAGACAATTAAGGTTTAACAAGCATATCCTGAATCTTCTAAGGCAAATACCTCATAAATAAACCAGAAAAGTATTAAAAATCGAAAACTTACTTTAGATAACATTCCTTTAGATCGATTTTTTCCTAAACCACAAGTGTATTATTCAAAACCGGACACCATATGTGGTTTAACCAGAGAAAACCAAAAAACAGCGCAAATTGTCTTTACTTATCTACCTTTCTAAATAAAAGTAAGAAAAATACATAAATCATCAGATATATATATATATATATATATATATATATATATATATATATATAATTATATTATATGTATATATATATATAATTATATTATATGTATATATATATAATTATATTATATGTATATATATATAATTATATTATATGTACATATATATAATTATATTATATGTATATATATATAATTATATTATATGTATATATATAATTATATTATATGTATATATATATAATTATATATGTATATATATATATAATTATATTATATGTATATATATATAATTATATTATATGTATATATATATATATAATTATATTATATGTATATATATATATATAATTATATTATATGTATATATATATATATAATTATATTATATGTATATATATATATATAATTATATTATATGTATATATATATATATATAATTATATTATATGTATATATATAATTATATTATATGTATATATATAATTATATTATATGTATATATATATAATTATATTATATGTATATATATATAATTATATTATATGTATATATATATATATATATAATTATATTATATGTATATATATATATAATTATATTATATATATATATATATATATAATTATATTATATGTATATATATATAATTATATTATATGTATATATATAGATATATAATTATATTATATGTATATATATATATATAATTATATTATCTGTATATATATATATATAATTATATTATATGTATATATATATATATATATAATTATATTATAGATTATAGAAATGATAACATTAACGTTAAATGTAGATAAAATACATATAATTAATAAAATTATTTAACTTTATTTTATTAAATACATAATTTTTAAAAATGGTTTCACGATATTTTACGTTGTCTCCCTTAGATTCGAATTGTATTTGTTTCATGAATTCAAAATATTTCACTTTTTCGTATTAAATTTTTTTATAAGCTATTTAATCTCATTTTGTTTTTTTTTCGAAGAGGTAGACAAGGGGAGACAATTGTGTGTGGGTGTTTTTTTGTTTTCTCTGGGTATATTAACTATGGTCTCGGTTTTGGAATAAATACACGTGTTCTTTAGAAAAAATCAATCTAAAGGAATGTCTTCTAAAGTCAGTTTTCAATTTTTTTTAATACTTTTCTATTATTTTTTTACTGATGAAAAAACTATTTCTAAAATGTTCAAGATACTCATGTAAAATATTCAAAGTGTAGTATCTGTTCCGATGGATACTGCACCCCCATAGACTGGTATTGTCTTGGCCTTCGGTTCTTGATTTACGCCGGTCTATGGGTCTGTCCTGTGCAGTTCTAGGAGGTCCACCCTCCCAGGCTTCGCCTCCCCTCTTTGGGGAGGAGTAAGTTTATTGCTTACTGCCTGAGGCGCCCCTACCGGGGAATGCCGACGGGGCTGCCCAGGCAATTTTTAAACCCCACTTTCCCGACCCGACCTTGGGTCACATCTTACTTGTGGGAGTACGATAAAAACTGGCCTTGTGCCTAACTCCTGGAGAGGAGTAAATCAATACTCATGTAAAATATTGATTGTCTGGATGAATGGCTGTCAAAAATGAATTTCTTTATTGAAACACAGTTGCTGGAATGTTCTTTTTTCTGTTTTCGATTTGCAAATTCAATGGAATTATAAATTAATATTCATTAGGCTTGAACACTGAAGATTTGACTACAATATATATATATATATATATATATATATATATATATATATATATATATATATATATATATATATATATTGTGTGTGTGTGTATTTAGGCAGCATATTTTCATTTAGGCAAACATTATTAAATAACACTGAGTGTTTTTGCTTGATTAAACTTTTTTTATTTTTTCAATTTTCCGAATAGTCCATTACGTATTTCGGTCAAATTGGTGTATGTAAGTTCTGTGGGTTTCTTGTTACAAATTTTATTTCCTTTTTTTTTTCGCGAGTACTTTCGATTTGATTCGTCAAATCATCTGCAGGCGCTGTTAGTTTTGGTATCTTTACAAATATGTATTTACTGTTGAGCAATTCTACTTTTGAATCTTGCTATTTAATAATGTTTTCCTAAAGATATATATATATATATATATATATATATATATATATATATATATATATATATATATATATATATATATATATATATATATATGTGTGTGTGTGTGTGTGTGTGTGTGTGTGTGTGTGGTTTAAAATAACAACAGGAGTTTAGTCTCCGGAGATTTGCTCTCGAGAGCTCTTTCGTCAAACATATCATCAGGAGCAATCGTTGGAATACAAAATATAAAAAAGAACATTTACGACAAAAAGTAAAAAAATGGGGGAAATTACTTCTGATGAGAATAACCGTTTAAAATTAAATTGAATGAATCGAATAAAAACGTTTAACGCTGCCTTTTACACGTATTTATTTTATTCCAACGATTTCTCCTGATGAGATGTTGGACGAAAGACTAAATTTCCGGAGACTAAAACCCCGCTGTTATTTAAAACCATTCATAAATGTTGTACTTTTGAAACATATATATATATATATATATATATATATATATATATATATATATATATATGTATGAATGGGGAAAGGTACACGATAATTCATGAAAATGAAATATTGTGAAGGACAAAATGTGTGAAAAAATGACAAACGGAAAACAAGTTAAAGTGCAGGAGAAAAACAAAAACAAGAGATTTTTTGACCGGTTTCGTTCGTGGCGAACGTCTTCAGAAAATGAAGATATTTTCCATATCTTCATTTTCTGAAGACGTTCGCGACGAACGAAACGGGTCAAAAAATCTCTTGTTTTTGTTTTTCTCCTGCACTTTAACTTGTTTTCCGTTTGTCATTTTTTCACACACACACACACACACACACATATATATATATATATATATATATATATATATATATATATATATATATATATATATATATATATATGCATCGTTCCTTTCAGTAAGTTGAACAGTCTCTTGACGTCAAGCCGCCGAATAAGTGTTAAAATTATCACTGTATATCTAGCTATTCAGCGGTGGTCGTGGGGTTCGATGTGTCGGAATTTGAGTTGTAACATACTCAGGGACCGGGGTTTCGAATCACGCGACCAGTAGTGAATAGTTATATCTCTATGCTGACGAGTCCCAATTAAAGGACGAAACGTATACGAACATAGATAATAAACAATATATATATATATATATATATATATATATATATATATATATAATGTAATAAAAATCAACCACCAAAAACAACTTAATGAAAACAGCGTACTTTGTACACATAAGTTTCACAATAGGGATATTAATACAAAATATGACCAATATACACGGTAATAAGAAACATTGCTTTTTTAGTCTTATTATTATAACACTAATTGTATTCGTGTTCTGTTTTGTTGTGTTTTATTACTAACATTTTTTCTACTTGTATTCCCTTCCGGTTGTATTGTATAGAGACCACTAACATCTTTCTATTGCATATCTCCCCAGGCTTTTTTTTATGAACTATAACATTTGATATTTAATTTTAAACATTTTTTTGTGTTTGTTTCTGCGTTTACCTCTGATGACGTATCCGCATATAAAATGCAAATTTAATATACAGATATGCATTTTCTATTTCCAGGATATTCGAGAGACATTGTTTCGGGCGCTGGATGAGAAGACGACAGTCCTCCTGGCTAATAGCGTGTCCGTCGCGGAAAACGCCGATAAGGTCCTCCTCATCGACCAGGGTAAAATAGCCGAAGCTGGATCGCACGACGAATTAATGACGGCGGAAGGGATTTACTACCAGCTGGTCAGAAGCCAACAAGATCTAAAAGAACGCTTATAATTTTTATTTTTTTTATTTTTGTGTAAATAAAAATAAAGGCGGACAAAACGTCGCCTCATAAATGCAGATTGAGACGGACACTATGAAGGAAAGTCTTCCTACGGGATCCAAGGTCTTCTGACGATACTAATTAGACAATAGCGTGGAAGAATTGGAAAAATCGGCGTGAAAGAGTTTTTAAAATGTCTGAGACAACCAATGAAAACAGGCACTTCTTTTCTCAAATGCTGTGAAAAGTCTTTGGGATATTCGAAAACAATTTATTTCACAAAAGAATAACGGTACGACCAGCAAATCCAACAAATCAAAGGAATCGGTAAATGCGTACGTAACTGTTAATGTTATATCTGATCATTTATATGTTACGTCATATCTGGTCATATATATATATATATATATATATATATATATATATATATATATATATATATATATATATATATATATATATATATATATATATATTACTGATTCAATTCAAAAGACCATGCAAAATCCAAAATCATAATTTTCATCAGTTCCTTCAATTCTTTATTTCCACACTTCGGTGGACATTTACCATTTCCATTCTCATCTTACATACACCAAAAAAAAACTCAATTTTCTATATCAATATATTTGTATTCCTACACGTGTTTCTTGACAGATGGGACGAAAATTATAGTTCGGTAGTCCGTCTGTCAATCTTAAATAATTTTTAACACGTGTAAGTACGCAAATATATTAATATGGAAAATTGAGGGTTTTTTTGTGTAAGATGAAAATGGTAAATGTCCAACGAAATGCGGAAATAAAGAATTGAAGGAACTGATGAAAATTATGATTTGGGATTGCTTTTTGCATGGTCTTTTGAATTGAATCAATATAATATATATATGCTCTGAACATTGTAACACAACTTCATTGAGCTTGAATTGGATACTTTCGGGCACCGTCAGGAGTATAAAATTCAAAACATACATTCTTTACAAGAACCCACTAATATATATATATATATATATATATATATATATATATATATATATATATATATATATATATATATATATATATGGGGGAGAATTTGGTTAAATAGTAAAGACGACTTGTGTCTACATATTTTCTTATTGATCCTTTCTATATACCTGATTGATGTCAGAGTTGTAAGGCTGGAACTGGCAGATGAACTTTCCGTACTGATTAAGTATTCTCGTACTTTCGGTTCCTTCTAGGGCCATCTTCATGGCGTTGAATATCGAGTAAAGTACATAAGCTCTTAAATGCTTTAGTAATGGTTTCGGCGGGAACCCTTAAGATTAGTTGTAGCATTAACAGAGTATTAATATTAAAGACATTTCAGGACGTTTTAATACTAAAACTCATTTTAAGGGTTCCCGCTAAAACTAAACCAATTAAGAGTTTATGTTCTGTACTCGATACCCAACACCCTGAAGATTGTTCCAGAAGGAATCAAAAGTATAGAGTACCCAACCAGCACGACAACTTCATTTATCAGTTCCAGCCTGAAACTCGAACATTGATCCTTTCTAGATGCCTGATTGATGAGAAAGTATGCAGACACAAGTTATCTGATATATTAAAAGGAAATATGTATTGAAAGAAATACTGCCTAAATACACGCACACAAACACGCACACACCAACACACACACACACACACACACACAAACACACACATATATATATATATATATATATATATATATATATATATGTATAGCAGTTGTATGGTTGTTGTTTCCTAGATGTTAATCCAATGTAATCCCAGTATTTATAAGATAGTGCTTAATAAAATGTAGAGCTGTATTATAGTATTATTTTTATGCATACAAAAATTATAGGCTACATATGTGCATACATGTTTCAGCTGCGACTAAAAATCTGGATTTTGAATAAAGTCGCAGCTGAAAAATGTATACATATATGTAGCCAGTAATGTTTATATATATATATATATATGTGTGTGTGTGTTGCATATTATGCTGCCTTTTTGCTTATGCTATTGTTTG
>OY744519.1:206968492-206990992 GCA_963556195.1 Sepiola atlantica
ATATATATATATATATATATATATATATATATATATATATATATATATCGTTGATAGCTCTTCCGTGGGGGTTTCTTCCTTCGTCTAGTGGCCTCCCGTTTGCTGGCGTGGAGCATCGGTCCCCTGAAACGGAAAACTCTCCCAACGGGAAAGAAAGAACTTCGAGGACGTTTCTAGAGGGGCGTAAACGATTTATTGGTCTGAATATTCTTTTACTCGGGAGAAAGTGGTCATCTAATTTAGTTTTTTCTTTTCTTCTTGTCTCATCTGCTAACTTCTAAATTCTGTAGACGGGCGAGATGTCGATCTTCTGTCTCATTTTTAGAGACGCAGTCTTAACTTATTTGTCTACATCTTTGGACAATTTCGTCCGCTTTCTCTCACGACGATCTTGTCGCTTCGAGCTCCCATGACGGACTCATCTCATTTCCCGTTTTCAACAACAACAAGTGACGTCTCCGTCCTTTGTCCTGTCATACAAATCATAACCTGACCTTTATTGAACCTCAACTTTTGAAGTCGGCCAGGTTTCACCAGTTGTTATGACTTCTTGGGAGTACTTATTCTGAGAACAAATCTATTTGTCCCAAAATGGATGTACTTTCGACCTGCACTTTACTCGAACAAAGTTCACCCCCTCTCACAATCAAAACTAGTGGACGTACACGCTTTTAGGCATACAGGGCCCCTCATAATATAACATATATATATATATATATGGTAATAAAAAATAAAGTACAAATACTACTGGTAGTAGGACATTATGACAACATACAAAATGAAAAATAGACTAACCATGCCGGTTAGAATTTAATATAGGTAAAAGAAGTATAATAAAAAATAAAAAGGTTTTAGAAGGATTCGCACTCTATAAATATAGTACACAAAATATATGGTTAATACAAACATAAATTGTTATACATACAGTGCAAGACAGTCACAAAATTACGTATAGACGTATATACATAAATAAACAAACACACACCCACACACACACATTGTTAAAAAATAGCAGGATTCGTCTGTTTCATTATGCCTTTTTATTTTTTCATTTTTCTGAAGATCTTTTTGTATTAAGATAAAAAAAAATTATAAATGTTCTATAGGTTTCACCAACGTTATTGATTCTTCATCGAATCATCTTCAGGTGTCAAAAGCAAATGAACAAAAAAGCTGGAGAAAGAAGAGAATTGTTTAAAGACGGCGGAAAAACGTGCATAAAAAGTTTTTTCGCGTTGTTCCAGGAAGTCGTTGACGATTTAAATTCAGCAACGCTGGAATGGCATCACAAAACAAAATCGCATTACGTTAAGCATTTTAAAATGATACTACTGGTTTCATGTGTGATGTTGTTAATTTTAGGTTGTTGTGTTTTTATGTAGATAGCTTCCAGTATTTTTTTTTTAATTGGTTTCGGAATGTATAATTTTAGTGTTATTAACTTGAATTTGTCTTAAATCAGAGGGAGGGCAGTTATGTGTTTGTAGATGTTGGTAAATTGTTATGTTCAATTGGAGATATCTACACATATACATATCCCCAATTGACAATAACAATAAAATTAGACTCATTATTAACACTGGTCGTTCTATTGAGATTGTTGTTATCTCTATGTGGGATATCGTATAATGGTAAAATAATTTAATCCGGATCATTCTTGCGATTTGCATACATTTTGCTTACGGACACAAAGAGAAAGTAGGAGGAAGTGTCGACAAAGACAAAGACTGCTTCCACCACGTCTCTCTGAGAAAACGTTCGCGTTCACAAACTTTTGCCATTACACGTCATAACGCTACTATTTTCGAAACATTTGAATATAAGTGTTAATAGTAGCAGCTGTAGTAGTAGTCATAGTAGTTTGGTATTTGTTTTTATTAATGGGTCACCACTTATAAAGGCCAGGAGCCACTAGAGGATAAGAGTTCAAGAGATTTTAAGTTAACAGCAGCAGTAAAACCCCTAAAATCCAACTCTTCTTCTCGGGGGTTGTGCCAACGTATTAGTATCAGAGCTACCTGGCTAACAGGGCTCTGATAAAAATCCAGGAGGAGTCGGCATCAGGATCCGTCGGCATCTGGTCGTCTCTGCTTCTGCATATGGCAAATGTCAGGCGCAGAATCGCAAATGAATGGAGTGATAGTAACAACGTTGTTCTGAGTTAAACCTTCCCCGGCTTCGCATGCAACCGATGCAACCTTGCTGCTCTCGGTGTCGGGAGTAAAAACCTGAAATTCCGCAGGTCAACGAATACCTGCGATTAACGAAGAGGGATTCATGCATACCAGACAATACTGAGGCACGATTTTCATGAGCTCTGTGCAGAAGTTCGACTTTCTTAACAACGAAAGCAGTAGAAGAATTTACGATCAAACAAAACTTTATTTTGATACAGGCGGGTTAACCCTTCATTCTTTTTCTTGAAGACATAACGCTAGAACGCAATAAACAGTTTCGTAAAAATATGCGTTTAGTGATTCCGTCACTCTGCACTACGAAGAATATTCCTTAGCTGGGCCACAGACCAACGAAGCTAAATTATAAAGGATCGATAAAAAATAAATAGATTTATTTTCGTATTATTAGATTATTTCGACTACTCTTCTCATCTTGGGTGTTATTCTCACAACGTTTCGGCCGATGTTACCTCCTACCTTCTTCTTTTTCTTTTCAAACATATTTCACCCCAAACAAGGCAGACCGCCACTGTAGACGTAATGGGCTACTGAGAATTAGGGTGTAGGTTTTGGGTGTCATCCTAAGTTGGGAGCTGTGTATTGATTTACTCCTCTCCAGGAGTTAGGCACAAGGCCAGTTTTTATCTTACTCCCACAAGTAAGATGTGACCCAAGATTGGGTCGGGAAAGTGGGGTTTAAAAAATTGCCTGAGCAGCCCCGTCGGCATTCCCCGGTAGGGGCGCCTCAGACAGTAAGCAATAAACTTACTCCTCCCCAAAGAGAGGAGGCGAAGCCTGGGAGGGTGGACCTCCTAGAACTGCACAGGACAGACCCATAGACCGGCATAAATCAAGCCCCGAAGGCCAAGAAAATACCAGTCTATGGAGTGCAGTATTCATCGGAACAGATACTACACTTTGATCTTAGCCAAAAGGCCAAGGCCAAGGCTAGAGAGTTGTGTAGCGAGATGTCTGTTTACATTAGTTTTAAACCTCTGCATGTCGGTACAGTTAGGGAAATAGGGAGCAGAGAGGGAGTTCCAGAGGCCAGCAGCACGACGAAAGAAACTATTGGAGTAGAAGGCTCTCCGGCATCTGGGGGCCTCCATCGTGAATGGATGGGATTTAGCTGATTGTCCAGTTTGTCTAGTGAATTCATGTATTGTCAAACTCGGGAATCTGCGCGGAATTTCGAACGAAACCCTTTATTTAATCCACGAGGGTAACTTGCTCGCGTTCCGTCAGCCATGACTGGATCGAAGTCTTCAATCTAGAGACGCCCGTAACTTAGAACAGATTACACTTAGCACTTTTATCCGTTACGCCAATGGTCTTAGCGAAGTACTTCTACCCAGTCATAGCTGACGGAATGAAAACAAACTCCCACCCTCGTGGATTAAAAAAAGGGTTGTGTTCTAAATTCGTCATGAAGATTCCCGAGTTCGACAAGACGCGCAGGAAGAAGGCCGGGATTTGCATCGACCGAAACGTTGTGAAAATAACATTCAAGATGAGTAGCCATTATAAACAAAATCATACAAATAATTAATCTTCATCTAAAAAAAAATTTCTGAAACAAAATTTATTTTCGTGATACAGAGATTTAAGGATTATTTCATCTTAAACGCAGAAGAGATAGTTTTGAACATTCATAATTTCTTTTCTCATTTCGAATAACCATTTTTCATTTTCATTTCTTTCTTTTTTTTCTCGTCAATATTTCTTTTTTTTAAATCTTGATGGATGAGGTTTGATTTCATAGTGATTTGCAATTATCTTTGTGAGTTTCTGTCAGACTAAAGACTTTTCGCGAAATACCAACTAAAACATCCACCCACACTTATGTATCTTATATATAACTAGGCATATAAAGAGCTGTTCATTTTTTCTTTTTTTTGCTCCTTACTATATATAAAGTATTTCAAAAGACGGTACTTATCGAAAGTGGCGTTTTTCTTTCTAACAACAGAGAGCACTATTTTCCAAAAAATACTAACTCAACGGATTTATATATGTGCCTTTTATTACCTATGGAGAAGAGAAAATAGTATTTACTTATAAATGTATAAATGCGAAAGTTTTTTTTTTATTTATCATACCTATATTACTAGTAAAACAAGTAAACTTTATTCGAATGAATAATACAGAATATTTTGGGGGTACTTATTCAAGTCGTTATTATCGGCACATTTCGGTAGGTTACATGAACCTATGGAAGGTGCCGAAACGCTAAGCCGAGGAAAATTGCAGCAGCCGACAATTGGAAGCGCTTAGCCTTAGCCAATGAAATTCTCAGCAGACGACAATTGGACAACGCGATGAAAATATTTCAGATATCTAATCGACAGCTACCTCTGTGAATTTATGTGGAGACTAAAATTCAGAAACAATCTCTTCGTCTCCATATTAGAGCGCATTGCTGATGTGTACCTTATACAAGCAGCTTCTTTCCACGTCCTCTAATCTTCTACTTTTCCATCGTCTGTGCTTAAGTCCACAAAAAATTGCTAAAGGAAACAGTACCTAACTTCAGCCTAACCCATAAAAAACAGTACCCAACCCATAAAAGAAAAAGTACCTAACTCTAAGCTAACCCTAAAAGAAACAGTAATTAACTCTAACCTAACCCTAAAAGAAACAGTACCAACCCCTAAAATAAACAGTTACTAACCCTTACCTAACCCTAAAAGAAACAGAACCTAACCCTAAAAGAAAACCTAACCCTGACCTAACCCTAAAAAAACAGTATCTAAACCTAACCTAATCCTAAAATAAGCAGTACTTACCCCTAAAAGAAACACTAACTAACCCTAACCTTACCCTAAAAGAAACAGTACCTACCCCTAAAAGAAACAGTAACCCAACCCAAAAACAAACAGTACTTAACTCTAAACTACCCCTAAAAGAAACAGTACCTAACCCTTACCTAACCCTAAAAGAAACAATACCTTACCCTAACCTAAGCCTAACCTACCCCTTAAAGAAACAGTACCTAACCCTAAAATAACCCTAAAAGAAACAGTACCTTACCTTAACCTAACACTAAAAGAAACAGTACATAACCCTAAGCTAATCGGTAGGGTAAAAAAGAATTAACAAGAAAATAATTTTAAAAAAATGTTTGCTGTCATTTTACCCTAACCTTACTCTAACCTAGATCGGTAAGGTTTAAGAAGAATTAGCATAAAAACATTGTTTGCTAAATAAAAAATCATAAAAAAACTGTTTGCTATCATTTGTTGCATCATATTTTATTCACCGAACAAAAATAAATATTAATTCATAAAACTTACTTATACAATGAGTGTTTTTTCCTTGATTTGAATTTTTTTCCAACATTTTTAAATTTCTTACAAATTTACATATTTTTTCTTCGATTTTTCATTGAATTTATTTGCTAGTAATATATATATAATAAATGAACAAACTTTCGAATTTATTAATTTAGAAATGAAGACTATTTTCTCTTTTCCATAGGTTTCGTAGTGAAAGGCATGTACTATTGAGTTAGCGATTTGCAAAATTTCCCTTTCGATCGATTTCTTAGATTTTTATATTTAATCCTGATCAATATTTGATTTTTTTAGTATAATTTACTAAAAATGGGGCGCGCTACTTACTCAGTAACTGTGATCTACTATCATTCGCCCCATCTACACTGTTAATAGAATTTAATAAGACACGTTTTTAATTAAACACCGGTTGTAAATTCTATTTGAACCGTTTTCATTGGCTAACGTTTAACTTTCATTCGAACATTTTATATATCACCATCATGACACGCACGGGAGATATTTTTTTAATGCATTTATCTTTTAACATTACAACTGTTTTTCAATACATTGTACAAACAAAATATCGAATTTATTTCTGTTTAAACCATGTTTTAAAAATTATATATACATTTAAAAGTTGCGCATTGTCTTTTGTATAAACATTTAGCATGTTGGTAAAATAGTACTTTTTGCTTCTAGGTTGTTGTTTTTTTTCGACGATTACACGTAATCTACCTGGGGTTTCCTGTTTAAAATTTAACGACAAAAACTATATAATACCAATATAAGTTTCTGTACTTTTGGGGAGAGAGGGCCTGACATCACGTTCTCGTCTTGGATATTATTCTCACAACGTTTCGGCCGATATAACATCCAACCTCCTTCAGTTACATCTTGTCGAACTCTGGAATCTGTACGACATTTCGAACGGGGCCCTTTATTTAATGTGCTCGCCACTGGAACTTCGTTACGTGATATACTTTTCTCCATTCTTTTTTCAATACTGATCTATGATTTTAGCCCATCGCGCTGGTTTCAATACTGATCTCTATCGCTCAATGATCTTAGCCCTTCGAGTGCTAAAACGCTTCTGACAACTTCTATGGATTGAAAAGCACGTCGGTCACACGTGGTCCATACGCATAAATACTCTCGTTCCGGCGTACACTTGTTGTTTTTTTTCTCACATCCAGGTAGGCAGAGATAGACCTTGTTATGGTAACGATAAGGTAAGTCAAGAGTATTTCAACCACTCAATCCTCGTTCTGGCTTATCAGGTCCGCCACAGTTTGTATGTAATGGCGAAGCTGTGTTCGAATATTTTTGGTTGGAATAATGTCCGTAACTAAATAGCGCAACGGAATATCGATAAGAAATACAGCCATTGTGATATGGAATCACAATATTGTTTGGAAAATGGATATTCCTTTCTTTAGTGTGCATGTGCGTGTGTGTGTTTGCCCCAGTTGCTGATTCTATCAGAATACTGGCCTTGATGATTAGAGATTTGCCATTAGTTCTTGTGGCACGGGCTGATCAGGCGATCCAAACATGGCCGCCTAAAAGCTGACGTATCGATGCAGTTAATGGCAAACTAGAAAACGATAACGGAAGTTAATTGCTTCTATAAAAGAATGCGTCCTTTCATACTAACAGCGACGCCTAAGAGATTTGTTAGCAATCTTCAGAGGGTTTGAGCCCCGATCTATAAAAATTTAGAAAACTGTTGATTAGATGACGTTTTGTTACATAGGCATATGGGTGTCATCGATATGACCCTGTGTAACCCTTTACCTCTTTAAAGTCATGTAATCATTAATATTTCAAATTTCGTTGCTGACCGGTGTCGTCATGCGTGTGTATGTTGTTTTTCTCCAAGAACCGGGGCCAAGCCTCATGATGCTTAATATAACTATTCAATTCATTCAAACTGCACGATCTTAAAATAATAATGATTTATTCAACCGATGATCGTCTCGTAGCTTATATGTTTGAAAGAAAGAGAGAGTTACTTAATGTTTAAGCACACTGCTTAATTATTTACCATTTCGTTAGACCATCTAAAAAAGTGCTACCATCAATACTCATTGTCCTTCGACCGCCACCCTATCTGTTGACCATGTCTTACATCATATCCGGTTGTCTCATCGACTTCCGGTTCTCACACACCCAGCAGGGTCGATCCCTTTACCCCCTCGTGACTCCTTGTCTGAAACGTTTCCTGTTTTGAACATAATTTACTAACTAATACATTCTATCAGATGTATTCTCATCAATATTTAACAGTCGCACGTGTTAAATATTTGAACGAAGATAAATATATTATATATTTAAATTATGTGAAAACGATTTTCTGGTTAAAACGATGGACGTGGGTCCCAAATCTCTACGTGCTCCTCAGAATGCCGAATCTCTATGAGAGCTGTGAGGACCAGGACATATTAAAACTTCAAATACAGGCATCCGATTTTAATGAAATCTAGACCATATGTATAAGAGACTTACTCAGGAATTTTCCAAAATTTAAGTTTCTTCCGACTGTATTTGAGGGTGAAACGGTGGCAGTAAAAAAAGAAGAAGTGATATGGTGTCATGCGCATAGTGAAAAAAGTCCATAGTGTTCCTCATTAAATCCCGAGCAACGTCGGGTCATCCCGCTAGTTTTCTAATAAATAAGGGTTACCTTTATTCCGGGCAACAACAAAAAACTTACATTAATCCGATTGGATCCCCAGACTAAGGTTAATGTTACCGTCAGCCTATTAAAAAAATATATATCTAAAGCCTGAAATTAGCGACCGTCTCAAAACGAAAAAAATCGATGGCCATCTTTGATTGACGAATTCTATGAGTGAAAGTAACGAAACAAATTTTTGAAATAAACAAAACTTACAAACAGTTTCAAAGTTTAAACAATGCAGGTCGATAAAATATTAAATTTTCTACCGTTTTGTAACAGTTTGCTAGTTAATTATAATTTTGAGAACTATCCCCACAATTATTTATTTATTAGACTCGAGCGACTTTAGTTACGGAAGATTATTGGTTAGTATACTAACCAATAATTGTGTGTGTTTCAACAGATCTCCTGAAACTAGCAACGGTTAATAATTAAAAAAATAACAGTGTTACAACGATATAAACGTATGCACTTAATGGGGGTTATTAGCCGTCGGCCGCCAGATATAGTTGGTGTAATGGCTAAGCCACGTTAAAATATTATTTTTGGTTGGGATAACGTCTGTGACTCAAAGAGCACACCGGAATATTTAATTCAATTTTATTCAATTTAATTCAATAAATTTGGCAAAAAATAGAACAAGCCTGTTTCAGTCGCCCATATAAGGAAAGGGTGGTAGAAATGTACACAGAAGAGGATACAGTAGCCTAGCACTTGTCCAAATTCATCTTGAATTGCTGCGTTGTTGGCACATTTATTACCTCCCTTGGAAGTCTATTCCAAGGTCCAGGGATCCCGATTGAGAAGGCGGCCCTCCTCAGGTTCAATCGAAATAGTTTATTGTGGTGTCCCGCGTAGACCCCCTTCTTGATGCATATGGATACGAAACACCGCCATTATGTGATTAAATCGCAATACTGTTTAATTAACATTTGTAAACTATGGATATTGCACATTCTTTTCTTTTTTTTTGTATTTGTGTGTGTGTTTTATTCCACTTTCTGTTAGTTATCGAGCGAGTAGGTCCACTAGTATATAATTTGAGTTAGTTGATAATAACCGGTAATTGGAAATCGCTAAAGGTTAACCGAGGTCAACCTAATATTTATCAGAATCTTACAGCAGGTGTGTTAACTATTAGTAGGTATATCCTATAGTATGAATATTAATTAAAAATATTTTTATTCAGATGAATCTGACGTGATGTTGTAAACAGGACATGTTTCAGGCATCATCATGAAGAGGTTACGAGTTCGATCCTGTCGAGAATCGTAAGAATAGTAAGACATAATAATTAGGTCGGAAATGATGTCAGATATACAATCGGGAGAGTCGTGTGGTCAATATCTGATCATTACGGTACATTTACATCCCCCCTTTCTCTCTCTCTCTCTCTCTCTCTTCTTATTCTTTCTTTCTCTTTTTCTTTTTCTCTCTTTCCATCTATATCTATTTATCTCTTTCTTTATCTCTTCATCTCTTTCTTCATTCCTCATTATCTTGCTCTCTCTCTCCCCCCTCTCTCTCTCTCTCTCTTTCTCTTTATTTCTTTTGCGTTGCCAATATCTGAAGTCATGATAAGAGAGCTGGGATCGAGCAGGCGTGTTTTTAAGATGCTGCAACACAACGATGATGAGGTCAGCCATGCGCTTATGAAATAAGTATCTCTCTCTTTTCTCTTCTCTTTTGACATTTCTACCACTGGACGACCAGCTGAACCGATGTGAATAAATCATTCATTCTCTAAAAGATCTTGTGTTGAATTAATTTAATAATTAGCGTGATAATCATGTCAGAATGTTTGTTTTTTATTACAGTATCGAAAAGAAAATGTATGCTTTTGATTTTGATTAAAGTAATTCATGTGTTAAATGAGATTTTATAAGTAAATGATACCATAGTGGTCAAGTCAGAGACGATCTCCCGGGCTATGTAACATATGAATCGGTGCAGTGGATGTCAAACTGCAGAAAATATAACGGATGTAAATTGCTTTTGTAAAAGACTGTGTCCTTCTTCTGCAAAGCGTTATTTCCTAAATCTAAAAGGATAACGTCGGGGTCAATTCAGAGGCGATCTCTCCATATGATCCACCGATGTAAAACATGTTTCGTTTCCAAAGTTTACTCAGCAACATGAATCTCACTTCAAATCCTTTCTATTTGAACGCAATGGAATCACCAAGTTACGATATTTCAAGTCGTATAATCCTATTTGTTTTATTGGTTTCTTCATAGTAAGGTCCATGTGAATGTTTCCAATATAGTATTTGTTGGTCGATCTGTCAGGCTTTAATTTAAAATATAATATCTTTGGTTCAAACAGCATGTTCGTTCGTTTGAATGGACGCATCTTAAGAATAGCCAGTCTTGTACGGATTAGAAAAAACGTTTGATTTTTTTATTTGATTTTTTTCGTTTGATTATTTTTGTAACTTGTTTGTTATGATTCATTAATCACCCATTGATATATTATTATTATTATTATTATTATTAGTAGTAGTAGTAGTAGTAGTAGTAGTAGTGTTATTATTATTATTATTACTATTATTATTATTATATATTTATTATTATTATTATTACTTTTATTATTATTATAATTTTTATTATTATTATTAAAAACAATAATCGTAATAAAAATAATAATAATAATAAATATTATTATTATTTTTATTATTATTATTGATTTTATTATTATTATTTTTATTATTATTATTCAATTATTATTATTTATTATTATTATTATCATTATTATTATTTATTTATTTATTTCTTGTGCGGAACAAATAGTTAAGCATCGCTAGATTGATTTTCGTTTCCTTCGTACATTACGGCACATTTATATTTACTCTCTCTCTCTCTCTCTCTCTCTCTCTATCTCTCTCTCTCTCTCTATCTGCCTTTTTCTATTCTTTTCTATTCTTTTTGCCAAACTCTTTTTGATATCCTCTTTCCACCCTTTTGTCTTTTAATCTCCCTTTCTGTATCTCCTTATCTCTGTCTCTATTTCTCCCCCCCCCTCTCTCTCTCTCTCTCTCTCTCTCTCTCTCTCTCGTTCTGCACTATATTCTCTTTGTCTTTATCTTGTTCCCTCTCATTCTTTCTTTTATCTCTCCTTCTTTAACTCTCTCTCCTTCTCTCTCTCTCTCCCCCTTATATATATATACATATATATATATATGTATATGTATATATATATATATATATATATATATATATATATATATATATATATATATATATATATATATATATATATATATATATATATATATATATATATTTATATACATATATACAGGGTGGGCAAAAATAAGGGTTCTATTTTTTAAAATTCATAACTTTTTTATTTATTGATTTAAAAAAAATTTTTTTTTAGAATAAGTAAAGGACCCCTTCCGAAGCAAGCATGAGCCGTATTAGCCCTAAGGAACGTACCCTCATTTAGAAAACATTATTTTTGCTTAAAAAACTCAAAACAGTGTAAAAAACAATACTTTAGTTTTTGTAAGTTTTAAGAAGTGTTTTTCGGCTAAAATTTGTTTTGTTTATTTCAAAAAATCTCGGAAGGGTCAGTCTACACACACATAAAGTTTGGTGAGTTTAACTTTTATTTTGTGGAAGTTATTCAAATTCAAGTTATTCAAATTTAAAGATAGGACCCTTATTTTGGCCCACCCTGTATATATATATATATATATATATATATATATATATATATATATATATATATATATATATATATATATATATATATATATATATATATATTATTCGGTACAGTAAATCGGTACAGCATCAGTACCATTGGTTTCAAGCTCAGGATCGTTAATCTCCCGGCTATCTTCAGCTTTGTTATCTCTTGGTAGAGAAAATGGAGGGTTTCGTATAAACCACGATCGGGAGGTTAACACCATCTGAGCTTGAAACCAATGGTACTGATGCTGTACCGATTTTCTGTACGCTCTTAATTTTGATTTTCTCAATAAATTGAGAACTCTGCTGGGATGTTTCCTACCATCTAACAAAAGAAGTTATATATATATATATATATATATATATATATATTATTATTTTTAAATACAGATTTTAATTTAAAAATAAAAAATTTAAATTTAAAAATTTAAAAATAAAAAAAAATTTAAAAATAAAAATATTACGCTCTTAATTTAATTTAATTGAGCACTCTACTGGTATTTCCCTTTTATTCTTTTTTGAGTATACCTTTATACTTATATATATATATATATATATATATATATATATATATATATATTTCTCTCCTATTTTCTCTTTCCTTATTTCCCTTTTTCCGTCTCGTTCTTCTTTTTTTCTGTTTTCGCCTTTTCTCTCTCTTTCTCTTTTCTTCTATTTCCATTTATTTCACCCCGTTTCCTTCTCTTCTTTTTCCTTCTTTATTATCTGCTCTTTTTTCTTTCTTTCTTTCTTTCTTTCTTTCTTTCTTTTCCCTCGTCTCTTCCTTTATCCTTCATTTTATATTTTTCTTCATTTCCCTTTTTCTCTCTCCGTTTCTTTATATTTCTCTGTTAGACTGTATCCCTTCTCACTCTAGTTACCCTCTCCCCCTCCTCTCTCTCTCCCTCCTCTCTCTCTCACTCTCTCTCTCTCTCTCTCTCTCTCTCTCTCTCTCTCTCTCTCTCTCTCTCTCTCTCTCTCTGCGCATGCCGTTCTCACTTTTTGGCTCGAGCTGCATTATGGGTTAACGTCTTCCGCTTCAGCGTTTCGCCCACGCACTCTATAAATAGGCCGCCACAAAAGCATCCATTCTCCGTTTGGCAAACAATAGAATTTCCCAACAAATCGAAGTCAATATCAGCAGAAACGAAGGCAATCCACATCGATCGACTCCGATGACGTCAGACGCCAGATGAATGGCGGGGGGGAAGAGATCGACCCGTTATGGTGGGACGGGGAATGAAACGAAAGCATTTGCACCGTCTAACAAATAACAATTCTCAACAGGTACAGCAGATATATATATATATATATATATATATATATATATATATATATATATATATATATATATATCATTTACTTCCTTGCCAGGGGGTTATACACAAGGTCAGATGTGGTTTTAAGAAGCAAGCGCACTAGAACAAGCTTATTCTGGCCTACAACAACTGCCTGAGCAGCCCCGTCGGCATTTCCCGTTAGGGGCGCCTCATTTGATTACTAACCCATTTCTCAGAGAGAGTATAAAGCCTAGGAGAGTGGATCTCCTAGGACTGAATAGAACTATACTTCAGCCCTTGTTGAACACTGTTAAGACGGCTGACTATCGTTGCCTGCTCGGCATAACATGATTTATTTCTCACCAATTCGTATAGTTATTCAGGATGGCCTCGTCGGTTAGGATGTCGAGATTTGGAGTTAAAGGTGGCTCTTGTTCCGGTGTTCGAATCGTGCGACTGGGTTTAATAATTATCTCTACACTGATGATTCCGGAAGGGTGAAACGTATACGTCTGTAGATAATTAAATTATATTTTAAATTGTTTTCTAACCGTTTCTTTAGCGTGTAGCTTCTTCGAACCACTTTCAAGCAAGAATATAATGAATAAAAGAAGAAGAAAACAATTATATATTACAATGGTTGATTTTTATATATTTTTTTTTTTTCATAAAAACAGAAACCACCATTTTATCAAGGCCAAGGCCACCAGTGGATAAGTGTTGGTGTGATTTCTATTTATCCCCCTCCAGAAGATTAGACACTAGTGTCATATGGTTTGATGGAAGCGTTTTTCAGTAGAATGACTTGGATTTGAATCTGGCACACCCAGCTTCTCAGTCCGCGTCGATACCAACTAAACAACTGTTATTTCAATGCGATGTCTTCTTTTTTTGTGAGAACGTGTAATTATGTTAAAAGACCATTTCTTATATACTGCCTAATATATATATATATATATATATATATATATATATATATATATATATATATATATATATATATACATATATATACATATACATATATATACATATACATATACATATATATATATGATTTTTATTTCAATGCGATGTCTTCTTTTTTTCTCACAAGAACGTGTAATTATGTTAAAAGATCATTTCTTATATACTGCCTAATATATATATATATATATATATATATATATATATATATATATATATTTATATATATATATATATATATATATATATATATATATATATATATGCGTATATATATATGTATGTATATATATATATATTTATTTATATATATATATATATGTGTGTATATATATGTATATATACATATATATATATATATATATATATATATATATATATATATATATATATATATATATATATATATATATGTATAAAGGATCCGCGCCAGTTGATGATATCAAGCACAGAAACACTGATCTTTTACCTATCCTTTGCTAAACACTCAGCATAAAATGGTTGTGCTCTCTCATATATTCATATACTTACGTGTAGTAGTCAACGAAAAAGGAACCTTCGGGTCGCCCTCGACTACGGTCGATCTATTTGTTCATGCTATTCTTACATTATTCAAGGAGTAGTGATGCCAGAGGGGATATAACTCGTGCTTTGCTTGATTTTTAATCGCTTTTATTACACCTAAAAAATTCCAGTTTGGTTTATGTGCGCAAGAGGAACAATTGAAAAAGAAAACTGGCGTAGACATGTACACTGACGGGTCTTACCGGATTCCAGGACAATAATTCATCTAGTCTGGTGGCTTAGTGCTGTTACTAGAGGCAACATTATTTGGAGAAGGTGCACCATTCCTCATTTAAGCCAGTCTGGTGTCGTCATGCTGAAAGGGGGCTTATTTGGGCTTGGAATATTATATTATTTTGAATATTTAGTAAGGGTTTACTTGGAGGGGGAAGTATCCTCATGTCAAGTTAGCCTGACAAACCCCTGTACACAGATACCTCAGACACTTGAGGATGGTGTTTAGTAGGCATTTAAACTCTCTTGTGTTTGCGTGTGCGATTGAATGTGTTTATCAACGTACACGGCCATTATTTTTATGGGTGTTGGGAGCATTAAAACGGACGTTTGTTCTGCAAATAAAGCATCGTTGATGTGAGCTTTTTCTGCTGTAAGATCAAAGGTGTTTCTTTTTTATATCATTCCCATCGTTGTGATTGTTCTTCTAGTCACAGATTTTCGGCCGTTATATCCTCCGGTCTTCTCCAAATAAATTTTGCCGTCGTCAACAATTTTTTTAATCCGCTGAGGTAGACTTCCCTTTTTTTTCCTTTTTTTTTTACTAGTGTGTCACTGCTTATCAAGACCCAAAGTTCACTCGAGGATAAGGGTTAATGAGATTTCAGTTGGCGATGAACAACACCTTGAGAGGATTTGGATACAATGGATGTAATGGTCAGAATTTTATTATTTTGGCGGACGGCTCGACAATAATTTGTTAACATTGGACTTGAAAACGTCTACGTTGTAGTCAGTTGGGAAGCAGCACCGTGGTATTGTATTCCACAAATGGGAAGTTCTTCGAAAGAACCTTGGTTCGTAGAAGTTCCGGAAGTTTTAGGAATACAGATGAAGAAAATAAATTTCTGTAGCTAGACAAGTTTTTTTTCTGTGAATGCTTTATAGGGAGGGGGTAGAAAATGGAGTCAGAAATTAGAGCCAGAGATTGGCCCAGATTGTTCTCAATCTGTGTTGTCTAATATCTGCCATAACGTGTTTCTGTCTCATATGTTTTACGGCATATCAACCCCTTTTATATATATATATATATATATATATATATATATATATATATATATATATATATATATATATATATATATATATATATATACGCGTATATCTATAGCCGGATATACACAACATACATACCCAACGTATACATCTTAAAGGCTTTGCGATTGAGAGGTAGAAGAGAACCTTAATGGAACACTCGAATGTCTATGTATCTCATATGGAAATCAAGTGATTTCTGAGAACTTCGACTGAAGTAAAATGAAACTTAAAAGGGTTTGTCAGGAAAACCTGACATGGGGATACTTCACCCTGTTTATTTTTTTAATGGGTTAAAATAAAGAATGACATTTGTTTTTTTTTAATTTATTATTGAAAAATTACTTTTCTAACCCATTTTTTGTTAAATATATCTAGTATATGTCGGACGAATGTGGTATTTAAAAACTGTTCAAATTGGGGTCTTAATAAATGTGAATATAATTTAATGCAGATCTGAAATATTTTAATTTTCAAATTAGACGTTGTGTTCCTATTATGCCCCAGGAAACCATTTGAAGTACTCCAAAGAAACTGAAATATTGGGAATATTTATTAATTTATTAAAACTGTTTAAATTAACAAAAATCGGAGGTATCTGTATTTTCATGAAGTGTTTCTTTTTACCCCCTCTATGGCGTTGCCCGGGATTTAATTAGGAACATTATGTCCTTTTTCACTACGACCATAACATCATATTACTTTCTTTCTTTTTTATTGTTCCCTGTTTTGCCCTCTAATATAGTCGAGAGAAACTGAAAATTTGGAAAGCTTTCCGAACTAGTGTCATATATATATATGGTCTAAATTTTATTAAAATCGGATATGCATATCTCAAGTTTAATATTTTTTCTGTCTCCTTAGAGGGGTCACATAGAGATTCGGTACATTGAGCGACACGTGCAGTTTCGAGACCACTTTGATACATATACATATGATTTAAATTTCATCAAACTAGAATATCGTTGAAGTTTCAATGGCTGTTCTGCCCTCATAGCACCGTTAGATATTCAGAACGACTTCCATTGTCTTCCCCGGAAGACTTTATACATACGATTTAAATTTCATCAAAAGAAGATATATTTTAAGTTTTAAAGGCACTTGAGGTTTCGGGACCACTTCCATTGTCTTCCCCGAAAAAACTTTTTATATAAATACACATAAGATTTTTATGTAGATTCTCTAACCTTTCTTTCTGTATTAAACTCTCTCTCACACACACACACACAGACATTGATACACATGCCCCATGGTAATTGATGGTGGCCTGGGGTTGAATAATCAGGCTGTAAAATTAAAGGTGATTTTGCAACTGGGTTCGAATCCTCCGACCGGCACTAATCATCATCTCCTACACTGAAGATTGCATCAGCATGAAACATCGATGTCTGTAGATAATAATAATAAATATTCATTTAAAAAATATTTTTATTGCGATCTTAAAAATAAGGGTTGTGGCCTGTAGGAGAATTTAAAATAAGCAGTCGCACTAGGCGTAAAGCGATATTCCGGTCTCCGTCGTAGAACAAGCTTTCTGTATTTGTCCGCTGAATTGGTATTATAGTTTGAATTCTTTTCATTGCGATGGTAATTGATGGTGGCATGGGGGTTGAATATCAGGCTGTAGAGTCAAAGGTGACTTTGAAACTAGGTTCGAATCCTACGACCGGTAGTAATTATCATCTCATACACTGAAGATTGCATAAGCATAAAACACCGGTGTCTGTAAGTAATAATAATAAATATTTATTTTTAAAAAGTTATATATATATATATATATATATATATATATATATATATATATATATATATATATCTGAACGAGAAATTGTAGATCCTAAATTTAAAAAAATCCAAAACCTATTAAACTGTAGAAGTAAAATAACAAAAAACTCCTTACACAGAATAAAATTTACCTTAGGTTAACAATACATAATAAATAAATAAAGTAATGAATGAATAAAAAAAACTAAACTAAAACCTAAAATAGAAATACAAGCAAGCACGTGTTAAAATAAGGTCACCCATTATTTCGACACAACAAAAAAAACAGGGATTGGCAACCCTAAAGAAAACAGAATAGGAAGTAAAATCAACCGAACCGTTGTTTGTGAGAAGCCCAACGATTGGCTAAGAGAACAACAAAGAATCTGATTGGTTAACTAGCTAGACTAAACACCATGTATATATATATATAAACACCCGGCAGCACAAACTCCATGCATTTTAGCCTGGCGATTCCTTCGGGGATGAAACGCGGAAGCCTCTGTGTAGCTTAATTGTCATAAATATATTGTCATAACTTACTTCATATATATATATATATATATATATATATATATATATATATATATATATATATACGATTATTTTTATTTACACAGACATGTACAAAATCTGCGACACTGGCATGTCGATGTTATCGATCAACAGTTATTATAATTCTTATAAACCCGGTTTAAATGCTTTGGATTACTACCCTGTGGATGTTTTACCTGGATTATTATATATATATATATATATATATATATATATATATATATATATATATATATATATATATGTGTGTGTGTGTGTGTGTGTGTGTGTGTGTGTGTGTGTGTGTGTGTGTGTGTGTGTGTGTGTGTGTGTATTACTGTTGAATGCTATCGAGTTTTGCTCAGATATTTGGTATTCATCGGCACGTATGATCGAGGCTGGTTCTTACGCTCACTCAACCTTAGCGTGTCTCCTCATAAATGTCTACGCCAATGCGCATGCTCACGCGAAGGTGGACACGTACATCCGGAAATAGTGTTCTGGTGTGCAGCAATGTCGAGAAGCCAATGTGGTTATTTTTAGTGTCAACATCGCAAGCGGTCTGTCGTCCGCATAAAAAAGAATGCCACGCTTGATTTCACAGCAACCCATTCACATTAGGTGCACTTCTCGATCTGATGGTTCAGTGCCTTCACTCCCACCACTAAACGTGGAGAAACAAAATAAGAATATATGCTTTAAGACGCGTTCATCTCCATCTAGAAGGTATGTGTATATGTTTATGTACAGGGTGGGCCAAAATAAGGGTCCTATCTTTAAATTTGAATAACTTGAATTTGAATAACTTCCACAAAATAAAAGTTAAACTCACCAAACTTTATGTGTGTGTAGACTGACCCTTCCGAGATTTTTTGAAATAAACAAAACAAATTTTAGCCGAAAAACACTTCTTAAAACTTACAAAAACTAAAGTATTGTTTTTTACACTGTTTTGAGTTTTTTAAGCAAAAATAATGTTTTCTAAATGAGGGTACGTTCCTTAGGGCTAATACGGCTCATGCTTGCTTCGGAAGGGGTCCTTTACTTATTCTAAAAAAAAATTCTTTTTAAATCAATAAATAAAAAAGTTATTAATTTTTAAAAATAGGACCCTTATTTTTGCCCACCTTGTATTTATATGTACATGATTCACTCCTAAACTGATGAACAGATCATTATGAATTTTGGAACACAGCTGATTGGCGTAAGGGGTCGTAATGTGGGCAATATTCAGTTTAATGTAGTGTTGTTTTAAAAGGGGGTGGAAAACTTTCGTGAATATTCAGACACCTCGAATTTTTTGGTGAAATTTTAACAACAGGTATTAGATATCAATTAATATTCCTAAGCTATTAGTTTATTTTTAATTATTTAAAACTGTTTTAGGGGGTATAATATGGGCACAATCGTACATTTGAAAACTCAAATATTTCAGATTTGCATTAAATTTGATCCATAGACATTAGGTACCAATTAACCAAAATTCCATGAATTTCAATTTCTTCTTAAGACCCCTTAAGATTAGGCCTTAAGTGTTAGACATTTTCTAGAGTCAAAATCATATAATGGGTTTTGATTAAAATTGGAATAAGGATTCTAGACATAAGTTTTAGTAGCATTATATGCTGATCTTAATCTTCGTAAGTAGTGTTAAACTTTATTCGGAACCTCCCCCCCCCCTTAAATTTTCAAATATATCATATTTTGATGAAATCTAAATCATATTTTTAATGTAAGTAGCTCCAGACAAGACATGAAGCCACTTGATGGGAGAAGCTAAAAAAATATTACTTCAAAGTCAAAAACTAGCCAACGATATGTGTTAGATGGATAGATTCCGACCCAGAAAACAGCAATTTTCCTCCCCTTGTCAGAAACATCGCCCATGGAATGTGAGAACTAAAGGACAAAACAAAGAAAGCGAGAGTTACGAGGCTGCTAAAAGTAAACCCAAGTTAGTCACTTTCTACTTTCCTATATATATAATTTTTCTGGGTAAGACAATGGAAGTTGTTCTGAATCTTTAAATTTCCTCCGAAGTGAGCTAGGGGGGGGGCAGAACCTCCCTTAAGAATTCAAATACATCCTATTCTGATAAAATTAAAATCATATGTATAAAATTCTCCGGGAAGACAATGGAATCAATCACGAATATCTATGTACTTCTCTGTGTACCGAATCTCTACGTGCCCCCAAGGAAAAAATGGGGCAGAACCCCCCTCTAAAACTTCAAATACGTACATTTAATTTTAATGAAATTGAATCCCTATGTATAAGACACTAATTCAGAGAGTTTTCCAACATGTCAGCTTCTTCCAACTAAATCGACAAAACACAAAACGCATATTGAAAAATAACATAGAAGTGTTGCTCGTTTTATTCCGAGCAACGCCGGGTCGTCCTGCTAATATGATAGATAATATTTAGTTCTGTTAAACATTCCCACTTACTATTAAATCACAGATAAATAAAATCCGGGCACAACTTATGGGATGGTCTGGTCATTGCTTGTTTTTAGATGTTTGTTTGAATATGTTTTTCTGATTAGAGAGAACGTGAGTTATCTTGTTAGCAATATTTGAGAGCAAATATACTTAAACATTCAGTTTGCTGGAACTTTTTATTTTTGAAACTTGATTTAAATGTAATTTTAACTCTTTGAATTGTCTCCCCATTGCTAATTAGTTAGCTTCAAGCGAGATTCAATGTACAAATCTGATTGTAATTATATAAGATTCGTTATATTAAGAACACTGAATGCTTTTGCTTAATAAGTTTGTTTGTTTTTTGTTTTTTTCGATTTTTCGAACCGTCCATGACGTATCCAATGATATACAATAAAACCTACCGATCCTACATACGACAGTTCGACAAGGATACTCGATGGACCATCCGAAAAATCGAAAAAAGAAAAAAAAAAGAAAACTTATTAAGCAGAAGAATCTCGTGTTGTTCAATAACGTTTGCCTTAATGGAAATCTAATGCCTAACTACACACGATTCTGCCAATGAAAATCTAATGCCTAACTACACACGATTCTGCCAATGAAAATCTAATGCCTAACTACACACGATTCTGCCAATGAAAATCTAATGCCTAACTACACACGATTCTGCCAATGAAAATCTAATGCCTAACTACACACGATTCTGCCAATGAAAATATAATGCCTAACTACACACGATTCTGCCAATGAAAATATAATGCCTAACTACACACGATTCTGCCAATGAAAATATAATGCCTAACTACACACGATTCTGCCAATGAAAATCTAATGCCTAACTACACACGATTCTGCCAATGAAAATCTAATGCCTAACTACACACGATTCTGCCAATGAAAATATAATGCCTAACTACACACGATTCTGCCAATGAAAATATAATGCCTAACTACACACGATTCTGCCAATGAAAATATAATGCCTAACTACACACGATTCTGCCAATGATCTTTGTCCTCGGACTTGAATTCCATTTTTTTTCCTAAACAGAATTTTTCACTATTTGGACTTTTGAAGGCATTCTGCTATTCAACCTACTTTGGCTCAATTTTTATGATTTCCAGTATTTACTCTTTTGGACATATTTACATTTTTTTTAATGAATTTAGATCAAAACTAACTATATACACCACTATCAACATACTTCACGCATAATATCTACAAGGAAATAAATAAATAAATAAAAACATCCGTTTCTTTTTTTAATATTTTACGCGTGTCATTTTCCAACAATTGTATGAATACATTAATATATATATGTGTGTGTGTGTGTGTGTGTGTGTGTGTGTGTGTGTGTGTGTGTGTTCTAAGAGAGTAGAAAATGACTAACTTTGTTTTACTTTCGGCAGCCTCGTAATTCTCGCTTCCCTTATTTTGTCCTTTAGTCCTCACATTTAATGAGCGACGTATCTGGCAATGGGGGGAGAATTGCTGTTTTCTGGGTCGGAATCTGTCCATATAATACTTAGCTTTGGTTTGGTTTTAACTTTGAAGTGGTATTTGTTTTGTTTTTTAGCTCCTTACATAAAGTGGCTTCATGCCTTGTCTGGGGCGATTTCCATTGAATAAAATAATAAAATGCGTGTGTCATACGTTTATATATATATATATATATATATATATATATATATATATATATATATATATATATATATATCAAATGTTTGACACATCATCTTCCCACGCCACATCTTGTTCTCGTCATCTCTCACTCGCTTGCGCCCACCCTCCCTGCTACACCGTCCTATTATGCGATCCTGATTTTTAACCCTTCCGCTTTCTGGCCGC
>OY744519.1:206995992-207018492 GCA_963556195.1 Sepiola atlantica
TATATATATATATATATATATATATATATATATATATATGTATTTATATATATTTATATATATATATTTATATATATTTATATATCTATATGTATTTATATATTTATATATATATATATTTTTATATATAGTAATAAATATATATATATATATATATATATATATATATATATATATATATATATATATATATATATATATATATTCATATATATATAGGGTAGAAATCCAAACGTTAGAAATCCAAAGGGAATCAAACCGGGCTTATAAAAGAGTGCTCAATTTCCTGGATTTCATCGACCGGGTTGAATCACAAAAAACCATCTGCCTGATGAGACCTCAGCTCTTGATAGTTGTAGATCGATAACATCGACATGCCAGTGTAGGTGACTTTTTACATATTTGAATAAAAAACATTCACTATATATATATATATATATATATATATATATATATATATATATATATATATATATATATATAAGTGGGTTCTTGTAACGAATGTATAATTTGAATTTTATACTCCTTACAGTGCCCGAAAGTATCCAATTCAAGCTCAATGAAGTTGTGTTACAAAGTTCAGAGCATATATATATTATATTGATTCAATTCAAAAGACCATGCAAAGAGCAATCCAAAATCATAATTTGTTAATTCAATTCTTTATTTCTGCATTTCGATGGACATATACCATTTCCATCTTATATATATATATATATATATATATATATATATATATATATATATATATATATATATATATATATATATATATATATATATATAAAGTGGTGTACTAAAAGCGAACCTGTGTTTCTTTCCCTACAACTTTTATTTTATTTTTTCAAATTTTAAATCTTGGCCTTTGCCAACTTATCTATCCCAGCGACTTGCTCTGATGATAAGATTTTGATCTTTGAAAAGCCTGGCTTAAGGAAAATTTAACTTGAATATATTGCCTTTTTGCGGAATATACGTTGCTCTGAGCAATTGAATTGAAATTTGATTTGGCTTTTGCTTCTCTAATTCCTTTCCATTCTTCTTCATATATATATATATATATATATATATATATATATATATATATATATATATATATATATATATATATATATATATATATATATATATATATGTATATATATATATATATATTTCATGTATCCACATAAAATTTTATAAGGGGATATACATTTTTATATGTCAATTTTCAGTATTTACTTTAACAGTGCTCGATAAGTAAGTAGAGCTAGGTAGTAAGTTATATATATATATATATATATATATATAGAGAGAGAGAGAGAGAGAGAGAGGCGGAGAGAGAGAGAGATGAGCGTGATTTGCCAGCTCAAAGGCATTACTTGAAAAGCTTAAAACGTTAATTTAAAATAATAAACATTTCATTCATAACTTTGATGTAAACGCGAAACAGAATCTTTCGTATTTATTCATATAGATGAACATAGCACTTTGATAATTTCGATACAAATGTATTCAGCTTTTAAATGTGACCGTAAAGAAAGGAAAAGAAAGAATTAATTAATCTGCTATTTGAATTGCAATTAATAAAAAGATCGCATCTTGCTGAAAATCATGGCAGTTCATGTAAAGAAAGAAGCATTTGAACACAAATGCTAAAAATGTGCCCCAAAATAAAATAATATTGCGAAAAAGAATTATTTGTTGTATTAAAATCAAAAGAATTTAATTAAAAAAACAAAACAATAACAAATAATAGTTAATTAAAAAAATGTTCTTTTTCTAAAACTAATCTGCAAATTAGTTAACGTTGTGACTGATATCACATATAAAAAAAAAGTAGTGTATAAAAATATGGTGCGTGGATTATGTAAAGTTGAATTAACTATAAACAGGACGTTTTGACTTCATCGTTATGGCGCGAAATGGATGCAATTTTCACATATATATATATATATATATATATATATATATATATATATATATATATATATATATATATATGATAGAGAGAAGGGGTAAGAGAAAAATGAAAAAGGGAAATTTAAAATTATTTATATATGCACCAGCGTTTCCTCTTTATTTCAAGACTTTCTCAGGATAACTGATTTGAAGAAATAAAAATTTCTTCAAATCAGCTATCTTGAGAAAGTCCTTCAATAAAGACGAAACTTTTATGAATATATAAATCAATTTCGGTTTTTCGGTTTTCATTTTACATCACGTTGGAATATTATTTCCATAATTTTATATATATATATATATATATATATATATATATATATATATATATATATATATATATAGTGTAACCCGGATATAAGAGCACCGGATATAAGAGAAACCTGAATATAAGAGAATTGTCTCTGGTCCCAAATTACAGCCTGTGTTAATGTCTATAAATTAGACCCCGATATAAGAGACCCGGTTATAAGAGAAACCCGGCTATAAGATACTTCTTCTCCGGTCCCGTCCTCCCCAATATAAGAGAGTTCGTTTTGCGTGACAGTGTGATGTCGTAAATCAGTCAAAAGACGTTGATAAATTTTCTCACCTCATTGGTGAGTCTTTCTATGACCTTCACTATAGCCATATCCGTAAAATATTCGTAAAAAAGGTTTCTTTCTTTGTTGTTGTTAGAAGGCGAACCCGGATATAAGAGACTTATTCTCCGGTCCCGACAGCTCGCTTATATCCGGGTTAAACAAAGAGGTTTCCGTACAATAAAAAATGACTGCTTTTTTAAGAAAAACTAATTTTTGACTGAATTATTTGTGAAAACTGATTGAAAAGTATGTTTTATGTCTAAAACTGTTAAATAAATTAGTGTTCTGTGCTTAAAAAGCGTATATATATATATATATATATATATATATGAGAGAGAGGGGGGGGAGAATCAGAACGGCAATTGGTAGATAATAACGTTGAATAAGATACCATCATAGGGTCTGGGGAAATGCAAAAATGAGGGTTAGAGAAATGCAAAAATCGAGTTAGGGAAATGCAAAAATGGGGGTAAGTAAAAATGCTAAAATGGGGGTTTAGGAAAACACAAAAATGGAGGTTAGGGAAAGGCAAAAAAGTTGGTTAGCGAAATGCAAAATCTGGGGATTATAGAAAGGCAAACATGGGGGTTAGAGAAATGCAAAAATGGGGGTTTAGGGAAACACAAAAAAATGGAGGTTAGGATAGGCAAAAATAAAGGGTTACGGCAACACAAAAATGGAGGGTAGGGAAAAGCAAAAATGGGGGTTAGCGAAATGCAAAATCTGGGGGTTAGTAAAAGGTAAACATGGGGGTTAGCGAAATGCAAAATCTGGGGGTTAGTAAAAGGCAAACATGGGGGTTAGCGAAATGCCAAATCTGGGGATTAGGGAAAGGCAAACATGGGGGTTACCGAAATGCCAAATCTGGGGATTAGTAAAAGGTAAACATGGGGGTTAGCGAAATGCCAAATCTGGGGGTTATTAAAAGGTAAACATGGGGGTTAGCGAAATGCCAAATCTGGGGGTTAGTAAAAGGTAAACATGGGGGTTAGCGAAATGCAAAATCTGGGGGTTAGTAAAAGGCAAACATGGGGGTTAGCGAAATGCAAAATCTGGGGATTAGGGAAAGGCAAACATGGGGGTTACCGAAATGCCAAATCTGGGGATTAGTAAAAGGTAAACATGGGGGTTAGCGAAATGCCAAATCTGGGGGTTATTAAAAGGTAAACATGGGGGTTAGCGAAATGCCAAATCTGGGGGTTAGTAAAAGGCAAACATGGGGGTTAGCGAAATGCAAAATCTAGGGGTTAGTAAAAGGTAAACATGGGGGTTAGCGAAATGCAAAATCTGGGGGTTAGTAAAAGGCAAACATGGGGGTTAGCGAAATGCAAAATCTGGGGGTTAGGGAAACGCAAACATGGGGTTACCGAAATGCAAAATCTGGGGGTTAGTAAAAGGCAAACATGGGGGTTAGCGAAATGCAAAATCTGGGGGTTATTAAAAGGTAAACATGGGGGTTAGCGAAATGCAAAATCTGGGGGTTAGTAAAAGGTAAACATGGGGGTTACCGAAATGCAAAATCTAGGGGTTAGTAAAAGGTAAACATGGGGGTTAGCGAAATGCAAAATCTGGGGGTTAGTAAAAGGCAAACATGGGGGTTAGCGAAATGCCAAATCTGGGGATTAGGGAAAGGCAAACATGGGGGTTACCGAAATGCCAAATCTGGGGATTAGTAAAAGGTAAACATGGGGGTTAGCGAAATGCCAAATCTGGGGGTTATTAAAAGGTAAACATGGGGGTTAGCGAAATGCCAAATCTGGGGGTTAGTAAAAGGCAAACATGGGGGTTAGCGAAATGCAAAATCTAGGGGTTAGTAAAAGGTAAACATGGGGGTTAGCGAAATGCAAAATCTGGGGGTTAGTAAAAGGCAAACATGGGGGTTAGCGAAATGCAAAATCTGGGGGTTAGGGAAACGCAAACATGGGGTTACCGAAATGCAAAATCTGGGGGTTAGTAAAAGGTAAACAGTAGGGTTAGCGAAATGCAAAATCTGGGGGTTAGTAAAAGGTAAACATGGGGGTTAGCGAAATGCAAAATCTGGGGATTAGGAAAAGGCAAAAAAGGGGTTAGGGAAAGGTTAAAATAGAAAAAAAAAATTGCTGATAAAATCCAGACTTACTTTAGATGCTGCCTTTCTTTCGATATATTTGTCTTTATCGATTGATTTTCACTCAATTATTTACTGGAATAATTAGTTATTTTGTCATTAAATTTTAAATTTCACTTTCAAGTTCTTTTTATATTAAAAAAAAATAGTTTTCGTTTGTTCAATTTTTTTCATATACGAGTGATTCTTGCTTTGTCACTCACGCAGCCTTAAATTGTGGTAAATTTCTTCAAACAGACAATATTTACAATTTCCAGTGAAGCTCGGCTGGAATTATGTTGTGCGTCTTTCACTGTTAAAATGGCATTGTTTCCAAATCAACGTATATGAAGAAACCGGCAAGACGTCGTTTTTGTGGCCATATTTCTTCAGTTTTTGCTTTGCAAATCTAAAAACAAAAATAAATAGATAATTATATAAATATTAACATGAAATAAATGATTAAGCACATGAAGAAAAAGATTTCATGTCGATATTTTAAGTTTGAAGAAGAAGGTGGAAACCAAGACTGATACTCCAAAAATAAATCCCTCTGGTCACGTGATGTGTGATTTTCATCCATTTTGTTTTTTTTGTTTGTCTGTTAATAGATCTACTAACTTGGCGGCGTCAAAAGCATTAATGGGATTACAGCGAAAGGGTCTTACAGAGATTAGCAGATTTGATTTAAAAAAAACGCGACAATTACCATAAACAACAAAATAAGTTTTTAAAAACTAAGGCAATACAAAATTATCCATTTAACTCTCTTATTTAGGTATATATATATATATATATATATATATATATATATATTGTTTATATGTTCATCGACGTTCTGTTTTTTTTTCAAAGATTTTTTCAAGTTGACTGATACATATATATATATATATATATATATATATATATATATATATATATATATATATATAAGGAGATTGTAGTTTGCTTGAAGCATTGCTGGTAAATATAAGTGTAGGCTTGTTATCCGAGGCTGTAGCAATGCGATGTAGTTGCCGGAAGGTGGAGAGGGTGAACAGAAACAAACGAGAAGAGAAAACGAATCTCAAAACGATTTATTAATATTTCACGAAAAACTGATTAAATACCAGAATAGTAAATACTGTCAGGTAAATAAAAAGTTCGGCAAAAGGTAATCTTAAATTTTCGAAAGAAAAACTTTCATTATCAAAAGACAACAATTAAAGACCGAAAGAGTCGAAAAAACGGGAAAAACCGGAATCAAACTGTTAAATAACTGCCCCAGACTATTGGGAGTAGGAACGCAGAAAATGTCAAAATTTAATTAAATAATTATTCAGCTACAGTTAACATCTTATTAACATTTGTTTATTTATATACTAATAATTACTATTTTATTATTTTTTATTTTATATGATTTATTAACTTTTCTTTATTTATTCAATTCTAAATTTAAATTTACGTGTGGGCCGTTATTATTATATGGGCAGTCAAAGGGGGATAACTTAGAACAAACGGAATATGTTTATAATTGAGATTTGAAATTTGAGAAGAAATTTAAATCAATTGTGGAAGGAATTAATGTCATGAGGATTCGTTTTCTTTTCTCGTTTGTTTCTGTTCACCCTCTCCACCTTCCGGCAACTACATCGCATTGCTACAGCCTCAGATTACAAACCTACACTTATATATATATATATATATATATATATATATATATATATATATATATATATATATATATATATATATATATATATATATATATACTTTGTGTTTCTATGTCTTCGTTATATATATATATATATATATATATATATATATATATATATATATATATATATATATATATATATATATATATATAAGGAAATTTACCACATCTTTGAAGCACGCATGAGAATATATTTGAGTGAAATATTTTGAAAATCAACAATCTTGCAATTTAAATGAAAAATTCATTTATTTGATTTTTTTTGCAAGCTTTCGTTGTAGAACAACTTTGTCAGGCGAGACTGTCTAATAGGTTTTTTTCTTCTTTTCTTCCTCCTCGTTTTCATGGTATTACCCCCGAGGGGTTGAATCACGATATGAGCAGAAAGAGACGTCAAGTTCTAAAAGACGTTAGGATAAGTGTAGTCCTGGCGATGTTCTGCGCACATTGGCGCTTTTTAAGTAAGGAAATTGACCACATCTTTGAAGCATGCATGAGAATGTATTTAAGTGAAATATTTTGAAAATCAACAATCTTGCAATTTAAATGAAAAATTCATTTATTTGATTTCTTTTGCAAGCTTTCGTTGTAGAATAACTTTGTCAGGCGAGACTGACTTATAGTTTTTTCTTCTTTTTTTCTTCCTCATTTTGATGGTATTACCCCCGAGGGGTCGAATCGCGATATGAGCAGAAAGAGACGTCAAGTTCTAAAAGACGTTAGGATAAGTGTAGTCCTGTCGATGTTATGCGCACATTGGCGCTTTTTAAGTAAGGAAATTGACAACATCTTTGAAGCACGGATTAGAATCTATTTAAATGAAATATTTTGAAAATCAACAATCGTGCAATTTTAATGAAAAATGTATATTAAATTTGCATTCTAATGACAATAGGATCGATCAATCTATAACGCTAACTTTCATCTGTTCTTTCAATTTCTTTATTTTCATATATCGGCGAATGTCTCTAATTCCTCTTTGTTTCAAAAACAACATTTTTTTATATAATTATATTTATTTTTTTATGTTTATTTCTTTCCGAATTCAATACTTTTCTTACGCGCGTTTAACAGCAAAATTAAGAAAAATACATAGTCTACATCGTAACCGTGTTGATAATCACAGAAATTGTCAATTTAATAGTAATAGGAAAAACACATCATTCCAAAGACATGAAAAACGAAAGATGGGAAAAGTGTTAAAAGAGTTCTTAACAAAGATAACGGCAAGTCAAAATACATGGAAAAAAAACTCACATCAAAATGGTGACAAAAATCCACCCCATCTAAAGAAAATCTTATTCCCAAAACTTAAAACGACTATTCGAACAGTCTCTTACAGCCCTATTCAACTTAGCTAGCATTAATTTACCCGACTCCAAAGCAAAAAAAAACGATAGGAAGACTCGAAAAAAAATAATTGATAACTTATTATTAATCTTGAAGATAAAATATTCATTTTAATGCTAAATATGAAACTTCAGTTAGTACAACATACCATCCAGAATGGCAAAAAAAAAAATATTTTTTTAAAAACTGAACAACGCATTTGTTTTTTGTTTTATAAAATGAATTATTTATTTATTCTAAAATCTTGAGTACTTTCGGCGTTATACGCCATTTTCAAAAATATAGGATTCCCCTCCCTTTTTTTTTCGTTTAATCCTTCTTGATTTAGACATATTTGTTGCAGTCAAGTTGAAATTCGTCTTGATGTAATAACGACTGGTGTCAACGTTTCAAGTGTGGAATTTTTCATTTTACCCAACAACACGTAACCGCGTGGTACACACACTGGCATTCACCACAAATCGTCATTACATCAAGACGAATTTCAAGAAACGAAAAAAAAAGACGAAAAAATGCTTATACTTTTGAAAATGGCGTATATCGTTGAAAGTACTCAATTTTTTTAGAATAAATAAATAATTTATTTTTAAAAAATGCGTTGTTCAGGTTTTTCAAAATATTTTTCTTTTAAATATATATACATCTAAATATATACTTAAATACATAAACATAAATATATAACATAAATATATAAACATATATATATATATATATATATATATATATATATATATATATATATATATATATATATGTTTATGTTTATATATTTATGTTATAGCGTGGCGACTATGGCAAAAAAAAAACTGAATGACTGTCGCCAATAAGATGCACGGAGGAAACCCGGGAATTGCTTTCGTCTCGAGGAGTGATTAAAACCCCTGATGATGATTATGGTGGTGATATATATATATATATATATATATATATATATATATATATATATATATATATATATATATATATATAGTTAGCACCATGAAAACTTTGCAATAAAACTTAGCGTTGGTATTTTTTACGTGCAAAGAGATTTTTTTTAGTAAAATCTTTAGAGCTTATCTGGGAAAAAAAATAAATGCGTCGACAATTTTTACTCCTCTGCTTTCCAGAAAAAGATGGAAATATCCGAAGGTTTCCATGATCAAAATAGGATTAACTATGACGCCATTATATCTTGTCTTCCCGTTCTCGTAGTAAGCTGGGTCCAACTTGTTAGTCGTGCAATGTGTCTATCGAAGATTTTATGAGTGAAACACGTATTCAGTACAATTATATATTTGTAATGGTTTTGCATCATTAAATTACGAACATTACTTCATTTAGAAAATGCATAATAAATATTTTCATGTTTAACTTTCTTCTGAGGGGATACGAGGGGGTCTTAGCGCCCCCTATTTCTCAGGACTTTAGATGACGAGTTGTAACAATATTCAGGTGCGAGTGTGTAAAATCGTAAGTTTAAAATTAAGTAAGAGAATGGAGAATAAATTTTTAAAAAATAGAACTAGAGCTACGTGTACAGGAAGTTGCCTCATGGGAGAAAGTCCGCAGTGACACGTAGCGTAAATTCTTACTCTTTGGGTTCGGTCAACTTTTTCAAAGCTCCGTCTTCGTTTGCTCTCCTCTCCAACGCGAGGAGTATGCGATGGGAACCTTTTGTGTGGCACTACAGTGCGGTAAAGGAATGAAACCTCAAAGAACCTGAGCCATTGAGCGAATATATTGTTGGCGTTTTCTTTATATTTGTTACATTATTACAGCTATAGGGACACATAAGTAGTCCCAAGAAGATACAGAAACTATACGAGAAGAAGAATATGTTACCAGATAGACATAGACGAACGAACGGTGGAAAGTAAAACTACTCAAGGAAACAGCGCATATGTTAAGCGAAAATGACATCTTAAGTAGTTCTAGTATAGAATGTAACACAATATGGAAAATATTATTTATAGATCAGAACACTAGTGAAATCTTTCTCAATCTCCCTCCTCTCTCTCTCTCTCTCTCTCTCTCTCTCTCTATATATATATATATATATATATATATATATATATATATATATATATATATATATATATATATATGTATGTATAAATAAACATATATATATATATGTATAAATATACATATGTATATATGTATAAATATACAAATAAATATATATATATATGTATAAATATACATATATATGTAAATATATATATATATGTATAAATATACATATATATATAAATATATATATATGTGTGTATAAATATACATATATATAAATAGATATATATGTATAAATATACATATATATATATATAAATATATATATATATATGTATAAATATACATATATATATATATAAATATATATATGTATAAATATACATATATATATAAATATATATATATATGTATAAATATACATATATATATGTATAAATATACAAATAAATATATATATATATGTATAAATATACATATAAATGTAAATATACATATATATGTATAAATATACATATATATATATAAATATATATATATGTGTATAAATATACATATATATATAAATAGATATATATGTATAAATATACATATATATATAAATATATATATATGTGTATAAATATACATATATATATAAATATATATATGTATAAATATACATATATATATAAATATATATATATGTATAAATATACATATATATATATATATATATATATATATATATATATATATATATATATATATATATATATATATATATTATAATTTTTTCAATAAATTTTTCAATTTGTATGACCTGGATGGATTGTATAGATTCAACAAAAAAGTATGTTTTTGGGTTGATATATTTGATGTTATGTATTTTTATGTATTTGTGTATATAATTTTATTTATTTTCAAAGCTTAATTTTATTACCTGTAGTGTTATAACTGCGGTAATGGTCCTCTGAAGAGAAGAATTATCTTTGAAAACTCATGAGCTAAGGACTTAAGGATGCTTTGCTTGAACTTTGAATTTGATTGACACCTTATTTTATTACTTCATTTTATATTATAATATTAAAGCTCTATCCAGTAAATTGAGCTTCAGTTTTTATCCGGATGTTTCACTAATTATAAGATATTAGTTGACGCTTATATCTTTTGTTGGATTGCTTCATATATATATATATATATATATATATATATATATATATATATATATATATACAGGGCTTTACGGAGCCCTCCAAAAAAGGAGCGCGCTCTAGGAGCACGCTCCTTTTTGCTGGAGCGAAGGAGAGGAGGGCTCATTTTATATTCAGCGGGAGTTGAGCGGGGCAACTCCATTTGGGACTAAAGAGCGGTGGTTTTATCGCTCCGCGCTCCTCGCTCCAAAATTATTTGATTTATTTTTAAACATTAGTTTTTTTATTCAGCAATATAAGGGAAAAGTAAAGACTTGCTATCAAGCGATGAGACAGATCAAAGGCGTCATTAAAGTTTTTTTTTATTGCAGTCAGTGACTATTGCAGTCAGCGTTCTATTTCTTTGGAAAGATTAAAGAAAGTTGAAATACATTTGAGTTAGGGTACGAACGATTTTGACACCATCTGAGTGCATGTCGGGAGAGGGGCGAGAGAGAGAATTCAAAATGTTTACTAGCTGACCTGAGATAATTACTAAGGCCCTTTTAAAAAGTACACTGCTATCTTTCTGTTTAATAAAACTCCGAAAATTAGCACTCTAGATAGGGGAGGTAAGTTGCTCAATCAAGGTTTCAGATTACAGTCTACCCTACTATTTAATTCATGTAACTTTTGGGAGGATATATGTGGATTCATACCGTCCCTAAGTGTATTAGTGAAAGTTATGTTGTTTTTCTTCTCTTAGACTAGATAGTCTGCTTGACTGGATAGAAGTATGTATGTATAATACACAATTTAGGAAAACTCGTCAACGGAAAACTCGGCAACGGAAAACTCGGCAAGTTTGGCCAAGTAGGAGAATTCGGCAATTATCGAATAAATATCGATTGAAAATAGATTTTAGAACCGTTTTTACAGGAGATATACTTGTAAATACGAGGCTACCCCCTCCCCAGTGGAGAATATTTTTTATATTATTTTTTTTGGTACTTGTGCAGTTTACGAACCGGGCTATTTTTTAGATAAGATTTTCAAGTTAAATTAAATTTTTACGATATCTTTTGTTTATTAAATTGTTAAGGTGAAAGTACAGAATAGTTAACAAAGCCCCCCTCACTCCATGTTAAGAATGGCTTTCTAAATAATGTTATTTCAAGACAAATATATATATATATATATATATATATATATATATATATATATATATATATATATATATATATATATATATGTATATATTGACGCCATTCCCTGTCAGGCGTGCCTACAATCCTTTCAGCTTGCTGCTGATTCCACTGGGCACGAGGATTTACTAAAGATGTCTAAATCTGCCCTTTTGGATGAAACGGCGGTACATTGCTGAAATATGTAATATACAGTATCTAAATAAATTACATATATATGTATATATATATATATATATATATATATATATATATATATATATATATATATATATATATACACACATATATATGTATATATATGTATATGTATATATATATATGTGTGTATATATATATATGTGTATATATATATATGTATATATATGTGTATGTATATATATATATGTGTATGTATATATATATATATATATATATATATATATATATATATATATATATATATATATATATATATATATATATATATATATATATATATATATATATGTATATTGATTGATTTATTGATTGATTGGCATTTAAATAAACTTATAAATGTTGTTTTATACACTCCTGGGAGATAATATCTGAAAACTTATCGATTGCAAAGTATATTTAGAGTTATAATTTTTAACACAGAAAATTTCTTAGTTTGGATTGTGGATTTGTATTTAATTTCTTACAAATGCTCAACGTTCGCGCCATTTGACACGCGGCTCACATCCAGGCGGTAAGATAATTTTCCAATGCATAAGCATCAAGTTTCCCTGAGTTACTTGCTCCATGCACACCCTCGCTTCCGAGTGGTAGGTTTCTTGGAGAATTCACTTGAGAATCGATGGGAAGAATCGTAATCTTGCATACTCCAAAACACATCCGAATATATATATATATATATATATATAGTGTGTGTGTGTCAGGTTGTATATGAAAAGAAATCAAATAAAGTGCTCGATCATATAAGAGAGCTAATATAATTTATTTAGATACTGTATATTACATATTTCAGCAATGTACCGCTCTTTTGGATGAAACCGCGGTACATTGCTGAAATATGTAATATACAGTATCTAAATAAATTATATATATATATATATATTCCCGAAACAGTTTTTCATGGTAAACAACTGATGATCCCTTAAAATAGTGTTAGAAATAAACTAATATAATAACTGTAAAAAATAAATTGACTTACATGAGTGATTTTCCACTGGAAGACTTGGGACTATAAGTTTTTTTTTGTTTTTTTTTAATATAGTTTTAATGGTATAGAAACTTCCGAGACTATATATATATATATATATATATATATATATATATATATATATATATATATATATATATATTGTATTCATTTTATGCGTACATGAACCTAATCTATGGACACGTGTTTCTGGCTCACAGCCGTCATCAGCATGGCTAATGTAGACAAGGATCGAACCTTCAATATTGATGTCTATAGTCCTGTCTATAAATATTTACGATCTTTATCACCTAAATATTTAATGTATTTTTATGTAATTATTTTAATTGGTGATTGCAGTGTTCGTTGTTTTTTTTTTGTTTTTTTTGCTTACTACTATTTCGATTGTTTCACTTCCTATATATATATATATATATATATATATCATGGACAGCGGTACCGGGGGGCAGGGGTCTCGAGCCCCCTCATTTTTTGACTTGGCCCCCCCCCACTTTACGTTTATCAATAGTTAAGTTAATATGCATGTTTTTAACCGCCCCCCCCACTTTTTAGGAGAAGCCCCCCTACTTTTATAACTGTCACGCCGGCCCTATATATATATATATATATATATATATATATATATATATATATATATATATATATATAACTTTATGGGCTTTGCTTGCTTTCTTTTTTGTTATCTTGTGTGTATTCGTGCAGAGTAGGCCGCGTCACAAAATGCTGACGCCATCTATTCAAACAACAGAGATGGAATAGATTTTAATGACGCAATTAAATTTAATAAAAGAAGTAGCGGGGTAGTAAGATGGAGAGAGAAGGGTGAAAAGAGATTACGTTTAAATTGGTCTTGTAAATATTTCTATGTTATATAACCACGCCTTTTTGTTAGGTTTAACCAGTTAGTGATTTAATAAGAACAAATTAAGACGCAAGTAAAAATATACTGAATCCAACGGTGTCTAAATTACAAATGATCCTTTGTTTTTTTGTTTTTATAAAGAAAACAATGAGAAAATAAGAAACACTACCTCTTACTAAAGTTATTTCCCTCAGCTGATTTTTACTTTGTAGGTGTTTATTGGTGCTATTTAATGCCGAAAGGCAATACTTATTGTAAACGATTCAAGGGTGTATGTGTGACATTATGGAGGCCCTATGTCGGATAGCGTTTACATCAGCTAGTGTTAATTTTGACATAAGCGAACTAAGTGCAGTACAAAGTGACATGAAGTTTAGGATATAAATTAGTTCTCACGGGGGGGCGGTAAGAGTAAAGATAACCTGTAAGGTCAGATAGAGTAAAAACAAATAGACGTCAGTTGACATGACGCATGGTATCAGAGATATCGTTGACAAAGAAATGAAGGTTTTAAGTTAGTTCCGTGTAGAAGCCGAAGCGAGGCGGACGTGTGACAATAATGTTGTAATACATTAAGAAAGTTAACATTGCCAGATGGCAAATATGTGCCTTCTAAAATCTATGTTCGCTGTGTCCACCCATTTATCCTTAATAAGATAGTTAACTTATTAGTTAAAGGAATACTAGTCTCTCTCTTGTGTGAGTTATGTCTCTCCAAGAATAAACTTTAAAAACTCTCAGTCGTCTTTGTCTACCTTTTTTGTGCGAGGAAAAGTTTATTTCAGCTCGCTACACTGATGCGAGCACGAACAACTACTAGACGTATCATCAACTACTAGACGTATCATCGGCCATGCAAAAGAGGAAGCCCAATGTACCAGTGAATATTGAAGGGACACTCTCTAGTCTGTATTCGTATGAAGGGGCAGACAGATATCCAGACAGACAGACGTTCTCTTTTATTATATAGACTAGCGAAAATAGACTCCCTAACAGGTGGTGAGACATTTTTAGTTAAAAAAAAAATTTGTCTCCGAATATTTTTTGTTTAAAAAGGAAAAAAAGAATGGGGGGGTTGAATTTTTTCCCGCCAAAAAATAATTCGAGTGGAGGGGTGAAATCCCCCCTTAAAAATCGAGCGCGAACGCAGAATCTAAACTATATCGAAGAACCAGTTATTATACCATCATTCATTGTTAACTGAAAGAAATGAAAAGAAAAAACATTTCTTTAAGTAGTTAAATCAAAATGTTATTTTTAACTTGGTCGATTGGCGCAGTCGGTAGCCTATCGGACAGTTAAGGTTGCGAGTTCGAATCACAGCCTCGGCGTCGAAATTATTTATTGTTTATTTAGTCGTTAATGTGTATTTGTTATGTTTCTGACTTTGAAATGAATTAAATAGTAATTACCTCCCCCGTCCCCCTCTCCCGTTTACAAAAATTCTCCAGGACAGACAGACAGACACACAGACAGACAGATAGAGAGCTTGCTCGTTATATTATAAGTGCACTAGCCAAAATAGACTCCCTAACAGTCGTCTATTTTGGCTAGGATGCCGCGTTCTTGGGTGCTGAGACAAAAAAAATTGTCTCCGAATACTTTTTTGTTTAAAAAGGAAAAAAAAAAAAAATTCCCGCCAAAAGAAAAAAAATTCTTTTGGCGGGAAAAAAGATTTATTTTTTCCTTTTCAAATAAAAAAGTATTCGGAGACAATTTTTTATTTTACTTATCTTCGTGGTGCATTGATAGAACGTCGGAGAAATTCGTCCAAATTCCTCTTTGACGTTACGGTTGCGAGTTCGAATCGCGGCCTCGCCGTCGAAATTATTTATTATTCATTTAGTCGTTAATATGCCGTAATGTATTTGTTTGTTTCTGACTTTGAAATTAATTAAATAGTAATTACCATCTCCCCCCTCCCTCCGCTCCCTCTCTCGTTTACAAAAATTCTCCACGACGGATAGACAGACAGACAGGCAGACAGACAGACAGAGAAGGTGCTCGTTATATTATAAGTTGACTAACAAAAATAGACGACTGTTATGGAGTCTATTTTTGCTACGCTGCCGCGTTCTTGAGACAAAAAAAAATTGTCTCCTTTTCGTTTAAACAGGGAATTTTTTTTCCCCGCCCCCCCCCCTTCCAAAAAAAAATGGGAGGGGGTGAAATTCCACACAGACAGACAGAAGGATAGACAGACAGAGAAGGTGCTACTTATATTATAAGCAGATATAGATATAGACATATAGAGATAAATAGAGAGATGGGGGCAAACAGAGAGAGGGGGCGTTAAGTACTAAATATACTAAAATTCTTTACTTAAATTTTATTATAGTAAAAAAGGTAAAAATATTTTCTTTGATTTCATTTCATTAAAAAACAAAAACAATCGGAGGGCAGAATCGTAACCGCACACTCGATGCTGTTAGTCTGATTCTTACCCAACTGATAAGTTCAGACATGTTAAGACTTCGTTTAAAATGGCATTCATAATAAATTATCTGTTTGATGTACAACACGTTGGGTCCGGGGTATATAGTAGGTGCACTCTCTAGCCTGTCTTTCTTTAAATCGACAGACACACACACACACACATGTTCTCCTTTATTATATAGATTATTATTTATTTTGTTTGTTTGTTTGTTTGTTTGATCCGCCATGTTTGAAATTACAATCAAATCAGAAATCTCGGATCAAACAAAATCATTTCATGGCCGCTCACAGATATCAATAACGTGGGTGGATTTCGTAAGCGGGGGACTGGCCCGTGGGAAAATCCACAATGGAAAAAAAAGACCGATGGGAAAAGCAATTAATATGAATAAACAAACCTATGCAGCAGTGTGATGGCCGATCAGGGAAGGGGGCTGTGTCGAGGCTCATGGGAAAAGGCCTTCACAGGCCGACTAAGATGGAAGTCTTAACAACAACAACTACAGCGTAGAGCTGTACTAAATAAATATATTTATCATGGAAAGTGGATGGGGGGGGGTCCAAAGTAGCACTCGTCACATCCTTATCCTTGTTGGAAATGACGAAAATAAGACGAATCAAATATCAGTAATAATAATTGGAGAGGCGTATTGCTACCCAATTCTCAGAGAAGACAATTGGTCGTTGTCATGGAAGAAATCAATGGTAAGCGACTGTTACAATAATGCAAAGTCATTTGCAATGGTATTCGAAAGAGGTGGAAAGTACTGAAAATCTAAAGATACCTGTTTTCACTCAGATTCCAGGTAACACCACCGGTTATTGTCAGTGAGCAATTTCGACGATAAGCTGTATGAGAATTCCTAGTGCGTAAATAATAATAATAATAATAATAATAATAATAATAATAATAATAATAATAATAATAATAATAATAATAATAATAATAATAATAATAATAATCATGATCATGATGATCATGATCATGATGATCATGATGATACCCAAAAAAGTGATGTTTTCTTACTTGTCCCTTTTTCGGATCATAAAACCGAAGTATTAGTTGAAGCACAGTGCTCTTTCCGCCTCCTGTCGGTCCGACCAGAGCAACAGTTTCGTTTGCCTGAATCTTAAGTCGAAGGCCATCCAAAACCTGTAATAGTAGTAGTAGTAGTAATAATAATAATAATAATAATAATAATAATAATAATAATAATAATAATAATAATGATGATGATGATGATGATGATGATGATGATGATGATGATGATGATGATGATGATGCCCAAAAAAGTGATGGCACCAAAACAGCCGTGAAGGGTCAAAGAGGATAGAAAGACTGAGGAGGGATAGCACTAACATATATATATATATGGGAAAAGAAGGATGAAGGTAATCCGACGTAATGGGAAAATGAAAAAGGAAAACCAAAAAGGGATGTTTTTTTATCTGTACATCAACGTTTCGTCTTAATTTATAAGACTTCATCAGGATGATAATATAAAGAAAAATGTCATGCAAGTACGTGCACATATAGGGGTTACATTATGGGAAGAAGGGAGGAAAGTAGTAGCCACTAGATAGATAGATAGATAGATAGATAGATAGATAGATAGATAGATAGATAGATAGATAGATAGATAGATAGATAGATAGAAACATCTATCTATCTGTATTTTGGTCTCTCTCCCGCATGCACAAAATGAACAAGTCTCTCTGGTTTTCTCATTGACTGTTCTTTTCTTATTAATAAGCCTTCTTAAAAAATTAAACATCGGTGCCCGAGTGAGTGTATCCATAAACGAGCAAAAGCCTGGGGTTGTACATGCCTCGGACAACTGAAACATGTAATCCCTATGCAGAAATCCGACTCGCTTAACAAATAAGCAAAAAGCAGCAACAAACACCTTTCAATTTGGACACGAGTTGTTCTTTTGCCCATAGCTATGTGGTTCATGCCTTTCACGATAGTATTAATGCGTAAATTATCACAGTAGATCCAATTAGATTTGAAATCGACATAGCTGATCTCAAAGTCCGGAATTATATCCATTGGGCCAATAGGGCACGCCTCGATTCTAACTGAAATAGTAAATAAGAACAATTTGTTTCTAAACTTTTGTTCGTCTTCGAGCTAAAATCTCTGTCTTTCTTCACAAGATTGACCTGTTCAAATTGGCGCGGCTTCTCCTTCTGTTACTCCCGTTCTGATAATAAACCGGTATTGTCTGGGCCTTTGGGTGTGGATTTACGCCGATCTATTGGGGGTTGCTGGTCCTGTGCAGTTCTAGGAGGTCCACTCTCCCAGGCTTTGCCTCCCCTCTTTGGGGAGGAGTAAGTTTATTGCTTACTGTCTGAGGCGCCTCTACCGGGGAATGCCGACGGGGCTGCCCAGGCAATTTTTAAATGGCCAGAGTGCTCACCTCTCGAGCGCTGGCTTTTCAAACCCCACTTTCCCGATCCGATCTTGGGTCACATCTTACTTGTGGGAGTAAGATAGAACTGGCCTTGTGCCTAACTCATAGGGGGGAGTAAATAAAACTCCCGTTCTTGGCCTTTTGGCTAAGATCAAAGTGTAGTATCTGTTCCGATGGATACTGCACCCCATAGACTGGTATTTTCTTGGCCTTCGGGGCTTGATTTATGCCGGTCTATGGGTCTGTCCTGTGCAGTTCTAGGAGGTCCACCCTCCCAGGCTTCGCCTCCCCTCTTTGGGGAGGAGTAAGTTGATTGCTTACTGTCGGGGAATGCCGACGGGGCTGCCCAGGCAATTTTTTAAACCCCACTTTCCTGACCCGACCTTGGGTCACATCTTACTTGTGGGAGTAAGATAAAAACTGGCCTTGTGCCTAACTCCTGGAGAGGAGTAAATCAATACTCAATAGGGGAATGGCGGCCGCGTTGTGCGTGGAGCGAAATACACGTGTAGGTTGCTGGCGGGGATGTTGTTTCGTTAATTGTGGAAACTTAACAGAATAGGAAGAATGAAAAGAGAAAAGAGATTTTAAAAGAAACGGAAGTAGATAAATAACAAGGATACAATAAAAGAAAAACGAGAATGCAACAAAATGAGAGATTATATCACGAGGGAAGGGAGGAGATTTCTCTGTGACCAAAATTCAAAATATTATCTAAAAAAAAAAATCATTTCATCAAACAAGACTCCGTGGAAATTCGACGTTACTTTCTACATCAATCTGTATAATTTACTGTCAATAATAATATTCATTTTTAAATATTTTTTAATGGAAATCGCTCCAGACAAGGCACGAAACCACTTGATGTAAGGAGCTAAAAAATACTAGCCAAAGTGTTAGATGTATAGATTTCGAGCTAGAAAACAGCAATTCTCCCCCCTTTGTCAGAAACATCGCTCAAAGAATGTGAGGACTAAATAAGAGAAGCGAGAGTTATGAGGCTGCCGAAAGTAAACCCAAGGTCCACTTTCTCATGTCAGATTCGGTACTGTTAAGAAAAAATACTCTTTCTTCTTTTGCAAAAGTAATTGCCGTTAAATAAACTCTTGCTTCCTTTATTTTGTCCTTTAATCCTCACATTCCATGAGCGATGTTTATGGCAAAGGGGGAAGAATTGCTGTTTTCTAGGTCGGAATATATGCATCTATCACTTTGGCTAGTATTTGCTGTTTTCAGGATCGGAATCTATCCATCTAACACTTATCGTTGGCTAAGTTTTTTTTTTCACCTTGAAGTGGTAATTTTTTTATTAGCTCCTTACATCAAGTGGTTCCATGCCTTGTCTGGGGTGACTTCCATTTTTAAAAAAAGTTTAATAAAATAAATAAAACGAATAATTTTATTATTTATTTATTTATTTATTTATTTAAAATTGTAGTAATTTAATTCTTTTTAAAACAATAAATATTCTCAGACTTATTCCCGTAAAAATAATTGTCAGCTAATATTCTTCAACTCAATAAAACGAATGTCACTTTTTAAAAATGTTTTTATTTAAAATGGTATTATTTTAGTTTTAGTGAACAGGTGGACATAATTTGATTTTGAACAATTCATTTTAAAATGGCTAAAATCGGACTTTTTTAGACAAGGTATGAAGCCACTTGATGTAAGGAGCTAACAAGAACAAAATATGATTATCGCAAAGACAGGAGATGCCTATTGGCATTAGTCTTGAAAAGACCAAGGTTATAGGTACGGAGACAACAGTCAGCAGAAGTGTTCTACAATCCTGCGGTTCTTTGAAATAAGCTACTGGAATAGGAAGCTATATTACAATGAGGTATCAAAACAGCGAATCGATGGAGACCACTAGATCAACGAATCAAACGAGCTGGAACAAAAGGAAGCGGGGCATAGATCACATAATTCTGAAGAACACGTGCCATAATAGTATTTATAGAAAAGACTGAGACTAGCTACATCACGTCTGCGAGAGAGAGAGAGGGTGTAGAAAAGAAGAAAGGGTAGAGCCAATCAAATTACAGATACGCTTCTGCACCTTATCAAGAACCCTCAAATGGGACAGAGATTCACCAGCCCAAATATAACAACAGTACTCCATACATGGTCTGATAGTAGATTTGTAGAGATAGAGAATAGCCTCAGGTGGGATAAAGTGTTTAGAGCGATAGAGAGAACCGATTTTACGAGAAGCAGAAAAAGCAATAGATCTCATGTATGAACTCTAAGAAAGATTTGATGAGAAAAAAAGACCAAAAGTTTCAGAGTCGATTTCTCCTCAAGAGCAGAGCCATCCATTGATATCTCAAAAAGACAGGGGACACGTCTACGATTGAAAGACACGAGCTGAGTCTTAAATAGATTAAATGAAACAAGCCATGTGTACCCCCAATCCACAACTGAACCCAGGTCAACTTCTAGATCAGCTGCATATTTCGACTGATCCGAGGGAGATGGTCGAGAAGCAACACCAGAATAGAGAGTGGTATCATCAGCATAGATGTTAATTTTCTGAATAATATTCTCTGGAAGATCGTTTATATAGAGAAGAAACAGTGTTGGGCCTAGAATAGAGCCCTGAGGAACACCAGCATTGATAGGAAAACAGTTTTTCCTTAGCGACATCAGATTAATCACCAATAATCATATTTGCTGATCAGACAATCCCATTTTTTAATGTGTGTGAAAGGTGATAACGTACGTACGAACATGAAATGTCTTAGCGTAGTATTATATAGATGTAGCAGCAATTAAAACATTATAATATTAGGTTGAGGAAAACAGTTCGTACGTCGTGTAGATATAAATGATTACCTGAGGCGGACTTAAAGGGTCTTTTCTAAACAGTATAGGCCTGTTCGTATCAATGAAACCATGGTCCATCTGCAAAAACTAATGTGGATTTTTAAAATAAATAATTTGTATATTAGCTCTCGTAAATTTTACGATTGAGCACTTTGTTGATTTCTTTTCAACATACCTTGACACACTATACAGATACACTACAGCTATTGCTAGGTTAAGTGAAAAATGTGTGCACTGTCTTAAAATAATGTCGAAAAAAGATTATGATTTCCGTTTGATAGAACCTCTGAAAGAATCATAACTTGTCATCATAAGTAAGATGCGTCCATTTAATCTGCGCGTTTAACAATGGAAATACTATTTCAAATTTAAAAGTGACAGACCGACAGACAGAAACAATAACTAAAAAAAAAGAAAGAAAGTCAGAAAGAAAGAACCAAAATGAATACGGAAAGAAAGAAAATGAAAAGAGAAGGAGAGAAAGAAAAGATAAAGGGGTGAAGAGAGAGAGATATATATATAGAGAGGGGGAGAGGGGAGGGAGAGGGCGATGGAGATACACATATACACAAAGAATTAAATAAAAAAGAAAAAGAAAGATAGAAAGAAAATGAAAACAGAAAAAGAGAAGAAGAAAGAACTAAAAAAGAAAGAAAGAATGAATAAAAAACTTAACGAAAGAAATAACTAAATAAAGAAAAAGAAAGAAAGAAAGAAAGAAAGAAAAAAAGAACAAAAGAAAGAAAATGAAAAAAAGAAGAGAAGAAAAGTTGGTACTGCTGTCGAACATGAACCAGTTTC
>OY744519.1:207023492-207043492 GCA_963556195.1 Sepiola atlantica
TGAAACATCCGGATAAAAACTGAAGCTCAATATACTGGGTCGATTGCGGACGCATCTCACGACTGAATAACTTTTTCAATTTTTTCAATTTTTTCAATTTTTCATTTTTGGACTGTCACTCATTACCTGGATCAATCTTCAGTCAACCTCTTGGATATCTTTCCTCAATATGTTTTGAAATTGTATGAGTTGGATGGATTGTATAGATTTAACAAAAAAATATGTTTTTGGGTTTATATATTTGATGTTATATACTTTTATGTATTTTGTATATAATTTATATATTTTCAAAATGTAATTTCATTACATGCAGTAATGTCACTGCGGTAATGGCCCTCTGAGGTTAGAAAGTGACATTCTCCGGTATTTGAAAAAAAAATCTGGTTAGCCCCCCCCCCCCCCCCCCCCGGGGCCAAAAGGCCCCGAAATGGCAAAAAATTACATTTTTTGCCCCATAACTTTACATCCGTCCATTCAATTTCTCTGAAACTTGGCCAGAATGTGGAGGCAATTGTTCCTAATAGAAAATAAGTATTGCTGACCTTGGAAAAAATCTGGTTCGCTCCCCCAGGGGGTCAAAAGCCCCCAAAATGGCAAAAAAATGGCCCTTTTCTCCTATAACGTTTGATCCATCCATTCAATTTTTCTGAAACTTGGCCAAAATGTAGAGGCGACTGTTCTGGATATAAAATGAGCATCCGTGACCTCAGAAAAATTCTGGTTCGCACCCCCAGGGGGCCAAAGGGGAGTCAAAATTGCCCAAATTTATTGCATTTTACACTTGCCACATCGAGTCACATACATAGGGGGACCACGCGGCTTGTTATTTAATATTATCTTTCTATTTTCCTTTAATATGCTAACCTCAAAACTCACATCCTTTTTTCTTTTGACACTGTGCTATACTTTATACTCTCTCCTCCTTTTTTTCGTATCTTGTAATTTCCCCTAACCCCATTACCTTTAATACATTTACGTTTTTGTTTAAGTTGGCTGATGCTGATTTTAAATTTAAGCCGAACTTTAAATATTCTATTTATTTTTCATTTTCCAGTCCCTACTTTTAACAATTGTTTTTTTGATCAGATCTTACTGCATATTTCTACTCCATCACATTTTTTCTATATATACGTCACACCAGGAATTTATGGTTTGCACAATGCCTATCAGCTCATAAGAACCCTTAATTGGACATTATAATATTCAACACCGAGTGAGTCTTCTGAACTTTTTATATGATTTTGTTTTTTCTATAGTTTTATTAATTTGCATACACCCTGAACACATTTTTCACTTTCATCTACTGCATCGATAGAAAGCAAATTTCCCGCCTGGATAACTTTTTCGTTTTTGGACTACCATTCACTACCTGGATTGCTTTTTAATCGACTTCTTTGACATCTTTCTTGAAATTGTTTTAAACTTTATGACTTGGATGAACTCTATTAGTTTAACGAGAAAGTGTGTTTTTGGCCGATATATTTGATGTTTTACATGTATCTTTATATATTTTTTAATATATTTTTATATATTTTCAAAGCTTAATTTTCTTACCTACAGTAGTGTCATTGCGGTAATGGTCCTCTGAGTTAAGGACACAATATCACTCCTTGTTTTTGAACTTTAATAAAATCTGATTAATTTCTCATTTTATTATGTCATTCAATTAATATTATGGCTCTATACACTATATTGAGCTTTGTTTTTATCCTGATAGTCTACTGGCTAAAGATATTATTTATATCTTTAAAGTATTGTCTTACTCTATGTATGTATATACATATAAACCCTCAATATATATATATATATATATATATATATATATATATATATATATATATAATAAAAGTTTCTAAAAAGGTTGAAGGCATTCTTGATAATCCGGATATTACAAACTAACACCCTTGCTGTCTAGAAAAATAAACAAACCGTTCGATATATATCCGACTTATTTCGGTTTTGTTTTGTTTTTGTTCTTCACAGCTTCCAGCAATCCGGATCTTAGCATTGCCTTCAACCTTTTTAAAAACTTTTATTATTACTCCCAGCAATGCTTCCAGCAAACAACCAATTTCTCTCTCTCTCTCTCTCTCTCTCTCTCTCTCTATATATATATATATATATATATATATATATATATATATATATTGACTCATTTACCATCTTGAGTTGTGCTAACTCAATTTTCCACCTTAAAATCTTCGAGATTATCAACGTACATCTTAAACGACCCGTCTTTTCTAAACAGAAGGGGTGTCTAGTGGGTTTGAGTGTGATTAGTCCCATTCTATATAACATTACGCTATCTTTGTTTTAAATATATACTTTCTCCCTTTTTTCTCTACATTCTCCCCCTTTAAAATCTCACGATACAGCTCTCGTTAAGTTTGGGCGAAACCAGTTGGCTGGCCCATTTTTTTCTCTTTTAATCATGAAAAATAAAAACATGTCTTCCCTTCATAATTGTCCTAATAAAATGTTGTACTCCAAAGAAAATCATGATTATATATATATATATATATATATATATATATATATATATATATATATATATATATATATATACATATATACATACATATGAATTCTCAATATTGTAGGTATATATATATATATATATATATATATATATATATATATATATATATACATATGAATTCTCAATATTGTAGGTATATATATATATATATATATATATACATATGAATTCTCAATATTGTAGGTATATATATATATATATTTATATATATATATATATATATATATATATATATATATATATATATATATATATATACATATTAATTCTCAATATTGTAGGTATATATATATATATATATATATATATATATATATAGGGTGGGCAAAAATAAGGGTCCTATTTTTAAAAATTCATAACTTTTTTATTTATTGATTTTTTTTAATTTTTTTTTTTTAGAATAAGTAAAGGACCCCTTCCGAAGCAAGCATGAGCCGTATTAGCCCTAAGGAACGTACTCTCATTTAGAAAACATTATTTTTGCTTAAAAAACTCAAAACAGTGTAAAAAACAATACTTTAGTTTTTGTAAGTTTTAAGAAGTGTTTTTCGGCTAAAATTTGTTTTGTTTATTTCAAAAAATCTCGGAAGGGTCAGTCTACACACACATAAAGTTTGGTGAGTTTAACTTTTATTTTGTGGAAGTTATTCAAATTCAAGTTACTCAAATTTAAAGATAGGACCCTTATTTTGGCCCACCCTGTATATATATATAGTTGCATTCCAACGACGAAAAGAAAAATCAATCCATACCCATACCTTTCATCTGATCTTAAAATTTCTTCATCCTCATATGTCGTCGAACAACCAGAACAAAACTCTACCTGTGGTTGCCATCTTTTTTTTTTATATCAGCGAATACCTGTAATTTCTCTTTGGCATACCGACAAGCAAAAATACTTTTTTTTAATATGTTTAAATTGTATTTTTATTTATTTATTATTTTTTATATCTATTTTTTCCCATATCCAGACATAAGTTGTCTGTCATATTAAACATTTGTGTAATATATATATATATATATATATATATATATATATATATATATATATATATATATATATATATATATATATATATATATATATATTATATATATATATATATTTATATATATATATATATTTATATATATATATATATTTATATATATATATATATTTATATATATATATATTTATATATATATATTTATATATTTATATATATATTTATATATATATATATATATATATATATATATATATATATATATATATATATATATATATATATATATATATATATATATACTACAAGAATACCCGTTTCAGGATGGATTCAATTAATTCCCTGATAAGAATAGTTTAGCACACTTTAATGTCCCCTTACGAAGTTCAAAATCAAGATATAATGATACTAAACCTTATGTCTATAATCCCTATTCTAATTTTGATCAAGATCCATTACATTATTTTGATTCTAGAAAATTCTAAAATTCAAGGCTTAAGTTTAATGGGTTTTAAGAAGAAATTGGAATCTTGCTTAATTGGTGTTAATGACTATAGATTAAATTCAATGCAATTCTGAAATATTTGAATTTTAAAATGGCAGGTTGTGCACATATTAAGCCCTTTAAAAATCCTTTAAAATACACCAAAGAAACTGAAATTTGGGGAATATTTATTAATTAGTCTCAGTTTTTTCTATAAATACTATTATGGCATGTGTTCTTCAGAATTATGTGATCTATTCCCTGCTTCTTTTGTTTCAGCTCGTTTGACTCGTTGGTCTAGTGGTCTCCATCGATTCGCTGTTTTGGTACCTCATCGTAATACAGTTTCCTATTCCAGTAGCTTCTTTCCAAGAAACGCAGACTTGTGGAACTCTGTTCCTGCTGACTGTTTTCCTCCTATCTATAGCCTTGGTCTTTTCAAGACTAAGGCCAATAGGCATCTCCTGTCTTTGCGATAGTCATATTTGTTCTTGTTAGCTCCATTTCATCAAGTGGCTTCATGCCTTGTCTGGAGCGATTTCCATAAAAAAATTAATTTCTAATACCTATTGTTAAAATTTCAAAACAATCGGAGATATCTGAATTTTCACAAAAGGCTTCCACCTCTTTTCACCACTTTTACATAAAACTAACTTAAACTAAATATAGCCTGCCTTTGAACCCCTTACACCTAGCAGCTGTATTCCAAACTTCATATTGACCGATTAATTAGTTTGGGAGTGAATCTTGTTTATACAAATATCTCAACATATAAACATACCTATTTTTATCAAAAATCCTTTTAATCAATTTATATACTGAAAAAACATACGCATACACATACACAACGGAACAGTTGTTCGTTGACTAATATATATATATATATATATATATATATATATATATATATATATATATATATATATGTGTGTGTGTGTGTGTGTGTGTGTGTGTGTGTTTAATTTTGTAACACAAAGTACTTACAATAGCTCAATAGTTTATAGCCAGAGCTATGCTATATTTAGTATTTAGTATTTGTATGTAGTTCAATACCACATCATTATCACAGATGACAGATTCGCGTCATTTTTTTAACTTATTTTTTTATTTCGCAGACAATTGTTTCGGCTAACATCAAGATATTTGCAAAATGCTCCTATGCATTTATTTATTTCTTGGTGTAGCTATCCTCAGTGCAAATTGTACAAAAACAAATCCGAAACACTTTTCAAAACTTGGCCTTTAAAGCCGAATTACAGTCAATATTCATTATCAATTTTTTTATATATATACACGGAATTATGGTCCCTTTACATCTTTTAAAATTACATGTACGTATCCTATCTTTTTATATTTCTAATCATTCATCATCGGCTATCATTACACTGGGCAACAACATGTTTGCTACTGGAGATGTGTAAATTGATTTAGACTAATTTGGGTACGCTGATTTCAAAAACCATAACCGTTTTGCTGTATCACGTCAGGATTTTGAGTTTCAGAAATACTCACATTGCCTAGAAATAGCCTACCACCTCTTACGTAACTACGATATAACGTACTTATATAACTACTAATTTTTCTTTCTTTCTTTCAGTTAAACATGAGTAGACGTTCCTGTACCAATCATCCAGACAACTTCTGTTATGTCTGTGGTCGGTTTACCCAAAAAGATCAACAGCGAAGTGTATCTAGAGCAGTGAAAATAAAGGCCACCTACTTTCACTACTTTGGGTGTAAGGTCGGGGACCAAGAAAAGAGCTGAGCACCACACATCTGCTGCACAAGCTGCCACTCAGCATTGACTCAGTGGTTGGTGGGCAAGCACGCGAGCATTCCATTTGCGGTGCCCATGATATGGCGTGAGCCGCAGAATCATCATGGTGATTGTTATTTCTGCTGCACAAGTATCGCCGGCTTCAACAGGAAGAATAAAGGCCACATCAAGTACGCTGACTGCATCTCTGCTCGTAAACCTGTGCCTCATGATGACGAGAACTCCGTTCCAACATGTCCATCTGATCCGAACATAACTGTAAGCAGTGGCGAAGAAGATGGTGATAAACCTTTTGAACCCGACACTCAAAACAAGAACCACACCTTCTGAACCAGGGAGAGTTAAATGATCTTGTAAGAGATCTCTCGCTGTCAAAGGCGAAGGCAGAGCTGCTTGGATCAAGGCTGCAGCAGTGGAATCTACTTGAACCTAACACCAAGATATCCTTGTTCAGAGCACGTCACAGCGAGATGGCTCAGTTCTTTGAGATAGAAGACACGATGACATTCTGCAGTGACATCAACGGTCTGTTGAAAGAACTTAGGTGTGATCACGATCCTGCAGACTGGCGCCTCTTCATCGACGGCTGTTGAAGGCTGTTCTGCTCCACAATGGCAACAAGAAACCATCAGTCCCACTGGCTCACGCGTTCGGCATGAAAGAGACCTATGAGACTATGCGGCAGCTGCTTGATTCCATCAAGTATAATGACTTCAACTGGCACATCTGCGGAGACTTGAATGTGGTGGCGCTGTTGTTAGGGCTGCAGTCAGGCTACACGAAATACATGTGATTCCTTTGTCTCTGGGATAGCAGAGACAAGAATCACTGGACGAAGATTGATTGGAAAGAGCGGACGGAGCACGTACCTGGTCGATACAACGTGAAGCATGTCGCCCTTGTCGACCCAGCCAAGATTTTCCTTCCACCACTCCACATAAAGCTCGGCTTGATGAAGAATTTTGTACGGGCAATGGATCTGAATGGGCGTGGGTTTTTATACCTGAAAGAGAAGTTTGGCAACACCTTTTCGGAGGCTAAGATCAATGCTGGTGTCTTTGTTGGACCGCAAATCCGAGAGGTAATGAAGGACGAAACTTTTCCGACAACTCTAAACCCCAAAGAGCTGGCAGCGTGGAGGAGCTTCAAAACTGTGACGGACAACTTCTTGGGGAACGAGCGCGCGGACAACTATGAAGAAATAGTGCAGCAGCTGCTGGAGTCCTTCAGGAAACTTGGCTCCAGGATGTCCCTGAAGATCCATTTCCTACATCAGCACCTGAACTTCTTCCCTGACAACTTTGGAGCTGTCTCGGACGAGCACGGCGAGCGATTCCACCAAGAGATTTCACTCATGGAGACGCGTTACCAAGGGCGGCACAACCCGAGCATGATGGGCGACTTCTGCTGGTTCCTGCATCGTGAAACTGACACAGAGCAGCACAAACGCAAAGCCAAATGTTTAAAGCATTTTTAATTACATTCTAGTAGAGTTTTTCTGTAATTTCTATAATTTTGAAGCATTTATGATGAAATAAATGAATAAATTAATTTTTGTAAATTTCATTGAAACCCTGACTTCTAGGCAATGGGAGTATTTCTGAAACTCAAAATCCTGACGTGATACAGCAAAACGGTTATGATTTTTGAAATCAGCGTACCCAAATTAGTCTAAATCACTTTACACATCTCCAGTAATAAATTTGTTCTGAAATTTGTTGTCCAGTGTTATTAATCTAACTATTCATAAAATTGAAGTATATATTTTTACTGACTGTCTTTGTTATTTTCGTCCGGTTATTTTCTTTTTTCTTTAGTTTGTTTTTTGTTGCTATGGCCGCACCAAAGAAATAAATAAATGCATAGGACAAATATCTGTGATAATGATGTGGTATTGAACACACACACATAATATATATATATATATATATATATATATATATATATATATATATATATATATATATATATATTAAATGTTTAATACCTAGCGTGTCAAGCTTATTGCTCTCACCAGTGCAGGAAATTAACAATTTCAGACGGTCGGGAGGCGCGAACCCGGTTCACAGGGTCAGCAAGCAGTCGCCATATCAACTCGGTCAACGGAAACTGTCACGTAATTAAGATCTATATGTACATAGAAGCGGGCACAAGTAGAAGACATATTCGGAACGTATTCAGAACTTTGCATTAAAGCTTAATATATATATATATATATATATATATATATATATATATATATATATATATATATATATATATATATATTAAAAATTAAAAATAGATAAAAGATATATAAGAAATGTTATTTTATATGAATAGACCAACAGTATCCCGGTATTATTCAACAAATATATGGCTTAAAAAAAGAAACGGTTAAAAGAAAAAAGGGACGTGTATCCAAAACTATTTTTATATATTAGGTATATTTTTTTGTTATGTATACTCGGTTACTTGTACATAAGTAATCGCAATAAATCCGACATGATTTACACTCTGCTTGCCGATTACGTAGTCCGCATCGGTATCCATTTCACCACTCACCCTCCTCCCTCGTGTTTGGTGCGTCTCTAATGTTATCTGCCACAAATGGCACCATTCTGACGACGACGACGACATTATCGAATGGTTTCTTTTTTTATTATTAACTTTTAGGCTCTTTCTTTTGGGGGGGGGCGTGTATTAACATATGCATTTGTTTGTATTTATTTTGGGTTGTATTTATTATTTGCTTAACTAGCTTACCGTTTTTGTTGTCTACTTTTCCGGAATTGTATCGTATCCTGCAAACACTCTAACCCCCCCGCCGATAACCGGGCCCGACCGCCCAGCCACGACGCCACTCGTCGTGATTTTAGGCCATCAATATTTAATGCCGGTTCGAGTATGACGAAATGTGGGCGTTTTTTTTTTTGTTTTTTTTTTTGTTTTCTTAGATTGGCCGCCACAGAAAGAGAGAGAGGAAGAGAGAAAGAGAGAAAGAGAGTTTGTACGAGCGATACACACAAACACATATATAGTAAGAAGGGGGTGGGTTAGTGAGAGGGGGAGATGAAAGAGACACAGAGACTGAGTAAGTGAAAGAGAGAGAGAGAGAGAGAGGGAGGAGATAGAACGTGATAAAGATACAGGGAACGTGAGTGTGTGTTTTATAGTAATGGATAGAGGCGGTGTGTGTGATTATATATATATATATATATATATATATATATATATATATATATATATATATATAATCCAGGTAAAACATCAACAGGGTAGTAATCCAAAGAATTTCAACCGGGTTTATAAAAAGTGCTCAATATCAAATAGAGCTTTTATATATGATTATTTTTATTTACACAGACATGTACAAAATCTGAGACACTGAAATGTCGATGTTATCGATCAACAGCTATTATAAACTGAGATCTCATCAGCCAAAGTTAGAATCCGATCTTAACCTTAGATCATATTTTGAAAGAACCACACAAACACATACACATTTGTCCTTTCCAAATATAATCTAAGGTTAAGATCGGATTCTAACTCTGCCTAATGAGATATCAGTTTTAATAGCTGTTGATCGATAACATCGACATACCAGTGTGGCAGATTTTGTACATTTCTGTGTAAATAAAAATAATCATATATATATATATATATATATATATATATATATATATATATAGAGAGAGAGAGAGAGAGAGAGAGAGAGAGAGAGAGAGAGAGAGAGAGGGAGAGAGAGAGAGTAAGAGAGAGAGAAAAAAAGAGAGAGAGAGTGACTGAATGATAGAGAGAGGTAGTGAGACATGGACAGAGGCAGGGGTGGTAGACAGTCAGAGGGGGTTAGTGAGAGACGGGTGAAAGATACAGAGAGACTGAGTAAGTGAGAGAAAGAGATAGAGAAATTAGGAAAAAGAGAAAGAGAGAGTGATTGCAAAATATAGAGATACAAAGAGTCAATCTAGTATACAAATTATATATGCATGCAGAAATAATGACTGATATATATATATATATATATATATATATATATATATGTGTGTGTGTGTGTTAATATTAGACGCTTAAGGTCTCCTGTTTTTGTTTCACTGTTAGATACTTACCCCCCCCCCTCCTTTCTTTTTTTTTAAATTTTATTTACTTTTTTTAATTATTTTTATTTATGAATTTTCCAACGAATGTTAAGTCTGCAATATATTGGATTTAGTTAGTTTCTCTGGAAATTTAAACTACATTTTACTTTCATTTTTTTTTTTTTTGTGTTAAAATGACTTAAAGCTTCTTTAGACTATATATATATATAAATGAATAAATGCGAAAGTTTTTTCGATCTATCTTAACATCAAACCCGGTTAGGCTTATTTAATTCTTATGATATAAGAATATGTTGAAATATCGTATATATAGGCATCTCCATCTCACTCAAACAAATGTCGATATTACTCATTTGCATATTTGTTTATTTTTAAGTTTTTAATAAATTAATAATCTGTAATATTCATTTCTACTTTGTATTATCAAATGGTCATCTACATACGCAATCGTTTTCTCGATAGTACTATTATTATAATTATAAATAAAAAATGATAGCGTTTAAAAACTTTTTTAGAATTTCATTTTCAAGGGAGATAATTTACTTCTGGCTTTAGTAAAGAGTCAAATATCGCTGAGATGTCGAGAACAGATAGTACAAATTGATCTTAGCCAAATAGCCAAGGAACCATAAAAAATATTTTTTGTGACTAGGCATTTTTAAATTTAAAAAAAAAACAACAAAAAATGATTTAATTGGAATATTTTTATGGGCGGTGTAGTGTAGTATCGGTTCTGTTGTCATAAGACAGTCTTCCTAGGAATTACCTCCTTCGTTTTTAAGGGTGTGTAGGAGGAATCCTCCCAGAATTAAAAAAGAAATCGATTTAGTCAGATATTTTTTATGGGGCGGTGGGGGGTAGTGTAGTATCGGTTCTGTTTTCATAAGACCGTCCTCGCAGGAATGCCCTCCCCTTTTTGGGGTGGAAGGGAAGTAGTGTTCGTTAATCATGATAGTATCCTCTATCGGGGGGGGGAGGGGTCAGTGTAGTATGTTCGTTCACCATAATACTAGCTAAGGAAGAACGATACCTCAAGTTTATAATAAACATGTCTTTTTAAACTAGAAAATTATGAAAGTTATCGTTCTTCCTTAGCTAGCATATTAATCTTTGTTTGTAAAGATGGCGACTATATTTTTCCAGCCAATTTTAATTTAGGCATTTCACGTGGACAATGAAACTTGCCATGGTTTGTAATATTATCTAAATAAATAAATAAATACAAAAGTTTTTTCCACCTATTCTAACTATATTGACATTAAAACGGTTTATGCTTATTCAATTCTCTGTAGTGTATTTTCAATGGTCATGATACATTCCTCCCAGGCATTACCTTCTCTTTGATGGAAAGGCAGTATAGTATACATTCGTTCCTCACGATACCATTTTCCCAGGATTACCAATTTTGTGTGTGTGTGGTGGGTGGGGTAGTGTATTATCTATTCTGTTGTCATGATATCATCCTCCCAAGCATTAACCCCCTCTTTGTGGGGAAGCATTTATTTGCTAGCATATAAATGAAGAGAGCTGATCACATCTTTGAAAATTGTTTCGTAAGGGATATGTTTTTTTTTCTTTACAGAAATTAGAAACCGCAAACAATTAATGTTTTTTAATCAATAAAATTAATTTATTTATAAGCTGATGAATAGATGAATTTTATTCATGAAAAAAACATTAATCATTTGTGGTTTCTAATTTCTGTAAAGACAAAAAATCTTATATATATATATAGAGAGAGAGGAGTCAGATTCTTCTTCTTTCGTGTGAATCAAATGATTCTGGTGTTGGCATTAGTTTCCCCGATGTTTTTCCAGTTAGAAATCTTTCTGGAAAGACATCGGATAATTACGGGAAGGACCAATGCCCCTAACTGAAAGTGGTACTGTGGAACCAACTGGATTCGAACTTGGAACACCCAGGTTTTCAGTCCGTGTCGATATCCACTTAACCACTGTCATCTCTCTGCATAGAAATGAAGATAAATCCCTAACGACACAGAAAAAGGTAGCGATTAAAACACGTGCCTTTTTAATCCCTTGGATGAAACCATTTAAAGCTGTGGGGGGTGCGAAAAAGCAGATAAAATGTCAGACAACCATCGCCACCTGATATAAATTCAGAATTAAAGTCCTCACTTTAATTTTTTTTTAAATCAACGGTCTGTGCTTTCGGCCATCATAACTGATCTTCTTCTTTCGTGTGAATCAGATGATTCTGGTGTTGGCATTAGTTTCCCCGATGTTTTTCTAGTTAGAAATCTTTCTGGAAAGACATCAGGTACTTACGGGAAGGACCACGAGAAAGTTGCCAAAATCCCTAAGTGAAAGTGGTACTGTGAAACAGACTGGGTTCGAACTTCGATCACCCAGGTCTTCAGTCCGTGTCGATATCCACTTAACCACCGTCACATCCCAGGAAATGAAAATAAATCAAAGATAGTAATTACAAATTGCAGATAAAGGCGGAAAATTACAAAAGAATAACGGAAAAATTGTCACACATACAATGAGACCGATTCACACATGTACACGTATATACGCGCAACACAGACACGTGTACAAACTTTCTCTCTCTCTCTCTCTCTCTCTCTCTCTCTCTCTATATATATATATATATATATATATATATATATATATATATATATATATATATATATATATATATGGGTCACAGCCCCAGTGATCGCAGGTTCGAGACCAGTCATAGTCATCAACGCCGATGAGCTGCAGAAACGGCGAAATACTTGTCCGTGGATAACTATATATATATATATATATATATATATATATATATATATATATATATATATATATATATATATATATATATATATATATATATATATATATATACAAGTACAGAATAAGAATGAAATTTGTATACGATACAATATCTAATTAGTCATCAGTTGTTCAAAACAAGGGTTTTCAAATACAAGAAGTTTTATTGTTCCTTCTTTAAACCATGGCTATTTTTGCCATTGGACATTTTTTATATTATATTATCTTTATATTTTTTTTCAAATTATGACGTTTGGTAATTTCCCTTTACCAACTTATTTGTTTGCACTCCTCTGGGGATAAAATTTCATTCTATAACTTTAATATTTTCAAGACTAAGGCCAATAAGCATCTTCTGTTTTTTGTTTATCATTTTTCGTTCTTTTTAGCTCTTAACATCAAGTGGTTTCATGTCTTGCCTGGTGCAACTTCCATTAAAAACGTTCGTGTTGTTTTCGATAGTATTTGTTCTGCTCTTGGCAAATACCGTTACTAAATTTCGCTGGCAAAATGGTTGGATCATTCTATCGCTCCAGAAAGTACCTGCCCCTAAATTCAATCCTCTACATATATAAGCGACAGATACGTGCAAAGATAGAATGCTGTTGACACGTCTCAGGAAATGCTGCATAGAACGCTTTATTTCGACCTCCACAGATTACAAAATCGACTTCGAAATTTTCCCTACAACCCCTAACCCTAAACCCTAAACACTAACCCTAACCTCAACCCTTAACCTCAACCCTTAACCCTAACTCCAACCATAACCATAATCATAACTCTAAATCCAACCCTAACCCTAAACCCAACCCAACCCCTAACCCTAACCCTAAAACATAACCCTACAACGTTAACCCTAACCCCTAACCATAACCATAACCATAACCTTAAACCCAACCAACCCAACCCTAACCCTAACTCTAACCTTAACCCCTAACCCCTAATCCTTAAACTATAACCCTACAACCCTAACCCTAAACCCTAAACCTTAACCCTAACCATAACCATAACTATAACATTAAACCCAACCCAACCCTAACCCTACAACCCTAACCTAACCCTAAACCTAACCCTAAACTCTAACCCTAAACTCTAACCCTAACCCTAACTCTAAACTCTAACCCTAAACCCTAATCATAAACCCTAACCCTAACCCTAACCCCTTTCTAACAGAAAATAACGTCTAGTCTCTTTTTACTTTATAGTTATTTTTATGAAAGGAGTTCCAATCTTTGGTTCCTCCTTGTAAGACATTCGCATTTTTTACCAGATCGAAAAAAGACGTTCTTTTACCCCTATATGTGTTTACTGTCAGGCGAAATTTACATGGACAGACCTTCTTTGTAAGAGCTTCTCGTCTGTGGAACACATTATGGCGGGACTGCTTCCCTGCTAATTACAACTAAGCCGTCTTTAAATCCTTTGTCAAAAAATGATTGTCAAAAAGAAGTAAGTAATAATCAGTTGATGCTATTGAACAATGTTAGTACTCCCATAGTGTTCATAATCTTCCGTCTCATTAACCCTTATCCTCGAGTTGCTCTTGGTCTTTATAATAGTAGGCCTTCGTCGGTCGTGTCCGACCATGAATGACACTTGCAGATCTAGCCGGCTAGTTTCGGTATTTATAAAGTCTTGTCAGTAATGCCAATGCCCCAAAGGTGCATACTGACCTAAGCTATGCATGTCTTGCTGTGGCTGAGAAGGCCTATGCAAACCTTGCAGTCTCTGCCACAGTTGTCACAGATGAAGGAGGAGTGTGGATGAGGAAGCTCAGTTGCTTTTGCCCTTTCTTTCCTCCTTGCACGCTTTTCAGTGGCTTTTGTCTTTCACTTTGCTTCCCCAATGTAAAACTGTCGTTTTAGGGTTGTTTTTTTTTTTCATTCAACCCTGTCAGAGGCAAGGCTTTCACAAGATAACAGATCGATGTCGAGAGCCTTCATGGCTTCATCCCTGTATCTTAGAATGGATGTCTGCAATAAGTGATGATGCAATATCAAAAAAAAATGTTTCCCTGTTAAGTTCTTCAGGTCTCTGCAAGGCACGTCGTTATTGTACCCTGAAATGATCGGCATTCACGCCTTTTTTGTGTCTCTTTAGCTGTCGATTACAGCCACCGGCGCAATTTTTTTGCCGACCAGCGAGGTTGACGGACATACCAGTCGAGGTGTCGATCTCGACAATCAGTCCGGCAGAAACTGGGCCATTTCAGTGACCTTTTATCTGTCTGGCTGAGGTATTGGTCCTGGGTAGTCCTATGAGGCCCACCCTCCCAGGGTGTGCTTCCCCTCTTTGGGGTGAAGTTAGTTTATTGCTAACTGCTTGAAGCGTCCCGACTGGGGAATGCTGACGGGGCTGCCCAGGCAATTTTTTTCAAGGCCAGAATTCTCCTTCTTTTTGAACGCTGGCTTAAATCTCCCAACTTTCCGGCCTTGTGCCACATCTTCCTGCGGTGGGAAGGAAGTAAGTACCGTCGTTGGGGAACGTTGTTGATTATTCAGCCGTCTCCATGGCATGTAGCTTGCTTGCCATAAATTTCGCAGTTCATATGAATATGTCAGAATATTTTGTTTGATTTGGTTTCTATTACCCTATGAACCGTTTTTGCAGCTTGTTGTTAAGAATTAAAGCTAATATTGTTGTTTTTGGGGGAGGATGGGAGGTTAAAGACACCTATTACTAATGGAGATTTGATATCTATCTGTCTGAAACCGAAACTATAATAGTACTTCTAAAAATATTAAGGTTTTCAAAAACGTTAAGTATTAATTACTAGTCGAGCGCCACTTAAGACAGTACCCAACAAGGTTTTAAATGACGTGACTGGTAAATATGTGCTAAAATGCTAAACTAGAAAGTCGATCGTGTTTGAATTTCTTCCTAGAAGATCCCTAAAATCCTGATAGCAAAGTGCAATCTTTAGATATAAAACAAAGCCTTCGCGCTAACCTTCTACTTCAATTCGTCATGTAAATATGGGAAGAGAACATATTGTCATCTTAGGAGGAGATTTGAAAACTTATATGAAGTAGATACTTAATATATATATTTTTTCAAATTATTTTTTGTAACTGTCTCGTCTGTTGTAATTGTCCCTTTATGTGTGTGTGATAGTGCACCTTGTCTTTCATGTAAATGGAAGATTAACACTATCCCTGTGACAGGTTCACAGGTAAACTAAGCCTGGGCCTAGTGTTGGCACATACACCAAAATATGACTAATGCTACATAATAATGATACAAGCCGTGGTACTAAAGAAAGAGCTTAGTGTCATGATCGCAGGTGACCCCTCGTTGGCCAACATTGGGGACCCGGTCGGCATCCTGCGAGTGTTGGTTCCTCTAATCTCAGAGACCAGATGATCACAGACCAAAAACAGGTAAGTAACCTCTCTAGTTGCAGGTACGACACTAACACATACCTAACATAAGAAAGCAGGAGTGAACAGAAAAGCAAACAAAAAATCATAGAAATGAATGGACCACAAAATAGAATAGAGAATACAGAAGCACATCCAAACAAAAAGGCTTCTGGAAGCGAATGAAAAATCTATGAAACATGTCTACTGACTACCTTGCAACTTAACAAAGAATTGCAGACCAAGCAAAACAGATCCTCAAGAGGGGGTGGTTCTCAGAGCTGGAACAAATGCGAATCAAATAAAAGATAGATAATGTAACATATCAAGAAACACCCACAGGTAGAAAACTTGCAAAACATTAACACTGAAACCGAGGAAACTGAAGACAACGAAATCACAGAACGCACTGAGGACGAAGCAAGAGAAGTTGTACGAAGGTTAAAACAAAATTACCATCTCTAACAAACGAAGATTAGAAGAAACTAAAATTAGAAACAGAAAAGATAAACAACGTCCTCCCATACATCTCAACAGATACTATCACAGACCTAACGAGTTTAATATACGCAGGGGCAAAATCAGCCAGCATGAAACTAAACATAGAAAAAAAACTGGCCAATAGAATGGACCGACACAGCCTGGGTGGGAAATCAGATTGGAAATCCAGCACAGCAAACTTCGTAAAGAAGCTAAAACAGTAAATAGGATGAAAGAGAAGAGGAAACGATGGGAGAGGGGAAATCTGACTTTAAAAGAAAGAGTAAATAAGAAACATGAAAAACTAAAATAAAAGATAGCAACAAAAGATGGAAGACTGTGACAGTACAGATACAAATCGGAACAGTACAAATAAAACAAGACCTTTGAAAACAATGAAAGACAGTTTTATCACAACGTTAACGGGGGAATAACAAGAACATAACAACCAGACCCGACAGAAACAAAACACTTCTGGAGCCAGATATGGGGACATCCTCAAGACCACAACAGAAATGCCAAATGACTGAAGAATATGAAAGAAATTCAGGAAATTGAAGGAGTAGGAACATACATTGATAGAGAAACGCTCAAGACAATCCTAAGGAAACTGGTAAACTATGGAATACAAGCATACTGTTTTTTTTTTAAATCACGACTAGTGTGTTAGTGTGCAATCATTTATATCGATTTAAAACCGTCTAAATTAAACTTGAAGGGTGTTTATAACCGCTTTCACATACGCAAACATTCAGTGGTAGAATAGTGTGATGGCGGCTTAACGTTATGGATTCGGAAGATTATCTGAGGCAGGTTAGAGTTCGTTGATTATGTCGGTTGGTTTCTGCATTCAAGGATTTTTTTACTCACTAGAACCTTTCCAGTGATCCAGTGATCGGTCATTGTAAGAAATAGGTGATGTTCCCTAAAGTTAAAGTGATAAATCTCCCCAGGTGTCCAGCGCTTTCGATCACTGCTGAAAATCACTTTGCATTATCGCAACAGCCGTTTACAATTGAATGCTCGTAAATAACGACCGTTGGCTTTCCCTAGAATCTGAGTGACAATAACTCTTCCTCCAGATTCTTGTACTCTCCGTACCCTTTTAGTGGAGGCCTTGTTGGCGTTCTCCCTCTACGACATCTTCATCCTTTTAGAACCTTCACGATCATCTTCTGTGATTCCAACAGATGCTGAATGGAGAACATACGGATTCCTACCCTTTTTCAATAGTATTAATAAAATTCATGCATTAGCCCCGACGAAACTCAAATGCTTTCCGCACTGATAACCATTGTACCACGGCCACTTCTACGTGACACTCGTCGTGGATATTGGGTAATGTTTGTCATTGGCCTTACGTAGGCGTTCGTGTCAAAACGTTAAATGACTAACCGAATTTAGAGAGAGGTTGGCACCAAAACTATCGAAGACAGATAAAAATAGACATCTTGATCTTATTTTCTTTTTGACTTTTCTAAGCGGATCCCATCAGCGTTTGGTGCGGTGACGCCCACACTAAGTCAAACGGGAAAAGAGAAAGAGCGAAGCGTATATATATATATATATATATATATATATATATATATATATATATATATATATATATACATACACACACATATATATATATAAAGAGAGAAAAGAGAGAGTGAGAATGTGAATGCAGGGGATGAAGAGGTTTTTCGTGAGAGGTGTCTTTTTTTTTTGTCTGACAGACAACGACGCCGTTACAATGTGATGAGAGGAAGAAGTAGAAGAAGAAGAAATGGAAGAAAGAGAAGAAGAAGGAAAAGACGAAGAGCATAGAAACTAAGAAGAAATAGAAGAAAATTGGCGAAAGGAAAGAAAGAGGAGAAATCGAAAAAAAATGGAAGAGGAAAAAATGAAAAAATAGAAGAAGAAGAAGAAGAAGAAGAAGAAGAAGAAGAAGAAGAAGAAGAAGAAGAAGAAGAAGAAGAAGAAGAAGAAGGCAAAAATGAACAAAAAAAGAAAGGAGAAGGAAACGAAAGAAGAGGACAAATCGATGAAAGAGAAGTAAAAAAAAAAAAAGAGAAGGAAACGAAGAAGAAGAAAAAGAAGACAAAAGAGAAGCAAGAGAAGAAGGAAACAAAAAAGAGGACAAAAGCGAAAAAGAAGAACAAGAACAAGAAGAGGAAGGGGCAGCAACGACAACAAAAACAACAGAAGAAGAAGAAGAAGAAGAAGAAGAAGAAGAAGAAGAAGAAGAAGAAGAAGAAGAAGAAGAAGAAGAATCAAGTTCGCAGAAGAGGGCAACATCGAGTCACCATTTTATTTTTTACATCCGCCCACATTTCGGCGGAAAGATTTCGCGGGAGATAATGTCAAACGGAATAATTCGAGTTAACTCTTCACTCGGCAATCGAATAATACTTAATGTGCGTATTTTCCAGCCTTCCATAAAATTGGAAAACTTATTTTAAAAAGAGACCGCAGCAAGCTACTACGTAATCAGACTGATGGATGTCCCCACGGTTTATGACATCGGCTATGCGGAGTTCGAATCCTATGGAATCTGCTGTACGAATTTACGCACAAATTCGCAGCTTTTAGATGAAATAGCAACTTGTGGTCGACTAATTGTACAAAGTTAATCCTTTATGATAAGTAGGGTTTTTTTTACTTTATTTAACCCAGAACAAGGCATATTACAACTGAAACGTAAGTTGCTACTATGATTAAAGGCCATATTTTTATAGTGCATTACTGTTAACATTACATTCAAATTTCTGTATGTTGGTACAGTCAAGGAAACCGGGAGAAGGCAGAGAATTCCAAAGGCAAGCGGTCCGAAGAAGATAAAAAGCTATCAGAGTAGAAAGTTTTCCGGGATTTATGAACTTCTATTGTAAATGGGGTGAGATTTCGCCGCTAATCAGGTTAGTCGGGGGTATTTACGTTTGGGTGGGAGTACAAGTTCGTCGGAGCACATTCCGTGGAAGTACTTGTAAAATAAGCAGACGGGGATGCAACAGGGGCTGGAACTTGGTAGACAGTGCGGGACCTATTGGGTTAGACACTCTTTGTTGCAACCTATTCAAGAGGGAGAGACTAGTGATTGGTGCATCAGCTCAGATGTGGCAACAATACTCGATGTATGGGCGAATGGTGATTTCATAGAGATATGAAATACTAGAAGGTGTGAGAAGTTTTCTAGCCGGGTACAGGGAGCTTACCAGACTTGACGGTATCGTTAATGTATCTATTTCTAATTCATGTTTCCTTTGAATGTTATGCCGAGGTGTTTAAACGTTGGATTCTCGGGGATTGAAAATACACATGTTCAAGAATATAGACGGATAAAATCAGATGTTTTTTGTCGAAACAGAATTGAATATTGAGGTTGTAGGAAGAAGTCTTTAATATACAACAATCCCACAAAAAGACCGCGTTTAGGGGTTCGAACCGTGCGACCGTCCGAGATTATCATCCCTGCACTGATGAGAGTAAAGCTCGAAACGCTAGCGTATGTAGATAAAATTAATTTAA
>OY744519.1:207048492-207058492 GCA_963556195.1 Sepiola atlantica
TGAACAATTGTGTAATCTCTATTTTCGCACAGTTTTTACGGTTGCAGGATGTCTTTGGTGGCTTTGAAGCAGTTTTGTATCGGATGTATTCCAGTTAAAAAAAAGCACGGGAGTTCTTCAATGATATTAACCCATCCTGGGACGGGTATTTAGGTTTCTGTTTAATACGTCTTTACGTGCAATGCATTTTGAGTTAGGAAGTTAATAACTTCAGACAGCCTGATTTGGTAGCGCCAGTAGGTTCTATTTGACACTTAGATGGGGGCCTTACAGGTACTAACACTCCGGGCCAGAGTGGACCTGGGAGCAATGGCAACTAAAAGGCAACTCCCCATTCACCACAGCTCCCAAATAGAGGCCTCACCACTGAATGACTTTTAAGGTTATACCCAGGACCGGTTGCATCGGCCGAAACGTTGTAGAATAACATTCAAGATGAGAAAAGTCGTTCGAATAAGCCAAATTATACAAATTATTAAAAATTCTGAAACATAATATACAAATTTACTACTTTTGCCAATAAATTTGATTTGATTTGATATATTACTTTTTATCTTTGTCCCTTTCTTTCGTTGTTTTTCTTTCTTTCGTTCTCACTTTTCTTTCTCTAGTTATTAATATATTCCTTTCTTTCTTTGTTACTTTCTTTCTCATATTTCTTCTTTTCATTTTTTTTATTTAATTTTACTTTCTTTGTCCCTTTCTTTCGTTGTTTTTTCTGTCTTCCGTTCTCAACTTTCCTTCTTTCTCTAATTATGTATATATTCCTTTCTTTCTTTGTTACTTTCTTTCTCATATTTCTTCTTTTCATTTCTTCTTTTCATTTCTTCTTTTTCATTTTTCTTTCTTTGTATCTTTTTTACTGCCTCTTGTATATTCGCGTCTTCAACGACTAACCTGGAAACTCCTAACCCGACTAAGGTCGATGTCCTTACAGGAATTATAACCTAAAGCCGAAAAGTTCAATTTTATTATTTTCTAGGTTTTCAATTATTCTCTTTAAACGCACACCAATCAGCGTTAAAGAAGCCCCTCCGTTTCAATCATACATTATGACAATATTAATATGAGATAAGTAGGTTATGTAGCAATAATCTTTAAATTAAAATTTCCACTTCAAAGTTCCCTCGCGTTGAAAACAGAGATTTAAAATTATATGGAAATTAATAAGCTGTCCAGTTTCGTAAAGCAAAATGCGAAAAAAACTAATAACCAATTATCTGTATAATCAAAATGAATAAATGCGAAAGTTTATTTATTTATCACTCCTATAATACAACATAATATTTTTAAATACTCTATATATACATTTTGTAGGAATACTCCTTTATTCGTGCAGACGAAAGACACAAAGACACCTATTTGAATGCCTAATTTGCATAACTCTATTTTAACCTTTATATTTATGCTTTATTTTTTATATCGGTTTAAAAAAAATATAATCGAATATACTGATTATTTATTTCTCGGGTTTGATGATGCAACATCATACTAATACCTACTCACACTTGCCAACAGGCTCGTTGCGGGTGCGAAACAAGTTTGACACATTTTCATTGAATATTATATTAAATAGGCATTTTGCTGGAACGTGTCATATATGAAACAAAAGGCATTTAAGGGTTAAACAGTTCATAATAAAAATAATGTTTCCTGTTATTCATTCATAATTTTATTGTCTTATTTTTTCCATATATATGCAATAGTTTCGTCGATGTTGGCAGTAATTAATGAAAGTGATTTAATAAAAAAAAAGGATAAATTACGAAATCCTTTCTTAAAATATTTGCAAATTAATTTTCAAGGGAGACAATTTAAATTAAGCATACCTTTAAATTTCTCGTACTCTCTCTTCTTTCCTCGTCGCGTGGACGGGCGTGTCGTCTTGTGGTTGAATTCTTTCTTCTTTCTTTCTGCCGAAAAATCTTCATGACCAACTCCGAAGACAAACAATCTTTTAAATTTAATTTCTGTTTTATTTGAAGCGTTAGTTATCCGTCAGCTGGGAGATATTCACTAACGCCGAGAGAGAGAGAGAGAGAGAGAGAGAGAGAGAGAGAGAGAGAGAGGGGGAGCAAATTACTGCTGTCGTAATTACTTATCAATTAAGTCTTAACCATTCGTGGAGGGGGGAAGAGATCTTTCGCCTGTATTTTCTTGTGGAAATAATTCCCCTATGTATGTTGCTGACTACATGGTAAAAATCACGTCTGATAGGTTCGCCTCCCAAAACCCAGACTGCTAAAACTCGCTTCTTACGAAGAACGAGTGACGTCACGGATCCCTCTGCTTCCCACGCAAAGGCTCGTGACGTCACAGAGCCTCTCGCAGGTGCACACTGCCCCTTGATCTGAGGTCTCGTCACGCGGTGACCCTGTCACGTCTGTGAGCTCCGACTGTGAGAACAGCCCTTATTCTGCACTCGACTGCACGGGTCCACCTGTGCTAATTCGCACAAGTCAAACCAACGATTTCCAACAGATACGTCCATTCCCATAGGGCCATTATCCAACATCTGGTCGTCTCTGTTTTTGCATATATCAAGCAAAGACGTGTCAGGCGCGGAACCACAAATCAATGGATTGAAAGTTGCAACGTTTCTTCTGTGCCATTCGTTCTGCGTGTTCTGTGCAAAACCTTCCCTGGCTTCGCATGCACTCGCTGAGCCTTTCTATTCTCAGTTCCGGGGATAAAAAAAACTTGCGATCTACGTAGAGGACTTCCTGCGGACCGAAAAATCTTGAGTCACAATCTTTGTGATCTCTATGCAGGGATCCGATTCGCTTAACAACAACAAATTATATATGCTAGTAAATGCTGGTGTGAGATTTGTTTGCATCTGGAATTCAAGGCAGGTGTGTTTTGACAGGTTGTTATTTAGTAAAGTCGGTAGAGGAATTATTAAAATAAGTAGTTGGGTACGAACCGTTATTACTTGCCTGCCCACGAGGGCAGAGTTTGACACAAGGTCGATTTTATGTGGGGAATCCAGCTCCCCCAAGAAGGGTACGTTGGATCGGAACATAAATTAAAATTGCCTCAGTCTAGAAGGACTTCTCATTCACTGAACGAAGGCAGAATAGATTAAGTGTAGCATTAGAACAGATACTACATTTTGTTCCTAGCCAAAAGGCTAAAGAGAAAGAGAAAAGAAATTTGTAAAAATGAAAACAGATTTTGATAAATACGGTGAGCTAATCGGAAAAGGGTGGAGAGGTTTAATTCATTTCGATAAGCGAGGACACCGTGTGCTTTACTTCCCCAATGGGGCCTCCCCTTTAGGAAGCCCGTAGAAGATAGGGAAAAATAACGTTTCTCTCATGCAGAAAAGAAATAGCTGACCGAAATGACGAGACGATTAACTGCTAATACCAAATAGGTGAACATCGTCAGTTCTATTTAATACGTGGCTCTTGACGAGTTACAAGCGAATCATGTCAATGGAGACAATCGGTACATGACTCAAAACCATAAGAAGTAACGTCACACATAAGAATTTGAATCGACATTACACCACGAAGAATTGAAGATACGTTTAGGGGCTGCTATGTAACAATTTTATCTTAGTCGTCCCAAGATGGGTAACCCTTTGGACAGTCAGCAGCCAACACAGGTATGCATCCGTTGTGTTTTAAGCACCGACTGCTTGTTTTGAATTTCTACTGATTAAATACCGCGGGACTGCTTCCGAGCTGACTACAACATAGTCGTTTTCAAGTCCAATGTTAGCAAATTCTTGTTGAGCCGTCCTCTTAAATAATCAAATCTTGCCCAGTTTCAACCATCGTTACCAATCCGTACGACGTTGTCCGGTCGTCCACCTGATAAAGTCAGTAACCGTCATCCTCAAGCAGCCTTTGGGCCTTGATAAGCGGTGACTCGTTAGCGCATAAAAGAAAACTATTTTGAATTTGTACTGAAAGTTACGCGATAATTGATTATTGCATTCATTGAGACGGTAAATAGTCTGAACTTTGCCCCATTAAAGTCTTCAATTATGCAGGCTAATAATAGAAATAAAAAATAAACGTATAGACCATAGTTGAGGGTGATCCGAAGCGTCGCATTTCATCCGTCTTGAATTTCGGATGCAATCAAATCTCACACCACCATTCCATTCGCTAACCTATATTTTACGTAACCTACTTTTCACGCGTCACTATAGTATTACAGTAATACATATAATTGGTTATTAGTTTGTTAGATTTAAATATCGGAATAGCTGAATTTATTCTGTACAGTCAAATAAAATATTGAGTAGGAAAATAATAATTGATTAATAAAATTCCATTTTCGAAACCAACATGTACGCATCAGGACGTTTCGTCGGATGTCCGGCTGACTTGGCAGGCCGAGAGCAGGCGCAGGGCGTTTCCATGAATAATGGCGATGAAGAGGCGCTCGTAGAGACATGTCAATTCACGATTGTCCCCAGTGTGGAGCGTCATTAACAGACCAAGGCTGCAGAAGATGTCGCGCATGGCGGGGTCTATCACTCCACTCGTCTCCACGGGGATCGGTTGAAACACAAATCTGTCGAAAAGACCGGTATATCTTCAAATCTAACACAAAAATTAATTAATCTAGTAGTTTTTTTCCACTTTTTTCCATGGATTGTTGCACTTACCCTTCATTCTCACTGTTACATATTAAGTGGGTACGTTTGCTAGTATTCATCTCGTGATTTTAATTCACGAGTCTATTTTTGACACTTACACATGTCGTCGGATCAGCGAGTGCCTTCGAATGTCATCTCGACCCCGTGTGTGCTGGGAGCGGATGTGACATCAGCCTAGGGGAGAAGAATGGATGCAGCGACCAGTCGCATGGGACCATCGAGAGGCGACAGACGTGTAAAATGGCTGTTATTCGAATATAACAACAACAACCAAATATGTAGCCGATAATGCGCCCTCACCTCTGCCGCTGGCAGAAGAAAGGGTCCATCTACACGGTCAAATAAAGGTCTTTCTTAGAACATCTGGTTCTTCATGTTTCGCGGTTGTGAAATAATTAATTGCAGGTGTTCCCAGTCATTGGGAGGAAAAACGCGACGCAGTTGTGATGGTCGGAAGCACGCGCTAATAAGGTACGTTTATGAACACGTATATCTAAATTGATTGTGAACTGTAAGGCGTTGAGCCTCCCCTAATTAATTTTGTGTGTTTAGCAAGGAGACACTAAGTACCATTTTGGGCTTCTTTGATATGACTCGACCGAGAATTGAACCCGTTAGCTAACACCTTAACTATTATGCTAAACAGGCCGGTGAAAGTGTGCGTTAGCTGCACGTTTTCGAAAATTTTCCATCGTTTTTTTTTTTTTCGTCAGTTTTTCTTATTTTTTATTTTTATTTCTTGCTTCATCTATTAGATGAGTAAGTCTCTCTCTCCTTCTTTCTCTCTCACTTTACCTCCCCCTTCTCTCTCTCGCTCTCTCTCTCGCTCTCTCTCTATCTATCTATCTATCTATCTATCTATCTATACATTTACTAAATTTGCAAGTCTCTCTTCCTCCTCTCTCTTTCCCTTTCTCTTTATCTATCTCTTTTCTCTTTCTCTCTTTCCTCCTCTCTCTCCCTTCAATATCTCTCTCTCTATCTCTCTGTGTATGTATATATATATATATATATATATATATATATATATATATATATATATATATATATATCCCTTTGTCTTTCTTTTTGATCTTGTGTAGAAAAGCCACGAATGAAAAAATGAGTTTTGCAAAATAATAATAATAATGATGATGATGATGATGATGATGATGATGATGATGATGATGATGATGATGATGATGATGATGATGATGATGATGATGATGATGATGATGATGATGATGATGATGATGATGATGATGATGATGATGATGATGATGATGATGATGATAATAATAATAGCTCTACCAACAATGCGCAGTGCCCGCACACACCCCTGATCGATTTGTGTTAATCCTGTTTAGAGATCTGTCGGGTTAGGGTTAGGGTTAGGGTCCAGGTTTCCACGTTGAAATCAATTAAACCCTCATTTCTTACCGTACAAAATAAAGAATAAATGCCACTCTGGAAAGCATCGCGGAATGGTGAACAGCTATATGTGTGAGTTTACGTGGAGATAGAAATATAAGGAAAACGCTATTTTTAATCAAATACTCAATGACATGAATGAATTTCATTCTCTTGTATTTGTGTGTTTGTTTGTTTGTTTGTTTGTTTGTTTGTTTTATTATAACCCGCATTTGGATGGCGGGGATATATTTGTTTTTTGTCGGGTTTTATTAACAGTCAAAGAAAAAGAAACAATAAAAAGACGAGAATAGTCTTTGATGAACAAAAGTGAATCTAACCACAAGCGGTAAAATAATCTAACCCGTAATTGGAGAATAAAGACAGAAAGAAGGAAAGAAAAAGAAAGAAAGAGGCAGAACACAAAGAGAAACAAAGAAAGACAGAGAGAGGGAGAGACAGAAGAAAGTCTAATCTCTCTTTCTCTTTCTCTCCCTTTCTCACTCCCATTCTCTCTCCCTTTCTCCCACACTCTCTCTCTTATCCTTTCTTTCTTCCCCTTTCTTATTTTCTCTATATCTCTCCCGCTCTCCCTCTCCCCCTCTCTCTCCCTCTCTCTCTTTCTCTCTCTCTCTCTCTCTACATGGACGGCGGCACCGGGGGGGGGGGCCAGAGAGGGGCTCAACCCCCCCACTTTTTGACTCCCCCCCCCCACTTTACGGTCATCAATAATGAAGTTATATATGCATGTGTTTAACTGGGTCCCCCCACTAATTTTTAGGAAAGCCCCCACACTTTTATAACTGTCCCGCCGGTCCTGCTCTCTCTCTCTCTCTCTCTCTCTCTCTCTCTCTCTCTCTCTCACTCTCTCTCTCTCTCTATATATATATATATATATATATATATATATATATATGTATATATATATATATCTGTTTCTGTATGCCTGTCTGTCTGTCCGTCTGTCTCTCTCTCTGTATGTCTCTCTCTCTATATATATATATCTCGCTCTCTCTCTCTTTCTCTCCACTGTCTCCCTCTCCCTCCCCTCCCTATATATAGATAGAGATAAAGAAAGAGAGAATGAAAGCAACAGAGAGAGAAAAAAAGGTAATAATTAGAACGATTAAAACAGAATTTTTACAAACATATCTCAATCCCAAAACTAAATTATATGTTAGCAATATTAGAATGAGAGGTGGTGAGAGAAATACATAGATAGATCAGAGAGAGAGAGAGGGTGGGGGACTTGTTTATTTAATTATAATTTACGGCGAATTAGAACAATTTTTTAAAAAAATGTTCAAACATAACTCAATCCCAGAACTAAAGCATATATATTTTAGCATGTACGTTGTGTAATTAAAGTATAGGTTCGAGTTCTGTAGGGTCTACTGGATCATTTTCCCTAATACTCTTCGGAAATGTATGGATTGAATAGTAGAGTAAACTAGACTCTCAATACTTGGTTGTGCAACTAGTCTAGGGGAAGGAAATCTTCGAAATAACATTAGTCTTTTTCTGCTTATCCCGGCATTGTTTCCAGTTGTAATGGACTTTTCCTTGCCACTGGACATGGAATACCGGTTCAGTAGAGGTGCCGATTGGGAGTGAGCAACCCTTACTTCACTATAGATTCTCCGCAAATAAATTCAATACGTTTTCATTTATTTAGACTAAAACCGCCTTTTCCTTTTTCTCTTTCTTTTTCTTTCTTTCTCATTGTCTGCATACTAGTATTATTTCGGGAGGTGACCGTGGCCAAGTGTTTAACCACGCGGACTGACAACCTGGGTGTGCCAAGTTCGAATCCGGTTCGTATCCTAAGTGAAAGTGTATACATTCACTTAGGATGTCGGCAACCTTCACGTGGTCCCTCCGTAAGTACGCGATGTCATTCTAGAAATAATTCTAACTAAAAAGATGTTTTTATTGTTTGTTTGTTTGGTGCTTATGCAGTTTACGGACCGGACTATTTTTAGATAGCATTTTCAAGTTACATTTAATTTTTACGCTATCTTTTGTTTATTAAATTGTTAGGTGAAAGTACAGAATAGTTAATAAAGCCCCCCCCCCCTCTATGTTAAGAATAGCTTACTAAATAATGACGTTATTATTCCAGCCCGGTTCGTAAACTGCATAAGTACCGTTTGTTTCAATAAATATTAGGGAGGTGCCGGTGGCTACAACACGGACGGACGACCTGGGTGTGCCAAGTTCGAATCCAGTTCGTTCCATAGAAACACTTTCACTTAGGATGTTGGCAACCTTCACGTGGTTCCTCCTGTAAGTACCCGATGTCTTTCTAGAAAGAATTCTAACTCGAAAGATATCGTGGAAACCAATGACAACAATAGAATCATTTGATTGATACGAAATGAATGAATGAATAAATGAATGAATGAATGAATGAAGTATTATTTCTTTCTTTTCTCTTTCTTTCTTTCTTTCATTCTTTCTCATTCTCTATATATTATTATGTGTACTCACTAGGAGTTCTCACACAAGTTATCATCAATGATTGCTCACTGATAATCACCGGTGATGTTCTCTGGAATCTGAGTGACAACAAGTCTTCCCAGATTATTATTATTATTAGTAGTAGTAGTAGTAGTAGTAGTAGTATTTATTTATTTCCTTTTTTTCTTTCTTCCTTTTCATCAATTTGTTTCTTTTATTTTATTCTCTTTTTATATTTGCTTTTTTTTTCATCCATTTCCATATCTTTGTTTTTTTTTAACTTTCTCTTTCCATTTACCATTTCTCTCTCCCTGGCATTATAATCTACTCTCTCCCTCTCTCTCTCTCTATATATATATATATATATCTTTCTCTCTCTCTCTCTCTCTCTCTCTCTCTCTCTCTCTCTCTCTCTCTCTCTCTCTCTCTCGCTCTATATATATATCTATCTCTCTATCTATCTATCTATCTCTCTGTCTCTGTCTCTCTCTGTCCCTCTCTCTCTCTCTCTCTCTATCTATCTATCTTTCTCCCTCCCCCCTCTCTCTCTCTCTTTCTCTCTATCTATCTATCTATCTATATATATATATATCTATATCTATATATATATATATATATATCTTTATCTATCTATCTTTCTCCCTCCCTCCCTCCCTCCCTCTCTCTCTCTTTCTCTCTCTCTATCTATCTATCTATCTCTCTCTCTCTCTCTCTCTCTATATATATATATATATATATATATATATATATATATATATATCTTTATCTATCTATCTCTTTCTTTATCTATCTATCTATCTCCCTAACACACAAACACACAGACACACTTTTCTTTCTTTTGTTATTTTTTGTTTTCTTTTTCCACGATCATTTTTCTTTCTTTCCATTTTCCTTTTTCATTTGCTTTCACTATCTATCTCTTTCACTTTCTTTCTTTTTACCCCCTTCTCTTTCCTTCCTTTCTTTCTTTTTTCTTCTTCCCTCACGCCTCCTTTTAGATGCTTGCCATTTCTCTCACACACACACACATCCTCTTTCTCCATCACCCCCCTCTCTCTCTCTCTCTCTCTCTCTCTCTCTCTCTCTCTCTCTCTCTCTCTCTCTCTCTCTCTCTCTCTCATCTCTCTTCTGATCAACCTGTATTTATCTGCATTAAAACCGCCAATATTATCCTAACGCATTCCCACCCACTCGTCAAGTCCTTTTAACAGTTTTTTTCCCCCCGGAACACAGACACATTAACATTCATTTATATTTCCCTTATCTTTTAAATCTTATTTCTTCTTAATTTAAACCACGGATTTTCCCTGTCCTTAAAACCGCACCGTGCGACAATCACGTTTGATGTTCACTATCAAGCCGACTCCTTACCACTGGCCAGTGACGCGGAATGTGACGATCGAGTTTTCTATGGTAGTCGCAACTGGCAACATTTCTCACTTTTCTCCAAGCCCGCTACCTTCGTCTTTCGTTCCGGTTACCATTCTTTCAAGCCAAACACCACGCCTGAACACAGCTCCATACTTTCAAGAA
>OY744519.1:207063492-207068492 GCA_963556195.1 Sepiola atlantica
ATTGAGGCATAGCCTTTACAAAAGTAGTGAAATTCGATGAAAAATGCCAGTATACTGAAATCATATGCCCTTAATAGGGTTAAGATGAACATTCATATACACTAAATGTACAAAAGCAAGGAAATTCCCAAATTTTTACACTTTTATTGTCATTAAGGGTATGACTACATATCAACCAAACCATTTCATTATCACATCACTACAATATAAATCTCTATGCATGAGTGGATGAAGTGTGTGAGGTGCGCTGAAGAAAAATTCCTACCAGTAAAATACATAGCCCTGTTGTGCTCGCATACCCTTAATGACAATAAAAGTGTAAAGATTTGGGAATTTCCTTGCTTTTGTATATTTAGTGTATATGAATTTTCATCTTAACCCTATTAAGGGCATATGATTTCAGTATACTGGCATTTTTCATGGAATTTTAATAGATTTTTAACAATAGCTATTTTGTAGTGATAGGGACAATCGCTCTTGAAATTTAAAAGACTAGAATTTAAGCTGGTTGTTCTTTTATAAGTGGAAGTGTTACACGATTTATTAGAGGCGTCAATATGAACATCTAGGAATGGGAGTTATTTTATTTACGTTCAGTTCTATGGTGAATTTAAGAACAGAGATTTTTTTTGTTTTTTTTTTGGGGGGGGGGTCTTGAAGTTTATGTATTTGTTTATTGTTATCAGCTAGAACAAGAATATCGTCGACATAGCGTACGTAAATAGAGTTTTTTTAATGTTATTAAATATCTGGTTTTCTAGGTTTGACATATAGAATTCGCTAAGAATCGGACCGAGAACTGAACCCATCGAAACTCTGTCAATTTGAGTGTAAATGTTTCTCTTGAAGTCATAAAAATATTGGGTTGACATGATGGGTCGATGAGAAAAAGTAGTAGCCGTGGCTGCTGACAGCGCTGGGTCTACTTTTTCTCATCGACCCATCATGTCAACCCAATATTTCGATGTACTTGCATGACATTTTTCTTAAAATCATCATCCTGAGGAAGTCTTACAAATAAAGACGAAACGTTGATGAATATATAAAGAAACATCCTTTTCGGTTTTTCCTTTTTCATTTCTCATCACGTCGGATTACCTTCATCCTTCCTTTCTCATATATATATATATATATATATATATATATATATATATATATATATATATATATATATATATATATATATATATATATATATATATATATATTAATTCCCGAAATATTTTTTCATGGTAAACAACTTATAATGCATTAAATAATGTTAGAAGCAAACTAATATAATAACTGAAAAAGTTAAATTGACTTACATGTGTGATTTTCCACTGAACGACTTGGGACTTAAGGTTTTTTTTTGGGGGGGGGGGGTAATATAGTTTTAATGGTTGAGAAACTTCCAAGACTATATATATATATATATATATATATATATATATATATATATATATATATATATATATATATATATATATGCTAAAATCTGAAAATCCTGAACACTTTCATCACTGGTTTATATGTTTAGCATTCGTAGGGTTAAAACCATTGAACAATAAGGATCAGTATTAAAGCCGTGTTGTTGGAGAAGCGTTCACGACGCAACTAAGGTCAAGCGGCAGATAAGTAATAAGTTATATATGTTATTGTAGCGGTCATGATGAGCCATGAGTGGTAGAAATAGTCTTGACTTAACCTTATGGCCTCCATAAAAGAGCGCGTATTTGTATAGCGTGTATTACCATGATAGGAGAAGGATAAGTAGACGCTGGAACTAGAGTATTCATATATATCGACCATGCGCGACCACCCGCGTGTTTTACAATCTGTCTTGATTCGGTTCGATTTCGGAATTCTTGTCCGAAGAACGGCTTTTGAGAAGTTCGTTTGTATACTATATTACATCTCTCTATATACATAAGTATCAATAGTACTTTGTTAGATTAGTACCCAAGATAACTTTGATCATGACCCTAACCCAAACCTTAATCCTAAACTCTAACTCTAACTCTAACTCTAACTCTAACGCTAACCCTAACCCTAACCCTAACCCTAACCCTAACCCTAACCTTAACCTTAACCTTAACCCTAACCCTAACCCTAACCCTAACTTTGATCCTAGACCCTAACTCTAACCTTAACGCTGACCTCCACTCTGACCCTAACTCTAACTCTAACGACCGGGTCAAAGTTAGCGTGGGTCCTAATGTAAATAAGCACCGAATCAATTTCTCAAGAACCGTTCTTCGGACAACAGTTCCGAAATCAAAATAAATGAAGATGGCAGACATTTTTTAGGTATTAACGATTCAATTTCTGAACTTTATAACAAAAAATAAGTGTTCACATGTACGTTATTCATTAAAGTTTCATATTCATTGTGATCAAGAAATATTTTTTGTTAAAGGGCAGGATACTGTCCGATATATTAAAACATCACACTAGCACCACTGTTGTAATATTTTCCCTGCGTTTTTTTTTTTTCACTCACATGTGCACGGAAAAAATTCATAATTTTGAGCCGTGAAAAACATTATATATATATATATATATATATATATATATATATATATATATATATATATATATATATATATATATATATATATATATATATATATATATATATATATATAGTCTAAAGAAGCTTTGAGTTATTTTAAACAAAAAGACAAAAAAAGGAAAATGCAGTTTAAATTCCCACAGAAACTAACTAAATCCAAAATAATGCAGACTTAACATTCGTTGGAAAATTCATAAAAAAATAAAATATATAATAGTAAGTAAATAAAATAAAAAGGGGGATTAAGTATCTAACAGTGAAACAAAAACAGGAGACCTTAACGTAAGCATCTAATATTAACACGGGGATCATCAGCTGTTTACCATGAAACTGTTTCGGAGATTTAAAAACAGGACAGTTATATGCATGGCTCTCCAATGGTACAGATCAAACTACCATTTCCCCAATCAAGTGTCGAAATAATTCAGCTTAAAATGTTACTTATATAAATAAATAAATAAATAAATAAATAAATAAATAAATAAATAAATAAATAAATAATAATAATAATAATAATAATAATAATAATAATAATAATAATAATAATAATAATAATAATATACTACCCTTAAGACTACCGTGCGATATGGTAATTTGCATATCAAATAAAATTCTTTATAACAATAATAATAATAATAATAATAATAATAATAATAATAATAATAATAATAATAATAATAATAATAATAATAAAATGCTATCTAAACACTACACGCAAGAACCATTCTGCGATATGGTAGCTAGAAATAAAATTATATAGGAATTTAAGTTGCATTAAAAAATATATATATATATATTAAGTGGAGAGAGAGACGGGTTACTGTATATATTATTGATTATTATGTCTATTGTTTCCTTTACAGGTTCATTGGTGAATAGGTATTCTACGTCTAAGGAGGCAATGATTTTATTATCCAGTTGTTTGCTTTGTAAAATTTGTAATAGTTCTTGTGTGGACTTAACACTATACTTGCTAGGTAGATACGGACTGATAAGTTCATATATATATATATATATATATATATATATATATATATATATATATATATATATATATATATATATATATATATATATATAATTTGGAAACGATCGTACGCAAAATGGTACTTGCTTTTGAATTCTTGGAACAATGTTCAAATTATTTTGATCTCAAAACACATCATATATATATATATATATATATATAATCGGTTTATTAATTTGCATACACCTTGGATACATTTTTTTACTGTCATTTACTGCATAGATTGTAAACGGTTTCCCCGCTTGGATAACTTTTTCTTCTTTGGAATACCATTCACCACTTGGATCACTTTTCAATCAACATCTTGGGTGTCTTTCCTGAATATGTTTTAAATTGTATGACTTGGATGAATTGTATAGCGTTAACAAAAAGTATGTTTTGGGCTGATATATTTGATGTCTTATATACTTTTATGTATTTTATATATATTTTTATATATTTTCAGAGTTTAATTTTATTATCTGCAGTAATGTTATTGCGGTAATGGTCCTCTGAGAAGATGTTCTATAAAAATATATATATATATATTTAATGTTTGTTGAGATCAAAATAATTTGGACATTGTTCCAAGATTTCTAAAACCAACTACAATTGGGCGTACGATTGTTTCCAAGACGATTTTGGAAATATGTTATTGTTCATTATTTATGATGATTATACCAAAACGTATTTACGTCAGCGCCTTTTATAACATTAAATATACAAGTCTCTTTAAAAAAACATCAGATTGCGGTTGGGTTACGGAATTTTCTCGTTTCGTAACAACAAACCAACTCTTGAAGACGATTGCGTAGTTCGAAAGCGCTTAAGATGGTTGATAGAAGAACTTTCGGGGCCATGCTCCACGAATTACAACTTATAATATAACGAGCACCTTCTCTGTCTGTCTGTCTGTCTTGGGGAATTTTTGTAAACAGAAGAGAGAGGGAAGGGGGTCGTCAAGTAATTAACATTTAATTATTTAATTTGTAAACAGAGGGGAGGGGAGGTGTCGGCGAGTAATTAACATTTAATTAATTAAGCTTTTCGAGTCAGCGTTCACAATATTTGTATACCTGTAGATTTAGGAAACTATTATTAGTCAATTAAATTTACATTAGATAACATTAAATAACCTTATTAGATTAGAGAAGAACGAAATTTCAAGACGAGGCTGCGATTAGAAGTGAAAACGTGGCAAGAATCTTACTTAAATTCAGAGATTTTAACAGCCTTATATACCTTTAGTAAACGTTGTTTAGACACTAGACGGGATTTCTCATTTACATAATACATTACTTTTAAGCTTCAATTAAATTCGTATTTACAAATATACACTTATAACTTGAATTATCAAGTTTACATATGTATTTACAATATTTTCCGATAAGGTGATATTAAGAAAAATTATTCATACAATTTACAAAATTACAAAACGAG
>OY744519.1:207073492-207250992 GCA_963556195.1 Sepiola atlantica
ACCTGTCAAATATGGTTAATCCATTTCTTAAATATCAGGTGGTCGCTTTTTAACTCATCTTGACTACCCGGCAATCGTTTTCTAACTTCCTAGAACCGACCAACCTTTCTAATGTTAGAGAGTGAACGGTGGCTGACAGATACAAAGCCGTGATCATAAGAAGGGGTTATGAACTTATTGAACACATCATTTTTTTTTAAATAGATAAAAAGCAAGTGAATATTGTGTAATGAGCCGGATCGAGTGGTGAAAACAGTCTTGACTTACCTTATCGCCGTCATAAAATAGTTCTTTCCTGTCTTTGCCTAGCATGTAGAATCTAGTTGTGAGGAAGAATAAAAACACGCTGGAACGAGAGTATTTATATGCTGCCCGCGCATGTAATTGTAATTGCAAGGGTTGCACAATCCCCAACAACACCTCTCCTGAGTCGACACTGCTTGATTCCAATGGCAAGTAGTTCAAGACGACTGGAAACAATGCCGAGGTAAGCAGAGAGCACATACAGCACCTCGTATTCCCAAATGGTCACCCATTTAGTGCTGGCCAGGCTCGACGTCGCTTAACTTATCAACGTGATTGTGCCGTATATATATATATATATATATATATATATATATATATATATATATATATATATATATATATATATATATATATATATAACTTCTTTGTAATATAGCAGGAAAAACCCCAGCAGAGTGCTCAATTGAGAATTAAAATTAAAAATTAAAAATTAAGAGCGTAATATTTATTTATTTTGGTACAGAAAAATTAGTACAACATTCGTACCGTCGGTTTCCAAGCACAGAAGGACTTAGCCATCCGGCTCTCTTCAGCTTCTGTTGTCATCTGTTTCGGAAATGTGAAGTCACGTGTCACTCTCATTTAGACGCGTTATTTGCTTAGAGTGTTATGCATGTTTGTTTAAATTTAGTGTAAGGAAGGTTTAATAAGGTTTGAAAAAAAGAAAAGGGGGGGAGTAAGAGTTGAGATTTAAACCGGAGAAGATTTAAAGAGATATTTAAAAAAATTTTAAAAATTAAAATATATTTCTATATAAATCCCGTGAGCCAATATTATGAATATCGTATATTTGGCCGTTACTGTTTTGGGGGTTAATGGTGTGTCTTCTAAAGGAATTAGGGAGTGTAAATGGGTTTAAGGAGTATACTCATGGAGAGATAAAAATGTTAAAGAAACCACATTCATTAAATTCAAATTTAAATCCTGGATTAAAGGACTTTAAATCAATCCCAAAGGAATTTAAATAAGCTGAAGAGAGCCGGATAGCTAAGTCCTTCTGTACTTGAAACCGACGGTACGAATGTTGTGCTAATTTTGCTGTACCAAAATATATATATATATATATATATATATATATATATATATATATATATATATATATATATATATATATATATATATATATATGAAGTGACTGAGATAGATATATTAACAAGTAGCGTTTCCCTGTTCCAATAGTATATATATATAATAGTTTGTCGTCTGCCGTGTCCATTTTCGTACGCCACTTCAGCGTTTGTTTATTGTACTTATTTACCGTTTCATGAATAGTTTCCTTTCTTTTATGCAAATTTTGTTGCTTTCCCTTCTCTTTCTATTTTCGTGTATTTTCATTTCCCTATAATTAAATACAGCGTTTATTCTGGTCGCCATTGATAAGGAACCCCCCGCCCCTTGCTCCCTCATTCTTTTCCCTTGCTTCTGCTCGAACGGTACGAACGGTCGCCATTGTTTGTCGGCCATGTTGTTTGTCAATCTTTTCAAATTCTTGGTGGACAATTCACCTTTATCAGCTCTACTTCAGTCTTAGCTTTGCGGAGATGCAATTTTGCGCATGCGCTGTTCATACCAAGTCGAGGATACGTCCTCGACAATCAGTACGGTCTGGGTCATGTTTAAGACAGACATAAACAGAGGCTAAAGAGAGTCCGGTAAAAGAGGCCTATTATAGCCCCCGCTGTTCGGATTTTAAACCGACGGTACCGATGTTTTTCGGATATTCTGTAATACATATATATATATATATATATATATATATATATATATATATATATATATATATATATATATATATATATATATATATATGTGTGTGTGTGTGTGTGTGTGTGTGTAGATCGATAACATCGACATGCCAGTGTCGCAGATTTGGAAAAAGAATCATATATATATATATATATATATATATATATATATATATATATATATATATATATATATATATGTCGATGTTATCGATCTACAGCTGTTCAAAACTGAGATCTCATCAGGAAGAATTAGAATCTGATATTTCGCTCAGATCATATTTGGGAAGAATGAAATGGATGAGAAAAAGCAGAGAAAAGAAAGGAAAAAGAAAATTTTAAATTTCGAAAGTCGCGTGGTCAGACTTGAGACCGTTGAAAATCGAAAATAATATAATATAGAATTTAAAAGAAGTTGTTGAATGACAAAGTCCCGATCAAGAACTTGTGGAACACAGTTAAAAGAAAATTGACAAACAAAAAATCACTCTGGGAGACAATAAAAGGGGAGTAGGAAAACCACTTTGCAACAATGTAAGAAGCTGACAGACATCATGCCCAAACGAATGGCCTTGTTACGAAAAACTAATGGATGATCTATCAGTTAAAATGGGTACTTTGTATATTATTTTAAAAATAAGTATTCAAAATTAGCTAAGCTCAGTTTTATTGACTATTTTTTTAAATGAGTATTCAAAATGAGCTAAGATCAGTTTTATTGACTATTTTTTAAATGAATATTCAAAATGAGCTAAGATCAGTTTTATTGACTATTTTTTAAAATGAGTATTCAAAATGAGCTAAGATCAGTTTTATTGACTATTTTTTTAAATGAGTATTCAAAATGAGCTAAGATCAGTTTTATTGACTATTTTTTTAAATGAGTATTCAAAATGAGCTAAGATCAGTTTTATTGACTATTTTTTTAAATGAGTATTCAAAATGAGCTAAGATCAGTTTTATTGACTATTTTTTTAAATGAGTATTCAAAATGAGCTAAGATCAGTTTTATTGACTATTTTTTTAAATGAGTATTCAAAATGAGCTAAGATCAGTTTTATTGACTATTTTTTTAAATGAGTATTCAAAATGAGCTAAGATCAGTTTTATTGACTATTTTTTTAAATGAGTATTCAAAATGAGCTAAGATCAGTTTTATTGACTATTTTTTTAAATGAGTATTCAAAATTAGCCAAGCTCAATTTTATTCCACGGGTTTTTTCTTTTTATGTTGCACCATAATTATTTCTAAAAGGAAACTATAGAATTAAACAACATAGGACCGACTATGAATCTAAAAGATTCAAAATAAATATTAAAATACCGTGTATCCATATGTTTATCAACTACAAAAGATTAAGAAAGAATATTTATAGAATAATAAAATAAATTATTTGGCATTACATAACCCATAGTTGGTTTCTATGCCGTAAAACAAACCAAACCAAACTAATAATAAGATACATATTTAAATTTATATATATATAAGATTTTAGTCAAAATCATAGTTAAATAAACGACTTATTGGATGAAAAGAACTGGAATATGGATTTGAGGAAAAGCAAATCTACAGTTAAAATTGTACACCTAATTAAGGAAGGTGGAAGGGAATTATCAGTGTATATTTAAAAGATTAGAAATATAATTCCGGAAATTATTTAGGTATAAGGTTTATAATTGTAGATGTCAAATCAACAGAATCATCAATAAAGATAATATTGTTAAAAAGTAAATACAATTTAAACTAGAATTATCAGTTTAATTAATAAAAGATACTTCTCAAAGATTAATTAAATAAATTTTGACAAATTAAATTTATTACTAATTTATAGATTTTCCTAAAGAAGATGTTATCAAAGATTAGTCTAAGTATACAAATCACACTACATAAATACACCATCATATCAACAAATTATAGAGGTGTTTTACTAAAAGGCTAAAAAAACAACATAAGTACGGCTAACGTTCAGGAAAGTAGAAACAAGATAATAGTTAAGAGAGCGGTTCATAATTCATATCTATATTTATATATTTTTTCGGCAAAAGTTAATTTACACAAGGTTAAATTTGGAAATAAAATAACCTAAATTAACATAAAGAGGATTCTTAAAAGAGAGAAGTTTATAAAAGATAAATTTGAGCAAATAGTAATTAAGGAACTTTAAAGTAATTACACTTGTACCAAGATTTGTGCAAGCAATTGGATAATATTTCATCTTTTTTATTTAGCAAAGGACCCCTATATTTAATCATTAGAAGTGTCTCATTTCTACATAGTGTACAGTATTTGTCTAAGGGCTTATATGATATTATTTTTTTAATCAATTGTCATTTTTATTCTTAAGATCACAAATATGAAAAGTCAGATATGTGTATTTAAAAAGGTGTTTGTTATTAAATGTATAAAAGTGTCTAGAGATTACTATCTTTCAGGAATCCCGCCGTTGAACCTATACAAACAGCTTTATTTTTATGACAGTTAATTGCAGTAGGACTGTTATTGTTATTTAGTTCATTGCTGTCAAAGATAACATTATCATTATTGCTAGTAACATCATCATTAGCATTATATATATCATTACTACTGTTGTTATAAATACTGCTCTGTATGTTTATATATATATATATATATATATATATATATATATATATATATATATATATATATATATATATATATATATATATATATATGCTGTAGCAATCACATATTCCAATTGTATTGTATACTTAAAAATGTGAAGTAAAGTAGTCGGCCATAGTCGAGGGCGACTCGAAGACATTTTCATTAGCTACTAAAACCGAGGTCATGGGGGACGTCACTCCTTTCACTCCACTTACCCTTGACCCTCACCTTATAATGCTGAGGGCTTGACAAGGGGAGCATGAAGTACCATTTTTAAGTCTTTGGTATGACTCGGCCGAGGCTTGAACCCTGGTCTCCCAGGCCATTAGCGAACATTCTTATCGTTAAGTCAAATGTGCCGGATGAAATTGTGTACTACTTACCTTTGATGTAAATGAACAGGTGTACAACTAAAGTGATTGCCTACTTTCGAATACAAATAACCGGGTTAATTGTTACTGCGCCCATGCGATTTCGTTGGAAGAGTTGGAGCCAGCACACCGTCCAGAGCAGACATATTTCGTTGCAAATCTCATTGTGATGTTTTATGTTTATTCTAGTACCGTAGGTTAAAGTAATTGTTTATTTAAGTATACAGAAAGGAAAACAGAATATCAACAAAGTAACATCAATCTAAACACTAAACATGTTTTAAAATATGTATACACATAATCTGTAAATTTGGTGGTTAATCGATACCAAAAATGAAAAACGAAAATAAATGTAAGAGACTCTGCTTTTAAATTTCCATGTTTTATCGTAAACAAAATAAATATATATAATTATTCAGTAAAACTATTACACTTAACTATATTTTGTTATGTATATAAGCGAACTATTTAAAATACTGAACAAAATGAAAGAATACGATTAGAAACGAATAAAAGAACGAAGTTATTTTTTTTAAATGTACTCTTATACAGGGTGGTGCAAAAGTCGCGCATTGGTTTGTTTAGGTGATAGAAACTACAACATTTCAAGTAATTTACTAGGCTTTTCTGATAAATATTACATTTACTTGGTAATCTTGTTGCAGTAGGTTTTAAAAATAATATCCTTTAAATGGGCACCATTTTCGGCCTCACAAAGACGGGCTCTAGTTAGGGCATTGTCCATTACAGTCCTTAGAATAACTGGCTCTAGTTTTTGGATTTCATGTCTGATATTGTTTTTAAGCTTCTTGAATCGTTGTAGGCTTGTTCACATATACCCTTTCCGATTAGGACCCACGGTACCTTTGACTCTAACCCTAACCCCAACTCTAACGCTAACCTCCACCCTGACCCTGATCCTAACCCTAACGACGGGGTCAATCTGTGAAAGCACCAAACGTTCTGTTACTTTAATTATGATGTAGAATGGTTTCACCAAATTATAATCTCTACTGTTTTGTTTCTATTCAGCTATCATATTCCAGTTAATTGTGGGAAGTACATTGTTGTATATTACGTACTGATGAATTAACTGCTGATTTTAACGTTTTTTTTCTTCTTTCCAGTTGGTATCTTTCTTCTGCTCCTCGACGAAGTGACCATGCATTTGATTCCCCTCGCGTCAATCCTATTCCTGGCCGTTCGTTACGTCACAAGTCAAGACTGTGAAACTCTCGGTTCAGAGATCCGTGTCAACAAATTCTTAAATGTGGAACACCAGGGTCGACAAATGGCCGTACGCTGCGGAGTGCAGTTGACCCTCAACAAATGTGAAGGTACCTGTTGGTCGTACGAGTCACCCAGCGTCATTGACCCCAGGGGATTTAGAAAGGTAAGCTGTGTTGGGGGTAGTGATGCACGCACCCCCTCAGCCCCATCCTTCGCTAATTTTCAGAACACTAATTATAATAACAGTTGAAAGGAATTAGTTTAGCACGACACAGTGTCTGCCGTCACACATTAGGCGTTTCTTTATTATTATTACTTCATGAGTTTAATATGGAAAATGACATGTCATGCTAAGCATAAGTATTATCTGTATAATAATACGCGTGTAACTTCGTTTATACGTACGTTATCACCTTGCACACATGTTTTGAAAAATGAGAAGGTCCGATTGTCAAAGATAAAATGCAAAAATTACTGAACAATATTTGGTATAGTTGTGTATCAAAAAATAAGACTTTGTTCCTAAATCGAATATAACGTCATAAATAGAATTCTGTCGTAATTAAAAACTATCCGAACTCCCTAGTCTTCGACCTAAGATCAAAGTGTAGTATATGTTCTGTCTTCAGTCAGCTGACAGGTAATAAATTGTCGGATATTATCCCTATATACTTGCTTCCTCAAATGTATACATAAAGGCGGTTTTCAATGTGGAGAAATTCGCCTCCCCTAAAAAGGGACACTCTGAATGGGAATACAAACAGTTATGTTATGATGGTGATCTAACCTATTTTGGGAGTAGGTGGACTCTTCAAAAGACTATGAATAAAGATACCACGAAGTGTCGTAGTAGTCAGGGCAGCAGTCATTAGTGACAGTCATAGCCACGGTATCGGACGCAGACATTCTGTAACATACTATGCTGTACTTCTGTAAATACACTCTTGTAAATATACCATCCTGATCTCTTAATTATTATAGGCCCTTCAATGTCACAACACTGGCGACGAGGATTCGAAGCTATGCCCCACAACACTGGCGACGAGGGATTCGGACTTATTCGGACCAACATAATTCCAACGTATGTCGCACAACTCTAGCGATAAGGAATTCGGACTTATTCGGACACGAATATAACCCGGACTTATGTTGCACACAACACTGACACTGAAAACTCCGATTTATGTCGGATACAACATAACAATTACTACAACTGGAATGTTGAATTTTCGAAAAAAAAAAAGACTTTGGCGATACGCTTTGGATAATTGTTAATTATAACAATAGAGCGAGAAGTTGAAATCAAACTGGATTTTTACAAGCAAAGGATGTCAAATCTGCGAAATAAATTGATAATGAATATTGACTGTAATTTCGGGTTATAATCGCCAAGTTTTTTAAAGTTTTTTTAATTTGTTTTTGTACAATTTGCACTGAGGATAGCCACACCAAGAAATAAATAAATGCATAGGAGCATTTTACAAATATCTTGATGTTAACCGAAACAATTGTCTGTGAAATAAAAAAATAAGTTGGAAAAAATTACGTGAATATATATATATATATATATATATATATATATATATATATATATATATATATATATATATATAAGCAAATTTTAAGTGACGAAAAATGGAGAAAATTAAAAAGGACATTTTAGAAATTATCAGGCACCAACAAGATCAGCAACTGCAATTGCAGAAAGAACGGACGGAATATCAGAAGAAAATGAATGCAGAAAAGCTTCTACTAAAAGAAAAATTCCCAGAACAGCAGAAGTAACAAGTGGAATATCAGAAGATAGAAACAGAAAAAATGGAATATCAAAAGAAAATGGAAACAAAAAAGCTTCGACTAAAAGAAAAATTCTAAGAACAGCAGAAAGAACAAGTTGAATATCAAAATAAAATAGAAACAGAAAAATGGAATTGCAGAAAGAACAAGTGGAATATCAGAAAGAAAATGGATGCAGAAAAAATGGAATATCAGAATGCATAAATAGAATATCCAAAGAAAATGGAAACGGAAAAGCTGGAATAAATGAACAGATTTCAGGAAATATTTCTTCATACTCAACAGGAACAGAAAGATTTATACGAATTATCGAATGGGGGTCAAAATGGTAAAGATGAAAGTACATTTTCAGAAAACAATACTGATAATTTTAATTACGATCCTGAAAACGAGATTACATTCGCTTCGTATTTCAGATGATATGAGGACATTTATAATACGGACTGTGTGAATTGGACGAATTTAAAGAAGGTTCATTTGCTATGAAGAAAATTGGGTACGGTTGAACATATCAAATTCTTCAATTATATATTACCACAAAAATACAGCGACCTTACATTTGTTAAAGCGATACAATTATTGACTAAATTGTTTAGCCCTAAAACGTCTCTTTTTCACAAAAGGTGGAAATGCATGAATCTCGCAATGAAAAGACGACGAAGACTACACAACTTTTGCTAGCGTAGTTAACAAACACTGCGATGATTTCAAGTTGTCGGAGGTGAGTGCTAACAATTTTAAATGCGTATATTTGCGCAAGGACTAGTCTTTAATACGGATGCGGAAATCAGAAGAAAGGTTCTTAATAAACTAAAAAAATAACCTAGTTCAACACTCCAACATCTCGCAGATATTCACATCTACAAATACCCGCCCCTAAAGCAAGTAAATCCAACTTTTTAATTTATACATTGACATTGTTGCTAACAATAGGGGTGTTGGTATTTAATTTCCATACCGATTTTTAGGTTTAATACGTTGTTTTATTTTAAAATTGAATCCACCATCCGCCCATGCATTGAGTATTGTTGTCACATCGGAGCTGGTTCACTATCCACTAGTCGCTCCCTCTTAGACAGAGTCCAAAAAAGAGTCGCTGATCTTATAAGTCCCTCACTATCCACCAAGCTTCAGCTCTTGTCCCATCGCCACAATGTTGCATCCCTGTGTTTGTTTTACAAGTACTTCAGTAGAATGTGCTCCGATGAACTGGCTGCTCTGGTGCCCCCTCGACGTAAATACACCCGACCAGCTCGACAGTCAGTTGGGTCCCATCCATTCACTGTGGAGGTCTCCAGATGCCGGAGAGTCTTCTACTCCAATGGCTTCTTTCCTCGAGCTGTCGGCCTTTGGGGCTCCCTCCCTTCTCCCTGTTTCTCTATGCTCTACCGACATACAGAAATGTAAGTGTAACGTGAACAAAAGTCTCGCTGCTCAACTCCCCACTTAGGATGCCCCCTATAATTTCTGGCCCCTAATCAACAGTAGCCCCTGACGTCTCAGTGACAATGTGCCTTGACTGGGGTGAATTCAAGTTTTTTTTAAAGTAATTGATCTCAGAATAATATTTTTTCATTAAAAAGCCAAGAAAATTTAACTAGAAGAATACTCGTCCCAGGACGGGTAAAATTAATTCACCGAGTTCTGCACTACTATTATCTACCCTTATAAAGAATAGCAAATATATGCTCCCTCCGGTCGCATATTTTTGCTAGGCTGCCGCGTCAGAAATGAACGCTCACGCGTAAACCGATGGAGCCCCAATCATATTTCTTGGGTGGTTAGACGTTAATTTTCTTTGTTTATGACCAAGAATATTTTTAGTTGAAAATAAAGGAAAAAAAAATTCGACCCCAGCCCGATTTTTGTTTTACCCTCCCCCATAAATAGAAATATTTTTAGTTTAAATAAAAAGAAAAAGAAAATTTTGGGATACCCCCCTCAAATTTTTTATTTTGCCCTCCCCATACATAGAAATATTTTTAGTTAAGATAAGAAAAAAAAATTTTTGACCGCCCCCTTCAATTTTTTTATCCTCCCCCATACATATAAATATTTTTAATTAAAAAGGAGAGAAAAAGAAAAGAAAACCAATAAAAAAAAATCAAATACAGCGAATACGATTAGTTATTTAAATGCTCTCGAGAAGAAGTTTACCTTAATTATATTCATTAGAATGTGTGTGTTTTTTAAATAGTAATTTTTAAATCAATTGTTATTTTAATTAAACAATTTGATTCAATAAAATTGTTAAATCAACAATTAAAAAAATAAATACAACGAACAGTATTTTTGAAATCGGAAAAAGGTGTACCTAAAAACTATTTAAAAAATTCGGTACTCTGTTACTGTAGGACCCGCGCTAACTGTGACCATGCCCCTAACCCTAAACCCTAACCCGCACTTTTACCCTGACCCTAACCCTAACGAGGGGGTCAAAGTTAGCACGGGTCCTACAGTGAAAAAACATTAAAAAAATCAAATACAGTGAACACGATTTGTTATGTAAATGCTCTCGGAAAGAAAGTTTACCTAAATTAAATTAATTAGTGCGTGTGTGTGTGCGTGTTTTTAAATAGTAATTTTTAAATCAATTATTATTTTAATTAAACAATTCGATTTAGTGAATTTGTGTTTTAAAACATAATGGCTAATAAGATTAAGAAAATAAACAAACTCAGAACGTTTTAATAACAAAATAAAATCAGAGTAGAAGTTACGCGGTAAATGCCAGCGTTTTGTTTAAATTTTAAACAACGCGCCCGTCTTGCGTCCATACTGAAAAATCAGAGGGAGGTAACCAATTCAATGAAGTAACGCTGGCTGTTCAATCAGTTTAGCAATAGACATATTAACTACGTAACTCATTTCATGTATGTATATATATATATATAAATAATAACAGAAATAATTATAATTTATAAGTAAGATTATTAGCGAGCAAAATAGCGTAAATACATGTGGAAATCTGAAGAAAACAGTCATGTGTGTATATTTGCGAATACTAATTTATTAGAAGTTTAAAAGCAATTAATTATGTAAATTGAGAGATTGAGAAATGCACATAGTGTTTACGGCGTTTTTTTTGTAGTAGTATATAAAGAAGCTGGCGGACTAAGTAAATAGTAATAGTACTCTGGTGGAGTTTCGGCTTCAGACAGACAGACATATACATAATCTCCATTATTAATAGATTAAACGTTAAGTCTAGAACCCTTATTCAAATTTTGATCAAAAAACATTACATTATTTTGATTCTAGAAAATGTCTAACATTTAAGCCTTAAACTTAAGGGGTCTTAAAAAGAAATTGAAATTCAGGGAATCTTGCTTCATTGCTATCTAATGACTATGGATCAAATTCAATGCAAATCTGAAATTTTCAAATAAAAGTGTGTGTTCATATTATGCTCCCTAAAACCCCTTTTAAAATACTCCAAAGAAAGTGAAATTTGGACATATCTATTGATTGATGTCTCATACCTATCTTATATAAATCAAGATTTTGTCCGTCCGTCGCAATTTTTTAACGTAATAAATAAATTCGGAATTTGTCTCATTTGGAAATATTAGAAATTTTAACTACTGCTCGAAATGGAAAAGTTCGCATTAATAGTAAATAATAAATTCCCAACAAATAAAGCGGATGCCATGACCGGAAATCGAAACCGAAACCTTGAGATCTTCAGTCTGAGATTCTACCAACTGACCTATTTTAACCTTAGTATAGATAGAGCTTAAATATAGTACCTAAACAAAATAAGTATAGCTTTGGCGTGACGTCATAGATTTATGATTTACCTCATGTTTGAATACTTGAATTTAAATATAAGCGATAATAAAAAATAAATAAATAGGTAAACATTATCAATAGCGTTAAAAATTATTTTAATGGTCCAAAACAATTTATATAGCTTTAACTACGTATTGTATGTCGTTCTTTCACAATTATATAATCTTCCCAGCCTAGCAAAAATATGCGACCGGAGGAAGAAGCATATTTTTGCTAGTTATTAAAATTTTACAGAAATCAGAGGTATCTGAATTTTTACAATCGCTTCACGATCGCTTCCACTCCCTTTTATACAAAACTAAACTAAACTAAATATACCCCACATTACGACCCTTAAACCTAGCAGCTGTGTTCCAAAGTTCATAATGATCGGTTAATTAGTTTACGAGCAAATTTTTTACATACAAATATATAAACACATGGCGATTTTGTCGTTTAGCAGCCAAAATGGCGGACAATGAACAGTCTGCTAATTTCTGATTTTTTTTTTTCCTACCTCACAAATGTGTAAGTGAACTCAAATAAATTGTTTTGGACTAATTTACCTACTGTATTTCCTTTAAAATAATTTAAGGTAAATTTTAAATTAGTTCAAAACAATTTATTTGGGTTTACTTACTCATTTGTGAATTCGGAAATTAGCAGACGGTTCATTGTCCACCATTTTGGCTGCGAAACGACAAAATCGCCAAACATATGCATATACCTAACCTTATATAAATAGAGGTAAGTGTGTCAAGTATCAAGTCTGGTAATCTAAAGAAAATGGAATATTAAATAAACAGGTCTAACACCGGAACTGACGTCACTCAAAGACCATGATTTTCGAAACATAAACAAAACACGGCATTTACTTTTCCCAATTGAATTGGTTGCAGAATAATATTTTGTTTCCATTAAAAAAATAAAACTATTTATACGTAATAGGTGTCTTAAGTATCCAATATCTATATTAATATGATTATAAGACAACTTCGCAGCAGTGTTTGTTTCCGTATAAGAGTTTTCGTTTCGTATAAACTCTGGTAATAAAAATAAGGTCAAATAGAAAGTGTCCACTTGGCGATGGACTGCCGTTTTTTTTTTTTTTTTTTTTTTTTAATCGGTGTTTATTTAAAAAAAAAACCCAGCTCCCCTATTATATTTTAGTTTGATTTGTTAATAAATAAATAAAAATGTTGAAAACATATCTTTTATTGCCAAAAAATAATTTGGCAATAAAAGATATGTTTTCAACATTTTTTTTTAAATGTATTTATTAACAAATCAAACTGTTTTGTATAATTGATATTTATTATTATTATTTTTTGAAGATATTTTAACAAATATTTTTAACAAATATTTTTAACAAATAATCAAATAAAACTTTTGTTTAGAATTAGAATGTGTTGTTTTTTTTATTTTGAAAATATTTTTAAATAGTTTCTTTTGAAAATATTTTTAAATAGTTTATTTTGAAAATATATTTAAATATTTTTTTAAATTATGTAATAGCTTTTTAATAAATAGAATTTTTTTTAATGAATAGAAATTTTTTTATAAATAGAAATTAAAAAAAAAATTAAATATATTACAAATCATAGTAATAACGTATCCGATACAGAATATTCCAGAACAAATTGTCTTTTATTCGACGGTGCCAGAGAGTAATTTACTCCTCTCCAGGAGTTAGGCACAAGGCCAGTTTTTATCCTACTCCCACAAGTAAGATGTGACCCAAGCTCGGGTCGGAAAGTGGGGGTTGAAAAGCCAGCGCCCGAGAGGTGAGCACTCTGACCATCAAAAATTGCCTGGGCAGCCCCGTCTGCATTCCCCGGTAGGGGCGCCTCAAGCAGTAAGCAATTAACTTACTCCTCCCCAAAGAGGGGAGGTAAAGCCTGGGAGGGTGGACCTCCTAGAACTGCACAGGACAATCCCATAGACCGGCGTAAATCAAGCCCCGAAGGCCAAGACAATACCAGTCTATAGGGTGCAGTATCCATCGGAACAGATACTACACTTTGATCTCGACCAAAAGGCCGAGGATCAGAGAGTAATTTACTCCTCTCCAGGAGTTAGGCACAAGGCCAGTTTTTATCCTACTCCCACAAGTAAGATGTGACCCAAGCTCGGGTCGGAAAGTGGGGGTTGAAAAGCCAGCGCCCGAGAGGTGAGCACTCTGACCATCAAAAATTGCCTGGGCAGCCCCGTCGGCATTCCCCGGTAGGGGCGCCTCAAGCAGTAAGCAATTAACTTACTCCTCCCCAAAGAGGGGAGGCAAAGCCTGGGAGGGTGGACCTCCTAGAACTGCACAGGACAGTACCTCAGACCGGTGGAATCAAGGCCCGAAGGCCAAGAGGATCAGAGAGTAATTTACTCCTTTCCAGGAGTTAGGCACAAGGCCAGTTTTTATCCTACTCCCACAAGTAAGATGTGACCCAAGCTCGGGTCGGAAAGTGGGGGTTGAAAAGCCAGCGCCCGAGAGGTGAGCACTCTGACCATTAAAAATTGCCTGGGCAGCCCCGTCGGCATTCCCCGGTATGGGCGCCTCAAGCAGTAAGCAATTAACTTACTTCTCCCCAAAGAGGGGAGGCAAAGCCTGGGAGGGTGGACCTCCTAGAACTGCACAGGACAATCCCATAGACCGGCGTAAATCAAGCCCCGAAGGCCAAGACAATACCAGTCTATAGGGTGCAGTATCCATCGGAACAGATACTACACTTTGATCTCAACCAAAAGGCCAAGGATCAGAAAGTAATTTACTCCTCTCCAGGAGTTAGGCACAAGGCCAGTTTTTATCCTACTCCCACAAGTAAGATGTGACCCAAGCTCGGGTCGGAAAGTGGGGGTTGAAAAGCCAGCGCCCGAGAGGTGAGCACTCTGACCATCAAAAATTGCCTGGGCAGCCCCGTCGGCATTCCCCGGTAGGGGCGCCTCAAGCAGTAAGCAATTAACTTACTCCTCCCCAAAGAGGGGAGGCAAAGCCTGGGAGGGTGGACCTCCTAGAACTGCACAGGACAGTACCTCAGACCGGTGGAATCAAGGCCCGAAGGCCAAGAGGATCAGAGAGTAATTTACTCCTCTCCAGGAGTTAGGCACAAGGCCAGTTTTTATCCTACTCCCACAAGTAAGATGTGACCCAAGCCCGGGTCGGAAAGTGGGGGTTGAAAAGCCAGCGCCCGAGAGGTGAGCACTCTGACCATCAAAAATTGCCTGGGCAGCCCCGTCGGCATTCCCCGGTAGGGGCGCCTCAAGCAGTAAGCAATTAACTTACTCCTCCCCAAAGAGGGGAGGCAAAGCCTGGGAGGGTGGACCTCCTAGAACTGCACAGGACAGTACCTCAGACCGTTGGAATCAAGGCCCGAAGGCCAAGAGGATCAGAGATATTCTTGTAGATTAATGTGGAAGTTTCCCTGGCTAGTCCCTCGCACTGCCCGAGGGCCAACGATCTTAAAGATATGTTAAAATAAAAGTAAAAAGTGCATCCAAGTGAAACGAAGCGGTCTAAAATAATGGTGAACTGTTTTTTGATAAACAGCGGTTGTAAATTTTCGATTTCAAAAGCGGTAGCCATCGCCAAGTGGGTACTTTATATTTCTACAAAAATAACCGGTGTTTTATTTTGTTTTTTGTTTATTTTTAACTTTTAATCGTTTAAAATTAGACCAGATATATCCGCAATTGGTCTTGCTCGAGATCAACCATTGAAAAGTAAATGTGTAATCAAACAGACAGACACACTCACATCTTAGTCTAATATAAAGAGACTAGAACCCCGGGCCTATACAGTTTGTCTAGTATATATATATATATATATATATATATATATATATATATATATATATATATATATATATATATATATATATATATATATATGTGTGTTTTTATTTAGGTGTAAACCATAACAGAATGTTAGAAAGGGCCCATCCACATCTTTTCAGAAAATTATTTTAATTATTTTCAGTATACAATTGTTTCGGCTGATACTAGGACTTATACAATCTTCATAAAGTACTCTTCAAATTCAAGTGGACCTATTCCCGGGTATGTCTATCGTCAGTGCCGTATACAAAATAAAGAAAAGTCAATGAAAAACCGATGGCAGGTAAAACCTTAATTTCAAACGCTACACAAGTATCGCCATCTTTTTATGCCGGAAATAATAAATACAATTTTCTTACATTTTGTTGTAGTCTAAAACTAAATAAAAATAGTTCATTCCATAGCTCTAGCTTTCGCACTATTGAGCTATAAAACACTTTATCTTGTGAAAACTTTATATTTTAAATATAATTTTTTTAAGCGGAAATAACATATATATATATATATATATATATATATATATATATATATATATATATATATATATATATATATATATATATATATATGAATTTGATTATTATTCCACATATGCTCGTGAAGAAGTATTTTATAGATGATTGGTGGTGTATGAAGCATTAAAAACAATGTTGTTGCTTTTTTAATTGTTTTTATTTTGATATTTCGACCAGTCCTCTGGTCTTTGTCAAAAAATGATCTGAAATGAAGAAAACTGAGGATCGTTGAGCAAACTGAAATTTTGAACTGTGTGGCGTTCGGTTTTTTTTTGGTTTTTTTTTTGGTTTTTTTCATGACGCGTGCGATGGTCCACGCATAACGTTTCTTCGGGTTAGCAAAGAGAACCGTTGTCTTTTTGAAAAAAACCCAACTTTTTATAAAAAGCTGTCATTCTAAGCGTAATGCAAAATACCGGCCTTCAGCCGTTGAATACTGTTGATTAGCTGACTGTGTTTGACCCTCACTTGACATTACATAAAACTTAATCCCCTTCCTTTCCCATGCTACATTCATGCTGGCCGAGGGGTTGAATACCAGGCTGCAGAGTCAAAGGTGACTTTGTAACGCGGTCGTACAAACACAAATGTTACTGAACGCCTAGGTCGCCCAAATCCAGCAGTTGTCCCGGAAAAAAATTTTTTTTTAAGTCAACGAACTCGTTTTGGCCGACCGTAAATTGAAGTTGTGTGAGATAACAGGAGAGTTGAAGATAATAGAATGCAGTGTATTCACCATTTTGCATCAATATTTGTCAATGAGAAAGCTGTGCTCAAAGTGGGTGCCGCGTTTGCTCACAGTCGATCAAAAGCAATAAACGCGTCGACGAATCATAGCGTTGTTTGCAACTATTTCAACGCAACAAAAAGGTGTTTTTGCATCAATATGTGAAAATGGATGAAACGTGGATGCACCATTTCACTCCGCAATCAAATCGGCAGTCAGCTGAATGAGCAGCGAACAAAGAGGCGACAAATCAGCCGGCAATATTTTGATCTCCGTATTTTGTTCATCGATTGAGAAAGAAAGAACCATCAATAGCGAACATTATATAGCATTATTGGTGCTTTTGAAGGAAGAAATCGCCAAAAAACGGCCACAAATGAAGAAGAAAAAAGTTCTTTTTCACCAGGACAATGCACCATGTCACAAGTTTTTATTATTTTCTATTCTCCAGTCTTTTATATTATGTGTAAAACATAATGACAAAGTTAACAACAAGAATTAACACGTGTATACACTTAAATGGCTTTATTCAGATTGTCTTGTTGGTAGGCGGGGTAAAAGGAGACCTCTGCTACTATGAGCTGGTTAGTATGGTGGTAGGAGGTTGCAGTAAAAGGGAATTGTATGAGGAGGGATAACCTTGATCTAACAGTCTGGCCCAGCGACTCCTAGCTGTTTACAGACTTCATAAGCATTCTCCGTAGAAAGAGATTTGGCTCCAATGAAGAACGTGATATTAAAAACTGAGGCGTATTTTGAGGCCAAAGGTAAATCGTTCTACAAAACAAGCATTGAATTGTTAGAGAAACGTTAAAGACTATGTTGATGAATAAAGTCGAATTTTGCCTAAAAGTTGTTGTTTTATTTGTTAGGCACGGAATTTGTTGAGTGATGTGTTACATTAGTTAAAACTAATTCACCAATACTTCAGAAAGTAATATTATGACGTCGAATGAACCTTATGTTTAAGATTTATATATTTTCTTTTTTCTTCTTCTTCTTCTTCTTCTTATTCTTCTTATTATTATTCTTATTCTTCTTCTTTCTTTTCGTATAGAAATGCAATTGCTGCCGTGAACGGGAGTTGGTAGACCGGAATGTCGTGTTGGATGAATGTTACGACGCCGTCAGCGGGCTGATGATTCCGAACCTTCATCCCGTTATTCTCATAAAGGAACCGGTGAACTGCGAGTGCCGTGAATGCGCCAACTTCCACTGAGCACAAAAGACGGCTCATCTGGGCATGCGCCCACGTTACCGGAACAAGGCCAGCCGAAAACTCTTTGCGATGGCTACAAAACCTGAACAAGCCGCGAGCCAGGTGTTTTAACGTATTGACCTGACGAAACGAAATAAAAAAAAAAAACAGAATTATTGAATGATCCATCAGATTTGCTTGTTTCTACCAGAGGTGGGGAATCGGATGACACAGAACCCGACTTCGGAGTCGGTTTTTTTTTTAATTAATTGGCGAAAATGTAGTATAGTTAACAACGTAAAAAGATGTGTAAAAATATACGAGTAACATTTACCAAACGCAAGAAAAATAACTTTCTATCGACCTGCATTTTTTGTAATTGTTTTTTGTTTTTTTTTCAGAATTTGTATTGTAGCTTCGGAGCCTTGTAAAACAACATGGATGACCACGTTAGGCCAAAATCTTCGGCATACTGCAGCTTATTTTAAAATAAAGACAAACTTTTAAATAGTTTCAGTATGTTAAAAATATACAGATTGGTCGAAAATTAAACTTTAATGCGTTTGGTGACAGCTATTATGTGTATTTTTTTTATTTTCGATTTTTCAGTTGGAAGACATACGACATGGAAGCTGAAAATCAAGAAATTCGCGCTGACCATATTGGATTCATATTTTTACAAGCCTCCGAGGCTACGATACCAATTCTGAAAAAAAAAACATTTAAAAAATGCTTCAAAGCTGAAAATCTATGCAGGTCGATAGAAAATTAAATGTGCTTGCGTTTGGTAAAAGTTATTTGTTGTATATTTGTATTTTTGCCTTATTTTGCATTGTTAACTATAATACACTTTTGACAAAAACTTCTTTAACTGCTTCCCTTTCACTTTCTTTTTTAATTACCCGTCAAAAACAAGGCAGGGTTTGTTTTTGTTTTTGTTGTTGTTTAATTATCTCTTTTAGATTTGATTAAATGAATTTGAGTTATTTTTTTAATAAAATTATCAAAATTTTGGTTAAAAAGCAACGACTACGGCACCTGCAAAATATTGCTGACTCCCAACTCCCAACTCCCCGATTTCTTCCCCAAAATCCGGCTCCTTCAAAAATTGGTGATTTCCGACTCCAACTCTTTAGCCTCCCCAAGAAAACCAACTCTGACTCCTTACTCCTGCAAACATTGCTGATTCCCGGCTCCCAACTACTGACTCCCCTTCTCTGGTTTCTACTGGACGTTTTTAACATCATTATCCAGAATCGCAGTACTTAAGTACGTAATACTGCGCGTAAATATTATGCCTACACCCAAATAAAAAAAGTATAACAAATAAATAAATAAAGCGTCACTTTCATATTAAAAAAAGGTGCTGTTATAGATGATGCGCCTGATTTCCGTGACTCCGCGTCGACAACGATCGGGCAGGTTGCGGAAGCGCCCGAGGGTTGTCGAGACGAAAACGGCAATGGTTAATGGAAGGCTTGCAGGGGATAATATAAGACGAATAAATTCAAAGAAAAATACATAGATAAAAAGATAAACCCGAATAAACTATAGGGTGGGGAGGTCAAATGAATCATTTTCAATCAAATGTGTAGAACGAAAACTATTGGGGGGGGGGGGATTTTGTCAATGTTTTCTTTTTCATTTGTTTCGCTGTTTTTTTTTTCTTCTTGCTAACAAAAAACAAAGAAAGAAAATAAAATGGGTTAGGGTTTAAGGTTAGGGTTAAGGTTAAGGGTTAGGGTTTTCGTTAGGGGTAGGGCTCTTGTTTTTAGCGATAGCCAAGCCCTGCATTCAAACTGCCAAGCTCTAACTGGAAAACTGGCAGACGCTAATATAGGACGAATAAATTCAAAGAAAAAATACATAGATTAAAATCATTTTTTTTTTGGTGAAAATAATGTTTTGTTTTTGTTGGGGGGGGGTTAAATTTTGTCAATGTTTTTATAAGATAAAAGAAAGACAAAAATTATATTATTCCGTCAGCGCTCGGGCACTTCCGCGACATGCCCGATCGTTGTCGACGCAAAGTCACGGAAATCAGGCGCATCATCTATAACAGTACAAAAAGAAACTGCATAAAACGTTTTTGAGATCATACCATTATTTCTATAAAAGTAGTTGATTATATATATATATATATATATATATATATATATATATATATATATATATATATATATATATATATATATATATATATATATATTATAAGGTGATGTAGTTTGCTTGAAGCATTGCGTAGAAATATGTGATGTTTGTCCCTTTATTTATTTATTTTTTTAATCTTAATTGATTTAGTCTAAACTTCTACACAGTGATCTGGTGTCTGTGACCGTGTTCCATAATATATTTCGAGGTAAAACCTCTTTATCAAATATTAAATGTTCCAAATCATTTAAAACTCGTGTTGTCTCAAGCGCTGATGATGTTTTTTCCCTCTGCCTTCCTTCGAAATATATCATGGAACACGGTCACACACACTATATCTCTGTGTAGAAGTTGAGATTAAACCAACTAAATTTTTTTTTTAAATAAATGGACAAAATAATCACTTTGTTTTTGTCCTCCTTCTCAACAGTGACATATTTTCACATCTTGCATTGTGATAGCCTTGTATGACCGCTCTATATAACATATATAAATTTCCAATTTATACGTTTTTATAGCGACACACGTGTTGTACTACCTACTCCAACTCTCGGCAGCCATTGGATATGTGTTTTCTTAATGATACACAAGGGCCGGATGTAAATGGGAAAATAACAATGATGGACAAACAGTAATAATAAAGAAACAGTTGTATATATATATATATATATATATATATATATATATATATATATATATATATATATATATATATATATATTACATGTATACATAGACTTATTTCTCACAGAAGGTTTGTCAAGTACAATAAACCGGATACATCAAAAGGGAGTGCAAATTACAGACGTAATTATTAACATAAAAGTCCCTTCACACAATCGAAATAAAAAATGAATTGCCAGGGTAAATACATTATAGAGAATGCAATGGGGTATTTAAGGTAAATATGACTTACTTCATAATTATTAACATAAGAGTCCACGTTAAAAGTCCCTTCACACAATCACAAAAGAAATGAATTGCCAGGGTAAATATATTATAGAAAATGGAATGGGATATGTAAGATTAATACGACTTACTTTGTATTGTCTAGGAATTATTCTCGATATGATGCTGCTACCAATATAAAATGTGTCAAACTGAAATGGCTAAAACAACTATGGTTAATTATCTATATGTGAACAATAGTTGCAACCTGCAAATATGGCATCTGGTAAAGTTGTGAAAATCAAGCGAATATATAGAGCTATCCCTGGCATGTCCCACTAGTTCAAAGCCCAAACCAGAAAGAAACCAAGCCTCGATTTTAAATCTCACGAATGTACAAGTTATTTTGTACTTCAAATTGTAAGAGTTTAGTCTCACTCGTTGTTAGTATAATTCAGGGTAGATAACTTGAATATGGTATAATGCCTTGTTTAGAGCGACTTCTATAGAAAAAAGAAATATGGGTAAAACTTTGTATATACTGGGCCAACAAAATGGTAACAAAATTATCATGTATTTATTTTTATTTTTAACTATCATTTTAATTCAACCCTAAAAATGAATATTTATACTATCAGTACAATCATGACCTCTTTTAAGTTATGTTTGTTGTGTTTTTTTTTAGCATTCAACCCTTAAAATATTATTTGTTTATCATGCCTCTGCAGAATAAAGATATCTGATCAAAAGGTAAATTCATGACAAAGACCATTCTAGCATATTTTATCAACCAGCAAAAAAAAAATAACAATAATAAGAAGAAACTCTTTGGTGCATTTCAATAAGAAAAAGTATTTTTATTTTTTGTAATTGTTTTACTTATTACTTTATACCATTACGAGCCTCACTATCTTGCTTGCCTCTACATGAGACTACAGCAGTACGGAATTCTCATTATTTTAATGTTTCGAAACCATCAAAACAAGGTACACAGATCAAATGACAACATTGAAGAATTCAATAATTTCCAATTCAATATTTATTTACCAACATAATATGCTGAATCAGGATGGTATGGATGGTGTCATATTTTCAACATTTTTTAGGTAAACCTCCTTTTCAAAAATAAATTACCACTCAATCTAGATTTTTTTGTGTGTACAAAGCGATGGGGCGTCATACCTCTGTTCTGCTTTCAAAAGAGCCTGAGAGTCATCAGGTGTTAAGGAATGTGGATGGACGAATAACTCTTACATAGTTCTCACCAATAATCCCATATCTATTTCCTTACAAAAACAATAACAATAATAATAACAATAATTTTTTTTTATTATTGAATGTGCATTAAGATGCTCTAACTTTTCTCTGTGACTTCTGGTGTTTACTTACAATCACGCCATCATGAAAAAAAAATGTCTTATTTTTTTAATCGGCCATTTTGATCGGGGGAGGGGGTACTCCAGTTTCTATGGAAATCACTCCAGACAAGGCATGAAGCCACTTGATGTAAGGAGCTAAAAAAAAAAGAAGAAAGATACTACTTCAAGGTAAAAAACTAGCCAACTATATGTATTAGATGGATAGATTCCGACCCAGAAAACAGCAATTCTTCCCTCTTTGTCAGAAACATCACTCATGGAATGTGAGGACTACAGAACAAAATAAGGGAAAAGAAAAAAAAGAAAAAATATACTGGGCCAACACCTCTATGGTCAAAAAATTATTAACATTTATTTATTTGTTTTTTGGAGCATTTAACCCTTAAAAATATTATTTGTTTATCATGCCTCTGCAGAATAAAGATATTTGATCAAAAGGTAAATTCATGACAAAGACCATTCTAGCATATTTTATCAAATTGTCAACCAACAAAAAAAAGGGAATCAACAAATATTTTACATCAAATAAGTATGACATGCATAAAAACATTAGTTTACATAGAAAGAAAATAGTCCATCAAAATGTAACTGCTACATTACCCCCCTGCTTAGGCTCATAGCCGACAACAAAAAAAAAACAATATATGCTTTTTTGATGGCAGCAGTTTAAAAGAATATATTTAAACAAACATGTAAGTTGAAATAAGAGGAAAAAGAAAAAAGGGTAACTTTAAACTAAGCAGCAACTATTACATTTTCAATTGAGAGTGTCATGCTCTGAATCGTATAGTTCAAATCAAGGGAGGTGCGAGAGCGCTCTATCCCTTAATAGACGACACGAATGGCCTATGCTGTAAATCTCATTTCTTTGATCAATCATAACTCAAAAACCAATAAACCAAATTAGTTAAAACTTTGCACAAAATTTTTATTTGTTAGGTTCTATAAGTGTGTAGAATTTCAGCATCATTAGTCAAGGCAACCCAGAGATCCAGAAAGTTCAATCATGAAATCATGTTATCTGTGTACGTACGTATGTGCCACCCTATATCTCATCAACTATTTGATGGTTTCAGCTGAGTTTTGGCAGAGATATAGGTTCTAGGGTGTAATTGATGGCATTTTAATTTCAGTTTACCATATACCTTGATTAGTCAAACTACCAACTATATCAGTTATGAGAAGGCATTGTATTGAGGCATAGCCTTTACAAAAGTAGTAACATTCCATGATAAATGCCAGTATACTGAAATCATATGCCCTTAATAGGGTTAAGATGAAAATTCATATACACTAAATGTACAAAAGCAAGGAAATTTCCCAAATTTTTACACTTTTATTGTCATTAAGGGTATGCGAGCACACCAGGGCTATGTATTTTACTGGTAGGAATGTTTCTTCAGCGCACCTCACACACTTCATCTACTCATGCATAGAGATTTATAGTGTAGTGATGTGATAATGAAATGGTTTGGTTGATATGTAGTCATACCCTTAATGACAATAAAAGTGTAAAAATTTGGGAATTTCCTTGCTTTTGTACATTTAGTGTATATGAATTTTCATCTTAACCCTATTAAGGGCATATGATTTCAGTATACTGGCATTTTTCATGGAATGTATACAGTTTTGCAGCATTTCTTAGGCCAATGGACATGTCTACCACACTTCTTTGGGGATTTCCATGTTTAATTAACTTCTTAATTAAACCCTTAAAATAAATTATTATTCATTTGTTAAGCTTCTATAAGCATCTCGCGTTTTTGTACTAAGTCACCGCTTATCAAGGCTCAAAGGCCACTCGAGGATAAGGGTTAATGAGTTTTTCAAGTGGACAGTGAGACAACACCTTGAAGATTAGAGACGATAGTTGAAACTGGGCAGAATTTCATTATTTAAGAGGGCGGCCTGAGAAGAATTTGTTAATATTGGACTTGAAAACAACCATGTTATAGTCAGCTGAGAAGCAGCCCCGTGGTATTGTGTTCCACAGACGGATAGTCTTTAGAAAGAAACTCTGCTCATGGAAGTTCCGTTTAGTTTTACATACACAGAGAAAGAAAGTAAAATGTTTTCAGTGGTTGTAGCTAGATGAGTTTTTGCTGTGAATGTTTTACAGGGGCAAGGGACCAGAGACTGGGGCTCATTGAAGTATCTACCATGAAAATAACGATGGAGTAGAGAAAGACTAGCAACGTCTCTTCTGTTAGAAAGTGGCTGTAAAAAAAGAGAAGAGAAAATCCCCCACTAGATTTCGAAGTCAATTTAGTACTCCGTCCATGCAAGAAAGAGTGATCTAAGCGGCACCTCCCCAGATGTGGCAAAATTACTCCATCTTAGGACGTATCTAACTATTTTTAACTATCATTTCAATTCAACCCTAAAAATGAATATTTATACTATCAATACAATCGTGACCTCTGTTAAGTATTGGGAGACAATGGATACCTCCTGTAATGGTAGCTGTGCATATAATTGTAAAGCAATGGGTACGTAATCCTCAACCACACCTTTTCCTGAGTCGGTACTGCCTGATTCCAGTGACAAAGAGAAGTCCAAAACGACTGGAAACAATGCTGAGATAAGCAGAGAGCACATACAGCACCTGGTATTTCCAAATTGTCACCCATCTGGTACTGGCCAAGCTCAACGTCGCTAACTTTAGTGATCTGACAGGAACTGGTGTATTAACGTGATTATATATATATATATATATATATATATATATATATATATAGAGAGAGAGAGAGAGAGAGAGAGAGAGAGAGAGTCTCTCATTAGTCAGCATATAGTGACCTAATTTGACCAACACGAACTTTGGTCGGATCTTCCATTTCTTTTTTCTCCCCTTCCTTTCTCACTTAAAATCCGGTTTCTGCTGTTGATTTTTCGAATGCAAGATTCTTTATTTTCACTCTTTGATAAGATGCCATAGCATAGAAACGTTGGTTGATTTACGTAAGACTATGATATTGATCATATAATTTTATAAATGCTCTACTTGGTATTGAGCACTCTTGAAAAAATTGGTTTTATGTTCATTTTATTAACATATTTGAACTTGATCAATCATATATATATATATATATATATATATATATATATATATATATATATATATATAATATTTATAAATAAATATTAAATTATTAATACCTACAGATGCTAGCGTTTCAAGCTTATTGCTCTCATCAGTGCAGGAAAGTAACAATTTCAGACGGTCGGGAAGTGCGAACCCAGTTCACAGAGTCAGCCTAGAATCTGCAAGCAGTCGCCATATCCACTCGGCCAACTGAAACTGTCGCATAATTAAGGGAAATTAAGATCTATATGTACCTGGAAGCTGGCACCGATAGAAGACTAGTTGAGAGTGTTCGACGAACTTTGCATTAGAGCTTTTTGACAATCTATTTGTAACATCCCCGATAGTGCTCAACTTTAATTTCCGTCCCGTCCCACGAAAATTTGTGAGTAAAAAACTGCCGGACGAATACATTTCAAGTATTTGATGGAATTTAGAAAACCAATAGCAAGTCAGACAACCCTCCCCCAGCCTTCAATCTATTTTCATAATGAGACGTTTTCTTTCTTTTCTTTTTCCTTTCAGCTTTCTATGCCGATTAATACGTTTGTTTTCATTCCGTCTCAAACTGGAAAGTGTAAAAAAGAGATTTTTTTTAACTTACCAGTTTGAGACGTTTTCTTTCTTTTTAATCTCTCTTATCTCTTTTATCTCCACTGATTTATCTTGCATTAATTGAGACTGAAACAATACAGAACTACCTCGTCCGCTTCCGGCCCACACCCCTTGACAGCAATTTTTCATGTTCCCTTTTGTAAGCATGATTTGTCCGACGTGTACATCAAAGACTAACTCACCAGAGAAGTCCAAAGTCAAAGCCGGAACACTTAACTCTCTCGAACACAATGTCCGTCATTCTGAGGAATTCGAATCAGCATTGCAAGACCAAACTTCAATGACTGACATTTCCAAAATATCTACTGCACGAATCTCTAGGTACCGCAAAAAAAAAATGCACTTTTTGCGTACTCACAAAAATTTGAATTTTACCCGACGCCCTTTCCACAGACAGATCAGGGGAACTAATAAAGGTACAGGTAACTAATAAAGGTAAAGGGAACTAATAAAGGTATAGGTAACTAATAATGGTAAATGTAACTAATAAAAGTAACTAATTAAGGTAGATGTAACTAATAAAAGTAACTAATTAAGGTAAAGGTTACGAATGAAGGTAAAGGTAACTAATAAAGGTAAAGGGAACTACTAAAAGTAAAAGTAACTAATTAAGGAAAAGGTAACTAATAACGGTGAAGTAAACTAAAGGTAAAGGTTAAGTTAACTAATAAAGCTAAAGGTAACTAATAAAGGTAACTAATAAAGGTAAAGGAAACTACTAAAGGTATAGGTAACTGATAAAGTTAAAGGTAACTAATAATGGTAAGGGTAACTAATAAAGGTAAAGATAACTAATAAAGGTAAAGGGAACTAATTAAGGAAAAGATAACTGATAAAGGTAAATGAAACTAAAGGTAAAGTTAACTAATAAAGCTAAAGGTAACTAATAAAGGGAACTAATAAAGGTAAAAGTAACTAATAACGGTAAAGGTTACTAATAAACGTAAAGGTTACTAATAAAATTAAAGGGAACTAATAAAGGTAACTAAAAAAGGTAAAAGTGACTACTAAATGTAAAGGTAACTAATAAAGGGAAAGGTAACTAATAAAGATAACTAATTAAGCTAAAGGTCACTGATAAAGGTAATGTTCGTAGCACATCTTATAATTATATCTCTGATGACTACAGAACAAAGCTGAATATCTACCCTAGTAATAGGGTCACTACATGTCCAAGGTATCCAAGGCGTCTGTTGAACATGGAGCACACAATAAATAAACTAGTCTCATCGAGAAAAATTGTTCGGCTGTGGGAGATTTCACAGTCGTATGTCAGGCATGGTGTCCTGTGAAATTCGAGATTCAGGGAAGAACAAACAAGCAAGTAGTATGGTTGGTATTTGTGAGATATAGGGTGAATATAAAAAAGAATTTAATAAAACTCCTGTATAAATCTCAACGATTAACATTTATCCTCCATTTACAAGCGAAGAAAAGAATTACTTCTTAGTCCAAAGACGTCTTACCTGGAAAGAGGCCTCAAACACGTGTTCATCCAAGATTGTCTATCTCGAATTCAGGGGAGATAACTCTACCCTCCAAATCTCTTTGAGGCCAGCCAGATCACAAAGTTACTTTCCTTTTTAGATGTTCTTTAGATGAAAATCTGTTTCATCTAACACACACTTATACCTGTTCTTTTGAAGGTCGTCCAAGCTGTGCAATTGCTGAAGAACTATCTTTTATATTCCCATTCCATGCAAAAAAAAAATGAACTGAGTGTAGAAGGAGGGTGCCTACATTAGGAATCATGCATGGTATTTCCCTTGAAGTTTTAGATGGTATTTCCCCACCACTTGAGGTAACAAGTTTTAGATGAGATTCACCAATGCCATCCTGGCAGCATTAAGATGAAGGCCTTTGCCTATAACTATGTTTGGTAGCCTGATATAGATGCCAATGTCAAAGAGATGGTTAACAACTTCTACCCATGCGAATATTCCAGAGGCTTACCTGAGAGTGACCAGCTGAACCTTGGCATTGTGGTCATGTTGACTATGCGGATTATAATAGCCAAAGCTTGCGTGTCATCACGGACGCACATTCAAAATTGATCGATGTGCACACAACAAGCACAGCTACATAAACTGCCCCACAATCGAATGATTGAGGTGCAGTTTTGCGACTCATGGTCTCCCGCACATTCTGGTTAGCGACAATGGTGCATGTTTCACCAGTTCAGAGTTTACAGAGTTCAAAAACGAAATGGCATCAGACATAAACTTGTGAGTCCACCTCTTCAGACATCAAATGGCCTAGCTGTAAGTTCAGTTGGACTAGTCAAGAATGGATTTTTTAATGGAAATCGCTCCAGACAAGGCATGAAGCCACTTGATGTAAGGAGCTAACAAGAACAAATATGACTAGGGCAAAGACAGGAGATGTCAATCAGAACTCAGAGAATCGACTTGCCCATCTGAGCATAATAGAACATTCCAACCTTGATATAAACCGGCATTTTAGTGTTCTTGGTGGTTAAGTTGTTTGTAGCTTAACTTGTCACACACTTTAGCACTGACTACTAAATCCAATAGGTAACAAAACTTGTCGACAACTGTCGCATAGCCCTTTAGTAATTCATACCTTCGTTTCTTCTCGGTTTGCTCTGTCGTCTAGTGGTTGAGTTCTTTCTTCGCCTCTGTAGTGGCCATCTCCGTGAGTTGTCTGTAACAAAACCCTTTCTCACTTCATAAGACAACAATCTTTTCATTTTAATTACTTTTTATTCGGCGTCAGTTTCTATTGCCAGTGGAGATGTTTTGCTCATCGTTGAGAGAGAGAGAGAGATTTACGAATATCGTGGTTAATTCTTAGCTAGCTTATTGTCTAATCAGTCCTTTGTTATTTGAGGAGACAGGGGGAGAAGGACATCTCGTACGCCCGTATTCTTTTCTTGGGAAAAACATTTCCCGTTCTGACTTGGCTACATCGTAATTCCTTCGTCCGACTTCTGCGCCTCCTAAGTCCAAACTGACTTAAAAACTCCAATTTTCTCACACATGAAAACTGTGACGTAATATCACGTGATCACCACACAGGTGCAGGATGACCTTTTGAACAAGGGTCATCCACTGTCTCGTAACTTGTCATGTTTCGATTCCCAGGAAACAACATGGCACTCTATGCACCCGGCGGCCCGCACTAATCGCACAAGCCAAACCAACGAACCCCACACCCGTTCTCCACCACATACGTCCATTATCATATAACATTCTCATGAAGGTTTTTATAATCCCACAAGTTACGTCCATCATTATATAACACAACCTCAATAACTTAGCCAGTATCAATATTAATAAAAAGGGTTAAAGACGATAGTTACAAGTCAACTTATTAAGTTAAAAACTGTAGGAATACGACGGAAAGTAACGTTTAGTGACAGCTTTAATGTTAAAGTAGGAATACATCAGTGTTCTGTAGTGTCCGTTGCTTTTCATTTGTGTTTTAGAAGCATTGTCCAAAGAGTTCTGTATGGGTTAGGGTTAGGGTTAGAGATGCTGTATGATGATTATTTAGTGCTTACCTGTGAAACAATGGATAATAAGTGCAGTTTAATTACTGGTAGATTAATAGAGGATAGCCAATTTGTGTTCAAGAAGTGTCAGACAATGAACATGGATGAGAACTCAGATGTGGAGAAAGCATATCTGAATGGCAAAGCTATTGCGGTTTTCGAGAAGTTTTGTTACCTTGGTGATACCATTGGAGCACAGGGTGGAGCAGGTGTTAGTGGTTTTCCCTGTCTTCCAATAATAAATAGTCTAAGCTAGTGTGATTGTAAGAATTAGGAGTGGATGGAGTAAGTTCAGGGAACTTCAGCCATTACTAACCAGCAGAGCGTTACCACTGACGACCAAGAGAAGAGTCTATCAGGCATGTGTACGCAAGTGTGATGATGTATGGAAGTGAAACCTCGCAAGTGAGGGTTGAGAACATACGTTGCATAGAGAGAAATGATATGAGAGTCATACGATAGATTTGTAATGTGAGTTTTAAATACAGGCTTAGTTCTGATGACCTCAGAGGAAGATGAAATCTGGACAGTATAGGGAGATGTGGGTAGAGCAGGAACCTTTCATGGTATGGCCATGCTGAAAGAATGAATGAGAGTTCTTGGGTTAGTAGATGTGGAACAGTTGAGGTAGCAGGTTCAGTTCACAGGGGAAGGCCAAATAAAACATGGGATGAAGTGATAAAAATGGACCTGAGGTAAAGAGGGATAAATAAAGACCTGGGCATAAATAGGTTCCTTTGGATGATGACGATGATGATTATGATGATGATAAGGACGAAGACGACGACGATGACGATGACGATGACGATGATGATGATGATGACGATGACGATGACGATGATGATGATGATGATGATGATGATGATGATGTGGAAAATTCCGTTTCAAACACATCTACGGCCGAACTCATAAATTCGAATGCTCAAAGATGTCAAGATGAAGCCAAGATACAATGTACCGTTGAAGAAGTTACAAATTATCGGAAATGCGTGTCATCAATGAAAGTACTAAAACAATAGCTTTTAAACAAAGAACTGAAACATGGAATCGTATCAAAAGTCTTGAGAACACGATTGACACTTATTAACTGAAGATTATTGAGGAAGGTTGTCCATGTGAAATAATATTGACTGCAAGTTTGTATGAAGGAGTGATAATGAAAGAAGGGATCATAGCTATCAACAAAAGAGGCCTATCATCCAGATTTGGTCGGCTCTGTTATTATTATTTATATTCACTAGGAGTTCTCACACAGATCATCGTCAGTGATTGCTCACCGACAACAACCAGTGGTATTTCCTGGAATCTGAGTGACAACAAGCCTCCCCAGATTTCCAGTATTCTTCACCTCTTTTCAATAACGATGCGGTATCGCAACAGCCCCTTACCATTGATTTCTCGTTGATAAGGACAATTGGTCTTCTCTGGGATTTGGGTGGCAATAAGCCTCCCCAAGGTCTCAGCACTCTCTGCACTTTTCCAGTGGAGGTCTGGTTTGTGCTGTCCCTCCTCGGTCTTCTCATCCTCCTCAGCCCTCTACAAATATTTTGTCTGGTATCAGCCTATGCCGACACCATCTAAAAAAAAAGAAAGATTTTTTTTAATAATTCTTTAAAAAGTGGTCTTTTTTTAATTCTTTTTTTTAATTTTTTAACTATTTTTTTATTTATTTTTTATTTTTTGGTGGGGAGAGAGGGGAGAGCTTATAGTGTTTCTTGTAATTTCTGTTCCTTGGTTCATTTTTGTGTAGTGATAGCTGAGGTCGGTGCAATTTATTGGGGGGGGGGGGAGATTATGAAGTGCTGTTTCTTGCAGTTTCTGTTTCTTGGTTCGTGTTGTGGTGTTCTTCGTGTGGTTTTGTTTTCTCCCTGATGTAAATTCCCTGTGACTGGTTACCCTTTGTAGCTTATGCGTGTTGGTTTCCGCATTCTAGGATTTTCCTTAAGATTGCAGCTGTTTTGATCATTGCCTTCCTTTGGTATGGTTTCGATGGTCCCTTTGATTCTAATTTCTCCCATCTTTTCTCCAGGTTTTTTGGGATTGTTCCTAGTGCTCCTATGATTATTGGTATTATACTAACTTTCTTCATGCTCCATATTCCTTTCAGTTCTCTGGCTAGTTCTGTGTATTTACTTCGTTTTTCCGTGTCTTTGATCTTCACTCTGTGGTCTGCTGGAACGGCGAAGTCTACGATTTTACAAGATTTTTCCTTCTTATCGATTATAATAACATCAGGTCTCCTTCTTGTATGAGTTTATCTGTTTGTATATACATATCCCAGAGGATTTTGTGTTTCTCGTATTCCAGTATTGTTTCTGGTTTATGTTTGTACGATTTGTCTGCATATTCGAAATTCAATTGTTTGCACAATTCCCTGTGTATTACTTTCCCAACACAGTCATGTCTCTTCTTGTATTCTTTTTGGGCAAGTTTGCTACATTCACTTATTATATGATTTATTGTTTCGTCTCTTTATCCACACAGTCTGCATTTATTGTTTTCCTGGGTTTTATCTATTTTAGCTTTAATGTAGTTTGTCCTAATTGCAGCCATCAGTAAAGATTCCGTTTCTCTGTTACAGTTTCCTTTTCTTAGCCATGTCCAGCTATTTTCGTTGGTTTCTTCTCTTGTGAATCTTCTGAAGCGTCCATGTAGTTGTTTTTCTTCCCATTTTTCTTTTCTTGTCTGTTTGTGTCCAGTTTCGATGCTTTCTGCGGTGTTCGTTGGGACAGTGTCTCTTGCTACGGTGATAGCCTTTCTGTGTTCTGGTTTATATATTTCTCCAGCTCTTTTTTAGTGTCGTCCACACAGTCTTCTATACTTACCAGTCCTCTTCCCCCTTCGTTTCTCTTCTTCACGTAGAGTCTCTCTGTGTCGTCTTTTGGATGTAGTGCATTGTGCATAGTCATTAATTTTCTAGTCCTCTGGTCAAGGTGCCTGAGTTCTTTTTTAGTCCAGCTTATGAATGGTCCAGAATATCTTATTAGTGATATTGCCCAGGTATTTATTCCTTTGATTAAATTTCTGCTATATAATTTTGTTTCTAAGAGCTTTCTTGTTCTTCTCGGATTGGAAAAGAATCTTATTCATTTCTATTGATTTGATTGTGTCTGCTTCCAAAACTCCCACATATGTATAGCTGTCTTGTTCATCTAGCGCCCTCATCTGCCTTTGGTTGGGTAGTTCCATGCCCTCAGTCGTCTCCAGCTTTCCTTTTTTAATCTCTAGCAATGCACACTTTTCCATTTCGAATTTCATTTGAATGTCCTGACTGAAGATTCTGGTCGTATTTATCAGCTTTTCCAGTTCCTTTTTCCATTTTGCAAATAGTTTCAGGTCGTCTATGTACATGAGATGGTTTATTCTTTGTTCTCTGTCTGTGAACTTGTATTCGGCATCACATTTCCTAGGTATGTAGTTGAGTGGCATCATGGCTATGATAAACAGTAGTGGTGATTGGAAAATGCCTCTCTGTATTTTTATCTCCGTCAAGTATTGTCCTCCAGCTGTCAGTTCTAATCTCCATGTTTCCATTGCTTTCTTGATGAGATTAATAATCTTGTCGGGTATCTTGTACATTTTTAAGATCTTTTTGCTCTATGTATAACAGATCATGTGCCCCTCTTTTCCTTTTCTGGCATCTTTTTTGTTCCTCGGGAAGTAGTCCACGACTGTTCAAGGAATGGTAAATTTGCTCTCTCAGTTGTGTCCTTAGGATTTTCCACATTGTCGGTAAACAGGTTATTGGTCTGTAATTGTTTGGGGGCGTTCCCTTCTTGGCGTCTTTTTGCATGAGCGTTGTCCTTCCTTTGGTCATCCACTCTGGTACGTCTGTTTTATAGATACATCCTCTCAGTTTCTGTGCTAGCCTTTCATGTAGGGTCGTTCATTTTTTGAACCAGTACGCATGTATTCCATCATGACCTGGTGCTTTCCAGTTTGTCATTTTCTTTAGTGTTGTCTTAATAGTTTCTTCATTAATTTTTGTTTCCGTTCCTTCTTCAATTTCTAGAAATTTATCTTTCATGTCTTTCATCCATTTAGCATTTTTGTTGTGATCTTCAGCCTTTTCCCATATCTTGCTCCAGAAATGTTTTGTTTCTGTCGGGTCCGGTTGTTCTGTTGTTGTTCTTTCACTGTTTACGTTTATGTAAAACTGGCTTTTATTGTTTTCAAAGGTCCTGTTCTGTTTGTACTGTTCCGATTTGTATCTGTATCGTCTCAATCTTCCTTCTTTTGCTGCTATCTTTTGTTTTAGTTCTTCATGTTTCTTATTTAGTCTTTTCTTTCGATTCGGATTTCTGCTCTTCCATCGTTTACTGTTCTCCTTCATCCTATTTACGATTTTAGCTTCCTTTTGAAGTTTGGTGATCTGGGTTTCTAGTCTGATCTCCCATCCAGATTTCTTCTTCTTCTTCTTCTTCTTCTTCTTATTATTATTATTATTATTATTATTATTATTATTATTATTATTACTATTACTATTACTATTATTATCATTATTATTATTTTTATTTGTTTGTTATGCCTCCTTGGGCATCTCCCCTTTAGCTATCTTCTCAATTCAACTGTTAAAAAAAAAATTAAACTCTTAGTACAGTATTGATATCCAGATCAAATTGTTAAATATTTCATTTGACAACTCCCAAATGTGCCCCCTCAATTTCTTCCTCCTACAACTTTCTCTGAATTCATCCAATCTCATCTTAAACTGATCCATGCTTTTGCTGTTCTTAATCCGATCTGGCAACTTATTCCAAAAACATATTACTCTGTGAGCAAAAAAACTTAACTGGTTAACAGATCTAGTTTTTGAAATCTGCCTTGACAATAACCTTCCAGGTCTAGAAGAAATACTAAAAAAATGTCCACCATAGTTAGAAATGCCATTAATTATCTTGAAAGTCTCAATCATATCACCTCTCATTCTTCTCCCCAGCAAAGTAGTCAATCCAAATTTGTCCAATCTCTCTCTGTAACTGCACTCCTTTACTTTACTTATTAGTTTTCTCACCCTTCTTTGTACACCTTCCAGTTTTGATATTACATTCCAAGTTCCATGTCTAGTCGCTGGAGCCCAGGCCTGGGTGCAGTATTCTATATGAGGTCTTATTAGTTGATTTCAATTATAAACATCAGTCGAACTAGCACTAAAATCCTACATCGAACCTGCTAAAAATCCAATTCGTTAACCAAAACCAACATAACTCATTCAATTATGAATAATAGAAAGGAAACATACAGATTGTTGCTGACAATAACAAATTTGAATATCCCACACCTAGCTCTGAACGTGTGACGTCTGAAACGGGATACTATCTTTCTTTCAAACAAACAAACACTGGAGGCGACTAGACGTTCGCTCGATATCGTCCTCTTTCACCATGTTCTTTTAACCTGACCAGATTTGACATTCATACGTCCTAGGGAGCCGAGTATTTTTACCCATTCTATCGACACTCACTTTATTCATTCTTTGTATACATATATACAACATCTTTTGCACTTCTTAACAATTAGCCAAAACCAAAATACATATAACACTTATTCCTTCAATTCTTTATGCACACATATACAGCATCTTCTCTCTCACATATCACACTAAATGAATATTGACGTTGAAACGTGGGACCTTACCAAATACCACCCTACCTGAGAGTTTAACATTCCAACTACTCGGCCTAACATTCACAGGTAACATGAATCGGAACAAATACATTGAAGACATTGCCAAGGCTGCAGCAAAGAAGGTAGGCTCCCTCTACCGTACTAGAAAACTTCTCACACCTGACATTATCCTGTATCTCTACACAGCCACCATCCGCTCATGCATGGAGTATTTTGGCCGCATCTGGGCTGGTGCATCATCCACTAGTCTCTCCATCCTAGACAAGGTCCAAAAAAGAGTCGCCAACTTAATAGGTCCCTCCAAGTTCCAGCCCCTGTCCCATCGCCGCAATGTTGCATCCTTGTGCTTGTTTTACAAATACTTCAATGGATTGTGCTCCGATGAACTTGCTGCTCTAGTGCCCCCTTGACGTAAATTTACTAGACTAACTCGACAATCAGCTAAATCCCATCCATTCACTGTGGAGGTCCCCAGATGCCAGAGATCCTTCTACTTCAATAGCTTCTTTCCTCGTGCTGCCCTCTGGAACTCCCTGCTCTCTGTTTCCTAGACTGTACCGACATGCAGAGGTTTAAAACTAATGTAAACAGACATCTTGCTACACAGCTCCCAACTTAGGATGACACCCAAAACCTACACCCTAATTCTCAGTAGCCCGTTACGTCTACAGTGGTGGCCTGCCTTGTTTGGGGTGAAATATGTTTTTTTTTAAAAACTCTTAAAGACAAAAGATTTTCAAAGAAAGGTCTTTGTGTGAAATGACCTAGAATAATATCTACTGACAGTTGTTATGAACGAATTATAATGAAAACAGGGGATCATAGTTGTCAACAAAAGAGGTTTATCATCCAGGTTTTGTCATGTTGTGTGATTTTCCTCAGAAACACCAGTACAACTGTTACATAACACTGTGGTGGTGACTATGGATGTTGATCGTTTCAATCTTTTCCCTCGTAGTCTGGAGGTCGATACCATCTCTTTGGACGTTTGTAGTTTGAATGATGCGCAATCACATATGGAAGAACGGAGACCAACACAATTTAACCTTTAACTTACTTTATTATTCTTAACTACGTGGATCCATTTCTTTAACTAAGAGTTGCATGTGACTATCCGAGAGGTCTAAATTCAAAGGACCTTAAATACATTACTAAATCTTCGACCGCAACTAATTCTTTTAACTGTTTCAAATCTTTATCTAGTCATTATACTCTTGTGTCTTGAGCTCACCTCAGCCTGGGGTCCCTTGCCTACAAAACTTGCTAAACCTAATCTATGCTTACTCCCATATTTCGCTAACTTAATATGTAACACAACAAACACTAAAAATTTTTTTGTTTGTTTTTATACTAATGTGTTACCCCGTACCAATGCCAAAATCACCTCGAGTTGGATGGAGTGTCAGTTGAATGATGAAGAATATTGTTAGAATATAAATTATTTTATTCCATAGCTCATCTACTAAACATATATCCTAAACATATCCATCATTAGAACGAAAGGCTAGAACCAAAAGTATAGTAAACACATTCATTTACAGTTGATAATTATGAAAGACAAACAACATACATTATACAAAACAATACAAGATATGTAGTTCTTACTCTAAGATAGGAACATATCTATATGTCGCAATTTTTCTTATATTTTGAGTTTTCCCGAAAGTTATCTCCCTTGCCTACTTAATAAGCTGAAATGTCTACGTAAGATCGTTTTTTTTCTTTTTCTTATAATTTAATAAATACTGGATGAATTTGCAGAATTTTTTTGTATAATCATGCTAACACGCAAGTACATAAGGTTTATACATTTCTTTAAATGTGTTAATGTCATTGTGAAACTACAGAAGCGCCGAATCATATATTGGTCTTAGGGTTAGTGGTAAGACAAGTCATTTTTTAAATTATTTTTTTTTAAGGAATGAAACACCAACACCAACACATGGTCGGCCATTTTGGATTTTTCTGTCTCCAAAAGACGGAATATCGACGAAATCTTATATTGAAATCAAATAACAAACTTTAAAACACTTTCAGAGGTTTACAACTACGCAGGTTGGTAGAAAAGTAAATTTTATTACGTTTGGTAACAGTTATTTGTTGCATTTTTTTTTCGATTATTGCTCTGTTAACCATACAATATGATTACCGAGATTTTTTTTTTTTTTTTTTTGCACCCTGTCCAAGAGGGAGATATGAGTATCTGTAACGCTTGGGGGGTAGAGTTAGGTTAGGTAAGTTTAATTCTTTTTTAAGGAATGAAACACTATGGCCGGGTTGGAAGTGTGTTTATGGCGGGAGATTCAAAAGAAGAACAAAGGGTTTTTGGATTTTAACCACAGTCGCGAAGGATTTCGGACAAATGGTTTTGCGATAATGAATCCCCCAACCATAGGTAGTGTGATAGATGCCTTTATAACTGCATGTTATCACACCATTAATCTTCCACCATCGGACCACGTGGGGATTAAATAAAACAGTTTAAGACAAACAAGATGAAGGAAGAAAACATTATTTAAACTTACCTTAAAGAAAGCGAAGGAATTAGGAAGCTATACACATATACGAATAGGCCTTTTATAATGGTTAATAACAAAAGGAAAGGAATAACATTTTAGTAACAAAACAATTTATTTACTATTTAGAAGAGAGTATAAGTTCATTATTGGAGCGTGTGATGCGATGCGTGTTGAATGTCAGTTGGGTGGCCATTTTGTGAATGGTGAATGTGTGAAGGAAAAAGTTCGTTGGGAATGAAAGGAAATGTTCATCAAATTGATAGATAGATTTTTTGAATCGAACGGGTTACCTTTCTCTTCCCCTCCTCCTCCACACAGCTCGTTCGAGCTGGTGGGGGGGGGGGGAATCGCCGAGAGTTCTTTGTGCGTTCTTGGTCTCCGGACGCTGAAGGAAAAAGAGGAAGAGGAAAGGAACGTCCCCTTCTTTATAGATTTAAGATCACGTATGGCCGAGCTGACCTGTCGGCCGCCCATTGGTCAGAAACCTCCGGCCACCGTGAATAGGCGAGATTTCGCGAGTCTCACCACCAGAGGCAAAGAAGGGTCAAACAAAGATAAGAAAGAAAGAAAGGAAGAAAGGGAGAGAGTAAGCCGAACGAACCTAGAAAGAAAAGGGGTAGCTAAACAGGCTAGCCTTTTCCTCAATGCCCGCTCGTCTCCTCTGCCACAATAGTCCCCCACCAGTAAGCGGAGCTTACCCGATAGACACTATCCTATTTCAATTTTACTTTTATGTATTTATTTATTTATATATAACAACAATCTTTATCAGCGAGGATTTAGCGTTCATTCCGGGATGGATGAAGCTGGAGTTATATGGGTGTTCCAGCAAAATTAGCGTTCGCGGGCGAAATTTTTAATTTTTGTGCACATTGAGATTTTCCGCCACGCGAAGCTGGTATTGTTTGTAGTTTTAGTTTTCGGATGTGTATTTTTCTGCTGGAACTTAGCGTTCACCTAGAGATTCTTGGGCTGATGAAATATCAGGAGAAAGAAATGTCTCTAGACGAAGCTGGGTATTTTTAGGAAACAATCTTTAGGCTTGCGTCGAAATTTGGTCGCGTTCGTGCAAGTATTCTTTTGGCTGATACAGGTTTTTTCAGGTTGTAGATTTCTTACACGAAGCTGTATTTGGCTTGGGAGATTCAACGCTTGGCGCCTTTTGTTGCTTCCATTGTTCCTCGACTGATAAGACTATCATCATTATTTTTTTTTTTTCGGTTATCGGGTTGACGTCGTTAATTTTTCATTAAAAAATATTTTTTTTTTTGTAATGCCCATTGTAGCTCCATTTTTTTTTTTAATGGCGTTTGGCGGGATTTTTCATTGTTCGGCATATTTGCGCCATGTGGGAAGATTCCTGTTTTTTGTAGAGAGATTTGATTTTTTTTTTTTTTTTTGTGTAGACCCATCTCTCCTTGTCTCGCGAAAAGCACTTTCCTTCTTTGTTCAGTGAAAGGATGTTTTTTTTTGTTTTTTTGTTTCGTTAAAATTTGTTTTTGAAAGAAGTTTTTTTTTTTTTGTAATAAAATATTCTTGTGTTTTTTTTTTGTTAGAAATGATTTTTGTTTTTCAAGATTCTTGCGTTGCTTCGTGAAAAGGATTGTTTTTTTGTTGTTGTTGAAAGGGATTTTGTTTGTTCTATGAAAAAGGATTTTTTTTTTTGTTGAAAGGAATTTTGTTGTTTGTCTTATGAAGATTTTTTTTTTTTTTGTTGAAAGAGATTTTTTTTTTTGTGATGTGAGACGCTCATTTTTTTTTTTTTTTGTTGTTAAGTTCGTAGACTTGTATTTTCTTCGTATATGAATTTTTTTTTTTGTTTAACTTACTGCCGTATTCTATTCTAAGTTTCCTTCGCTAAATAAGATTAATATTTAAATTTATTTGTTTGTCTTTAAGTTTAGAAGTAGTTATCTTATTTTTTAATTTTTTTATTTGTATCTTAAAATTTAATCAGAAGGATTTGTATTTATGTTATCGTAGAAGGATTTAGTTAGCGTGTTAACGTCGGAGAGATCACCAATTATGGCCGGGTTGGAAGTGTGTTTATGGCGGGAGATTCAAAAGAAGAACAAAGGGTTTTTGGATTTTAACCACAGTCGCGAAGGATTTCGGACAAATGGTTTTGCGATAATGAATCCCCCAACCATAGGTAGTGGATAGATGCCTTTATAACTGCATGTTATCACACCATTAATCTTCCACCATCGGACCACGTGGGGATTAAATAAAACAGTTTAAGACAAACAAGATGAAGGAAGAAAACATTATTTAAACTTACCTTAAAGAAAGCGAAGGAATTAGGAAGCTATACACATATACGAATAGGCCTTTTATAATGGTTAATAACAAAAGGAAAGGAATAACATTTTAGTAACAAAACAATTTATTTACTATTTAGAAGAGAGTATAAGTTCATTATTGGAGCGTGTGATGCGATGCGTGTTGAATGTCAGTTGGGTGGCCATTTTGTGAATGGTGAATGTGTGAAGGAAAAAGTTCGTTGGGAATGAAAGGAAATGTTCATCAAATTGATAGATAGATTTTTTGAATCGAACGGGTTACCTTTCTCTTCCCCTCCTCCTCCACACAGCTCGTTCGAGCTGGTGGGGGGGGGGGGAATCGCCGAGAGTTCTTTGTGCGTTCTTGGTCTCCGGACGCTGAAGGAAAAAGAGGAAGAGGAAAGGAACGTCCCCTTCTTTATAGATTTAAGATCACGTATGGCCGAGCTGACCTGTCGGCCGCCCATTGGTCAGAAACCTCCGGCCACCGTGAATAGGCGAGATTTCGCGAGTCTCACCACCAGAGGCAAAGAAGGGTCAAACAAAGATAAGAAAGAAAGAAAGGAAGAAAGGGAGAGAGTAAGCCGAACGAACCTAGAAAGAAAAGGGGTAGCTAAACAGGCTAGCCTTTTCCTCAATGCCCGCTCGTCTCCTCTGCCACAACACCAACACCAGGTCGGCCATTTTGGAAATTTTTTTACTGTCTCCGAAAGATCGGATATCGACGAAATTTTATATTGAAAACAAAAAAACTTTTAAACACTTTCAGAGGTTTAAAGCTATTCAGGTCGGTAGAAAAGTAAAGTGAGTTTAATAACAGTTATTTGTTATGCTGTTTTGTTTTTACCCGATTTCTGTTCTGTTTGGGTTAACAATACTATGATTACCGAAATTCTTTTTTGCACTCTGTCCAAGAGGGAGAGATAAAGCTGGGGGAAAACCGTGCCTTGGAAACCGTCATGGACTGATGGCGTTAAAATTTTTAACAGCTGACAAATTTACAAAATATTAAAGTCTATCTTTTAAGCGATCGCGGTGTATTTACATGTCTTCGTTAGGTTAAAGTGATTGCGCCCCTTAGATTCTTACATTACAGTCTAAGGGACGCAATCACTTTAACTAATGAGGAAATGTAATAACTGAGTTAGTTCCCTTTAATTTTACTCAATAAATACAAAATTCAAAATGTGAAAAAGTATGAGTTAAATTTTAAAGTTCATGAAAATCATGTTCAACCACCAAATGTAAAAAGCCGACCCTCCTTGAGTTCATGTTAATGATCTAAGGAAGATAGCTTATCTCGATTTGATGCTTGTATTTTATGACAAATAGTTTTCAACAATATTAAACTTTTTTTTTCTTTCTTTTGGTCCAAATCCGGTAAATGTAAAGAATATAGATCGACAGTTTAAACAGGTTTTTTTTTATTATTCAAAAATTAAAATAAAATGAGTGTATAAGCGATAATACATATATACCTATTTTTCAAAGATTATGACATTAAGAACGTTTTGGAGTTTTAAAAAAAATCAATGTAGTGTTACATAGGGAGAAAAAGACGTTCGTTTTAAAACTTGATTCGTTTTGAGCGATACAAAAAAAAAAAGAAAAAAAAGCATAGCTCCATGAGCAATACAACAACAGTTCGGTCCTGTAAGACTCCATTTTGTTTAAATCTCGATTTTTCTTGCATATTTACACATTTTAAGCGTGTTTTTCTTCAGATTACATGCGTAATACTAAATCGATTTTAGCTCGAAATGATTCATCATTTAATAATATCTAAGAAAAAAATTTTTTTAAAGGCTCTTGTATAGATCGAATACACGAGCGAAATTTATTTTAGAAGAGTGCTAATGGTGTAAGGGGCAGTAACTCTCTTTTTTTTAGTACACAATGTCTCCGAAAATGGAAAATATCCATTTTTAAAATAAGAAGTCATGCAAATTCAATTAATAGAACATTTTTCGAAGAAATAACAATTTGAGAAAATCAACAGTATATTGATAGAACATTTATAGAACAAAATAGAATTTGGGAAAATCAACAGTATATTTTTTCCTTTCAAAACCAGCAAAACGAACAGTCCTATTGTTTTGATTAACAGATTTTTTATTTTTTTATAGTTTAAAATATTAAATTATCGCAGATATTGGCTCTTGTATAGATCGGGTCTTCGAAAAATGTTCTATTAATTCAATTTGCATGACTTCTTATTTAAAAAATGGATATTTTCCATTTTCGGAGACATTGCGTACTAAAAAAAGAGAGTTACTGCCCCTTACACCATTAGCACTCTTTTAAAATAAATTTCGCTCGTGTATTCGATCTATACAAGGGCCAAAAAACATAAAACTATTTTATCGTATATACAGAAAATTTGGCACTTCTTTAGTTTAGCTGTGAATCAATTTATTTGTTTTCTATTATGAAAACAGGGGCAGACAATCAACCGGAAGTAATATAGAATTAGACGTTTCTTTATCGAAAACAAACAATAAAACGAACAATAATAACAGCGAAAAGTGTTGTTTTTTTATTTAACAATGTAAAATTTTATAAAACGAATAGTCAACACTCAGTAGGTACGTGTAAAATCAATGGCCAATCCCCAAAATGTAAAACATTTTGACCCTCCCTTCACTTAAAAATTCACTAAAATTCAGGAAATCAACCAATTTTAATGAAATTTTCAATATTTATTAATCAACAATCACGTAATATAATGAAACCATTATTATTTTTAAAATATTAGTGAAAATGTATTATTTTTTTTTTAAAAAATACACCTTTACTAAAGTTATATTTTTATATATTAATTTTTTTAAAAATGCATGAATTTTTTAATGTTTTTTATGAAAATAAAGCATTGTTGATGTTAAAAATTAAAATTATTTTTTTAAATATTTCGTATATATTACGAAAAAGGCCCCTAAATACCGTGTTAATAAAATCACTATAACTCAAAGAAAAATTAATTTTTTGAATTAGCGATATTATTATTGAATAAAGCATTGTTTAATCAATATTTTCACCAAAAAAGTAATATAATTGGAAAAGATATTTCATGTGATTTTAATGATTAGAGTTTCTGGGAAAATAAAAAATGCGACATAATTATATTTCCTTTTCATACATGAACGTGTCATCATCAGCGCAATAAAAAAAATTATAATCTTGAAAATAAACCAAACATTTACAAATTTGAGACTCAGGAAGATAACGAAAAAAAGAATTTTTTAAAATTGAATAATTTCTACTAACGATTCACTTGAAGCGCTATGGAAGCCACGCTCTGTAATAAACAGGCGCGTTTAGACCTCGCAACATTCACTCATACTACTCCCCTTAAAATTTTATTTTCAGAGATTCAACAAATTCATTAATTTCACGATTCATCGTCATTTATTTGGAAAGATAAAACGTAAATTTGTATTTGCTTTGTCATTTTATTTCATTAATAAATATTATTTAAAAAGTTAAAAACAATTATTATAAAAAGAATTCAAATATGACATTTTCTTTCAAAATTGAATTCTATTTATTTATTAATAAATATTTTTTAATGTTTTAACTTTTTTCCGATGAATATTGTCAGTGAAGTCATTGACTTTAATTTACTTTTTCACACTTAAAATTAAAAAAATGCTCTTAACTTTATTTTAAAAGAATTAATGTAATTTATCGTTACAACACTTGTAAGAAATTCTTACATATACCGTAACAATAAACGAGTTATTTATTCTTTAAGAATTAATGTCATTTAAAATTACATTAATTCTTAAAGAATAAATCGAGTAATGTAATTGTTCAAGATGTTAATCAATCATCATGTCAAAATAATTAATAAAATTGACGCAGTTCGTAACGTAAAAATTATTTTTTTAAATAACTATTACGGCAGTTTGAGCCTTCCATACTTTGAGATTTTGTAGTCGTATTCTCTGTTTGCTGTAAATGTAACCAGAGAACACGGGTTTGGGACATGTTTTAGCTAACTTTCATTTTTTTGTTGTTTTTGATAATTAACCAATTTTTAGTAAAAAAAAAAAAAAAAAAAAGAGGTACATTCTTTTGCAATTCACTCTCTTAAGACTTTAATCTGATAATTATCTTTGAAACAGTTTCAGAAAACTGATATTCACTTTTCCAGCGATTTTTAAACATGTTTTATTGAATCTTCAGTTTTAACTGTTAACATTTTTAATTCTATTTTGTTTTTCACACGTAAATATAAATTTGTTTCCTTTCATATATTAACATTATGCTTTCATCTTTCAATCAAAAGTTAAACGAAAACTGCTTTAAAAAATTAAGAAAATGCACTTTTAAGAACGAGAGTCAGTACAAGCAGCGGCCATTTTTGCACGTACCTAGTCAACAGTGATTTGGGGGGGGGTATAATTTAAAACTTTAGGTAAAATCCAAGATTTTTATGTTTTTGTGACTTCCTGTTTAATCGTGCGCGTCATCTGATGTACGGATGACCAAAAATGAAAAATAAAACCTTTTTGTTAGCATTTCTGAATAAAAAAAATTACTATTTACAAAGTGTAAATAATAATTTTTGTTATTTATATAACTTTTTTAAAATGTCGATTTCCGCTTCCTTTTTTAATTACTAATTATTGATTACGTTCCCAACGTTAAAATTAAAGTAATGGAGAAGTTCGTTTCAGATATAATTCCAGCTGCAGAATTATTTTGAATGAATATAAATTTGCATGATTTAATGCTACAAACAAGAGACACTATGTGGTTAGCAAAGTTACCCCAGCCAGGAATGGATCCAGAAAGTGTGGTTTGAGTTGTCCCCCTTTGCAAATTGGCTGTTTGGAGAATTTGAAAGCTAGATGGCTCTGGTTGACAGTCAATTTGCATAGGTGGGGCAAAAAGTAGTATATAAACGGTACTCTTTTCGTTGAGCTGGGAGAGCGGTAGGGAGAGCAGAGTGAGGCTGAAAGAGGAGACTGAAGCGCAAAGAATTGGACGTTGAAAAAGATTAACCACTGGTTTGCCACCAGATTTTTTATATATATTTGTCTTCACGGATTGACCACACACTATTAGTTCAATTAAATTTTACTAGTCACCTGCAAACAATTTTTGGGGAAACATTTTATATTGGATTAGAAAATGTTATTAAGTGTAATAAAAAGTGACGTTATTAAGAAGAAAAAAAGAATTTCGGTTGATAATTTGTTTCTTAAAATTAATTCAATAAAATGTTTTATTATTATAGCATATGTTTCTATTTATTTCAAACACTTACATTAATAATAAAATGTGTTTGTTTTTTCAATGTAAATGATATTTGTTTATTACTATATTAAACTAAAAAAAATAATTTTAAAAATGCATTATTATTATTATTATTAAACTATGGTACTGATATCGATCCTGACCCAGTTTTCATGAGGTTCGACTCGCAAGCGTTCGGCTGTCCTACGCAAACGCCCGAGTGTTGACGAGCCGAATGGTACCAGATGATAATTTTGATACGTTGCTGCGTCCTGTGATTTTAAGTTATATTTTCAAGAAATTTTCTAAAAGATACAACAAAAAAAAGCAAAACATAGCGAAGTTACTGCTATCAAATAAATATTTTTTGTTATTTTGATACGTTGCTGCGTCCTATAAGTTTTAGTTATAGTTGCAAGAAATTTTTTAAACAAAACAAATAAAACAAGCAAAACAGAGCGAAATTACTGTTATCAAATAAATATGTTTAACCCTAAACTAACCCCTAACCCTAACCCTAACCCTAATAACAAAAAAAAAACCCAAAAAACAAGCAAAACATTATTATCATAGGACGCAGCACCGTATCAAAATTGTCGTCTGGTACAAATCGGCTCGTCAACACTCGGGCGTTTGCGTAGGAAAGCCGAACGCTTCCGAGTCGAACCTCACGAAAACTGGGTCAGGATCGATATCAGTACCTAAACTATAATTCGAAGGAACAATAATAATAATGAAATTCGCATAAAGAAATGCTAACAAAAAGTTTTATTTTTCATTTCTGGTCATCCGTACGTCAGATGACGCGTACGATTAAACAGGAAGTAACAAAAACAGAAAAATCTTAAATTTAACCAAACTTCATAAAAACGAAGAGTTTGATTTTTTTTTATCAAACAGTCAACATTACTGGGATCCTTATTGTAGTCTTGATCCCTTTTTTATACTGCCGTTCCTGATGGGCAATGCTTACAATAAACAGGGTTTGTGTGGACATCTCCACTGAAATCCGTCTTTTCTATCTATTCATTCCCCTTCCGCACGAGCATGTCTCGATGGAAGAAGTCAGTCTGTGCGCCTAAAAGTCAATACCTCGTAGATTGAGGTCATTAAGATAAATTTTTGGAAAAAAAAATTCAAAGTCTGAATTACTTCCGGTTGATCGAGTTAGGAGTGAATCTAACTCTTCAAAATATGATTCACAGCTAAACTAAAGAAGTGCCGATTTTTTTTTTTTATCGCATTCTGTTTAGACCATCAATCTTTACTTTTACTTAAAATCCTAGGCATTTCATATGCTCCACACATGCTAGAATTACTTACTAAATCTAGGGAAACTGTTTGTTAAAATTCTTTCTTAACATTTTTTGGTACTTTCTTAGATTAGGACCCACGCTAAAATCGACTTGGCGTCGGTACTTTCCGGAAAGCAGTTTGCGAGAAAATAAGCAGACTACATGTCAGACTACATATCAACATTTCAACTGATTGAAACAAATAAGCAGACGACATATCAACATTTCAACTGATTGAAACAAATAAGCAGACGACATGTCAACATTTCAACTGATTGAAACAGATAAGCAGACGACATGTCAACATTTCAACTGATTGAAACAAATAAGCAGACGACATATCAACATTTCAACTGATTGAAACAAATAAGCAGACGACATGTCAACATTTCAACTGATTGAAACAAATAAGCAGACGACATGTCAACATTTCAACTGATTGAAACAAATAAGCAGACGACATGTCAACATTTCAACTGATTGAAACAAATAAGCAGACGACATATCAACATTTCAACTGATTGAAACAAATAAGCAGACGACATGTCAACATTTCAACTGATTGAAACAGATAAGCAGACGACATGTCAACATTTCAACTGATTGAAACAAATAAGCAGACGACATATCAACATTTCAACTGATTGAAACAAATAAGCAGACGACATGTCAACATTTCAACTGATTGAAACAGATAAGCAGACGACATGTCAACATTTCAACTGATTGAAACAAATAAGCAGACGACATATCAACATTTCAACTGATTGAAACAAATAAGCAGACGACATATCAACATTTCAACTGATTGAAACAAATAAGCAGACGACATATCAACATTTCAACTGATTGAAACAAATAAGCAGACGACATGTCAACATTTCAACTGATTGAAACAGATAAGCAGACGACATGTCAACATTTCAACTGATTGAAACAAATAAGCAGACGACATATCAACATTTCAACTGATTGAAACAAATAAGCAGACGACATATCAACATTTCAACTGATTGAAACAAATAAGCAGACGACATATCAACATTTCAACTGATTGAAACAAATAAGCAGACGACATGTCAACATTTCAACTGATTGAAACAAATAAGCAGACGACATATCAACATTTCAACTGATTGAAACAAATAAGCAGACGACATGTCAACATTTCAACTGATTGAAACAAATAAGCAGACGACATATCAACATTTCAACTGATTGAAACAAATAAGCAGACGACATATCAACATTTCAACTGATTGAAACAAATAAGCAGACGACATGTCAACATTTCAACTGATTGAAACAGATAAGCAGACGACATGTCAACATTTCAACTGATTGAAACAAATAAGCAGACGACATATCAACATTTCAACTGATTGAAACAAATAAGCAGACGACATATCAACATTTCAACTGATTGAAACAAATAAGCAGACGACATATCAACATTTCAACTGATTGAAACAAATAAGCAGACGACATGTCAACATTTCAACTGATTGAAACAGATAAGCAGACGACATGTCAACATTTCAACTGATTGAAACAAATAAGCAGACGACATATCAACATTTCAACTGATTGAAACAAATAAGCAGACGACATATCAACATTTCAACTGATTGAAACAAATAAGCAGACGACATATCAACATTTCAACTGATTGAAACAAATAAGCAGACGACATGTCAACATTTCAACTGATTGAAACAGATAAGCAGACGACATGTCAACATTTCAACTGATTGAAACAAATAAGCAGACGACATATCAACATTTCAACTGATTGAAACAAATAAGCAGACGACATGTCAACATTTCAACTGATTGAAACAAATAAGCAGACGACATGTCAACATTTCAACTGATTGAAACAAATAAGCAGACGACATATCAACATTTCAACTGATTGAAACAAATAAGCAGACGACATGTCAACATTTCAACTGATTGAAACAGATAAGCAGACGACATGTCAACATTTCAACTGATTGAAACAAATAAGCAGACGACATATCAACATTTCAACTGATTGAAACAAATAAGCAGACGACATGTCAACATTTCAACTGATTGAAACAAATAAGCAGACGACATGTCAACATTTCAACTGATTGAAACAGATAAGCAGACGACATATCAACATTTCAACTGATTGAAACAAATAAGCAGACGACATATCAACATTTCAACTGATTGAAACAAATAAGCAGACGACATATCAACATTTCAACTGATTGAAACAAATAAGCAGACGACATGTCAACATTTCAACTGATTGAAACAAATAAGCAGACGACATGTCAACATTTCAACTGATTGAAACAGATAAGCAGACGACATATCAACATTTCAACTGATTGAAACAAATAAGCAGACGACATGTCAACATTTCAACTGATTGAAACAAATAAGCAGACGACATGTCAACATTTCAACTGATTGAAACAAATAAGCAGACGACATGTCAACATTTCAACTGATTGAAACAAATAAGCAGACGACATGTCAACATTTCAACTGATTGAAACAAATAAGCAAACGACATGTCAACATTTCAACTGATTGAAACAGATAAGCAGACGACATATCAACATTTCAACTGATTGAAACAAATAAGCAGACGACATATCAACATTTCAACTGATTGAAACAGATAAGCAGACGACATATCAACATTTCAACTGATTGAAACAGATAAGCAGACGACATATCAACATTTCAACTGATTGAAACAGATAAGCAGACGACATGTCAACATTTCAACTGATTGAAACAAATAAGCAGACGACATGTCAACATTTCAACTGATTGAAACAAATAAGCAAACGACATGTCAACATTTCAACTGATTGAAACAGATAAGCAGACGACATATCAACATTTCAACTGATTGAAACAAATAAGCAGACGACATATCAACATTTCAACTGATTGAAACAGATAAGCAGACGACATATCAACATTTCAACTGATTGAAACAGATAAGCAGACGACATATCAACATTTCAACTGATTGAAACAGATAAGCAGACGACATATCAACATTTCAACTGATTGAAACAAATAAGCAGACGACATATCAACATTTCAACTGATTGAAACAGATAAGCAGACGACATATCAACATTTCAACTGATTGAAACAAATAAGCAGACGACATGTCAACATTTCAACTGATTGAAACAAATAAGCAGACGACATATCAACATTTCAACTGATTGAAACAAATAAGCAGACGACATATCAACATTTCAACTGATTGAAACAGATAAGCAGACGACATATCAACATTTCAACTGATTGAAACAAATAAGCAGACGACATGTCAACATTTCAACTGATTGAAACAAATAAGCAGACGACATATCATCATTTCAACTGATTGAAACAAATAAGCAGACGACATATCAACATTTCAACTGATTGAAACAAATAAGCAGACGACATATCAACATTTCAACTGATTGAAACAAATAAGCAGACGACATATCAACATTTCAACTGATTGAAACAGATAAGCAGACGACATGTCAACATTTCAACTGATTGAAACAAATAAGCAGACGACATATCAACATTTCAACTGATTGAAACAGATAAGCAGACGACATATCAACATTTCAACTGATTGAAACAGATAAGCAGACGACATATCAACATTTCAACTGATTGAAACAAATAAGCAAACGACATATCAACATTTCAACTGATTGAAACAGATAAGCAGACGACATATCAACATTTCAACTGATTGAAACAAATAAGCAAACGACATATCAACATTTCAACTGATTGAAACAAATAAGCAGACGACATATCAACATTTCAACTGATTGAAACAGATAAGCAGACGACATATCAACATTTCAACTGATTGAAACAGATAAGCAAACGACATATCAACATTTCAACTGATTGAAACAAATAAGCAAACGACATATCAACATTTCAACTGATTGAAACAGATAAGCAGACGACATATCAACATTTCAACTGATTGAAACAAATAAGCAGACGACATATCAACATTTCAACTGATTGAAACAGATAAGCAAACGACATATCAACATTTCAACTGATTGAAACAGATAAGCAGACGACATATCAACATTTCAACTGATTGAAACAAATAAGCAAACGACATATCAACATTTCAACTGATTGAAACAGATAAGCAGACTACATGTCAACATTTCAACTGATTGAAACAAATAAGCAGACGACATATCAACATTTCAACTGATTGAAACAAATAAGCAGACGACATATCAACATTTCAACTGATTGAAACAAATAAGCAGACGACATATCAACATTTCAACTGATTGAAACAGATAAGCAGACGACATGTCAACATTTCAACTGATTGAAACAAATAAGCAGACGACATATCAACATTTCAACTGATTGAAACAGATAAGCAGACGACATATCAACATTTCAACTGATTGAAACAGATAAGCAGACGACATATCAACATTTCAACTGATTGAAACAAATAAGCAAACGACATATCAACATTTCAACTGATTGAAACAGATAAGCAGACGACATATCAACATTTCAACTGATTGAAACAAATAAGCAAACGACATATCAACATTTCAACTGATTGAAACAAATAAGCAGACGACATATCAACATTTCAACTGATTGAAACAGATAAGCAGACGACATATCAACATTTCAACTGATTGAAACAGATAAGCAAACGACATATCAACATTTCAACTGATTGAAACAAATAAGCAAACGACATATCAACATTTCAACTGATTGAAACAGATAAGCAGACGACATATCAACATTTCAACTGATTGAAACAGATAAGCAAACGACATATCAACATTTCAACTGATTGAAACAGATAAGCAGACGACATATCAACATTCAACTGATTGAAACAGATAAGCAGACGACATATCAACATTTCAACTGATTGAAACAGATAAGCAAACGACATATCAACATTTCAACTGATTGAAACAAATAAGCAGACGACATATCAACATTTCAACTGATTGAAACAGATAAGCAAACGACATATCAACATTTCAACTGATTGAAACAGATAAGCAGACGACATATCAACATTTCAACTGATTGAAACAGATAAGCAAACGACATATCAACATTTCAACTGATTGAAACAGATAAGCAGACGACATATCAACATTTCAACTGATTGAAACAGATAAGCAGACGACATATCAACATTTCAACTGATTGAAACAGATAAGCAAACGACATATCAACATTTCAACTGATTGAAACAAATAAGCAGACGACATATCAACATTTCAACTGATTGAAACAGATAAGCAAACGACATATCAACATTTCAACTGATTGAAACAGATAAGCAGACGACATATCAACATTCAACTGATTGAAACAAATAAGCAAACGACATATCAACATTTCAACTGATTGAAACAGATAAGCAGACGACATATCAACATTTCAACTGATTGAAACAAATAAGCAAACGACATATCAACATTTCAACTGATTGAAACAGATAAGCAGACGACATATCAACATTTCAACTGATTGAAACAAATAAGCAAACGACATATCAACATTTCAACTGATTGAAACAGATAAGCAGACGACATATCAACATTTCAACTGATTGAAACAAATAAGCAAACGACATATCAACATTTCAACTGATTGAAACAGATAAGCAGACTACATGTCAACATTTCAACTGATTGAAACAAATAAGCAGACGACATATCAACATTTCAACTGATTGAAACAAATAAGCAGACGACATATCAACATTTCAACTGATTGAAACAGATAAGCAGACGACATATCAACATTTCAACTGATTGAAACAGATAAGCAGACGACATATCAACATTTCAACTGATTGAAACAGATAAGCAAACGACATATCAACATTTCAACTGATTGAAACAAATAAGCAAACGACATATCAACATTTCAACTGATTGAAACAGATAAGCAGACGACATATCAACATTTCAACTGATTGAAACAAATAAGCAGACGACATATCAACATTTCAACTGATTGAAACAGATAAGCAAACGACATATCAACATTTCAACTGATTGAAACAGATAAGCAGACGACATATCAACATTCAACTGATTGAAACAAATAAGCAGACGACATATCAACATTTCAACTGATTGAAACAGATAAGCAGACGACATATCAACATTTCAACTGATTGAAACAAATAAGCAAACGACATATCAACATTTCAACTGATTGAAACAGATAAGCAGACGACATATCAACATTTCAACTGATTGAAACAAATAAGCAAACGACATATCAACATTTCAACTGATTGAAACAAATAAGCAGACGACATATCAACATTTCAACTGATTGAAACAGATAAGCAGACGACATATCAACATTTCAACTGATTGAAACAGATAAGCAAACGACATATCAACATTTCAACTGATTGAAACAAATAAGCAAACGACATATCAACATTTCAACTGATTGAAACAGATAAGCAGACGACATATCAACATTTCAACTGATTGAAACAAATAAGCAGACGACATATCAACATTTCAACTGATTGAAACAGATAAGCAAACGACATATCAACATTTCAACTGATTGAAACAGATAAGCAGACGACATATCAACATTCAACTGATTGAAACAAATAAGCAGACGACATATCAACATTTCAACTGATTGAAACAGATAAGCAGACGACATATCAACATTTCAACTGATTGAAACAAATAAGCAGACGACATATCAACATTTCAACTGATTGAAACAAATAAGCAGACGACATATCAACATTCAACTGATTGAAACAAATAAGCAGACGACATATCAACATTTCAACTGATTGAAACAGATAAGCAGACGACATATCAACATTTCAACTGATTGAAACAAATAAGCAGACGACATATCAACATTTCAACTGATTGAAACAAATAAGCAGACGACATATCAACATTTCAACTGATTGAAACAGATAAGCAGACGACATATCAACATTTCAACTGATTGAAACAAATAAGCAGACGACATATCAACATTTCAACTGATTGAAACAAATAAGCAAACGACATATCAACATTTCAACTGATTGAAACAGATAAGCAGACGACATATCAACATTTCAACTGATTGAAACAGATAAGCAAACGACATATCAACATTTCAACTGATTGAAACAAATAAGCAAACGACATATCAACATTTCAACTGATTGAAACAGATAAGCAGACGACATATCAACATTTCAACTGATTGAAACAAATAAGCAGACGACATATCAACATTTCAACTGATTGAAACAGATAAGCAAACGACATATCAACATTTCAACTGATTGAAACAAATAAGCAAACGACATATCAACATTTCAACTGATTGAAACAGATAAGCAGACGACATATCAACATTTCAACTGATTGAAACAAATAAGCAGACGACATATCAACATTCAACTGATTGAAACAAATAAGCAGACGACATATCAACATTTCAACTGATTGAAACAGATAAGCAGACGACATATCAACATTTCAACTGATTGAAACAAATAAGCAGACGACATATCAACATTTCAACTGATTGAAACAAATAAGCAGACGACATATCAACATTTCAACTGATTGAAACAGATAAGCAGACGACATATCAACATTTCAACTGATTGAAACAAATAAGCAGACGACATATCAACATTTCAACTGATTGAAACGTGCTTGCAACTGATTGAAACACGAAAGTACTGCAAAGAATTTTCACAAGCTATCAATGACTGTTGCGTCTTCCGAAGGAGTGATTAACTTTTTCAGGAAATAAAACTGATATCAAAAGAAAAAAAATGTCCAAGCTAAAAAAAAAAAGAAATCTTTAATGTTTAACCCTAAATCATAAACCCTAATCCTAACGAAACCAAAAATAATTTTCAGTAAAAAAGAAAACCTAACCCTAACCCTAAACCCTAACCCTAACCCTAACGACGCCATTTTTAACCTTGATTACAAACCAAAAATAATTTTTTAGTAAAAAGAAAAACACTTAAAAATATAATTTATAAACTGTTTATTTATATTTCTTCGTTAAAAAAATAAATATTTCTTTCATACAATTTGACTAAATGTTTTATTTGCTTTTTTTTTTTTTTTGGCTTTAATTTTCTGTTTTAAATGTTGATTAATGTTTTTCCCCCACTCGTAAATTACAAGTGGGAAAAAAAACTCAGGTAGGTAAATCGACTTTGCGTCGGTACTTCTGGTGGTTTACGTAAACATCTGGTAAATACTGACGCCGAGTCGATTTTAGCGTGGGTCCTAATCTAAGAAAGCGCCGATTTTTTAAATTATTCTCGGGTTTTTGTTCGTTAATTAACATTTTTTAATCAAAATTTCTTGCTTTTGTAAATACAAAATCTAATATTGTTGAAAAATATTTGTTACAAAATACAATCATAAGATCGAGATGAGTTATCTCCCTTACATTAACAACATGAACTCCCCAAAGCGCCCAAAGGCCTATATTCGAAACATCAGGAAGCTTCATCTCATGTCCTGCTGGTTTGGCAGGCTGAGAGCAGGCTTATAGGATTGAGATGTATCCCAATCCTATAACATTAATTGACCAACGGCATATGCAAAAAAAAAAAAACACAAACCATGCCCCAAAATCACATCTGAAAAAGGAATTTCATTTTTCATACAAAACCTGCTCCCAGAGCAATATTTAGCAGAAAAGCAAGAATGGCGGTCACGTGATTTGCTTTCAACTATGTCTGCCACACTTCGTTTGATTAAAATCCTTTTTTGCGCCCAAAATAAAATCATGACTTTGGAGCCGATAAAACATTATTTAAGCTCAGATTTTCGTTGAGAAAATCAGTCGGGGAACAAAAAATCAGCACACCGTTAACAAGAGCATTACGTTTCCGCTTCCCTCGCCCCCTTTGACATAAAACCAAGTTTTTCAAGAGTGCTCAATACCAATTTGGTCGCTTTCTCCACTTCCTCTAGCACACTTCTTCACCCCTTCCTTCTCTCTTAAAATCTGGCTTCTGCTGATGATGTTTTCTGATGCAAGATTCTCAATTTTCACTCTTGATTTTATTTTTATTCAGTCTTTGACAAGATGCCATAGCATCGAAACGTTGGTTGATTGACGTAAGGCTACAATATTGTTGATGTAATTTTATATTACATTTATATATATATATATATATATATATATATATATATATACATTCAAAATGGCATATTCGTGGGTTCCCCCACGTGTGAGTTTGCTCTTTTCTTTGTTTCTAGTTTGGTTTCACCCAAAAATTAACCACTGTATAGTTGTATCCGTTGTACACGCTGTTTGACTTAGCAGACATTCAACCACTTTTGCGCGGCTTGCTTACCGAGGAGCCGTGTTTTTTATTTGGATTTGTCGCGCTGTCTGCAGGGCTTGCGGGAGCTTGTGTCGTAGAGGATTACCTTCGAATATTATTTTTCACTGGAGTAACTTCATCGGACCTCAAAGAAAATAATGGCCGAAAACATCAGGTCAGCTTAGTTCGAATTGGCCTTAGCGGTGCTTGCATCTAACCAGGAAGTTATGGTTTGCACAACTCCTATCAGCTCATAAGAACCCTTAATTGGACATTATAATATTCAACACCGAGTGATTTTATGAACTTTTCATATGATTTTGTTTTTTCTATCGTTTTATTAATTTGTATACACCCTGAATACACTTTTCACTGTCATCTACTGCATCGATAGCAAACAAATTTCCCACCTGGATAACTTTTTGTTTTTGGAGTACCATTCACCACCTGGATTGTTTTGTTTTTTTTAAATCAACCTCTTTGACATCTTTCTTGAAGCTGTTTTAAACTTTATGACTTGGATGAACTGTATAAGTTTAACAAAAAAGTGTGTTTTGGGCCGATATATTTGATGTTTTATATACTTGTATGTATTTTATATATATTTTTTATATATTTTGAAAGTTTAATTTTATTACCTGCAGTAATGTCATTGCGGTAATGGTCCTCTGAGGATAAGATTTTCTTTGAAAACTCATGAGTTTAGGACTTTCAATTACTTTGCTTGAACTTTGAATTGTAATAAAATTTGATTCGCACCTTATTTTATTCTTTCACTTTATCTAATGCTATATATATATATATATATATATATATATAAGGGTAAGGTGTACGATAAGTCATGAAAATGAAATGCCGTGGAAGACAAAATGTGTGAAAAAAACAAACGGAAAATAGGTTAAAATGCAGAAGAAAAACAAAAACAAAATATTTGACCGGTTTCGTTTGTGTATATATATATATATATATATATATATATATATATGCACATAAATAACACAGTGAGACTTTAAAAAAAAATTTTTTTTAATTTTTCGAATAGTCCATTTAGTATTTCGGTCAGATGTGTGTGGATTTTTAATTCATTTTTTTTCCGAGTTTAGTCTTAGTCGGGTTAGGGTTAGCTTGTTTATAATGTTTTTACTGTTGAGTTTTTAACGGCTATTAATTTACGACTTTAAAAGTCAAAAGGATGTGTTTAATGACTAAGAATTTGTTAATGTTAATAACTACGCTAGACATTTTAAAATTCTGTGCTTAATTTCTTTATTAATATTATTAATTGTGGGAAGTCTAGTCTTAATGTAAATGGCTTTTTATCATTTGATTTTGGTATCGTGGTGTATTGTTTTTGTGCGTGTGCTATTAACTAAATTTTGTCTATATTGAAAAAGGGTTCAGTCATCTTTTTTAAATTGTTGGTGAATTGAGCTAGTGTTGGAGAAATGCATGATGATCCTACAGAAAAGTGTTGTGGCGTGAAACCGATGTAACAATTAATTTTTTTTATTATTGGAGATACATTCTCCCAAAAAGCATTGGAACTAATATATACAATTTTATAAATGCTCTACTTGATATTGATTTTATGTTCACTTTATTAACATATTTGAAGTAGATCAATTAATATATATATATATATACATATATATATACATATATATATATATATGTATATATATGTATATATATATATATATGTATATATATATATGTATATATATATGTATATATATATGTATATATATATGTATATATATATATGTATATATATATGTATATATATATGTATATATATATATGTATATATATATGTATATATATATGTATATATATATATGTATATATGTATATATATATGTATATATATATATGTGTATATATATATATATGTATATATATATGTATATATATATGTATATATATATATATATATATGTATATATATATATGTATATATATGTATATGTATATATATATATATATATGTATATATATATATATATATGTATATATATATATATATATATATATATATATATTTAGGCAAACATTATTAAATAACACGGAGTGTTTTTGTTTGATGCAACTTTTTTTTATTTTTTCAATTTTCCGAATTGTCCATCTAATGTTTCGGTCAAATTGATGTAAATATGATCCATGGGTTTCTTGTTCCATTCTTTTTTGCAAGTACTTTCGATTTGAATCGTCAAATCATCTTCAGGCGGTATTAGTTTTAGTGTCTTTACAAATTATGACTTTACTGTTGTGCTCATTTTTGAATTATAACCGCGAGTAGATTATAACTTGAAAAAGCGTCGTAAAGTTGAAATGTACATGAGAGCGTGATGGCGTTCTACACATATGGGAGATTTAAAAGTTTGACTGTTTAAACCGTTAAGAAATTGATGACGTTAAAGAAAGTGCATACAATTCAAACGCATAACTACCTAATGGCTAAGAATTTGGTAATGTTAATTATTATGCTAGACACTTTAAAATGTGGCGACTAGTTTCATAATTGACATTATTAATTGTGAGATGTTTAGTTTTTATGTAGAAAAAAAAAATTTTAAATTTAAAAAAAAAAATTTTAAAAAGAAATTTAAAAAAAAAATTAAAAAATTAAAAAAAATTAAAAATACTCGAATCCCTCTACATATAAGCTTAAATGCCCTTTGGGAGAATGTAACTCCCATAATAATAATAAAGCTAATAGCTATATATTATTTTACAAGCACTACCCTATCCCGCCGCCTCACTATGCATCTTATATAAACTCTAGCTCAATTTACCAATATTTACAAAAAAATAACTGCCCTTCTTTCTGATGTAAGACAAATTCTAGTTTATAACACTAAAATTATACATTCCGAAACCAATTAAAAAAAATTAAAAATACTGGAAGCTATCTATCTACATTAAAACACAACACCCTAAAATTAATAACATCACATATGAAACCGGTGGTAACATTTTAAAATGCTTAACGTAATGCGATTTTGTTCTGTGATGCCATTCCAGCGTTGCTGAATTTAAATCGTCATCGACTTCCTGGAACAATGCGAAAAACGTTCTCCATGCATTTCTCCGCCGTCTTTTTAAAATTCTCTTCTTTCTCCAGCCTATTTGTTCATTTGCTTTAGACACCTGAAGATGATTCGCCGAAGAATCAAAAACGTTTGTGAAACCTGTGAAACATTTATTAATTTTTTTGATTTTAATACGAAAAAGAGCATCAGAAAAATTGAAAAAAATTCTGTTATTTTTAACAATCTTTGCATAAATAAGCAAATGCTGCCTAAATACACACATTTTATATATATATATATATATATATATATATATATATATATATATATATATATATATATATATATATATATATACAGGGTGGGCAAAAATAAGGGTCCTATTTTTAAAAATTCATAACTTTTTTATTTATTGATTTAAAAAAATTTTTTTTTTAGAATAAGTAAAGGACCCCTTCCGAAGCAAGCATGAGCCGTATTAGCCCTAAGGAACGTACCCTCATTTAGAAAACATTATTTTTGCTTAAAAAACTCAAAACAGTGTAAAAAACAATACTTTAGTTTTTGTAAGTTTTAAGAAGTGTTTTTCGGCTAAAATTTGTTTTGTTTATTTCAAAAAATCTCGGAAGGGTCAGTCTACACACACATAAAGTTTGGTGAGTTTAACTTTTATTTTGTGGAAGTTATTCAAATTCAAGTTATTACATTTTTAAAGATAGGACCCTTATTTTGGCCCACCCTGTATATATATATATTGAACAATCGAAGTTTGATATAAATTTGGACATTCGTGCATGTTTATCACTCTTTGTCCGTCTATCTTTATATATATATATATATATATAGTCATTCACAGACACACAGCTCTTCAGTGCGGCTAGACTAACACCCGTGCCTAGCTGGCAATGAACATACGATCATCTAGTTAATGCTCGGTGACTCTAACCCTAACCACTTGACTATAGGCAAAAGCTGTTGGCAAGTGATATATCAATGTTTCATATAAACATTGTCATATGTAGTCATCAATAGACAGACTGTTTCGCTTTATCACAGCTCTTCAGTGCGGCTAGACGAGAACCCATCTCAAGCCTAAACGAATTTACGACCATCTAGTTGTTAGTCGGCGACTCTAACCACTTGGCAATGTGTCAACTACTATAGAGTGCTCCATTTGTTTATTTACAAAGAGCTTTGCATTGTCGCTAAGAGTAGTATATATATTTAAGCTGAAAAATCAAACTAGCCAATTTGTATTTGTTATTGTTGTATCGTGTTATTCACAATATAAAAACGTATTTAGTTCAAATTTATTTTTGAAAATTATTAGTCCGGCCCAGACGACTTCTAATATGAAAGATTTTTAAATAATCACTTAGATATAATGATAGTAAACTTTATGCCTAGAATCCTTATTCTAAATTTGATCAAAATCCATTACATGATTTTGATTCTAGAAAATGTCTAAAATTTAAAACTTAAGAAGAAATCAAAATTCAAGGAAACTTCCTTCATTGGTGTCTAATGACTATGAATTAAATTTAATGCAAATCTGAAATATTTGAATTTTCAAATGAGAGGTTGTGCCAATTTTATGACTCTTAAAAACGTTTTAAAATACTCCAAAGAAATTGAAATTTGGGGAATATTTATTCATTGATTTTTAATACCATTGTTAAAATTTCATAAAAATCGGAGGTGTCTGAATTTTCACAAAGGCTTCTACCCTCTTTTTTGTCTACTTTGCATGAAACTAAATTAAACTAAATATAGCTCACATTACGACCCTTTTACTCCTAAAAGCTGTGTAGGAGTGAATCCTGTACATACAAACATATAAACATATACACATACCTAACTTTATATATAGATAGAGATTACTTTTCTTGGATGCAAATGTTCAAGGGAGAGATGAACTATATTTACCTTAACATACATTTACAAAGGAGATTCATCAGCATCCCCATCACTTCAGAAAGATTTCTCCACAACAGAGAGATGGAGAGAGACGGAGAGGTCAAACAAAGTTCATTCAGTATGTTTGTGCCTTTTTCATGACATTCTATTCAGATAAAAACGAATGAACAATAAAGACGATGGCTGGCTGTTAGGGTTTGTGTCCACCGTCATTAGGGCATTCAGTTGAAACCCATCATCATCATCATCATCATCATCATCATCATCATCATCATCATCATCATCATCATCATCACGTTCACCACCACCACATCATCATCATCATCATCATCACGTTCACCACCACCACCACCACCACCACCATCATCATCATCATCATCATGTTCACCACCGCCACCACCACCACCACCATCATCATCATCATCATCATCATCATCATCATCATCATCATCATCATCATCATCATCAACACCACCACCACCACCCCCATCATCATCATCATCATCATCATCATCATCATCATCATCATCATCATCATCATCATCATCATCATAATAATCATCACAATCACCATTATCATCATCATCGGTTTAACGTCCGTTTTTACATGCTGTGATGCGTTGGAGTTAGGGTTTTCGAAATTGATTTCCAAACTAACTTGTCTCTGACCAGGTTTTTATTTATCCTTCTTTCTCCATCCTTATATCTTCCTCCACTATTATGGCCTCCCCCTGTGAATTGAACCTGCTACCTCAACTGTTCTACATCTATGAACCCAAGAACTCTCATCCATTCTTTTATCATCATATTCGAGTAGTTATTAATAATAAGTCAGACCCAAATAGCAATCCGTATGACATATGAATAGTTGATGCGGAGTAGCCTATTTTTTCGTGGGGGGTTTCTTCCATCATGTTATTGGCACAAATACATATTTTATTTTACTTCAGTTTGTCTTATGCAAATAATTATTCCAGCTAAGAAAACTTTTAGAGTGGAGACATTTTCCCTTAGTCACCAGAACAAATTAAACGGAAAATTATCATGTGCAATTATATCAAGTTCTCTCCCGAGTGTTCTTCAAAAATAAATACATATATTTTGAACCCTATCAACATCTAAAATTCTGTCTACCACAAACCAGTTCTGGCTGGATATGATGACCAAGCAGAGCTTTACAGTGTTGGTTTCGTGTGCTCCAGAGTAGTGTGCACTTATCCATACTTAATTTTTTCGTTTTCTTCCTTCTATTATGTTATTGTCATGAAAATATTTTATTTCGCTTCAGTTTTTTCTCAAAATACTTATTCATGCTAAGAAAACTGTTAGAGTGGAGACATTTTACCATACTCACCGAGTAATAATTATTTTCATAAGAAAAAACTAAAGCGAAATAAGATATATTTGTGCCATAATGGAAGGAAAAAAATGAAGAAATAGGCTACTCCGCATCAGGTATTTATATGTCAGACTAATTGCTATTTGGGTCTGACCGCAAAGCTCTGGTTGGTCATCATATCCAGCCAGAACCGGTTTGTCGTAGACAAAGTTTTAAATGTTGATATATGTGCTATATATATATATATTTTTTTTTTTAACTTAGTTCACCCCAAACAAGGCAAGTTGCCATTGTAGACGTAAGGGGCTAGTGAGAATTAGGGTGACATTTTAGGGGGTCATCCTAAATTGAGAGCTGTGCAGCGAGATGCTTGTTCACATTAGTTTTAAATTTCTGAATGTCAGTACAGTCGGGGAAACAAGGAGCAGGAAAGGAGTTCCAATGGCCGGCAGCTCGAGGAAAGAAGCTATTGGAGTAGAAGGCTCTCTGGCATCTGGGTACCTCAACAATGAATTGATGCGATTTAACTGATTGTCGGGTTGGTTGAGTGTATTTATATCGAGAGGACACCAGAGCAGCAAGTTCATCGGAGCACATTCCATTGAAGTACTTGTAAAACAGGCACAAGGATGCAACATTGTGGCGATGGGACAGGGGCTGGAGCTTGGTAGATAGTGAGGGACCTATTAAGTTGGCGACTCTTTTTTTGGACCTTGTCAAGGAGGAAAAGACTAGTAGATGATGCACCACCCCAGATGTGACAACAATACTCCATGCATGGGCGGATGGTGGCTTTGTAGAGATATAGGATTATGTCAGGTGTGAGGAGTTTACTAGCACGGTAGAGAGGATCCACTTTCTTTGCAGCAGCCTTGGCAATGTCTTCTATGTATTTGTTCCAATTCATGTTACCTGTGAATGTAAGGCCGTGGAGTTTGAATGTTGGACTATCAGGTAGAGTGTTATTTACCATGGCAATCGGTGGTTGAAAATGTTTCTTGTAGTTGTTGAAGGAAAGGAGCTTTGTCTTAGCAGCATTAAATGTTACCATCCATTTATGACCCCACTCCATTACAGACTGGAAGTCACTTTCTAAGGATTCATCCATTGCCTCGGATATGTGCGTATCCATTTTACCAACATGACGAGAGTAGAGCATACTTATCTCAGACTCAATGTCATCAGGGAGGTCGTTTATGAAAATCAGGAACAATAAAGGTAATCGGTAATTGTATCAGAATCGGGAAATTTGTTTATGGAATAGTGGATAATCAAGTGAACGTGCTAGTAATTTTTACATTTTGTCTGGAATTTAAATTTTATATTTAATGTCATACATTTTATGTGTATGTATATTGTGTGTCCCAACGGAATCCCAAAAGGTAGCCGTTCCTAAATTTTAAGTTTGTAAGAAGAAGGGAGTATCCATTTTGTAGGCGTCATTTACTAAAAAGAAAAAGAGGTTACCGCTGTGTTGCCATTGGTAGGGGTTACTGTTCGCTTGAATATAAAGACAAACTCTTCCTTCACATTTTAAATCAGTTTATTCATACATCACTTCACCAACAAACAACAAGTGACCATGGACGAGTTTACGTAACAAGAAATACCATAACATGTTGAATCGGCGGGTTCATGTACATCTGCTCAATGGGTTGGGTCATGAATGTGTCAAGTCTTTGTTTCAGCTGAGATAGGAACTGTTGTGAAGTTGTAGATTTACCTATTCAGTCACTAGTGTACTTTCACTGCTAGCTATACTTAAGGAGAGACTTATATAGTAATCTATTTCTACTTATGCTAATTATGCATATCAATTAGTCAGTATCACCACATCTCCCTGAAGCGTATAGGCTTTATGCCTTGCGTGCATCTTGCACTTTTTCTAATGATCATTTCATTTTCGATATTACTTTGCTCTTCTCTTTCTCCCTTATTTCTTTCTCTGGGAGATCTCGCACTAAACTGTAACCAGGGTCGTCCCTTTTATACTTTGATCCGACTCTGAATCCTCATTTAGACTTGCATTGTTTCATCTTCTCTCTCTCTCTCTCTCTCTCTCTCTCTCTCTCTCTCTCTCTCTCTCTCTCTCTCCCTTATTTCTTTCTCTGGGAGATCTCGACCTATCTCGCACTAAACTGTAACCAGGGTCGTCCCTTTTATACTTTGATCCGAATCTGAATCCGACTCCGAATCCGACTTCGAATCCTCATTTTGACCTGCTTGATCTTGCATTGTTTCATCTTCTGACGTTTCATTCTGTACAGGTTGTTCTAATAACTCAATAACGGAAGGAGTCGTAGCGATTTGTTCATTTTGCTCTTCATATTCACCCCCGGATCTTATTTAATCTGCATGGGCCAACACACTGTTTCTGTTTTTTCTATTTATTATAGCTGTATTGTAGCCTTTTTGAACGATAAATTCTGTCCTTTCTGGATTTAATTCTTTGTTTTTTTCATTTGTAGAATACAATATAGTTAACGGAGCTCTAATTTGTCTTCCTATTAAAGCTGATGGGCTTTCAAATCTTCCCGCATGTGGTATTGTTCGATAGCTTAAAAGCAGCCTTGGGTTGAGTTTTGCATTCCCCAAATCTTTGTTTCAGCTGAGATACGAACATTGCACGTCTCTGACAATCTGAAAAGCGAGAAAAAACAGCGTACAAACAGTTCAGTTGAAGTGCCTCCCATGCAAAGTGTTCTGATTTGATAATGTATCGATCATTCTGCATGGACATGTAAACTTGTGCAAAATAAAATAGTTTGTCACATATAACTGCTACACAAGAGGTTTTTTTTTTCGCACAGTGGAGAGCTACACAAAAAATAATGTGTTAGTTTAGCACAACAACCACTAAGGTACCGGCACATTTGGTATCTTCAGCTCTGTGGGTTGAGTTTCCAGTGTATCTGAAGAAGACATTACCAAAAGAAAGAATGACAAAAGTTAGTGATACAAAATAACTATTTTTATTCAACAACTTGTAGCAGTTACATGAGTTAACTATTTTCTATCGGTCTATGTGACCGTCAGTGAGATGTGATTCGGTCTGAAGATTATGTAACCATCGCCTCTTCATTGCACGAGATTCATACGCAATCAATCATGTTTTGGCACAAACACAAACCATGTGATAAACAGAACAAATCCAGTTCCAGCCTGTATCTCGAACAGACAAGAAGTATATTCCTGCCCTCTCTACCATATTTGTCTATGTTAATAACCCCTAATGTACATCTTTGTTCTGTTTATGTGTTTCCAGTAAATAAATCTGCACACGTCTTTAGATGCGAAGCCATTGTTTATTTCGTGTTTCGAATATTGCTGGAAGCCTTCTCGGCCTCAAAGACGCCCCGGCTGGATTATGACGCACGCACATGTGATGTCTGTTGAAAAAGAACAAGAAAAAAAAGAGAAAGAAAGCTACTGAAATTCTCTGACAGGCTGAAAGAAACTGCTGATTGGAAATTTTGTCCAATGAAGCGTCGATACATAAATACCACATTTACTGTGCTGCTACTCCCAACATATCCATGAAATCGAAGGTTTCGATGGACGATAAAACTAATGTATAGCATTTTATGAAAAAAAAAATGCCTTTACGTATGTAATTGAGCACTCTGGTCTTGTCATATCTCCTATATAAAAAGCACAACAATGCACTTATATATATATATGTATATATATATATAAGTTCCATTCGTCTGGATTGTTGAACACTGTTATGACAGCCTACTAAAATATGTCAGCTTGTATAGACATAAAAAGAATTTAATTCTCGTCTTCCCTATGAGGGAAAGTTAAAGGTTACTCTGGTCTGGACTTCGAATTGTGCAACCGGCAGAAGTTATCCTCCACACTGATGATTACTGATATATACATATATCTTTATAAATGCCTTTCATTGTGGTTTCTGAAGAGCAGCGTGTGATTGCATTTAATTGTAGCATATTGCACCTTGTGAAACAATTGTAAGACCATCGTCAATTCTGCCATTGCAAAAAATAAATGATATGAGTAAAGACTGAATTTTGGTCATTGGAATTTTAATAATCATTATATAAATATGAAAATAAGGTGCCAATCAAATTTTATTATAATTCAAGGTTCAAGCAAAGTATCTTAAAGTCCTTAGCTCATGAGTTTTCAAAGATAATTCTTCTCTTCAGAGGACCATTACCGCAGTTATACTACTACAGGTAATAAAATTACACTTTGAAAATACATAAAAATATATAACATCAAATATATCAACCCAAAAACATCTATACAATCCATCCAAGTCATACATTTTAAAAAACATAATCAGGAAAGAAGTCCAGAAGGTTGACTGAAGATTAATCCAGGTGATGAGTGACAGTCCAAATACGAGAAATTGAAAGAGCTGAAAAAGTTGTCCAGTCGTGAGATTCGTCAGCAATCGATGAAGTGAAAAGTATCCAATGTTTATGTTAATTATTACAACGATAAATAAATCAAATCAAATAATATAAAAAGTGAAATCCTGCCAGACTTGTACAAACCATACCACAGATGGGGCAGGTGTTGTGATGATCTGAGGGGATGCCATAAATGAAGCCACTTCTTGTCCATGCTTGATTTTGCAAAACATGCACTCGGTGATTCAACAAACCTTTCACGTGACATAGTTACCAAGTTGCACGCTTGCAATCTTAGGTGTTCCATGTTTTCTCCATGTGCTGGAGGTGTCATGTCCTGTCTCTTCCTCGACGCTCTCTTCTGCTGCTTGTGTTTCATCCTATTCTTTTCAAAAAGCTTGCTGCCTTCAAAAATCGCTTTCCTACACCTTGACCTATCTGCAGTCACTCCCTCCCATCCCCAACATCAATTCCAAACAACTTCAAATCGTCTTTTAGACAATCTTTGAATCGCTTACGAGGTTTATGCTGTTGACAAGTATTCCCAGTTAGTTCCCCATAAATTGGGCAGTCTGTCATCAGTAAGACGAATAAGATGACCGTCCCAATGAAGTCTGCGTTTGCTTATACAAGACTCGATGCTTGGAACAGCAGCTCGTTCCAACACTTCGGTGTCAGGGGTGAAGCTATCCCAATTCTGCTGGAAACGCTCTAGCAGGAGAATATGAGCTCTGTAAGTGGTCCATATCTAACAAGCATACAACAAAGTTGATACCACATACACAGAGATCTTAGTTTTCAGCCTGATATTGCGCGGTGCTCACACTCGCTTCTCAAAATGACCAAACGACACACCAGCCCTTTCAATACGTCCATCTATCTCAGCATCCAACACTACCCAGATACATAAAACGATCCACCATAGACAATCTGTGGCTTTCAACAAATATATCTGCTTCCTGATATGGGCTGCCAGGGGCTGAGCCAAACATAGCCTTTGTATTGCCCAGGCTTATTGTGAGACCCATGCTTTTGCACGCCCATGCAAAGCGATCCATATATATATATATATAAGTACTTCAGTATATATATATATATATATATATATATAAAAATATGTGTGCGTGTGTGTGTATATATATATATACATATATATGTATACATACATACATATATATGTGTAGCAAAGTTCATTTTGGCCAAAGGGGTATATCTTGGGACCGGCATCAATGTGGCACCATGGCTTTGGACAGCTGGGCGATCTTTGCTGGACTTTTGTGACGACGGAACGATGTGTGACAACATGTGCATGTATGTGCAATGTCTCATCTTGTTATGGCCAGTGAGCAATCATCGTCTGACGATAGTCACTCTCGTCTGCTTCTAGGACTGGCTAGCCGGCTGTGTGGTCGGGACCATCGTGCTGCAAATCAAACATTATGTAATAATGGAACAAACCATTTTACTTTTTATATAAAAATATGATTTATTATATTTTGAAAAGAAACATCTCAGAGCACGCAACAAACGCATATTCCTTGTTTGGATTTCAAACCAGTCTCTCAATTTTCAATCTCTTTTCTAGAGAGAGAGAGAGAGAGAGAGAGAGAGAGAGAGAGAGAGAGAGAGAGGGGGACAGAGGGATAGAGAAAGAGAGAGAGGGAATACAGCCGTCATTAGTGTTTCAACAAATCTCGGTGACAGGTTTTCTTTGACCTCTTGAACCTGGCTGGTGTCTCCAGCATTGTTTATATTTTAGCTGACATCGGATTACACCGAATACCCCGATCAGTGAGCTGACATTTTTAGTGCAGTAAATTTACTTTATTTTCAACTCAAGTCTGGCGCAAGGGTTACAAATATAACGGGAAGCACTTAGTTCTCCAAAAAATTACGCATTGTGCCACATATGTATACACACACACACACACACATATATATATATATATATATATATACATATATATATATATATATATTATATATAAATATATATATATATAATATATATTATATATATATAAAATATAATATATATAAATATATATATATATATATATATATATATATATATAATGTATTTTTATGTAATTGTTTTTATTGGTGATTGCAGCATTCATTGTTTTTGCTTACTACTACTATTTCGATTACTCCACTTCCTAAGTGATTAAAATGCAGAAAATTGCATTATTAGTCGTATTTTTCATTAATATATGTATATATATATGATTAATTTTTATACATACATAAAAGTAATCCATGGACACGTGTTTCTGGCTCACATCAGCATGACTAATATAGACAAGGATCGAACCTTCGATATTGATATCTATAGTCCAGCGTTTTACCATTGGACTACGACGCCCTGCCTAGAAATATGTACGATTTGTATCACCTAAATATTTAATGTATTTTTATGTAATTATTTTTATTGGTGATTGCAGCGTTCGTTGTTTTTTTGCTTACTATTATTTCGATTGTCTCACTTTCCTAAGTGATTAAGATGCAGAAAATTGCATTATTAGTCGCCCTTAACTTCATAGGACATATTTTTTCCGTTAATATATATATTTTTATTAATTTTATACGTACATAAAAGTAATCCATGGACATAGATAAATATTTAGGTGTTCGGGATGCAGTCATTTTATTTTTTTGCAAATTTTAAAACTTAAGGGAGACAACTTCTATTATATTCTTTTGCTAATTTTTATCTTAGGGAAATTATTTAAATTGCTTCATATTATCAGTCGTTTGGGCTAAGTAATTAAAAAAAAATTCTAGCTAAGTGCATTATTATATTGCTAATAACATCGTACAACAATAACACATGAAATTGACTAGTACAGAAGCAAGTTATGATTTTTTTTAAAAATGGAAATCGCTCTAGACAAGGCATAATGCCACTTGATGTAAGGAGCTAACAAGAACAAATATGATTATCGCAAAGACAGGAGATGCCTATTGGCCTTAGTCTTGAAAAGACCAAGGCTATAGGTAAGAGGAAAACAGTCAGCAGGAAGAGAGTTCTACAAGCCTGCGCTTCTTGGAAAGAAGCTACTGGAATAGGAAATTGTTTTACAATGAGGTATCAAAACAGCAAATTGATGAAGACCACTAGACCAACGAGTCAAACGAGCTGGAACAAAAGAAGCAAGGAATAGATCACATAATTCTGAAGAACACATACCATCATAGTATTTATAGAAAAGACTGAGACTAGCAACATCACGTATGTGAGAGAAAGGGTGTAGAGAAGAAGAAAGGGTGTGGCCAATCAAATTACAGATATGTTTCTGCACCTTATCAAGAACCCTCAAATGGGACAGAAATTCAGCAGCCCAAATATGACAACAGTACTCCATACATGGTCTGATTTTAGATTTGTAGAGATAGAGAATAGCCTCAGGTGTGAGAAAGTTTTTGGAGCGATAGAGAGAACCGACTTTACGAAGATTGGAAAAACCCAGTTTGGGGAAAACCCAGTTTTTAATCGCCATTTTTGTCAACAATGATTAAGCAGAAATCAGCCAGCGAATATTTTCCTTAATTTTCCTTCAAAGGATACACAAGCGTTTAGGCAACTATGCCGATAACCTTGCTAATACATTTAAGAAAAAAAAAAAAAAAGTGGTGACCCCGACGTGATATGTGGACACAGGCAGCGGCTGGTAGAGAAGATGACATATCGTCCAGACCTCATCAACCACGATTTTTGATCATCTCAACAAACTCAGCCAAACACGAACATCACCAAGCCCCATGACTTAATACTGGTTGTAAAAAGTCAGGCTCAGCAAGCATCAACATCACCCTTTAAGGCCTACTAACCCTCTTCAACACAAGATGCGACAACCATATCTTCCCGGGCATTCATCAAGCACCAAACATTCCCGGACCTCACTGACAACACTATGGAAGAAATCGTATCAGTTCAAAAACAAGTACACCTGCACAAGCGCGCCTAAATACTCAACAAATGGACGTTCGTTGATCAACAGGAGAACACATCAACTTGAACGACGCGCACCAACACCAGCACAGACCCACTTGTACTTGGACCTGCTAACTCACTTACAGACATTTGTGCATCTGATTTTTGACCATAGTGCACCACCAATTTCAACAACTAGATGTTTGTTCATTAGCTTCACAACACGGACTAATTAATATGAGCAACATCAACAACTGCACAGAATCACTTGTGCTCACTCATCACCTTAACTCACCGCGCAGACCCCACATGCGCTCATTCATCAACAACCGTGCAGACCCCACATGCGCTCATTCGTCAACAACCGCGCAGACCCCACATGCGCTCACTCATCAACAACCGCATAGAATCACTTGTGCTCGCTCATCACCTCACTTGTCAACAACCGTGCAGACCCACTTGCGCTCACTCATCAACAACCGCGCAAACACACTTGTGCTCACTCATCACCTTCAACAAACTGTGCAAATTCATGTGCACCACAGACCTTACCAACATACCGAACTTTTACACACTTGTCTTTGACCACAACGCACCGCTGATCTTGACAATTGAACGTTCGTTTCATCAGTTCCGCATCACGCAGACTAATTAACATGAACAACGTCACCAAGATTCGCTCGCACTCAACATTTTTCCACAGAGCAGATCCACTTGCACTGTCAATGCTTGACCACAGCATAAACACACATGCGTCTTCATTTTTTAACCATCCTTGCAGGTACATTTCATTATACCTCTGCAACTCTTCACCACAATGTTTTCCTTGATTTTTAATTGATGATGATCAATTATCCAATGAAGGGGCCTTGTCGCGGTTCAACAACACCACAACATTTGTTTATATTTGGAAAACATGCCATCTTGGAAAAACTAGCAGCAGCAGGAGTCGCCTTTTATTTTTGCCATGATCAGCAGCAGTTGTTTTGCCTAGAAGATTGGAAAAAGCCAGTTTGGGGAAAACCCATTTTTGTCAACAATGACTAACCAGAAATCAGCCAGCGAATATTTTCCTTAATTTTCCTTCAAGGGATACACAAGCGTTTCGGCAACCATGCTGATAACCTTGCTAATACATTCAAGGCGCAGGAGGTCCCCACGCAGTCAAACTCCTGCATCTTGCAGTGTCGAGTTCCCACACCCACGCAGTCGAACTCCTGCATCTTACAGTGTTGAGTTCCTGCACCCTTGCAGTCGAACTCCTGCTCCCGCAGTTCTGAGTTCCTACACCCAGCAGTTCGAACTCCTGCACCTTGCAGTGTTGAGTTCCTGCACCCAGCAGTCCGAACTCCTGCATCCAGCAGTCCTGGATTCCTGCATCCAGCAGTCCTGGATTCCTGCATCCAGCAGTCCTGAACTCCTGCACCAGCACCCTGCAGTCTTCAACTCCTGCAACAGCACTCTCCTCGTGCACCAGCATCCTGCAGTTCTGAACTCCTGCAACAGCACTCTCCTGCACCAGCATCCTGAACTCCTGCAACAGCACTCTCCTGCCTGCATCAGCACCCTGCAGTCTTCAACTCCTGCAACAGCACTTTCCTCATTCCTGCATCCAGCAGGCCTGAACTCCTGCACCAGCACCCTGCAGTCTTCAACTCCTGCAACAGCACTCTCTTCGTTCCTGCACCCAGCAGTCCTGAACTCCTGCACCAGCACCCTGCAGTCTTCAACTCCTGCAACAGCACTTTCCTCGTGCACCAGCATCCTGCAGTTCTGAACTCCTGCAACAGCACTCTACTGCACCAGCATCCTGAACTCCTGCAACAACACTCTACTGCACCAGCATCCTGAACTCCTGCAACAGCACTCTCCTGCCTGCATCAGCACCCTGCAGTCTTCAACTCCTGCAACAGCACTCTCCTCGTTCCTGCATCCTGCAGTCCTGAACTCTTGCAACAGAACTCTCCTGCCTGCATCAGCACCCTGCAGTCCTGAACTCCTGCAACAACACTCTCCTGCTCCAACTGCACCAGCGTCTCCAACTTTCTTTTTTTCCAACAGCCCTTATTAGGGCTACAAACTACTGCGATATTTATTTAAACAGCCCTTATCAGGGCTACTCCGACAACTACGGCGAATTTCCTTTCTTTTCTTTGCCAGCCAGCAAACCACAAAGGTGCCCTGTCAACTCTCACCAACGACACCACTTCTGTCGGTCCAGTTTGCTGCCACCAGAGACGTCACTCCCTGCTGCCCAGTCTCTCCTGATCCAGTGACGTCATCACAAATCTCAATTCACTTCTTGTTGTTACCATTCCCTTATGGTAAATAAACAATACCTTTTTTTGAAACTGTTCACCAGCGTTTGTCCTCTCTTCTTTGCCATTGCCGTTATCTTTGCCTGTGTCTACCCTTTATTAGTTGTTGGGGCCGATTGAATGATCGGCCACAACCACAACGGGTCGGTCGGTCGGTCGGTCGGTCGGTCCCCGCAACAGATCTAATGTATGAACTCCAAGAACGATTTGATGAGAATGAAAGAAGTTTCAGAGTCGATTTCTCCTCAAGAGCAGAGCCACCCATGAGAATCTCAGGAAGAAAAGGGACACACCTACGATTGAAAGACACACACTGAGTCTTAACTGAATTAAATGAAACAAGCCCTTTTGTACCCCAATCCACAACTGAACCCATGTCAACTTCTAGATCAGATTTGTCAACTTAAATGCTATTTGGGTCTGACTTAGTGTAGTATCTGTTCTGTCCTCAGCCGGAGGAAAAATCCTAATCAGCAGGAGAAAATTTTATTATTTTTTTTCCCAATCCGGAGTGACCACTTTTGTTGATAGCTGAATTTTCAACAATAAAAACCGACCTTGTGTCTCATTTTGTCCTCGTGGGGAGGCAAGTGAAGAGGTATTTCTTCAGGAAGTAAGTGTAGTATCTGTTCCGATGGATACTGCACCCCTATAGACGGATGTCGTCTTGTCCTTCGGGACTTGATTCCACCTGTCTGTGGGGTTGTCCTGTGCAGTTCTAGGAGGTCCACCTTCCCAGGCTTTGCCTCCCCTCTTTGGGGAGGAGTAAGTTTATTGCTTGAGGCGCCCCTACCGGGGAATGCCGACGGGGCTGCCCAGGCAATTTTTAAATGGCCAGAGTGCTCACCTCTCGAGCGCTGGCTTTTAACCCCACTTACTCGACCCAAGCTGTGGTCACATCTTACTTGTGGGAGTAAGATAAAACTGGCCTTGTGCCTAACTCCTGCAGAGGAGTAAATAAATATTATATATTGGCTATATTTACCCAGCGTTGCTCGAATATAGGATTTAGAGAACATTTAATTGAAAATATATGTTTACAATTTTTTTTTAATATAGAATTTAAAAAAAATCCTTTTAACTTTCCCCTATTTTATGACAATAAATATCCGATTAATAGTTAAAAAAAATAAATAATAATAATAATTCCTACGAGTATAACGTCACTGGGCATTGTTGCGTTGTCATGACAATACAGTGTACGTGGAACACATATTTTGTGACGTTGCACGCACAACTCCATATTTTTTTTACACCGTTTTCATAGCAGTCGTCTCCGACTATCGGTGACTTCTTTAATGTGTCTTTTCGTGTTTTAGCTTCGAACTATTCATAATCTTCCCGGCGGATTTTTAACTCCACTTTTCTTAGGGAGACGGACAAAGAAAATTTATTGGTAAGTCAAGACTGATTTCTTAATTTTAAATTAATTAAATACTGTGGTTTTGAGTTAGTTTTGTGTATTTATTTATGCGTGTCTGAGTGTGTGTGTTTTGCGGCCCTGGAACATGGATAATTGTTACACTTTCTTGTTTTAAACATGTCGGCCTTTTTAACTTGTTCTAAGGAACTAGTCCAGATGTTTTGTGTTTTTATAAATTAAATATATTTAACTATGATTTATCTATAGATTTTTAAGCTGAGAATATGTTAGAATTTAAAATTTAATCTTGAAGTAATCTTAAATATATAAAACAGATTTTATTTCTTGTTAATTATATCAAGAAAAATCACAGCCGCCTTCCATAGAAAAAAAAAGGTAAACATAAAAAATAATTCTTTTTTTTTCCCTGTAATTTCTTTATTAGAGATTTTTAACGAATTTTGATGGCCATAAAATAATCTCTAGTCTTTTAAAAATATTTATTTACCTTGTTTCAATAGTTCTGCGACCTTTTTAAAAGAGAAAACAGCTTTAAAAGTTTAACTTAAGTACGAGTTATATTTAGTTTCTTGCTGACTAATTTAACAAACAAGTGTCCATGTGCTTTCATATTTTTTTTATTTGTCAATGTTTATTTGTTTTTATAATTAAATTTATTTGCTTTCATATTTCTCGATTTGATTTCTAGTTAAAAAAATAATTAGTTTTTAATTTATTACAATCTATCAAAAATATTCATAGAATATAACTAAAATTAAACCAATTGGTGCTTTTTTTTTACATTAGGACCCGCGCTAACTTTGACCCCATCGTCGTCAGGGTCAAACTGGGGGTTAGGGTCATGGTTAAAGTTACCGCAGGTCCCAATATAAAAAAAGTACCAACTAATTTATTTCCTTTCTCATACAATTTTTTTTAAATATAGAAATAAGAGTGCTTCTACAGAATTTGAACCGACTTTTGCCGAAGTAACCCTAAAACCTTAGGTTAGAACATTACATTTTCGCACGATTGGTGACATTTATTGGATGTGTTTCTACCAATATTTTGTTTACTTTTCGATTTTTAAGCGATTATCAGGGATACACGTGCATTGCTTATCGACCCAATCTTCTTTTTCGTTCTAACTGAACACTTTTTAAAAAAATTCTTTTTTTTTTTTTTTTTTACAAAAAACGCTTTAAAATAAGTTAGAACACAAATAAACTTATCCAGGTGGGGAGTTGATTAAATTATCTTGCCTTTGGTAATATATCTTTTCCCCCCCCCCTTTTTTGTTGTTCGCTCTTGTAATAAATGCCAAAATTAAAAGTTTACAAAGTTTATTTCGGAAATATTTAGATTTTATTTAAAGTTCCGAACAAATATAAAGTTCTTTTCTATCTTTAGTACGATAGAGGCGCGTTCTGAAAAAAATTAATGTTTTCAACGCAAATGAATTCTTCTTTAGAAGACTTGACTTGACTTTTTTCTTTTAAACTTTATTTCAAGTCAGAAATAACTTTCTATTCGAAAATTGATGAGTTTAAAAGACTGCAAAATCACTTCCGTATGTCAAAGAAAGGGTATATTGAAGAGATTGGCTCCCAAAATGGCTGTCAAATTTTATCGACTAATTTTGTCTGTTTAATTTTAATCCACCTGATAAATTTAATAAAATCCAAGGTTCTTTTTCGTAATGTTCCACCACCTGTTTTTCTCAACTTTTTTACTGACAGATTTTTATTTTTTTTAATATTTTAACTTTTTCGGTGTACCTATCATGTCGCTAGAGAATTCCGTGCTTCTTAGAAATGTTTTTCAAATATTTCTACTTTTAGAAGGAGTGTGATCAGTTTCCTCTATAAATTTAACGTAAACTGATCCCTCACTTTTGGACTATCACAAATTTTTTCCAAAAATTTCCAGACAACCCGGAATACTCTAGCGACATGATAGGTAATTGTACACCGAAATATATTAGGAATTAAACATCATAATAATGGCGTACAGTATAATATATTGCCGAAGAAAAGCTTATGCGATTGCGTCAGGAATTCCTGAAGGTGACCATTGAAATTTACAAATCAGAAAACCAATTAATATTTGCGAAAATAAATAAAAAGAAAATGCAAAAATCAAATTAATACGGATAATTAATGTTCTGTCACCGCTGCCAACAACATACAAAACTAGTTGATAAAATTTGGCAGCCATTGTGAGCTAACCGCTTCAATATACTCCAAAGATAAGTCACGAAGTAAACAGAAACCAGCAATGTTTGTTTACTTCGTGACCCTTCGAAAGTGATTTTGAAGCCTTTAAAACTGTCGACTGGAAGATAATTGATGTCTGATATTAAAGTTTTTAAAAGTAAAGGTCAAGTATTATAGTTAATATGTTCTTCCAATCCAAAGGACACTATCCATTTTTCGAAAGCGCCCCTGTCATATTCTGGATACTGAGTTCATTTCTTAGTTTTGGATTTATTAAAAAGTCCGGGAAAATTCATAACATCTTCGCACGTGGGTTTTTATTTATATATATATTTTTTTGAATTTAATTTTTAAAAACTGTTTTTCCTTTGTCCTCCTGTCTGCAAGAAAATATTTAAAATATAAAAAAGTAAATGAATCAAATTTATTTAATTTGATTCTGACATAATATTGAAAAGTGACAATTTTAATGTTTTTTTGTTTTTTTTTTAAATTTAAATAATAATGAAATTTTTTTTTTTTTTTTATTACTTCAAAAATATTTTATTCTATTTAATTGTATAAACGGTGTCTTTTTTTTTTTACATTAGGACCCACGCTAATTTTGACCTCGTCGTTAGGGTCATGGGTCAAAGTTAGCGCGGTTCCTAATGTAAAAGAGTACCGTGTAAAAAAAAAAATAAAAAAAAAAAAAAAAAAAAAAAAATCGGTAATGGTTGAGTTCGGAGTTCTAACACTTTTACTCGAAATAGTTCCTCATTTAATATTTAAAACAAAAACATAAAACTATTTTCATTTTTTTTTATCTCATTATGCTGGAACTCCAAACTCGACCATTACCAAAAAATCTTAAAAATTGATTTAAAGATCTGTATTTTAAGGATTAGGTTTATGTATTTTTATGTTTTGAAATGATTTTGTTGTAAATAATTTACAACTGTTTATCCTACAATTATAAAAATTAATTTGTCATTTAATGTTATTTAATATTTAGTTTAGTAATTTTGTAGAGTTTCTGAGTTACCACCACCCACCATAAAATGAGATTCTACTTTTTGGGGGCGGTTACGTGTTACTGTTAACACGTTGTGAAAAACTTGAGAAAAGACAAAAAAACTTATTTTAGAATTTAGTGGGGAGATCGGTTTCGTATATCGATTTAACGTGAAATGATCAACCATTTCCGGACTATTCTAACATTTAAAGGCTGTTAACTATTTTTAAATTTTTTTTACTACTAACTTTAAGTGCAGATGGCAAGGTCGTAAAACCACACGTAACCTAAAAAAAAGAACAGTATTTATTTCTCGTAGCAAAAAAAAATTTAAAAAAATAGGTTAATGCCCTAAAGCGCTAGAATAGCCCAGAAATGGGATCATTTTACATTAAATACACTTATATATGAAACTAATCCATCGCTATAAAATAATTTTTTAGGGTGTTCATACGTAATCGACTAAAAAAAAAAAGAATCTCACTGGGAGGGGGTAGCTGAGGGGGGTTAATTTACAATAATACCTTTCGTTTTAATTAAAATAATTAAAGTAAGTTTTAAATAACATATCAATAAAATTGTTTCTCGTGTTTTAACGTAACTTTGATAAATACACATTAAATTATTTTTATTTATCGAATATTTGTTGAAATCAAATACAAACTAAAAAAATAAGATCGAAAGGTATTGTTGATTTAGTGTCATGATTAACTTTAAAAATGAATTACGAAATTAAATTAACCTGAATGCCTTTTGATTTCTTGAACAAGTCAGTCATTTTTAACCCTCTTTTTTTAATAGTTAAAAAAAGATCGAATTACTTCATGATAGTTCGGAATTTTAAAGAAATTTAGAATCCTTTAAACTGTCGAATATGGCCATTTCTCACTTTAAAATTCTTAGCAAATTCTCATGTATTGAAAGTTTTTGAAGTTATTTATGTACAGATTTTTTTTCTCTAAAAATCGATTAAAATATTCCTTTAAGTATATTTATAAAACTATAACAATTTGATTCGGGTTCAATTAATAATGTTAATGACGATACTGTAATTTTAACTTTGAAAATCCTATAAACCATTTTTTAAATCTAAACAGAAATAAAAGTAAAGACTTCCGGGCAACGCCGAGTATTTTTGTTTTCATTCATTAAATTCGATCATTCTTATTTTTATGATTTGATAAAAACTAACTCTAAGTTGATTTGAAATTTTAATAATTATAAAAAGTAAATCTAGAAAATAAATAAACCTAATAATTCTTGAATATAGAATTAAGTTAAAAAAAAAAAACACATTAAAAATAATTCGGTTAATTTATTTTATTAAAAAATACCTGTTTTCTAATCACGTGGTGGCGTAATACAAATACTTTTTGCAATCTTTTAACTATCTTAAATATTCCTACAAATCTATCAATAATTTATTATATCTATAAATCTGGAGTGTTTATATATATATATATATATATATATATATATATATATATATATATATATAAAATTCTTGAACCTTTTTTTTCTTTTTTGTAAAGAAAATCATTTTGTAACTTTATATTTAATGGGAATTGTATGTGTGTTTGTGTGTATATATATATAAGTATATACTATATGATTTAATCGTTTGTTTTAGAAAGTAATATTTAAAAAAAATCAATACTTTTTTTATGAATTTAAATAAAATAAAACTTCAAATATTCGTTCTTTTGTTTGGATGGCGATTCCCCCCCCCCTTTAACCAAGTGATTGTTTTTGTTTTATTTTGTTTTTAAAACTGGGATTTATTTATTTTCTTTCTCTCGAGTTTATGTAGTACAACTCATACTAAAAACCTCTATAAATCTCACTAGTAGAAACCAAATATAAGTGCTACATAATTCGTACTTAAGTCTACTAATAAAATTGCCCAGAGACGAATAAGCCTTTTTTCCTCTTTTCTTGTGTAAATTGTACCAAATGCATGACTGACCCATTTTTTATTTCTATGGGAGCCGAGCGGAACCATAATAATAATAATAACAAAATAGTGCTTCCCTTTTTTTTCTTTCTTTTTTATATTATATATTAAAAAAAAAACCCAATAATTAAATAATTCTTAAAGTTTTGGTTTCTTGTCTTTTTAGTCTGGATTTGTTTGTTATAAGTAACATATGGTTCTTTTCCTCACTCCAAATTAATATTGTTCTTTGTATTTCGGGAAAAATGTCATGTCCATCACTTAACTGTTATATTAGCAATTATCGTATCTGAGAAATGTTTTATTTTCACTTCTCGCTGCGTTCTATTTATATATATTTTTGAAAAATTGGTCACCTAGATTTTAAATCTCGCCTGTCTGTTTATTTATTTCCCCGTCGCGTTACCATACATTCGAATTAATGAATGAATACTCAGTGTAGTAGTGAGCACTAAATCACTATTTCTTTTTTTTTCTTTGTCAATGGAAATAATCACTAATTAATAAAATTGTGAAGTAACTTCGTTTGTCTGTCTTAATTTCGACAACGAGACTTAAACATTAAATTAATATTTAAAAAAAAAATATTAACAATTAATCGAATATTTATTTAAAAAAAAAAAATACAAAAGCGTTAAATTTAACGGATTGTTGAAAACGCTTTTTTTTTTTAAAATCCATTACAAAATTAAATCCACCAGAATGCATTTTCTAAATTTTAGTTATAGTTTTATAATTTGAGATATATATATATAATTTTAATCCAATTTAGAAATATGTGGGTAAAAAAATAAAGAAAAAAAAAAAAAATTATTTTATTGCAAAAACGCGTTATTTAAAAAAGGAGTGAAAGAAAATTAAAACGCGGAAGTATTTGTGATTTAAAGTTTCAAAATTTCCGTAAGACGTCCTATCGATTTTATTGCCCCCCCCCCCCCCCGTTTTTAAATGACATATGGACTGATCTTTCCAAAAAATATTTTTCTGACAAAACATTAAGAGAACATATACTTTAATATATTGAAAATTATTTTTCTCTAAGCACCGGGTAAATACAATTAGTCTATAACTAATTCATAGGCCGTATTTGTTTCCAATGGTTTTACTTTTACTAGTGAGTCCTCATTTATCAAGGCCAAAGCTACTCGAGGATAAGGGTTAACGTACCGAGATGGATAGATTGTCAGTTGAATGGTGAATAATATTATGAGAGGATTTAAAATGAATGGAATGCACACTTGTTTCATTCATTAAATTTTTTTTTCTTAACCGACTGATTTAAAACCACAACAAAAATGATAATCTTTTTCTCAAGTTTAAACAAATATATCTGGTTATCTTGAACTTTTCAGCTTTAAGATATCTCCCATCGAAACGGCATCCTGTTAACTAAATTAGTTTTATAACATTAACAATGTGGCCCAATTAATTTAATAACCAAACAATAAAAATAGAAGCTAATTAGTACGGTATTGCTTGGTCATTAAATTGCACCAAATTGTTATAAAACTAGAATTAATTTGGTGTAGATAATGTCGTATGAATGGCCGTCCGCTTATATTTGAAAACTTAGATAACCATATACCGAAAATTTAAGACAAAACTTTATTTAAAAAAAAAATAATCTGAAATTTTAGTCTTAGTTTTTTTTCGTTTTTTTTTTCGATTGCATACAAAATCTTTCCGTTCATGCAACATTTGATAAGTCTTTGCGCTATTTTTTGTTCTTTAATACGACAGAGGCGCGTTAGAAAATTGATTTGTCCCTATTTACCTGCTTCACCACGAACAGGCATTGTCTGTCAGACACAAAGTCGCTTTTTAGTGGGGGGGGGGGGATATCCAGCTCCCCCAAAGGGGCCCTGGATTAAGACAAAAAAAAAAAAATTGCCTCCGTTTAGAAGCATGTCTTCATCACTGACCGACATGACAGAAAAGATGAAGTGGAATATAACGCATACTACACTTTGCTCCTAGGCCAAAAATTGTTATAAAACTATAAAGTAATGTTATTTTAATCTATAAAATGATCGAATGTAAATAGCGGTGCTTCTTTACTTTCACGACGACATGTTAGGCCTCTCTAAAAAAAACAAAAACAGCTAAAGAAATGTATAAACTTTATGTACTTACGTGGTAGCTGAAAAGACTGTACACCAAAAAAAAATACGCAAATTCATCCAGTATTTATTAAAATTAAAATAAAAAACAATTTTATTTCTCGGTCGCCATTTTGAATCCTCCCCGAAAAAAAATTGAGTTACCTCCCTTGCCTAATAAGTAAGTATAAATGTCTACAGATAAATCAGATAGTTTCTGTTTTTCTTATAATTTAATAAATACTGGATGAATTTGCGTGATATTTTCTGCACAATCTTATTTTCAGCTACCACGTAAGTACATAACAAAGTTTATACATTTCTTTAAATATTTTCATGTCGTCGTGAATATAAAAAAGCACCCCAAATTCTTTTAAATTCCGATTGGTCATAAAGTAATTCATTCATTTTTTCTCCCCTTTCAATTATTGACAAAAGATTAAAATGTCTGACTTGTTTACGAAGAAGCCGAAATCTATTAAGGTGGATTTAATTCCGCAATTAAACATTTTTAAAGGAGTCAGTTTAGTATTGTACTCTTGCATTTTTGATTTCAGTAAATATTCGGTGAGTAAATAAAATTTCAAAAAAATGCAAGTTAGGTCGACGAAGGTCGAGAAGTTGGATGACAATTTGTCTGACGGCAGTAATTAGTAAAACTTATTATTTTGTTCCCCCGAAATCCTAGTTCATTTAACGAAACAAGAATCTTCTATTCTATGTCCATATGTTGACTCTACGACTGGACTCATTATTCAGGAAATCATTCACTCGATTTAGTGAATTATATCGATTCTGTTCTTCCGTAGAAATCCATATGTAATCTCGGTTATCTGCCCTTCGTTTCGGATCAATCATGTCGGGTTTTTTAGAGAAAACTTCCTTCAAACTCAGAAATAACCTTTCCTTTTCATTGTTCAACCTCGCTCCTTTATTTTTTTTTCCATCTTTCATTCCTTCTCGGTCAGGTTTGTTTATATTCCTCTTCTTCGCCTAACCCTAACCCGACTTTAAAATTTTGTTTTTTTGTAGTAGTGTTTTCTGTGTCCGGCAAGAAGTTAGGAACTACACAAGATACGCATATAAACTTTATATCAATAGATTCCATGTGGACCCGAACGGATTATGGTAAAAAAATATTTATGCGCTTCCAATGGCAAAATTACTTAATACGATAAAAAAATAAAAAAAAGCTGATTTAGGCTGATGGTGTTATATACTCCCCAATAAATACTCGTCACTGGTATTTGTTTCAAAAACACTGAAATTAGGTCAAACAGTCGGTCAACTTTCCTTTTCTGTGTATTCTATTAACGAGAAAGTTTATTTACCCGTCTAGGTTAAACACAAGGTTAGTTTATGGTAAGAAATTTAGCCCCCCCCCCCCCCCCAAAAAAAGGGGGGGGGGACATCGCAAGTCTTATTGTAATCGAACCCGTTGGCGTTCCCCGGTAGGGGTGCCTCAGGCAACCGGCCATAACTCCACCCGAAGATCGTGGGAAGGATGGCCACCTAGAATCGAACCATACCTGACTCCGACCCAGGACCCTAGACCAGTTAGACTCTTGTGTCAGAGATTGCCCCTGGATTTTACCCGTGCCAGTTAGGGAGAGAGAAAGATATCACACATTTTTTAACTTTTCTATTTTGTCGGGCGACGCCAAGTAGCCCTACCAGTTTTTTTGTTTTGTTTTTTTTGCTTTGTTTTTTTTTCATCTACTGCACAAGATTATCACTATTAAGGTTCCTTATTTTACGAAACATTTTCTAACTCTTAATGTGTGGGTGTCGAGTTTCTCAGTCTCATTTCTCCCTCTGCCCCTGGCATTGTCGATGATTTCCTGGTTCAGTAATAATAATAAAAATAGAAAGAAAAGACAAACTATTCTAGGGTCACCACCCATCGCCATGATAAAATTTTGTGTGTACGACTCGAGTACGAAACGAAGCAATGATACGGTGCAATATTTTTATTATATCATTGTGGCGAACGATTTATATCATAGAACATCTTTAAAATAAAAAGGCCAAAGGCTGGACTCTGTTTTTTAGATTTTTGGAACCATATCGTAATACTCGACTTTGGTAATGGTCTATAAACTTTAATTCTAACCAGAAATTACTTTTGAATTGGCATTTTAAAGGCTTTAAACACGCTTTCGAATTTTCTACGACAAAAAAAAAATAAATCATTTTTTCATATCTAATTAGCTGTAGCAATCCGGTTAAAAAAAAAAATTTCCATGGGAATTTTTAAACATTCGGGTAAATTTATAGATTAATACTTTCTGCTGCCCCCCCTCCCCCTAAAAATGAGAATCTACTGGCGTGTTAACACCCTGAAAACCTTGGCTAAATGAAAAAATCCTAATTATTTTAGACTTTAGAGTGAAAGATCACTGGATCAGTTTTGCACTAACCCTAAGTCCAAATGGCACCCCAATATAGTAAAACCGCACGTAATCGCCCCCCCCAAAAAAAAACGTACATGATTTATCTCTCATAGTAGGAAGAAAATGGTTAGCAGCCCTAAAAAAATTAGAATAGAATGCAAATGGGGGGTAAAGGGAGAGGGGGGAGTAACGTGATTAATCCAATGCAGGAAATGCCAACAGGTCAGTACACATGTAGCCAATTCACATGTAGCCAATTCTCTCTGCGCTCAGCTTTGACATCATTCAATTTCTTAAATTTTACAATGTTCCTCCTATTCTGGTACAGGAAGAATCGGGTGTTGTAAGCATTAACTTTTAAGTTAAAAGAAAAAAAAGTTAGCCATGTTTATTTTTAAATTAATATGCATTCATTATCAAACATAAAATTAAGTCAGTTTTAGAAGTTTGACCCAAATAGCCTAAAAAATAAAACTTTGTTTCTGATGAGCCAATTTTTTTATGTTATCGTTGTACCATGTTATTGACAATATAACCACATACTTCGTGCAATTTAACAAATTACTTAGTCCAGCCCACAATGACTGATAAGATGAAACATTTTTCAATAATCACCGTAAAATCAAGGAGAATAACTTGTATTTTAATCGAAGAATATGAGTTGTCTACCTCTACTTTAAAACTAATATTTTTTTATGTGCAGATCAAAAAAATGTGCAAACAAATAAAAAAAAATTTAAATGAATTCAGTGTATCCTGGGCAACGTCAGGTACGTACAGCTAGTATGGTACATGGGCGAGTTTATCGGTTACAATTAAAGCAGAGTATATTTTGCTGCCCTTTGCCAAACTATAACGAATCCCTTGTCGAATCTTGCTTCCCGGATAGCTGGAAAATTGCTTCTGTGGTGCCAGTGTTCAGGAATTCTGGTGAAAGAACTGACCTGCAAAATTATCTCTGTCAGTCTCCTTCTGCTCATCACTAAAATCTTTGAATCATTAATCAAACGAGCAATAGCCCACCGCCTCGTAAATAAGAACGAGGGATCAATAAAAACCTGGTCAAAGATAGGTTATTTTGGAAGCAGATTCCTTAAAGCTAGCATGTGAAATGGGCGTTCAACCGAATATGATGAGCTTTCTTATAGAACACAGCCTCTACTACACTTTGATCCTATAAAGAAAGGGTCAACAATCGTTTTGCATGTTTTCATAAGTTAAATATTAAAAAAAAAAAACAAAAGGATTCATTTGATTGAGATCAGAGAATTCTCGACCTTGAAATGGTGACCCTAAGTCTGTGTGTGTGTGTGGGGGGGAGAGGATCTTGTTATCATAAAACCATAAAGATAATTATCTAATTCTTTTACCCATATAAAATTTGCCGTATAAATCTAAAGCAGAAATGGGTAAAGAAATCGCTTAAACTGAAAGTACAGAATTATTTCCCTTTCTCACTAACTATTCCATTGAACTAAAAAGAATAGCGGTCTCTGTCCAGCAGATCACTGTTTGTACACACTCATTCAGACAAAGCTGTCTTTGCTCTCTCAAGTTTGAAATATTTTGTTCAGTTTCTATTTCAAAAATATTTTTGAAGAATTTGATTTATTTTGATTCGCAGTTTTGAACAGTATATATAAACTTTATGGTACTGTTCCAGATGACGCACCTAATTTCCATGACTTTGTGTCGGCAACGATCGGGCATGTCGCGGAAGAAGCGCCCGAGCGCTGACGGAATATCATTTTTTCTTTTTTTTTATCTTATAAAAACATTGACAAAATTTTACCCCCCCCCCCCCCCCCCAAAAAATAAAAAAACAGAGCTTGGCAGTTTGAATGCAAGGCTTGGCTATCGCTAAGAATGTGAGCCCTAACCCTAACCCATTTTCTTTGTTTTATGTTAGCAAGAGGAAAAAAAGAAAAACGGCAAAATAAATGAAAAAGAACATTGACAAAATCCACCCAAAAAATTTCTTTTAACACATTTGATTGAAAATGGTTCATTTGACCCCCCCACACCTTACAGTTTGTTCGTTTCTATCTTTTTATCTATGTATTTTTCTTTGAATTTATTTGTCTTATATCATCGCCTGCAAGTCTTCCATTAACGCTTGGCGTTTTCGTCTCGGCAACTCTCAGGCGCCTCCGCGACCTGCCCGATCGTTGTCGACGCGAAGTCACGGAAATTAGGTGCGTCATCTGGAACAGTACCAACTTTATAACACGCACCATCGTTTCCTGGCGCACTCTTTGCTCTGGCTTTCTTTACAAAATCGTCGACTTCTTTATTTCTCAAGTCTTCCATATTGAATTTTCTCCCTGGTGATGTTGGTTTCTTGAGACCATTGATCTTTGGCAATCCTTCTCCACGCTTTGGATTTGTGTACGTTTTTTTTCTTTTTCTCAAGGGTTCTTCTAGTTCCTCTTTCGAGCATTCTAGTTTTCCACTTTTGCTTTCATCAAATAAAGTTTTTGCAAACCTGTATGGATCTTTCACAAATTCTTTGCGACAATTGTTCTTTTCTCTTTTCTGTTCTGTTCTCCTTTCCCCCCACATCAGCTATCTCTGTCTCTTCTTTATTTCTTCATAGAAAACTTTTAATCCTTTTTCATGTTTTTCTCCTTTAATCAACTGTGATCTTAATTTTTTCTTTTCCCTTTTCACTTCATTGATCTTTTTCTGACTTCCGGATGCCCTTCCCTTATTAACTTTATTCTTGTTCTTATGTTTCTCTAACCCGGATCGTTTTTCTCCCTCTTCATATATTGTCTCTGCTTTTCCTCGGTTGTTCCTTTCATTTTTCCCACTAGCTTATTTACTTTGTCGTCAAATTTCTTCCAAACTGCAGGTTCATTAACCTATAAAATAACTCTCACAGTCACAACTACCCTCAACACAACCCATTACACCATGAGAAAATACAGAAGAAATCTATTTAGCGTCATCTTTTCGTTAACTTAAAATATATCACCAGACTGAACAGACAATAATAGGCCAATAAACCAAAAATAACAAATTTATTTTTGGTTTTCTTTCGTTTATTATCTTATCTGTCATTTTGTTTCAGCCAGGATTTATTCTCACCATGGTTGTACTCTTGCGATCTGTTGATCTGCGCTGTTGAGCATCTTTTCTATTGCACTTCTTACCCTGGTGAATTCTGACACCTAAGTGAACCGAATGCCATTCCCACAGCATTCGTACTTCGTTTCGTGTCCATTCTCATTATCTATTTCTGTTCCAAATCCTTTTTCCGTATTGATCCTTTACTCTCTCTTCGTTATCGGTGATCTTGAGAGCCTTTTTCATTATTTTTACTTTTTGTTGCAATCATTATCCTGAATCTGGGGAGCAAACCCATTGATTCTCGGCATCCTGTCCCGTGTGTCAAACGTTTGTCCGCTTGTCTTTCCAATAGAAGTATCGAACACTGTAGTGCTTTTTTTAAATTTATTTATTTTTTTTAATGTAGTTTTTTTTTATAGTCATGTATAAAAGAAACAGAAGTTTTTAACCCTCTTATTTCCATCTACTCCCACTGTCCTCATGGACATTGGGTAAAAATTATTAAAATAATTTTTTCTATATTTTTCTGTTTCATTGTCTACTACTCTTCTCCCTTTTTGATAAGCGGCTGACCTACATTCGATTCTAGATAGAGGAAAGGAAAAACGGTCTCGTTTATGTATACAATAGCGTCACCATTTCATACTTTCCCTCGTTGGTCAATCGGTTAGCGCACCATACTTAGAGACAGAGGTTGTGAGTTCAAACCTCACCTCGGACATAATTATTTTTACTCCGATTTTGTTCTAAAATGAATTTGGGCATCTTAAAATACAATATTAAGCAGATTGGTTACTTTTCTTTTTGTATCTAATTTACAGAAAAATTGCCTCGGATGATGCTGGATAGCCCTGCTAGTCTAAATGAATGAATGCAAAATTTTATTTCATTTATCACACCTACATTACCATTCAAACAGCTTACTGTTATTTAAATCAGTAAGACAACATAAAATACTGTATATATAGTAGACGAAAAACCGAGATACAGCTTATTGCATGGTATATTTACATAACTATTTTTTTTTAATTAATGTATGTTATTCATTTGTAATTTTATACTATTTTCCTATATATATATATATTCCATAGTTTTAAGTTTTTAATTAGTGATTTAATAAAACAAAGATAAATTTGTATCAAAATTACTAATATTTATCTATTTATATGAATAAATGTGAATTAAAAAAAAATTTTTTTTTTTTTTTTACAAGAACCTCATGAATGCATGTTTATTTAGTTTCAGATATTTTGCAGAGTGATAGCGAGCTGGCACAGCCAGTTCGTTATAAATTACATAAAAAAAATAGTTTATGCTCAAAACTTCAATTTTTTTTGTCCGAAGTCTGTTAAATGTCTAAGCGTTTATGTATCATGATGACATGATTTAGACAGACGCCACATGTCAAGCAGATTTTATCGTAGTTATTTTGTGCAAAGATTTTCTCGACACGTGTGTTACATAACAAGGGCCGTGTTTGAATGGAAAAAATTGCGTGACACTTAAGGGTCAGAGGTGACCCCAGACAGAAGTCTTCCGGAGGAAATTTTTTATCTATTTGTTTGTCGATACTTCAAACAAGGAAGACGTGTCTATGGTGCTGTCCCCAATGGTAGCAAAACGTGCACAGTGCGGCTAGCTGTCTTTGTCTTTCAATATTTCTTTCACACGTACGAAAGTAACCCGTCTCTTTGATGTTTTCCGTCACTGTTTTTCTCTTTTTAAATGAACCTTTTTATAAAGCAACATCAGCGTCTGAGTGGTTTTGTATACACAGACAAGTCAGAACGTGGGTTCATAATGACGACTCGGATGTATAATGGTTTATACACACATCAGTAAGCGAAACTATAAGACTAGCAGAACCCGTGCCCGGCATTGCCCAGGGTAGATATAAATTTGTGAAGTCGGTAAAAGGTGTTTTCAATATTAGTTCCTTATTTAAAATTTTCGGCAGTGTATGTGAGGTGCATGGCAGGAGTAAAATATTGGAGGGAGGAATAAGTATGCTACCCTCTGTTTAGATTACGTATTTGGAAGAGCCAGATGTAGGGGTCTAATAATAGTAATTAATGTTTGTGGATGATATTAAATAAAAATTTCTTGAAACACGCTCGAGTGAAGTAGGTGAACCAAGTGCTGAATTTCGTAGCGTATGATGCATTTGTTTTTTGTCTAATCTAGTCAGAGTTACAGGGGGGGGGGGGGGAACAGTCTACTTTATATTGAAGATGTAGAACATCAATTTTTCGGATGCATCTATACAGACCTTTAAGTGCAACCGTTCCTCACCGTGGTTGTGTCGGAGGTAACTTCCAGACAGATTTTCTGTTTCTTGGTTTGCAATGAAAGACATGTCTGGGGTGCCGTTCTCAAGGGCATAATGTAACTTGGTGTAGTGGGACTAACTATCCGTCTGTCTTTCTCTCACACGTACGCAAGTAGCCCGTCCCTGATTTTTCTTCTGTACATGTTCTCTTTTTAAAACCTTTTTTATAAACATCGGCATCCGGCAGATGAATTGAACCTGGGTTCCTGATGGATGTATAATGGTTTATATATGCATCGGTAAGCGAAAATATAATACATGTAAAACATCAAATTTTTTTTTTTTTTAATGGAAATCGCTCCAGACAAGGCTTAAAGCCACTTGTTATAAGGAGCTTAAAAAAAAATACCACTTCAAAGTCAAGAAAATCTAGCCAACGATAAATGTTATATAGATCGATTTCAACACAAAACATCAATTCTTCCCCCTTTGTCAGAAACATCACTCATGGAATGTGAGGACTAAAGGACAAAATAAAAGTGAGTTACGAGGCTGTCGAAGATAAAACCATGGTCCACTTTCTACTCTCCTTTTGTTAAGATGCATAGATACAGACCTGTAAGTCTACCCTTTCCTCACTGTGGTAGTGTCGGAGCTATCCAGCTAACAGGGCGATGGTGAAAATCCATGAGTAGTCAGTATCAGATCTGTCGATCTGCATGTGGTAAGCAAAGACGTGTCGGTGCGGAACCGCAAATCAATTGAGTGTGAGTGACAATGTTGCTTTCACGCCATTCCTTTGAGGGAGTGTTCTGGGCCAAACATTCCCCGACTTCGCATGCAACCGCTAAACCTTGCTGTTCTGTTTTGGAGGTGGGTGGGGTAAAAACTTGCGATCTTGCAGGTTAACGAATAGCTACGACCCACGAGAACTTCATGCAGACCAATCCCGAGGCATGATCTTTGAGAGCTCTGCAGAAGTCTGACTCGCTCACCAACAAGTACGTTTGGAAATACTATATCAAACTGAAGTGATGGAGGGACGAGAATTCTATTTCAAACTCAAGAATGACGTACCAGGCCTACAGACAGAGCCTCTTATAGAAATGCTTAGGTACATCTAAAACCATCTTTTCCAGATGTTTTTTTTTTTTTGTTGTTTTTTTGTTCTAATATTTTAATTGTCGTGGACATTAATGAAAGTAGAAACTAAATTAGGAATTCTTTATTTATCACAGGAGGAGGGGGAGTGTGATAAGGTTACCGTTTATTTTGTTTCAGACCACAAACCAACTATAATACTTGACCTTTAGTCTTTAAAGTTCAATTGAAGCCAGAAATTATTTTCTAATCGACAGTTTAAAAGCTTTTTAATAATAGAGGTCGGTAGTAAACATGTCAGCCATGTTTTAGTCTATTAATATCGATTTATATAAAGTAAGGTATGTTTTATAATTGTGTGTGCAGGATTCACTCTTAAACTAATTAGCCGATCATTATGAATTTTGGAACACAGGGGTAATATAAAGTTAGATATGTGTATGTTTCTGAATTTTTGAGATGAGGATTGATAATTTGTATAATTTTGATTACTCGGACTACGTTTCTCATCTTGAGTGTTATCAGCACAACGTTTCAGCCGCTGTAACCTCCGGCCTTCTTCAGGTGTATCTTTTCGAACTCAGGAATATTTCTGTCTAACTCTGGAATCTGAACGGAATTCTGACTGGAACCCTTTATTTAATCCACGGAGGTAGCATGCTCTCGTTCCGTCAGCCATGACGGGGAGAAGCCTTCGGTAATTCGCAATTTTTCGTATCGCCCTCACCGAGGATTGAACCTTCAACTATGACTATCAAAATTATACAAGGTATGTGTATGTCTATATATCTGCGCGTGCAGGATTCACTCCTAAACTAATCAGCTGATCATTATGAATTTTTGAACACGGGGGTAAGGGTGGGAAATATGGGCTATATGTAGTTTGAGTTTTATGCAAAGGGGGTGGAAGCCCTTTGGGAAAATTCAGGTACCTCCCTTTTTTTGTAAAAATTTAACAGGTATTAGACATTAATATAGACTAGCGGGGCCCGTGTAAATTACACGAAATGTTGTTTTCAATACTAATTATCTTGTTCCTAACCTATACCTGTTTAAATAAAATATAAGATTTGACTTGTATATTTATTTTTAAAAAATGAACAATACATGAAACAATTTACAAAACTTCTTTATATACAATATTTCGAGTGAAGGTAATATTTTGACGACCAAAACCTTACTTTGTAAATGCTTTAGATTAAATTAAATTTGGCTCCAATTCATGAGTAGCATACAAAGATTCGGAAGGTCGTTACTTTTGATTTAAGCGTGACACACAAAATAACACACACGCTATCGTATTAATGTGTCTTCCCGCCCCCCCCCCCTCCCTTCGATGTAGAAAAAGAAATCTTAGAGGTTGGTTGGGATCGAATTATAAACCAGTCAGGCCGACGTCAAAATCCTACGTCGCTAACCATTGCGCCAAAGGGAAATACTTGAAAATATTACGAAAATTGGGTGACTTGAATGTATTTTCAAATCTAGGTGCGGCACGCATGCGCAGAGCTTTTGATGTAAGTGTGACACATGAACACACACGCTATCGTATTGATATATAATAAATATTCTTAAAATTTCAGTTTCTTTGGAGCATATGAAATGGTTTTTAGGGGGTCACAGTATGGACACAACTTAGCATTTAAATGTTTGAAAATTGAATTTGATCCGTAGTCATTAAACGCCAACTAGGCAAGATTTCTTGAATTTCAATTTCTTAAGACCTCTTAAGCTTAAGTCTAAAATTTGAGACATTTTCTAGAATAAAAAATCTTGGAAAAGACTTGAATATATTTGTTGTGCAAAGTTATATAGTAACTAGTGATGGGACGATTACAATATTATTGGCGGTTCCGTTCAAAGTTGGCGGTTTTGATGCGGTTACCCATTCTGTTCTAAATTACCGGTTTTGATGCAGTTACCCATTCTGTTCTAAATTACCGGTTTTGATGCAGTTACCCATTCTGTTCTAAATTACCGGTTTTGATGCAGTTACCCATTCTGTTCTAAATTACCGGTTTTGATGCGGTTACCCATTCTGTTCTAAATTACCAGTTCTGATACAATAACTGATTCCGATTCTTTTTAAAATTTTCGGATTTCCGTAAAAACTCATGTACCATTGTGGGGGGGGGGGTTCTATAGATTTAAGTTTTACTGATAGTTTAAAATCAATAAATATTTATCATTTTTTAGTTAGTACCAACAATGGAAAATAAAGTTTTAAACAAAAACAAAGAGATTAGTTTTTAGCACTGGAAAATAGGTACAATGTTTTTCCGATACACCAAAAAGTTCTGATTTTTCCGATTCTGAATAATCGTCCCAACACAGTAAAAACTGTTTGTTACAGACCTTCCCAAGTCTCACGGTCAAGGAAAATCGAAGTTTTTATTCTTTCATCCGATTTATTTTCGAACAAGCTTTTGATTAGTCCTCTTATAAAGGGTGAAGCCTTCCTGTCAGTCTTCATGGAAGTCTTCCACTCTAGGCTCGGTGGTCGCAGGGATCTAAGTTTGTCATCCCCAGGGTTGCACGATCACATTTACACAGCTCATCTCAAGAAAGCTTTGGTCTTCCAGCCTGCCGACTTGATGCGATAGACATGTTTCTGACTCGGGAGATCCAGCTGGAGCTTTGCTCGATATAGCCAAGCCATCTCCTCCTGCCCAGCTTAAAGATATCAGTTATTTCTTTTATACCAAGCCTAGAGAGAAGAGTCTCGGAGAGTGTCGGTCTGACATGGCAGATCCATCTAATCATGGCTCTTTCGTTACGCTGCAGTCTCTTGATGCAGCCCATGTTTCAGGGCCATAAAACATAACACTCCTCTCACAGTTGTCTCTAGTTGTGATTGCCAGATGTGTATTTGTCAAAATGGGCAGGAGTTCTCTAAAGCCCCTAAAGTTATGGATTTTCAAAATCAGACCTTAATAGCCTTTAAGCTGACAAATCAAACTTTATTTTTGACGTGCTAATTTTAATTTGTTATTGTTGTTCCATGTTATTTTAGTTTATTTTTTTATTTTTTAACATAGTTCACCCCAAACAAGGCAAGTTGCCACTGTAGACGTAAGGAGCTACTGAGAATTGGGGTGAAAGTATTTTGGGGTCATCCTAAATTGGGAACTGTGCAGCAAGATGTTTGTTCACATTAGTTTTAAATTTCTGCATGTCGGTAAAGTTAGGGAGCAGGAAGGGAGTTCCAAAGGCCGGCAGTGAGAGGAAAGAAGCTATTCGAGTAGAAGGCTCTCCGGCATCTGGGGACCTCCACAATGAATGGATGGGATTTAGCTGATTGTCAGGTTGGTTGAGTGTATTTATGTCGAGAGGGGTATCAGAGCAGCAAGTTCATCGGAGCACATTCCATTGAAGTACTTGTAAAACAAGCACAAGGATGTAACATTGTGGTGATGAAAATCATCAATACCTCATTTAAAAAAAAAATTTTAAAATATAAAAAGAATTGTGCCTCTTAGAACTAAAAGAAGAAAAAAAAATTTACTTCACTGCATCCCGTGCAACGCCAGATAGGGGCGGCTAGTTAAAAAATAAAATGTCAATTGCCGAACTCCCTCTTGTGATTTCTAATGGCCAACTAGAAAGTCTCTTCAATGTTATTAGGAAAAAATAAATCTTTGGAAACGTCCTCTTTAAAACTTGCAAGAGCGCATAAGTATTCTTGCTATGAACACGAGTGATACGCCTAATTGCAAACGAGGACCGACATAGATACTTGTTAAAAATAGATGATCCCATTTATTGCTACCAACACAAAGCTCCTTTCCTTTAACGACTATAAGAAACTTTTCTAACCACTAACTGTCATGGCCGATAGCACCTTTCCCAGGAATCCGATTTTTAAACTCCTCAGCCGGACATTCTCGGGCAACATAAAGAGGAATGTTTCTTCCAAATCTGCTGCAAAGGAGGTAAGCTCCCTCTATTGGGCTAGAAAACTTCTCACAGCTGCCAATATCCTATCTATAAAAATAAATGCGAAACATTTTCTCATTTCTCATTTCTATATTACCATCAAATTAATAATACAATACAGTATTTTGAAATACTGTATAGATCATAATTTTAAAAAAAAATTTTTTTTTTAAAACATAGTTTACCCGAAACAAGGCAGGACGCCACTGTAGACGTAAGGGCTACTGAGAAAAAGAGAGCTGTGCAGCGAGATGGCTGTTTACATTAGTTTTAAATTTCTGCATGTCAGTACCGTCAGGAAAACAGGGAGCATGGAGGGAGTTCCAGAATCCAGCAGCTCGAGGAAAGAAGCTTTTGGAGTAGAAAGCTCTCGGCATCTGGGGACCTCCACAGTGAATGGATGGGATTTGGCAGATTGTCGGGTTGGTCTAGTGAATTTACGTCGTGGGGGTATCAGAGCAGCAAACTTATCGGAGCACAATCCATTCAAGTACTTGTAAAACGGGCACAAGGAAGCAACATTGCGGCAATGGGACAGGGGCTGGAGCTTGGTGGATGGTGAGGGACCTATCAAGTTGGCGACTCTTTTTTGGACCTTGTCTAAGAGGGAGAGACTAGTGGATAATGCCTCATCCTAGATGTGGCAACAATACTCCATGCATGGGTGGATGGTGGCTTTATAGAGATATAGGATAATGTCAGGTGTGAGAAATTTACTGGCGCGGTAGAGGGAGCCCACCTTCTTTGCAGCAGTCTTGACAATGTTTGCAATGTATTTATTCCAATTCATGTTATCTGTGAAAGTTAGGCCGAGGAGTTTGAATGATGAACTCTCAGGCAGTGTGCTATTTGCCATGACAATCGGTGGTTGAAGAGTTTTCTTGTAGTTATTGAAGGAAAGGAGCTTTGTCTTTGCGGCATTAAAAGTTACCATCCATTTATGATCCCCATTCCACTACAAACTGGGGGTCATTGCCTCAGATATGTGCGCGTCAGTTTTGCCCACATGACGAGGGTAGAGCATGGTGTCGTCAGCAAATATTCGTATCTCGGTCTCAATGACATCAGGGAGGTCATTTATGAAAGTCAGGAACAGTAGAGGTCCAAGGATGGATCCCTGGGGTACACCAGCATTTATGTCATGTTGCTTAGACGAACGGCCATCGAGGACAACCTGGATCTTCCTTTTTGTTAGGAAGGATTTAATTATATTTAATATTTGTCCAGTAATACCATATGAGTGCAGTTTTAGGAGAATCCAGACCTTGTCAAAGGCCTTGGATACATCAAGCGTTACCGCCCTAGCTTCACCTGCCTTGTCCAGTGTATGGTATATGCATTCAGAGATGACCGTTAGGATATCTGCAGTAGATCGTGCTTGTCTGAATCTGTATTGATGATTAGAAAGAAGTTTAGCATTAACTAGATGCCAGACTATCGCTAGATTGATTAATGATTCAAAGATTGGGAGTAAACTGATTGGGCGGTAGTTAAGAGGATCAGTTCTATCTCCAGAATTCTTGGAGACTGGTACCACAGAGACAATTTTCCAACCATCAGGGAAACAAGATACACGTGGTATACACGAGGCGCATCTGTTGTGCACTGGTATACACGAGGCGCATCTGCTCTAATATTATGAATCATTTAGTTTTCTAACCTGAAGGTTTCAGATATTATGCTTGGATGAGTTACAGCAAGTATCCCCCACCCCCTATGCTTACACGCTTGAGTAATATCTATATAAAAGTTAATGTTGGTTTGTGTGTTATAGAAATCGATATGTTAACAGAACATTCAAATGAGTTTCAATAAAGGTTACATTTTTTACAGAATCTAAAAACACCATTGAAATTTTCCTTAGATTCCGTCTAGGCTCACTAGCGACAATTATGGGTTAGGTTCATAAAATAACTGAAATATATTAGAATGTAAAAAAAAAAAATGAAATTTATTTAAAATTATTAAATTATCTTTATTTTCATAAAATGAAAAAAAAAAATGAAATAATATCTCAGTGAAGAATTTTATTAATAAAAAGGTTTAAATATTTATATAATTTTATTATGATTTTTAAGATTTAAAATAACTAATTAAAAAAATTTAATTCTTGGCCCGACCAAATCAAAACACAAGTACTATAGTTTAGAGCCGAAACGCCCATCTCTCTCTGAGAGACACACAAATCATATCTGAAAAACATTATTTTCTCAAGTGGACAAATGGAATTCTGGGTGGCCCAAACTCCAGATCAGACATATTTTCTGTGTGGTCTCTGCTCTCTTTGTTAACTATTACTCACTTGCAGCAAATCTGCTATTTGCATGCATTATAACTTTGTAATCCACTAAACATGTCACCTTGTGCATGTTTACACACACATGTTACATGTATGTATATCTAAGTGTAGTATCTGTTCTCAGCATCTAGCGACGGAAATATTGCATATATATATATAAGAAAATATGACACTGTAAATTACAAATGTATATTACAGAATATTACTTAATTAGAAAGTGTTTTAAAAATGAATATGCAAACTAGGAATATCTAAAGGTATTTGTGTTTGCAGATTACTATATATACGCTATTGCAATATTTTATGTTGTATCATAGAATTAAATAAGCATAGTCGTTTTCATGTTTATATAGTTAAGATGGGGGGGGGGCCTTTATCGTTTTTAATAGCAAAAGATAAATCCCTCCTACTTATGTTGGTGCATTTGTTTTTTATTTGAATAGTTCTATTTATTATGTTTGTCATGCTTTGTCCTAAAATTAATGAGCTTTATTTTCATAACTGCTTTTTTGACATTCCCCGTCTCCTGGTTAGGACCCCAGTAATGAAGCCCCACCCAACTGTCATTGATATCTGTTACACTTTTGACTCTTGGCAAAGGGGGACACATTTTTTGCAACATGGACTAAAGTTGTCCCAATTTTAGATTTTTTTTTTTTTTTTTTTTTTTTTTTTTGTATGCTGTTATTCTCTTGTTATATTGACGTCGCCATATTGGCTAAAACGGTTTTGAGTCTAATATAAGGTGACGCTGAGCACAGAAGTGTTGTAATTATGGAATTGTAAAGCTCCAAGAATTAAAGAGAAGTATATATGTATATAAATAAATACGAAAGTTTTTTTCATATATCACACCTAGATTACCATCAAGACGGGTTACTGTTATTTAAATAATACTACGTAGTATTAAGAAATACTAAATATATATAATATATATATATATATATATATATATATATATATATATATATATATATATATGTATATAGTATATATATTAGTACAGATGCGAAACCTTAGCGCAGTTATTTGCATGCCTAATTTGCATAACTATTGTTTTAAACAGTTCATAATAAATTAATGTTTGGTGTTATTCATTTGTAATTTTATTGTCCTATTTTCCTATATATATATATATATAGGCAATAGTTTTGTTGATATTAGCAGTAATTAAAGTGATTTAATCAAAAAGAGGATGAATTACTAAAACCGTTCTTAAAAATATTTGTTCATTAATTTTCAAGGGAGTTGATTTAAATGAAACTAACATCACTAGCTAGAAAGAAAGATGTACCGACGACGAGGCATAAGTAAGAAGAGTTCATAGAGAAGGGAGAGACGGTAACTGCTTGCCCTCTGTCTGTCTCCCTCTCTCGTTAGAATCTGACCTCATACCTTCCAACTTGGCAACCCTCTTTTGTTTTAAAAACATTCAAAAAATGTTGAATTCAAAGAACCTACAAAGACATTTGCCCGTTTTGAAATCAACAAACTATAAATAAATCTGTCCCTTTCTCAATTTTTATCGATTTAGTTCTCCCAACAAAATCAATATTTGATTCTGGTTCATCAATTCTTTTGGTCGATCGTTGCATTATATTAAGAATAAAATTTAATTTTATTTAATTCCTTCAAGAAAATACTTTGACCAGGTCGGAACTATTTTCATATGGACACCCCATCTTAAAAAAAGGGGACATGACTCTGTATTGACGAATACAGAGTGGCTTCTCTCGTAACAAGATATTTGAAAAAAGAATCTACATAGTTAAAAACAACAAAAAACACTATGCTGAGTATTGATTTACTCCTATACAGGAGTTAGGCACAAGGCCAGTTTTTATCTTACTCCCACAAGTAAGATGTGACCCAAGGTCGGGTCGGGAAAGTGGGGTTTAAAAATTGCCTGGGCAGCCCCGTCGGCATTCTCCGGTAGGGGCGCCTCAGGCAGTAAGCAATAAACTTACTCCTCCCCAAAGAGGGGAGGCAAAGCCTGGGAAGGTGGACCTCGCAGAACTGCACAGGACAGACCCATTGACCAGCGTAAATCAAGACCTGAAGGCCAAGACAACACCAGTATGGGGTGCAGTATCCATTGGAACAGATACTACACTTTGATCTTAGCCAAGATATAGTTAGTAGTTAGTAGTACATGTAAAACAAATTATTTATTTAAGGACCCTGCAGATTGTAAGACTTTCAGATGTAGATTTTATTAGTAGCTTGTGCTTACATTTCTTTGACCTTCACTATGAAATAATTTTCATTGTTACATTTGAAATTCTTTACTTAAAGGTTGGAAGTTTTAAAATCTGTTTTTATTTTACTTGTCAATAAAAAATGTTGAAAATATCAATTAAAAAAAATTAATTTTGACTTGAGATTGACATCTGATAGGGACATATTCTTTTATTTATTTATTTTTTCTGTTTTGATATGCCAATGTTTTTTTTTTTTATTAATCTAAAAAGTAGTGAGTTTATGAATTAATGACCCCAGTGTCAGTTATTTTGACCTTTTCTTGACCTTTTCCAAGTGTTTATTAGTCTAAATGGTGTCCATCAACTAGATCTGACCCTGCTTATAAGTTGACCTGGTGACTTAGTTCAAGATGATGACCTCCTGTCTATTTGCTTGTTGAATAGATTACCCACCCACTCATTTTGATTTCATACCTCACCCCATCAACCCCCCAAAAAGAAAAACAACCTATAAGCCAGACTTATTTTTTATTGGTCTCATCTCTTCAACTTGTGGGAATGCTAAAGAGACATAGGAATGTTTGTAAATGATTCTGACCACCCAAAGGGTTTAAAGCAATGAACTAGCTTCAACTCCAACTCCAGCTCCTACAGTGTTCATACATAAGTAAAAAATATCACTGGGTATTACAAATCAGCCTAAGGAATGCATATAGTGAACTTCTTTTGAATTTCAACTTGTGATGTGATATCTTGTTTATTTAAGTTTTGGCCGCTGCTTGTTCGTAATACTCCACCACCCGTTTTTCTCAAGTTTTTTTTTGGTGTACACAATTTACCTATCATGTTGCTAGAGAATTGTTTTTTTTTTTTATAGGTTTTAGGAGGGGGATCAGTTTCCTATATAAATTTAACGTAAATTGATCCCCCATTTTTTGACCATCACAAATTTTTTCTAGTGGCACGATAGGTAATTATACAAAGAAAAAAATAGAGAAAAAAATTTTGGTCCGTAAAAAAAGTTGAAAAAAATGGGTGCACGAACAACAAACAAAAATACAACATGCAACAGGGTCAAAAAGTAGGTGATCAGTTTACATTAAATGTATATAGGAAATTGATCCCCCTTCTAAAATCTAAAATATTTGTAAAAAAAAATACCCGTAAAACACAGAATTCTCTAGCGACATATGTAATTAAATTGTACACCGAAAAAAGACAAAAAAAAATGGTCGGTAAAAAAGTTGAGAAAAATGGGTGGTAGAGTATTACGAACAAGCGCCAATTTTTGTTGCTATTTTGATAAATTTAGATGTAAACAAAAGTTAACCTTTATAAATGTATAATTCTTTCTCTTGTGTCATTAATACTTTTATTTTTTTTTTGGTGACAGGCGATTTATTTATTTTTTTATTCGTGACTGGTATGATTGGTGTAAGGAAGGGGATAGCTTTCTTCGAGGTGGAGGGGGCCTCTATTCCTCACTTTGTAGCCTTGTGTCACATCTTGTTAGTGGGGAGCAAGTAAGTCCATTCATTGTTAAACTCTTAGATGGAATGAATGCAGCATCCTTGGTGACAATAAGCATAAAACGGGTCTGCATACAAATTTGTAAGGGTCCCCCTGCTAGTTGAAAATGGGAATATTTATTTGAAAAGAAATTATCATTATACCGGGTATCCTTGCTGTTTTCTCTGTATACCATTTAATAAATGGTATACAGAGAAAGCAGCAAGGATACCCGGTATTGTCCTGGAATCATGCATGACAAAATAGAAAGTTTAGAAAGTGCGCAATTGCTCAGAATTATCTGCACAACAGGATCGAAGTGTAGTCAGTGCGAGATCCTTCTAGACTGAGGCAATTTTAATTTTTGTTCCAATCCAGAGTTTAGGGAGTTGGATTTTCGCCCACATTAAAAACCGACCTTGTGTCTAACTGCTTTCGTTGGGAAGGAAGGTAAATAGGAGCAGCCTGTCCTGTACTTCCCCCCCCCTCTTAGCCCCCCTTCTCTCTATTTTCTCCCTCTTTCTTTTGTCTTCCTCTCTGGCCCCTCTCTTCCTTTGTCTATCTCTCTCTCTCCTTCTCTGCCCACTCCCCCAATCTCTTCCCCCTCCCACTTCCTGGCGCTGTGTTTGGGTTTTATTTCCATTTATATTATCTAAAACTTTCTTTAGATACATAAGTAACGCACATTGTTTAGGTAATATACACAAAGGTGTGAAAACACTATGGCTGCATATTTTATTTTAGACATGTTTGAGAATTACCTCGCTAAAGCTGGGGAAATTTTATAATGATAATCTTTAAAAAATTAGATTCCTCATTTTTATTTTTTTATTTTGATACCTTCATGAAATGGAATTTTTTTTTTTTAATTGTATTATATATATATATATATATATATATATATATATATATATATATATATATATTGGGTTGGTGCAAAAACAATGGCGTTTTTTGACGTTTAACTTCAAAAGACCATAACTTCTTTTATACCAAACTTTATTAATCAAAATAAGAATCATTAGAATCAACACATTTTTGCTAACGGGAAATAAGTTTACTTATTCTATTATCATAAAAATCCGGAGTTCTGGAAGCGATGAAGTCATTGAAGGCCAATTCGGCATCATCTCGGCTTTTGAAGCATTTCTCGCGCAGGAAGTTGTCGAGATGCTTGAAATAGTGATAATCGGTGGGCGAGAGGTCCGGTGAATATGTCAGATGAGGCAGTCTCGTAGCCCAATTCGTTCAGCTTCTGCGGGGTCAGTTGTGCAACATGCAGGCGAGCGTTGTTATGGAGGAGAATTGGTTCTTGCATATTGACCAATCTCGGGTGCATACGTTGGAGCTTCTGGTGCATTTCATCAATTTGTTGGCATTACTTCTCCGCCCTAATCGTTTCGCTCGGATTCAAGAAGCTGTGATGGATGAGACCGGTCGCAGACCACCAAACAGTCAGCATAATTTTTTTTTGGTGCAATTTCGGCTTCAGGAAATGTTTTGGAGCTTCGCCGGCATCCAACCACTGTGCCGAACGTCGCCGATGTTCATAGAGGATCCGCTTCTCATCACACGTCACAATTCGCTTGAGAAATGGGCAGTTTCTGTTGCGCAGCAAGAGCGTAGAAGATACCTCCAAACGACGATTTTTTTTTTATTATCGTTCAATTCGTGCAGCACCCATTTATCCAGCTTTTTTGACTTCCATATTTGCTTCACATGGCGAACGACTTTTGAATGGTCGACCTCGAGTTCATCAGCAACTTCTCGTGTGGTTTTGCAAGGATCGGCTTTAATTAAGGCTTTCAGATCTTCGTTATCAACCGCAGTCGGCCGGCCTTGACAGTGTTCATCTTCGAGGCTCTCGTCATCATTGCAAAATTTCTTGAGCTACCTTTGAGCCGTACGTTGGTTAGTGGTTCCTGGGCCAAACGCATCATTGATGTCATGAGCTGTCTCGGCAGCATCTCGGCCTAGTTTGATCTGGAACAAGACTATCGTGTGGATTTCAATTCTGCCCATGCTGTCGAAAAGCCTGCAATAACAATAAATGAAGATAATGGAAACGAATAACACAATTCGATAGAGCGAAAGATGCGCTTTAAAATGACCTATAACAATGCTATATTTATCAATAAATTAATTCAGAAAACATATATAAATATAACATATGTGAGAAAACACCATTGTTTTTGCACCAATATATATAATTGAAAAAAAAAAATTAGCATATTTTGTGCCCCTTTTCTCTCTTTAAGCCATACTGTTGTTGAAATGGACTATCATGGGTTTTAGAAACACCATGAGCTTATATAGAGTCCATTCTAATCCTTGTACCCAGCAGTAAATACACCCAATACTAACAACTGTTTTCTCCTTCTTTTCTGAGTCGCACTAACTAGGATAGAAGGTGCAAAAGTAATTGACCTACTTTCCATACAGCTATAATAAATGCACATCCGGTCGATACATCATTTTCCCACCTTTTATTAAAGAGATTTAATGTCTATAACTTCTGAGCTGCAAATGAAAGCCTGTTTTCTTTTTATAATCTCTAATATTCGCCTTCATCTTCCTATATTTAATAATGAGTAATAGACATCTAGTTTGGGTGTTGCTCCTCGTTCATTCTAGCATCTCCTAGCTGTTGGGTGGGGCAAGTTTCTCACAACAAGATCTTGGAATTTAATGGATTTGTTGAACCGGATGTAAATACTTGATTCTCATCACTGTGTATGATGAAGGATTTTGGCATTAATTAAACATTCTTATTAACAGAGCTGGGGAATCGGTACCCCCTAACGCTCTACATTGATTCCGGCTCCTGATATTTAAAAATAAGCTTTCTCGGTTTGGCTCTTGAGATTTGGAAAAAGGGTTTCACGTTTTGGCTCTTGGAAAAAAGGGTTTCACATTTTGGCTCTTGGAAAAAAAAGGTTTCACGGTTTGGCTCTTGGAAAAAGGGTTTGGCGGTTTGGCTCTTGGAAAAAGGGTTTGGCAGTTTGGCTCTTGGATAGAGGGTTTGGCAGTTTGGCTCTTGGATAGAGGGTTTGGCAGTTTGGCTCTTGGATAGAGGGTTTGGCAGTTTGGCTCTTGGATAGAGGGTTTGGCAGTTTGGCTCTTGGATAGAGGGTTTGGCTCATGAAAGCAATGTGTGTTGTTTTATTATCTACTTTGCAATGCTGACTTCACATTCCTGCCTATAATTGTCTACTTCCATGGCGGAAACATAGTGTCAATATAAAAACGTTGTTAACCTTTTTAAGGTCTTACTAAGAAAGGATCTACAGATCAACAATTTCTGAAATCCAACGTTGAAAGGGGAAATGTCTCAACATCGTCAATCATGGATGTGCTCTGTGGCCCCGGCTGGAATGGAGTAATTCACGATTCAGCTGAGTCATTGTAAAGAGGTGGACTAACCCACCTAGGTTAGATAGTCATATATCGTATCATATACATACATACCTCTATGGCCGAGCTGTTAATAGTAGTTTGTCTCCGGAACACAAGTTTGAATCTTGTCAGGGTTCTGTATTTTTCTGTTTATTTTGTTTTCATTCCAAGCTGTTGTTCGTATACGTAGTTAATATAGATATATGATGTATCTACTTTCAGAACTTTACATTAAATAACACAAAATATGGGTCTTCAAGCATATTTCCATTAAATTAGATATATATTTTAGAGCTCTATTGATCATTCTTTTCAAAATTCTAATTTATTTGCATAAGTTTGACTAAAGTAAATAAGCTTTCCAACACTCATATCTTGAACTTTCGTTACTTTTTTTTCTTTTTCAAGGAATTTTAAACATAGTATCCGATCAAATCTGGAAGGCATAATTTTTTTTTTTTTTTTTTTTCCCACGTTGAACGGAAAATTTCTTTTTAAAAGGATGAAGTAATTCTGTTAAAATTATAGTTTATTATAAATATTTAAGGGTACAGCCTTCACCTGCGGCTGGTTGAGCCAGCTTCCTCCTTTAGACGAAGTTTCTAGAGAATATAAAATTCACAAGCATTCCCCAGTCGCATGCATATCCTGGACAGGGGAGATGATGATGATGATAGTTTTTGCAGGGAGGTGTCGCGTCCGCCTATATATATATATATATATATACACACACACATCCGGTGCCTGGTATTCCTAAATGGTCTCCCATCTTGTACTAACCAGACTCAACGTCGTTTAACTTAGGTGAAAACCTAACTTATAACTAATTTTAAAGGGGGGGGGTAAAGGTGACGACTTTTCATTCTGGTAACCTAGGATGTCTACTTTTCTCTTCTCTCTTTTTATGACAATGTGTAGATGGACACCAGAATTGACTGAGGAGAATTATTTCTGGTTCCATTTTTGTGACATCACTTCTACTAACCATACCTCTTTATCTCTCTCCATCTCTTTCATTGCTCGTTGTTCATTGCCCTGTCGTCCTGTGCCACTTAACATTTGAAGACCTGTCATTTGCCCCCCCCCCCCTCCTCACATACACACCCACCCACTGATGAACCTTGTCCAAATGCTGTAGAAGCATCACCATTACCACCACCATTTTGTTTTTTTAAATGTTTTCTCTCGTTCTCTCGTTCTCTCTCTCTTTCTATCTCTCTTTCTCTCTTCCATTTCCTAAAATGTCCATAAAGAATATGTCAGAAGCAGCTGGTATTGATTTTGATTTTCAGATCAGACTGTTTGCTTCATTGTCCGCTCTTCATCTTTATCATCAGCGTTCTTGGATGAGAATCTGCTCATCAAGCTAATCATTCTTGCTGTCCGCTCAACAGCATCATGGTCGTTTTTTGTCATCACAATTGTTTTCTTCGTTTCTGTCTTTTGTCATGATGATCATCTGTGTCTGTCTTTTGGTCATGACGATCATCTATGTCTGTCTTTTGGTCATGACGATCGTCTGCGTCTGTCTTTTGGTCATGACGATCGTCTGCGTCTGTCTTTTGGTCATGACGATCGTCTGCGTCTGTCTTTTGGTCATGACGATCGTCTGCGTCTGTCTTTTGGTCATGACGATCGTCTGCGTCTGTCTTTTGGTCATGACGATCGTCTGCGTCTGTCTTTTGGTCATGACGATCGTCTGCGTCTGTCTTTTGGTCATGACGATCGTCTGCGTCTGTCTTTTGGTCATGACGATCGTCTGCGTCTGTCTTTTGGTCATGACGATCGTCTGCGTCTGTCTTTTGGTCATGACGATCGTCTGCGTCTGTCTTTTGGTCATGACGATCGTCTGCGTCTGTCTTTTGGTCATGACGATCGTCTGCGTCTGTCTTTTGGTCATGACGATCGTCTGCGTCTGTCTTTTGGTCATGACGATCGTCTGCGTCTGTCTTTTGGTCATGACGATCGTCTGCGTCTGTCTTTTGGTCATGACGATCGTCTGCGTCTGTCTTTTGGTCATGACGATCGTCTGCGTCTGTCTTTTGGTCATGACGATCGTCTGCGTCTGTCTTTTGGTCATGACGATCGTCTGCGTCTGTCTTTTGGTCATGACGATCGTCTGCGTCTGTCTTTTGGTCATGACGATCGTCTGCGTCTGTCTTTTGGTCATGACGATCGTCTAATTTCACTATATTTGCCTTTTTCACACACAAAACTAGCCCGGTTTGTGATACCTACCCTGAGTATGGCAACAGAGCAGATACTTTGCTAACCCTACCTCCACCCCAAAAAAAGGAGTATATAGTCCCCAGGAAAATGATCTCATGACAACAAAATAGATACCACATTACCCCCTCTCCCAAAAGGAGGATGTAATATCTGGGAGGATTACCACCACCTCTTTAAAAAAGGATGTAATTCCTGGGAGGACGGTCTGATGGCCACAGAACCGATACTACACTACCCGCCCTCTTAAAAGATAATACAATAAAAGATTTAAATAACTTTTTTTTTCATTTATTTAAAAATGTCTATCTATAAAAACATTATTTTATGGTTCCTTGGCCTTTTTGTCTAAGTCATCTCAACAACTCGGAGTTCTCTCTGACCTGGTTATTAACCGGAACAGGTTACCCCTCAATGCCATACAACACAGTTTCAGAGTGGATGTTTTGCCCCAAGTGTCCCTGCTGCGGCACGCTCGAGGAAGAAATGCTTGATCATGCTTCCATCCAATGCCGCAAACTTAGGTGGTACTGGGGGTATATCAACGAGGTGACGGCTCGTATCAATCCCGGGCAGCCGATAATGTCCGACCACCGTGGGACGAGGAGAGACGAATGGTGTTTCTCGCGATCCTGACAGTAGCGTGAATTGTAGTGTGGGCATCTGATCACTTTCTTTAAGCACCAGCTGAAGGTCAAGATCAGATGTGATAGAAAAAGATTACATGCCTCGGATTTTGAAAAAAGATGGATACAAGTAGCGAGCTTGTGTGTACGAAAAGGAGTCAAGCATGAGTTTGTTCCCTGCCCGAGCAAGGCGCACACAGCCCTCCGGGTAAGTTTAGCCTCTTAGCTAGTCGAGTGAATGAATTAACCCCCCCTCCCACCTGGTAATAGAAATCATCCAAGATGCCAACTTTCAATTTGTTGTCCTCAGTCTCTCCCAAATTGCATTTATCTTGGAAAGACACCACCGACTCTCCAAACTCCATCTCCCGTTATCTTTTGTCCCATACTTGAATCCCACTCCCACTCCCATTTAGATATTGGCCTGCTTGTTTTTGGTTCTGAACAAACCGGAAAACAGTGGACAGTCTGTTATTTTTTAGTTTTTTGTTTTTTTCCCCGCTCCGTTTTATTCCAATGAATTTCTGTACATATAACCTTATTTATGAAAATTAAGTTTCAAACCAATTTGGGGATGTCTTAAATAGGACGACCCTTAGAGTGAATGTGGTATTGTGGTGACTGACATGATTCTAGTTAAGAGTAGGATAGGCAATCTTTTAACGTTAGACAACGAGGACCTAAAGATGTTTGCTAGTGTTTACAGATATATACGGTATTTCAAAATATTATGTTGTATCATAAAATTAAACAACTTGTTTTGATGTTAATATGGTTAGGATAGATGGAGAAAAAAAACTTTCATTTAGATATATATATATATATATATATATATATATATATTTTGTTTCATTTTACTTTGCGGTCCTGGGTATGACCGTAAAAGACATTCAGTGGTTAGACCTCCATTTGGGAGCTGTGGGGAATGTGGAGTTGCCCCTTAGTTGCCATTGCTCCCAGGTCCACTCTGGCCCAGAGTGGTAGTACCTGTAAGGGCCCTATCTATGGGTCAAATAGAACCTACTGGCACTACCAAATAAGGCTGTCTGAAGTTATTGACTTCCTGACTAAAAATGCACCAAATATTGATGTTTTAGTGTTTTTTTCCTTTGCAAAACTCAATCATGTTCTGCAAAATCCAAAATAAAAAAACAAACAATTTCCCTCTTCTTCCCTCTCCCCTCTTCCCCTCTTCTTTCACTCAATCAAACACCATTAATAAACACTTAAACATAAAGAACTTGAAGCATAACAACCTTCACCAAAATGACAACAATTCAAAATAGCAAAGCTCTTAACTAATGACTATAAATGATTCATTGGCTTAAGACTCAAATGAAGGATATTTCCTTCTACATTCATGGCATGAAATGACCCGAAAAGGGTTGATGTGCCATTACGCAATATCTTACCTTTCATTTTACTTCAGTTGAAATTCTCAGAAATAAAGGGGGCCCCAACCTGGGGCTAACACTTGATCTCTATATGAGATACATAGATATTTGAATATTCTCTTAATGTTCTCTTTTATCTCTCAACTGTTGAGTTAGTAAAGAAATTAAGAACATTAATTTCCCTCTCCCCAATTGACCAGTTGATTATGTTATAGTATATCTTTCTTGTGGTCTGTTGGTCTTACAGGATTCCAGGACAAGAATTCATCTGGTCTGGTGGAGTATCCAGCTAAGTGCTGTAACTTGAGGTAGCATTACTTGGAGAAGGTGCACCATTCCTCTTCTTAGCCTGTGTATAGCCATGTCAGAACACTTTCTACTCTAATAGCTTCTTTCCGCAAACTGCTAGCCTTTGGAATTCCCTACCTGCTTCCTGTTTCCTGTTGGGGTAAACAAAAGTTTTAAATCTGTTTCACATTGTTTTTTTTCAACAGGTTGCGATCTATTAATTGCAAATGAAAAGGCGAATTGATTCCTTTCATTAGTCACATTTAAAAAAAATAAAAAAATAAAAAAGTCTCGAAATTACCAAAATGTTAATATTTATCTATCTTTATTTATCTACCTCTCACAAGGTAAGATGTGACACAAGGTCGGGAAAGTGGGATTAGATAATCCAGCGCTCGAGAGGTGAGCACTCTGGCCATTTAAAAATTGCCTGGGCAGCCCCGTCGGCATTCCCCGGTAGGGGCGCCTCAGACAGTAAGCAATAAACTTACTCCTCCCCAAAGAGGGGAGGCAAAGCCTGGGAGGGTGGACCTCCTAGAACTGCACAGGACAGTACCTCAGACCGGCAGAATCAAAGCCCGAAGGCCAAGACAAAGTTATGAATGAAATATTTATTATTTTAAATTAATGTTTCAAGTAGTAAACTTGATGCAATGATAGCAAGCCAATGTGTGTGTGTGTGTGTGTGTGCTTGCTTTCTTGCACAAAATGATTGAAGTACTTTTTATTCCTAAGTCAAGTCAGCTTTCATCCTTTTTTATTGAGGAAAGAAAACGGTTTGTGTGGTTACAAAAAGAACTCGATATTTTTATCCGAGTGTAATTGATTTTAGGCAAGCATTAGTTGAATTTCATCCAATGTTAAGAAAATTGCTATAGCTTTTTTTTTGTTTTTTTTTTTATGCACTAAATTGACTTTTCCTCAGTCGGCCGGGTTTCTTTTCAGACCAAATTAAAAAGAAAAATCTTTTCTTGTCTGTTTGGCCAAATCAATCAATCTTGTAGATGTTGAGACGTCTGAACAAGCCTCTTGAGAAACGTACTCACATCTTTCTGAGCAATTTCTTTATTACTGTTAAAGGTGCTAAAAGTTAACTTATATTAAACTCGGCAATCGTTTAGATTTTTAGGATCAAATGAATATCAGATTTGATTTATTATAATTATTTATTAGGGGTCAAGTCACAAGATTCTGACTGGTTAGTTTGACTATTCTAATCTGAGCAATTCAAGAAAAGGAATGATTTGAGTATCAGTCAAAGCTTACATTAACTTCTCTGCAGGCTCAGATCATTGGAGCTCGTTCGACACCGGTTTTGAATCCTACCCGCCATTTCATAACATCAAGGCGATGACGTCGTACCATCAAAGACGTTTATCGAATTAACAAAGAAATAAGTTTCTTTATTCTTGTTTTTTGATGAGGGGAAAAAAAAAAAAAAAAAATGACTCGATACTGGTCACCCCTGAAGAAGGAATTTTATTCCGTAATCGATAGGATTAATGTAAGAAAAAAAAAAAAAAAAAAAAAAAAAAAATTAATCTTGTATTGCTAATTTGGCTTTTATTTCAATTTTATTAACTTTCCATGCAATACTTTAAAACTTGAACGAAAAACACACACATGTATATATATATATATATATATATATATATATATATATATATATACACACACACACACTAGAAGGCTGCAATAAGTAGAAGTATGCTGGTGTTGAAGGAAAACGAAGTGATTTTTTTTTTTTTTTTTTTTTGTAAATCTTACCTGATTTAGTCAACTTTTACACATGGATCTAGTGTTTGTAACCGTGTTCTGTAAGATATTTCGAGGTAAGACCTCTTTATCAAATAAGTATTTCAATTCTCGTAAAACTCATGTTGTCTTAAGTGCTAGTGATGTTTTCTTCTGCATTATCGCAGTCAATGGCACTAATTCTCATTAAATTTATTTATTGTTATATTTATTTATTTTATTTGGTGTTAGATTAATTTTAATTAGTTTTTATATTAAATTATTCCAATGTTAAAATTAATTCAATCTGTTAACGATCTTTTCTTTTTTAATTTAATATGTAATATGTGTGCAGAATAAGGGGAGGTAATAATGTAGAAAATTTTGCAGTGGATAATTCCCCTTGTTAATGAAATAGTCTGAAATGTTGTAACAGTTAAGTTAGGTTCTTAATAATTCATGTTTGTCAGCTTATATCTCAAGTTCTTCACATTTAAAAAAATCTTTTCGTAATAGATTTACAATCTATCTGCTAATTGCATTTATGATTTTTTATTTTAATATTTTTTAACAAAAAGCTATATGCAGTAGGCTGTTTAAAAAAAAAAAAAAAAAGAAATATAATTTGATGTAAATATCACAGTAACTTCATACTCAAAGCAAATGAAGCTAAACAGGTTTAATGTTGAACGCTTTAAGATTTATTCCTCCAAACTTGAATGAGAAAATCAAGGTATGTGGATTCCAGGAATGAATTCACAAATGTTCAATATGCACACTGAGATACGACCATCTCTTGCGATCTTATTGGTTGTTCAGATCCTTTTGCCCTGCACACACAACCTTCCTCTGTGAATTTTTTGTGGAATGTTAAAATCTGTGACATTTTAGAGAACTCCCTTACAAAAGGCATGCTGTGCAATCTTGTTCGACCATATTTGAGCATGCACCAACACATAAACCGCTCTATCTCTTCCAGGAAATGGCATGTCTATACCTGCACAGATAAATACATTAAACATTTTTGACTTGTTTAAACAAATTATTTTTAATGTATTTAAGTTATGAGATTGCAAAATGATATCAAATTTTTGAAACACCTTGGATGGAGATATATATATATATATAAGAAAAAATGTGACCTGTTAAGTCACCCTTAGAGCTCTGGTTAAATTTTTTTCAGGGAAAAGGGAGTTTGCAAAGCCAGTTAAATATAAAATTAAGGCAAAATTCCAAATTAGCCTTTTTCTATTCACTATATATATATATATATATATATATATATATGTTATGGTCTTTTGGCTAAGATCAAAGTGTAGTATCTGTTTCGATGGATATTGCACCCCATAGACTGGTATTGTCTTGGCCTTCGGGGCTTGATTTACGCCGGTCTATGGGTCTGTCCTGTGCAGTTCTAGGAGGTCCACCCTCCCAGGCTTCGCCTCCCCTCTTTGGGGAGGAGTATGTTTATTGTTTACTGCCTGAGGCACCCCTACCGAGGAATGCCGACGGAGCTGCCCAGGCAATTTTTAAACCCCACTTTCCCGACCCGACCTTGGGTCACATCTTACTTGTGGGAGTAAGATAAAAACTGGCCTTGTGCCTAACTCCTGGAGAGGAGTAAATCAATACTCACTATATATATATGTGTGTGTGTATTTAGGCAGCATTTTCTCATTTATGCAAACATTGTGAAAAATAACAGAATTTGTCTGTTTAATTATACTTTTTTTATTTTTTCAATTTTTCTGATGGTCTTTTTTGTATTAAAATCAAAAAAATTAATAAATGTTCTATAGTTTTAACATGTTTCACAAACGTTTTCGATTCTTCGTCAAATCATACACAGGTGTTAAAAGTAAATGAACAAAAAAGCTGGAGAAAGAGAATTTAAAAAAGACGTCGGAGAAACGCGCCAAGAAGCTTTTTTTTCGCATTGTCCCAGGAAGTCGTTGACGATTTAAATTTAGCAACGCTGGATGGGATCACAGAACATCCAGCGTTGCTGAATTTAAACTGTGTGCGCGTTTCTCCGCCGTCTTTTTAAAATTCTCTTTCTCCAGCTTTTTTGTTCATTTGCTTTTGACACTTGAGGAGGATTCGACGAAGAATCGAAAACTCTGTGAAACCTATGGAACATTTATTAATTTTTTTTGATTTTAATACAAAAAGACCAGAATTGAAAAAATGAAAAGTATAATTAAACAGGAATTCTGTTATTTTTAACAATGTTTGCATAAATGAGAAAATGCCTAAATACACACAATTCATATATCACTACATGTTAAATATTACTGTTGTGGTGATATTCCCTTTTTTTTTTTATAATGGACTATTCCGATCTATATTTGTGCGCTATACATGTATTGAATGCCTCACCTGAGGTTTCATGGGTGAAGCACAAAGCTGCAATGCCGTCAAAACGTGGAATCCACCTGATGAATGGGTCAGACTAAACCATGAAACCCGATTTTTTAAATTATGAAATAATTACTGTTAAATTTATTTATTGTTATATTTATGGAACATCCAATCCTTCAACGAATGTATAATGAAATACACACGCGTGATCACTGGAGACTTAGCATGAGGGCAGCCAGACAGTGACGGACCTCTTGTCGAAGGAAACACAGACTATAAAAACAAACAAACACACACACACACACACACACACACACACACACACACACACACACACACACACACACACACACTTTGGATTTTAAAGAAGACGAACAAGATTTTCTAGGCTTTATTTCAATATTATTATTTACTCGCGCATTCTCTTAATTCTTTCATATATGTATGCTAAAAATGTAAATAAAATAGCATCTATAAGTGTGATGCATTTCTCCCACTACTAAGAGCAGGATTCATGAGGTGGCATATTTAGTTGGTTGTCCGTTTGCAATGGATGCGGATAATAATAGACTTGCTGCGGGAGAGATATTTGATCAAATGAAGAGAAATTAGTCAAGAAATGGAAAATGTTGTGTTAGACCACCCCCCAAAAATTTAGTTAGTGTCTCTTTGAACGAGGGTTCATGCTGAGAGTAAAGTATGTGAAAAAAATGTCTGATCAGATGCAGGCAATAGGTTTTTTTATGCCCATAGATTGCCAGCAGATTAGCCTTTTCAAGTGGATAACTAGGTGGTCTACCACAGGGACCCCGAATATCTATATATATATTTCAGCAGATGAGAAGGTGGAGCATCAGTTGGTTCTCACAGCCAGTTGGTTTTTGATGTTTCTCAGGAACAGAAGGTCCGTGTTCAGTTGAATTTTTGTTTTGATTTGCTTTGGCTAAGAATTCTCATTTGCAAGTCTGTTGTTCAGTAGAAGAAAACAAGTAACGTTGTAACCTCCAAAAAATAAAACTTGTAAATATGTTTGGAGGGAAAGTCTTTCTGTTGCAATGCTGAGACCACACAATTGACACTGCAACAACTTTTGACCAGCGCAACGAGTGCGCAATCACAGCCTCTGCAGTGGACACACAGACGCACGGTCACACTTGGCTCAGTGGTAGAGCGTCTGGCATTAGTCACTGGTATCCTGGTTTCAAATCTCACTAGATCTAGCCATGCTGAGGAGTCGTAGATGACGAAACACGTGTACATGGATAATTATATATGTATTTTTTTTTTTTTCTTCCTTTATAAATTACTAAAAGGTTCTTCAGACAATATATTGGGTATTTAGATCTATATGCCAAGCTTAACTTCCTCTTATCTATTTGCTTATCTTGTACCAAAGGTATTTTTTTTTTTTTTTTTTTTTGCCAACTACCATATCACAAGATAGTTATTTAAAATAATGTTTTATTTTTTAGTGTATTTCATTTGGTTATTGGGGGGTGGTGTTTTGATCAGTTCTGCTGCAGAACCATGAATTTAAAAGCTGTTCTGTTTTTAAATCTCTGAAACCGTTACATGCTAAACAGCTCATGATCTCCTTTTTCTAGTTCACGATTTAAGTTAAGGTCCCCTGTTTTTGTTTCACTACCGATATAGTTGAGTCCCCTTTTGTAGTTGTGAATTTTCCAGCGTTAAATCGGTTTATGCTAGTGTTAAGTCTGCAATATGTAGATTTAGTTAGTATACCTAGGAATATAAACTGCATTTTTTTTCTTTAGACATATATATATATATATATATATATATTATATATCTAATATTGACATCAACATGAAAGGTTCTATCCTTGTATAAGTTAGCCATGCTGATGACGGCTGTGAACCAGAAACACGTGCCCATGGATTACTTTTATGTACGTGTAAAATTAATAAAAATATATATATATCATATTTATAAATAAATATTAAATTATATTTTCCTACAGACGACATTGTTTCGAGCTTATTGCTCTCTTCAGTGTGGGAAGTGATAATTTCAGACGGTTATGAGGTGCGAACCCGGTTCACAGAGCCACTTTTGGATCTGCACACTTTCACTCTATGCTCACGACCTTATAAAAAATTTATATTTATGACCATTACAGCGTAAACATTAAGACAGACTAGAGAACTCAACGACCTTACTCGGAGTCTTTCTTTGTAGCTAAGTGAATTTCTATTTTTAAATATCTCTTAACAGTGCTCAACTTTAATCTTCTTAAAGGGCTTAATATTTATAAATAAATATTAGATCAGACGTCGTTTCGAGCTTATAGCTCTCTAGTATTATTATTACGGGTGAAATATTTCTTAGGCCGACGTCAGACCTTTAAAAAAATCCAGGAATCCGAGTCGAGTGTTTGTGCTACCGACTCCACAGCCGTAGTTATTGGATATGGCTTGTTATCAATAACCAAATGTCTCTGACATCTCCAATAACCAATTATTACCAGGAATAAAAACCAGTTGAGGAAATAATTCTTTTTATAAGTTTTAGTGTCGAGTGGATGTTTGACATTTATTTTCATAATTTTTTTTTTTTTTTCTGCTTATTTCATGAGAATTTGTATGTGTGGGTCTTTGCGCTGTTGAAATGCAGCCATGTCCTGGAACACTCTCTCTCTCTCTCTGCATCGAGAGAGAGAGAGAGAGAGTTTTATAATCTTGTAAGCACACCTGCCATTGCTGATGGAATTCTAAATGCTATAACAGAAATAACAGTTAAAAAAATATTTCTACCTCGGTGTGTTTAGTAATTCAAGTGCCTCCCTCCCCTCCGCAATATATTAATATATGTTCAGTATTTACGTGGTACTCTAAAACGACATGTAAAATGACTGTAAAAGTTATGATAATCAAATTTATTAAAATAAGAAATAAAAAAAAGAACAAAGTGCAACAAGCCATGTAAAAGGACATGTCTACATCTATATACCGTATGAATGTTCATTTCTCCATATACATTTATCACACGTATTTATATATCGATATCCTTTTCTCCATCGGCATATTATCCATCTAATTATATAAGGCGCCTGTTTTCTTATCTGCCTTTCACATGTCTATATATCTATCTATCTATCTATTTGTCTAAAATGGTAAAGCGTAACAAGCCATATAAAAGGACAGTTAGAAGATATGTACATCTATATACCGTCTGAATGTTTGTCCAAGGCGACTTTAAACCTGGATATGATAGACATCGTCGCTACCTCAGTTAGGCTGTTCCATGAAACAGAAACACGGACAGAGGATTCTGCATTTCTTCTAATGAAATGAAAGCGACTAAGGTACATCTTTTGTTGGGTCACGTGGAGACCACAACTTGGAGCTTGGGTGAAAAACTCCTCAAAAGGCATATTTAAATTCTCGTTGATGTTTTACGCCAGAATTGCGTCCCCTCGCATCTTCTGCTGCTTAAGTAATGGGTAATTATCCAAATTATCCATGATGCATCGAGCGCTTCTTTGAACTGTAGATTGGGACAATATCAAGTTAGCTGGAGAACCGGCTGAACATTCGACTGAACAGGAAATATGTTGTCTGACCAATTTCTGTACACTTTTTTTGATCAGTGAATTTTTAGTTTCTTTGATCTTTCCGTCATTGTGGTGTTTCTATTATTAAAAAAAAACAAAATAACTATTACATTGATGACAGAAACTAATTTTTAGTCCGGCAGTGGCTTTTTCTTTCTTTTTTTTTTTTTTATGGCAGTCGCTCCTGATAAAGCATGCAGCCACTTGATGTAAGGAGCTATAATGGGCGAAAGATGAAGTTGCATAATAAAAAAAAAGGAAGAGGAAGATAGAATCACTTGAAAATAAGGTTGTCTTTTAGCTGACGGTGATATATTCAGAGGCAAAATAATCGAATCTAGAGCTGAAACATTAGCGTGACGGTGATGGACCCAGTCATTTACGCCAGAAATACCTCAAGGTGCACACGTCCATGCGCAACATGGCACTTGAGAATACCCCAAAATTTAGTGAGTTCTGATGGAGAAACCTCGCAAGGAGCTACCCCTGAGTTTGGTTTCCTATACTACCAAGTTTTATTTTATTTCAACTTACATGTTGTCACCTGACTATGTGGGTTGGTTTCCACACTCTAGGATTTTTCTTCATATTTCAGCTGTTTTCATCACTCCTTTTTGATTTCAATTTCTTCTAGTCTTTTTCCAGGTTTTCTGGAATTTCTCCTAGTGCTCATACAATTATTTATATTACGAGTTTTCTTCATGTTCCATATTCCTGTCAACTCTCGCAAGCTTTACGTTTTTCTCTCTCCAGCTTCATCTCATCATTTGTTGGGACGATGAAATCTATGATTTGCCAGGGTTTTTTTTGTTTTTTTTGTCCTGTTTGACGATTATTACGTCTGATTTTTTTTTTTTGCTTGGATGAGTTTTTCTATTTCCGTGTCCCAGAGAATTTGTTGCCGTCTATCTAAGGTATGGTTCTTTGCAGTCATAGGAGATCCACCCTCCCAGGCTTGGCCATCTCTTTGAGAAGGGGTTAGTTTATTGTGAACCGCCTGAAGCGCCCTTACCAGGAATGCCGAGAGGGCTGCTCAGGCATTTTTTGTAGGCCAGAGTACACTTCACCTAGTGTCTAACTTCCTATAGAGGAGGTCACTAAATAAACTGATTTTGAATTAACGAACAAGTTTACAATATCATAGCGACCTGGGTTGTTTACGTAGCTCTTGGTTGAAAATTTGAGATGCTGTAACGAATCTATAACACTACAGCCATTTAAAAAAAAAAAAAAAAAAAAAAAAAAAAAAATGAATCTGTTTTAAATAATCTGACTCGAGGGCTGGGATCAAAGTGTAGTATCTCTTCTGTACTTTGTCGGTGAATCCGAGACTGAGGCAATTTAAAAAAATTTGTTCCAATCCAAAGTGCTCATTTTGGGGAGCTGGATTTTCCCCTAAATTAAAAACTGACCTTGTGCAGTGGCAAGTAAATAGGGACTTTGATTCCTGCAAAAACTGACAATCAACTCTGACTCCTCATTTCAGAGATAAAAGTCGGTTGGAAAAAATATATATTGATTCCAGACTCTGACATAAACTTTTTTAAAACCGTACTATGATTCCTGCAAAAAATTATTTGATTCGTCAGGTTATCAGATTAAAAAAAAAAAATTATTTTACTAAAAAGAGGTCACCACTTATCCTTGAGTATCAGGGTTAATGAGATGGAATGATTGCCATGACCAAGTCCAAATATTTGTGGGGACGGTTCTAGATAGGAATCTGACATTAGCTTTGAAGACGGCCAAGTTCTAATCTGTGGGGAAGCAGTCCTGCAGCAATGTGTTCCACAGATGAGAAGCCCTTGCGAAGACGCTCTGTTTGTGGAAATTTCACCTGACGTTAGGCACACTGAGGAAGAAAGGAAAGCTTTTCTTCGTTGTGGCAGGAAGACAAATTCTTGCTGTGAATGTCTTACAGCGAGAAACCAGAGATTTAAGCTTGGTCTATTACCTTCGATGGAAATAATAGAATAGAGAGAGACTAACAACGGTGCTTCTATGAGAAACTCTCTGTAAGGAATAGAAGAGATCATTACAAGTAATTTACAGTTTCCTTTTTTTCCTTTTTTTTTTTTTTTTTTTGTTACAAAATCTATTTTTATTTAAGGTGTGGTTAAAACTTTTTTGGTGACATCATAGCATCTTTTTATAGCCTCTCAGCAACAACTTACAACACTTGTGTTTCTGTTATAACTTTTAAGCAGATATACCAGGAAATTGTTAAACCCATTCCAACTCCTCAGTTTCGGAGCCCCTATTTACTTGACAGTTAAACACAAGGTCGGTTTTTAATGTGGGGGGAAAATCCAGCCTCCACAAAAATGGGCACTGGATTGGAACAAAAAAAAAAAAAAAAATGAAGAATTTCTCCTTGACTGACAAGCGCAGTATCAGAACAGATACTACACTTTACTCCAAGCCAAAATGCCAAAGAGAGTCAATTGAAAAAGATCTAAGTTATCAATCTGTATTAAAGAATCACTTTCAACTCCTGCCGACTGGCTTTGATTTCTCACCTCTGAAATATTGACAAGCAATGATCATATATTGGGAAACTAAAAATCTACCCACGTGCAGTGATAGCATTTTAATTATTTCAACAATTTTTAATAATTACTAACCAGCAGATTGTTAGCGATGTTTGTTGGTTTGTTTGTTTGTTTGTTAGGCAAGTCTCTCCATCTTTGATGTATATTTAGGTCACTGGTAAAAAAATTCTGAGGGGCGGTGGGGATCGAACAATCAACCTTTTTGACAAAAAATAGGTCACTTAAACGCAGTTTGAAGCTGGGCTGTCTTCCATGCGCAGATCGTACAATCGACCGAATGACAAACAAATTTGGGACCCCCGTCACATGTTTAGAGTCGGTTCTATATGAAGAAATCAATGTTTGTTTTTTTTTTGTTTTTTTTCTCGATATTATGCATCCGAGGCCAAGCTGTTGACGAAAATATCAACTTTATGGAGGGGTGGTGGTGTCGAGTCTGTCGGGAGCCTTTTGCAGACATACAAACATACGCGCATTTCACACACAGACAACTGCCCTTTATATAATAGAGTAATGCCTTCAGCTTACCCCCTACCCCAAAAAAGAGGTTCTACTTTTTTAGGCGATTAGGTGAGGGTGTTAATGTACAAATTTACCTTTTGTTTTTACCCTTGCTCATATCAAGATGTGTTCTGCTCAGATCCTAAGTGTTCACTATTTTATTTTAAGATTTGTCCAAGCAACTTGATAAGAATGTCCATCTGTTACGTTTAAAATAGCACTTACATTGCTAAATGCACAGATTGCATAGACACATGGTAAGCAGGCCATTGTGCAGTATACTTAACAAGATAAAGTGGTGAAAAAAAACAAAACAATAGACAACAAATAACTGTTACCAAACGCAAGAAAATTAACTTTTTTTTTACTTACCTGTATAATTTTCACTCTTGTTTACTGATTGAAAGATTTATTATCTATGCATTTGTTAGCGTCACTTTTTCTTAGCAAACATGACTGCCAATTTTGGGGATTTAGTCGCGCATTTAAGGGTTCAAATATAGTAAAAAAAAATATTTATTAAAAAAAGGACTTAGTGGAACAGTAAGCCGAAGTCCGAGAGTGATTGCCAATTGGATTAGGGTAAGCTTTTCTTTTATATTTTAAGCCTGAAATTCGTGACCAAGTACCCCCCAAAATTGACGGGCATGTTGGAAATCACGTTTGCTTGGTTAAGTAAAAGTGACGATAACAAATGCATAGATAATAGATCTTACGGGAAAATTATATAGGTAAGTAGAAAAGTAAATTTTCTTAGTTGTCTATTTGTTTTGTTTTTTGTTCACCCTTTTTTCTTAACTACACAATCGCCGTAAAGCATATCCATTGTTTTTTTTTAATTTTTTTTTTTACTTTATCTCTTGCTTGACCTACAATAAAAAGGTGACGTTATTGTTCTGTGTCGTATCATTTCCATACAAGTAAAGCTCGAATCCTTTTTCTTTTCCTTTTTTTGTGAAAACAAGATTGAAATTACACGGAATAATTAGTTCCACCCCTATTATACCCCCACACGGGCGCAGGAGAGAGAGAGCTGGGAAACCTTTCAAGTCGCTGACAAAACATACAAGCTAAAATTAATTGCCATGTTTAACGAGAATAAAAATACATTCTTTTTCTTTTTTCTTTTTTTTTTTTTTCTTAAAAAATCTACATTTATTTAATTAGGTTTTCTTGTATGTCTCCCATGTCAATTTCATGACCTTAAAGTGTACCCGGTGGTTATGCCCCAATCAGGGATCTGTGAGGAGTTTGGAGTCAACTGTTAGTAACCACTACTCCACACTTTTACCCGGAGGAGTGGTAGTACCTGTCATGGCCCCATTTATGGGTCCAATAAAAACTAGCATCTACACTATTTGTTTGCAAAATATATGCCATACAAATCGGATTAATCAACAAACCAATTGTATACAAACATGTACGGGGTCAGCATGAGTAAGGTGGTCGACCATAGTCGAGGGCGACCCCATAGGCTCTCTTTTCATTAGCTACTACATCACGCCACTCCTTTCCAATGATTACTCCACTTACCCTTGGTCCTCATTTTTATATGATGCTGAGTGTTTAGTAGCCAAGTCTTTGAACTAGCAGCAAAATCCCACCCTTTCATGTTAGAGGTTGCCGGAAAACTTTCTACTCTACAAGCTTTTCTTTGCACTGCTTGCCTTTGGAATTCTCGCCCTGCTACCCATTTCTCAACTGTACCAACACGCACAAATTTAAATGTAATGTATTTGTGAGACAGTCTCTTTTTTTCTTCTTTCCGTTTCTTTTAAAGAGAAAATACATATGCCATGTTCCTTCACCCCACTGCAAAATTCAATTGTTTAAAACGAAATAAACAATGTAACTTTTCCAAGTGGAGAAATCAAATTCTGAGTGGTCAACCCCAAATCAGACATATTTCCCACTTATTGGGTGGCCCCTCTTCTCTTAGTTAAATATTTCTTCCACAGCAAGCCTGTTGTCCACGTGCATTGCAACTATGCAACCCACTAAACAAGCTGCATTGCACATGTTTACATCAGAAACAAAAAAAACTATACAGAGAAGAACAAAAAGACATCTTAAGATGAGCCATTTTACTAGATTGTGTCAGGAATAAATCCAGCCAATGAAAACGCTTGCAATATGATAACCAATCGGTGTTTCAGGAACAATATATGTCTTATTGGTCCCCCGATTTATAAAATCGGGGGACTTATGTTTTGAGGCATATCCGTCTATCCGTCCGTCCAGATTTTTTTCCACAACCATCCATTGAATTTCTCTGAAATTTTGCATGAAGTTGTAACTTTGGTCAGGTGAGAAAGTGACATTCTCCGATTAAAAAAAAAAAAAAAAAAAAAAATCTGGTTAGCCCCGCAGGGGGTCAAAAGGCCCCGAAATGGAAAAAATGACATTTTTTGTCCCATAACTTTTCATCCATCCATCCATTCAATTTTTCTGAAACTTGGCCAAAATGTAGGTCAAAAATGCCCCAAATTGCCTAAATTTATTGCATTTTACACTCGTCACATACAGAGGGGGACCACGCACGCGCGGTTTGTTAAATTTTGTAAAGTGCTGATGGGACGAGTGGGAGTATGTAGCACTTACTGAATAATTTCTCCAACTTTTAAGTCCGATTTAAAAAATCAAACATTGATTAGGATAAAATATAAAAATTGAAGAAATCGATCGAAAGTAAACTGAGAGACTAGTATCTTTTAGAAACCACTTACTAAGCAGATTTATGAATGTGCTTTTTATTATGAAAGTTATCGATCGTGAAAATGGGGTTGGCATAGACTTTACTCTATATATTAGAATAAAGAGATATATGGGTGTGTATATGTTATCTAATATTCACCTATCAAGTAGTCTTGATGATCAAAGAAATGGACATTTTTTTTTTCTTTAGCTTACATTACTTCTGAAAAGGAAGAAAGAAAAAAAAAAAAAAAAAATGAAAAACCTAATTCGTTTCTTGAGTCGGTTTTTATGGAGAACCTGCCTTCGACATTTGTACCATGAACCAATCTGTTCGTTTTTATTTCGCCAGTGATTTTTTTTTTTTTTTTTTTTTTTTTTTTTTTCAATCTTATTTACTTTTTTTTAACTTTTCTTTTTATTTAAGATACTTTTTCACATCTCTATACAAGGCTTTGTATTTCGGTCTGTCAGTCCGTCCCATTTCAGTTTTAAATAAGATTTTTACATTGAATAGCCACATCTTACTGTAAATGCATCCGAGCATCTTTATGATAAGCTCCGTCTGACAGTCGATCAGTCTGTTACTTTTCCATCTACCAATGTAGAAACCGTTATACACTCGTGTCGTCGTTAACCTAGGTTCTTTTTCTCTGATAAACCCACTTAGACACTGATGTTTATTAAAAAAAAAAGGGTTATTTAAAGAGGCAGTCAAAAAAAAACATCAGAACGACAGGCCACTGATGTACGTCAGAGAGAGAGAGAAAGACGGGTAGCTTGTCTTGCTATACTTGGCCACACTGCGCACTGTCTCCCATTGAGGATGACACTCAAACACGTCTTTTTTTGCTTGAAGTCTCACCAGCCAAAGAGAAAGAAAATACCCGGCCAAGAATCACATGGTTGTGTCGACTTCTTTTCGAGGGTCACCTCTACACCTTAAGGTGTCCTTCAAACTTTTCAACTCAAACACAGTCCTTGTTATATAACAAGTCAGCCATGCCTCGGTTTGAAATCACAATTCCTTTTCTGTGTCACGTTTAAGTTCAAAATTAAGTCTGAACGCGCAGATTGAATGGCTGCATCTTTTTATTATTTTAAATTTCTTTTGAGTTCTCTCTTCATCCTTTTTGCTAGGCAATTAGTGTGGCCATCATAAAATTCATGCCTCATCAACTGGTCAAGCAAGACTTAATACTTGAATATACACAATATAAATCTTCTGTTGCTAGGCTCGACCTGCTGGGACATGTTTCAAAGAAACTTAAATATATCTTTTAACCCTTTTGATTAAAAAAAAAAAAAAAAAAAAAAAAACCCATTACACTTGACGACTTCGATATCTTTGTTTTTTTTCTTCATGCAAATTAATTACCCGAGTTTTTATTTTATTTTTTATTTTATTTTATTTTAAAAATTTATTTTTTGAATTGTAAAATGTTAATTGAGAGTAACCCAAAAGCTCTTTTCATTTGATACTACACCTAGGTCCTAGCTGTAAAGGAGGGCATCACTCCTTTCCCAGGATTACTCCACTTACTCTTGATCCTCACCTTATAATGCTGAGTGTTCAGCAAGGGACGATCAAGTATCATTTATCAAGTCTGTGTGACTCAACCGAGGATTGAACACCGGTCTCCTGGCCCATTAGCAAACACTTTTATCATTATGCCAAATGGGTCGGTTTTTGAGGCATACAAAATAGATCTTATTTTATTAATACATATCTATCTTGCGATGTGAACAAATTTTATAAATGAAATATTTTTTATAGCTCAAAACGAAAAAATTCTAACATGAAATTATCTTGTCGGATTTTCAAAGTTAGACCCAAATAGCAATATCCATCTGACATATCGATATTTGATTCATGCTAGCTTATATTTCACGTTTTTTTTTTTTTTTTTTTTTTTTTTTTTTTTTTTCTTCCCCCACTGTTATTGGCACACATTTATTTCACATGATTTTTTTTCTCCTTAAAATACTTATTCCTGCTAAGAAAACTGTTAAGAGTGGAAGCATTTTCCTGTAGTCACCGGATATTCTTAGACATTAAAGGGAAGTAATAATGTAATGAGTTATTTCCCTTGATTTTTTTTTTTTTTTTTTTTTTTTTTTTTTTTTTTCAAAAATAAATATCTAAAAACGTTATATTTTTAAACATTAAAGGGAAGTTATCAACATAATTACGCATTATTTGTTCACGATTAATCAAATGACGTCAAGTACTAAAATGATCTTTTTATAACATTCTTGTTTCAGAAATTCTTATTTCTAGAAAGCCGCCATTCGCCTTTGCACAGAGTATTGTTGCCATGTTTTGGCTGGTGCACCAAATACTAACCTCTTCTGTGACAGGGTGCAGGAAAGAATTCATTACCTAATAGGTCCCACACTGTCTGATAAGCTCCAGTCCCTCTCACATGGTCGGTGCTCCGATGAACTTACTGCACTTCCTTTAAGGAAAATACTCTCGACGCATCTGAATAGAAGCAAAGTCCCACCCCTTCACTGTAAAGGTCCTAAACGCCGGAAGATTTTCTACTCTGATAGTTTCTTTCCTTGAGCCTTTACCATTGGGATTCTTTTCTTGCTTACTTTCTTGTTTACCGACTGTACCAATATGCAGAAATTTAAATGTAATGTGAACAAACATTTTGCTCCCCCCCCCAGCCCGATAAATCTGGCCCCTATCACAGTAACCCTTATGCTTTGTTTGAGGTGAACAAAAGTAAAAATTAACAAAAAAATAAACCATCTAGATAATATGCTAAGTCACTTTTTGTTCGTATGTTATCACCTTTCACCCACATTTAAAAAAAAAAAAAAAAAAAAAAAAAAAAAAGAGATCGTCTGATCAGCAACGATGATGATTTGTGATTAATATGATGTCGCTAAGGTAAAAAAAAAGTTCTGACTTCTCACATTTTAAAATGAATTGTTCGAAAATGAAATTGTCGTTCTGTCGACCAAAACAGTACAATTTTTTAAATAAATACATTTTAAAAGGTGTCATTCGTTTTATTGATTTGAAGAATATTTTGCTGACAATTATTTTTACAGAAAGAAAACAGAATATTGTTTTAAAAAGAATTAAATTGCAAAAAATGTTAAATAAATAGACCTGTTCGTTTTATTTAAAGAATTTAGCTGACAATCACAATTATTCTAATGGAAGAAGGGTCATTTTTTTTCTCAATTCTATTCTTATTTTAAAAGGAATATTATTATTAACAGTAAATTATACAAATGTAACTAGTTCATTTGGCATAATGTTTGCTAATGAGTCCCAAGAAAGACTAGAAAATGGTACTTGATGCCCCCTTGCTGAAACATTGTAAGTAGAATGGTCAAGGGTAAGTGGGGTAATCACTTTAAGTAGCGAATGAAAAGGGAGCATCCGTGTCGCCCTCGACTATGTTCAACCACTTCACATACTTTTTTATACAAATGGATGTAGAAAGCACCGTGGAATCTCCACAAGGTCCCGCTAGTAAGTTAATGGTACTGTTTTACATTAGGACCCACGCTAATATTGATCCTGACCCCAACGCTAACCCCCAACGTCGGGGTAAAAGTTAGCTTGAGTCTTAATGTAAAAAAGGACCAAGTTAATAAAATAGGAAATAAAAAGGAATAGTTTAAAAGAAAAGTTTTTTTGTTTTTTTTCTGTTTTTTAAACATTTGTGAAATTGTGAATCTGTTGGCACTTGTTTCTGTTTGGTTCATGTTTATTGTTATGCCACTTGGCTACGATTTATCCCTCCTGCCCCGCCAGGTGCAAATGTGTTTTTGTGTACGTAATCTATCACCATAACAAACGTGTAGTTATGGGTACCACCAAACAATAGCCGGTGCATAACTATTGGATTCCATTGAATCTGGATTGGAAATCAATCAGGATAATGTCCTTTCACGTGGGGTGGGTGGCTTTATTGCACGGCAGGACACAGACTTTGATCTAATTATTCTGTGATTGTCATACAAACAACAGAAAGAATTTGCTGCAAATTTCTTTCTTTTATCTTTTTTCTTTTTTAAAAATCTTTTTTTATCTTTTTTTTCTTTCTTTCTTTCTTTTTTTCTTTTTTTATCTTTTTTTATCTTTTATCTTTTTTATCTTTTTTTATCTTTTTTATCTATCTTTTTTATCTTTCTTTTTTTATCTATCTTTTTTATCTTTTTTTTATCTTTTTTTTATCTTTTTTATCTTTCTTTTTTATCTTTATCTTTTTTGTCTTATCTTTATCTTTTTTCTTTATCTTTTTATTTATCTTTTATCTTTATTTATCTTTCTTTATCTTTATCTTTTTTTATTTATCTTTATCTCTTTCCCCCCTCTCTATCTCTTTCCCCCCTCTCTATCTCTTTCCCCCCCTCTCTATCTCTTTCCCCCGCCCCCTCTCTATCTCTTTCCCCCGCCCCCTCTCTATCTCTTTCCCCCGCCCCCTCTCTATCTCTTTCCCCCGCCCCCTCTCTATCTCTTTCCCCCGCCCCCTCTCTATCTCTTTCCCCCGCCCCCTCTCTATCTCTTTCCCCCGCCCCCTCTCTATCTCTTTCCCCCGCCCCCTCTCTATCTCTTTCCCCCGCCCCCTCTCTATCTCTTTCCCCCGCCCCCTCTCTATCTCTTTCCCCCGCCCCCTCTCTATCTCTTTCCCCCGCCCCCTCTCTATCTCTTTCCCCCGCCCCCTCTCTATCTCTTTCCCCCGCCCCCTCTCTATCTCTTTCCCCCGCCCCCTCTCTATCTCTTTCCCCCGCCCCCTCTCTATCTCTTTCCCCCGCCCCCTCTCTATCTCTTTCCCCCGCCCCCTCTCTATCTCTTTCCCCCGCCCCCTCTCTATCTCTTTCCCCCGCCCCCTCTCTATCTCTTTCCCCCGCCCCCTCTCTATCTCTTTCCCCCGCCCCCTCTCTATCTCTTTCCCCCGCCCCCTCTCTATCTCTTTCCCCCGCCCCCTCTCTATCTCTTTCCCCCGCCCCCTCTCTATCTCTTTCCCCCGCCCCCTCTCTATCTCTTTCCCCCGCCCCCTCTCTTTTCACCCCTCTCTCTCTTTTTACCCCCGCCCTCTCTTTCTCCCCCCCCCCATCTTCCCCCTCTCTTCCCTCCCCCTCTCTCTTCCCCCTCTCCCCCTCTCTCTGCCCCCTCTCTTTCCCCTCTCCCCCTCTCTTCCCCCTCCCCCTCTTCCCCCCCTCTCGTCCTTTCCCCCTCTCCCCCTTCTCTCTCTATCTGTCCCTCCCTTTCTCTCTCTCTCTGTCCCCCCCTTCCCCCTCTCTCTCTGTCCCCCCTTATGTAGATTTTCCTGATAGCCTTTTTATTTGGAGTCGTGTGATGACTTTCTCCCCTTTTCAAATACTCAGGAATTTCAATACATGAAAGAATCTTGCTTATTACCATCATATATTTCTATAATGTAAACAGTCGGGCACGTTTTCCTTTTTCCTAACCCTTGTTTAAAAATACATGAACAAAACACAACTATTCTGACTCTGTAGTAGGTATGTGTGTCGGACTTTTCTCTCTCTTCCTTCTTCTTGCCTCTTCTATAAATAGTGTTAATAGCGAATAATCGACTTGACCTTCCTGTTTCTCTAAATTCACCCACTAAATATATGGTGGAAAAAGGTTTGTTTGTAGTATTCATTTAGTTTGTTTTCACAACTTTCACATTTTTTTATCTCTTTTTTTAATTTTTTATTTTTTTATCCTTTGTTTTATTTCCGTTTTTATTTTTTCCATTTTTTTCCCCCTCCTTTTCAAAATTATTTCTACCCTTGAGGGGCTTGCACACTTGAATCTGAGTGAAATATACTTCTGTTCGGTCATAGGAGGCAATCCTCTCAGGGTTTCCTCTTCCGTCAGGAGGAGGGTATTTGTTTATGGCCAGGTGCCTAGAGATATGCTGACGGGTCCAACTATAGCAAATTTTGCACCCGTTCAGAGTGTCCTCTATTTTGGGGAGCTCGATTCCCCACTATAAACTGACTCCATGTCTAACTTTGATGGGAGGCAAGTAAGTATTACCCCTGTGGAATTTGAGGGACAACTCCATTATCAGCCATTGGTGTTTTTTAATTTAAAAATAGTTTTTTTTTTTTTTCATTTAGCAAGTAATGATCTTAACTTTTTCTCTAGTGTAGATTTTCCTGAAAGCTTTTTTATTAAAATGTGTCGTTTATTCTTTTTGAACAATTAGATCTCTCGAAAGCGTTTTATTTTTGTATCTATAGTGGTCGTTGTGTATTTTTGTCTCTGTCTGGAGATAGAATTTTAAAAAGTCCTATACCAAGATCTCAAATAACATCAAATTTTTTATACAAAGAATCAAATGTTGGTATTAATTTTTTGGCAGGCAAAGCAGCAAAGACATTTTATTTATTTATATAATACTAAAACTCTGATAATCTTGTATGGTTGTTTGGCATATTGAGGCGAAGTGGTGGAATAGAGGGAGTAGTAGTAGCAGCAGAAAAGTAGAGGAAAGGAATAAAAAGAATGTTAGAGATTAAATAAAGTGAAGTAAAAATTCAAATGAAATAAAGGAGAAAATCAGTCACCGTGTAAACAAGGGTTTTGATTGGATGACTGAAATAGTTTTAGAAGTGTTACAAAAGCTTTGTAAAAAAAACATTTCTTAAATATATCCCGTTTGAATTTATTTTGTAACAAAAAATCGCTCTTTTTAAGTACAAGTTTAATTTTAATGAAAATTCCTTAAAGATAATAAAACTTAAGCAGTTATGAAGAACTTAATTTTTCTCTTGCAAAACTTGTATCCTCGATTGTAAAATTATAAACGCGTCAACAATGAAATTTAGAAATTTTCATTTTAAAATATTAAAATTGAAGAAAGCGAGCGAAACTAAAACCTTGTTTTCTAACAACATAGACCAATATATGGCAGAAATCACTAACTGAACAGATTTATGTATGTGCCTTTTGTTACTGAATCTATCGTGCGCTTTACTTTATATATAAGGAAAAACAATGATAAACAGTAAGGGACCATTTTTATTTTTCATTGAAAATACATTATACAATAATAATTTCCGTTGAATTGACAGCCGATGGTAACTTTATTGTTTAACTCCTTGGTGTACGTTTAAAATATCTATTTACCTTCACAATTGGTTTCAGAGAATTTTTCTGTATTTTGTTTGAAATCAGCAACGGCGTAGCCAGCCTGTCAGCAGTAACTGCTGGCTGCTGATATGGAAGTAGGGGTTTTTGCTAGATCGAGACGAAACCAAAGGCAGCAAAATCTTGAAAGTTTTTGTTAATATGTAGAATTTGGTATATTCGGACTATTGTTCTCATTTTGGGTGTTTTTATCACGTTTCAGCCGATGTAACCTCCGAACTTCAGGTGTACCTCGTCGAAGTCGAGAATCTTTTTGTCGAACTCGAATCTTTTTGTCGAACTCGAATCTTTTTGTCGAACTCGAATCTTTTTGTCGAACTCGAATCTTTTTGTCGAACTCGAATCTTTTTGTCGAACTCGAATCTTTTTGTCGAACTCGAATCTTTTTGTCGAACTCGAATCTTTTTGTCGAACTCTAATCTTTTTGTCGAACTCGAATCTTTTTGTCGAACTCGAATCTTTTTGTCGAACTCGAATCTTTTTGTCGAACTCGAATCTTTTTGTCGAACTCGAATCTTTTTGTCGAACTCGAATCTTTTTGTCGAACTCGAATCTTTTTGTCGAACTCGAATCTTTTTGTCGAACTCGAATCTTTTTGTCGAACTCGAATCTTTTTGTCGAACTCGAATCTTTTTGTCGAACTCGAATCTTTTTGTCGAACTCGAATCTTTTTGTCGAACTCGAATCTTTTTGTCGAACTCGAATCTTTTTGTCGAACTCGAATCTTTTTGTCGAACTCGAATCTTTTTGTCGAACTCGAATCTTTTTGTCGAACTCGAATCTTTTTGTCGAACTCGAATCTTTTTGTCGAACTCGAATCTTTTTGTCGAACTCTAATCTTTTTGTCGAACTCTAATCTTTTTGTCGAACTCTAATCTTTTTGTCGAACTCTAATCTTTTTGTCGAACTCTAATCTTTTTGTCGAACTCTAATCTTTTTGTCGAACTCTGGAATCTGGACGGAATTTCGAACGGAACCCTTTATTAAATCCACGGGCATAGCATGCTCTCGTTCCATCTGCCATGACTGGGAAGAAGTCTTCAGTAATTTGCAATTCTTCGTATCGCCCACACTGAGGATTGAACCTTCAACCTTCAGATGACTGTCACTTAGAACTGAATTTTACTTAGTACTTTATTTGTTATGCCATGATTGGTGGTTACATTGCGCCACAGGTCCTTGTTAATAATCGGAAACGTGCAAAAGAATGTTGTAAATAATAGACTTGGGCGGTTTTGAAATTTTGGTTTCGGTATCGGTTTCGGGTTTTTTTCCCTTAAAACCTCGGTTTACGGTTCGGTTTTTCGTTTTTTTTTGAAAAAAATTTTTTTTACTATGGAAGCTATTCATTCTCTTGTGTGATGATTAGTTATTATTCAACGTTTAGTTGAATTATGCCACTGTTTCGATAATTTTGTGACTGAATCATTCTCCATGATATGAATCATAACGATTCCTGCGTTATTTTGCCAGTTCATGTATATTTAACTAAATTGTTAAACATACAGTGACGCCCGGCACAATAATTATTTACTAATGTAAAGGGGTCGTTATTATGCCGGTTCATTTTTTTTTTTTTTTAAACCTAATTGTTATGGCTTTGCGAAAGAAAAGGTAATGAAATAAATAAGGGCAAATATTTAAAAACAATTTGTTTTCATCATCAGTTGTGTCGGTTAAAGAAATAAAATAAAATCGACCTGCCCTATTGTGTCGGTTAAAGAAATATCTGCTTTTAATACAAAAAAACATTAAAAGTAAAATAATTAAATGAACGGAAATATTAGAGACAATTAGATTATTTAGTCGGATTTCATTTGCTGTAAAGCGTATCTGATGTAATTTCTTTACGAATTGCTGTTTGCAGACGAAAATATTGGGACCCCATTCGTACACAAGCATCTGAAATCCGGCTAAAGAATCTAATTGTCTCTAATATTTTCGTTCATTCAATTAATTTTTATTTTCAACTGCTACACATTTTAATCCAAGGTTGAATTGTTTTACAAACAAACATTGTGAAGCGGCAGCACTTTTTATACCTGCTACGGGAGCCGGAGATACCACGGGCACCAGTAGGCGTGGCTCAAATGAACCAAACAATCGCAATCATTTTAAAATAGATATTTTACCTTTATTATTTAAAAAAATACTATTTTTCTTTTCGGTTTATTTTTATTTAGTTACTTTTCATAATATAATTAATGTTGATGAATTTTCCCAACATTACTAAGTCTGCTCTCGATTTAAGTAATTGACATTAAGGAAAGTTATATATAAAGAAAAAAATAAGCAACAAATAAATGTTACCAAAGGCAACATAAATTATTCTTCTACCTACCTGTATAAGTTTATTTGTTTATTTTATTATTTATTTTGATAAATGATTTTTTTAAATAAAAATAAATAATAAAATAAACAAATAAACTTATACAGGTAGGTAGAAGAATAATTTATGTTGCCTTTGGTAACATTTACTTGTTGAATTAACTTGTTAAAAATGTGCTTTAATAGGTGTTGCTTCGTAATCCTTAAACCAAAGCCAAACTTTTAAAAATAATGAAGTTATTAAGTTGTTGAATTAACTTGTTAAAAATGTGCTTTACAAAGGAAAGATTTTAATGTAAAATTCTGATTTTCATTATGAAGAAAAACTTCGATAATGTTAAAATATACAGAAAATCACTGGATTTAAACAGTTTCTATTTTAAAATGTTCTTTCAATGAAATCATAAAATAAATCGTAATTTTGAAGAGTTCACTCCTAATCGAATCAACCGGAAGTAAAAATTAATTTTATCGTTATTTTAAAATATATTGTCGCTTAATAAAGTTTTAAATTATACAAAAAATCAATCAGGCAAAGTTTTAAATTATAAATAAAATTTCGTTTGATAAAGTTTTAAATAATACAAAAAAATTAATTTAAATAATAAAAAAAAAAAGTAATTTATAGTTAAATAAACACGAGCCGGCAAAATAATGTAAGACTCATTATTGTGCCGGGCGTCACTGTATGTTTAACAATTTAGTTAAATATACATGAACCGGCAAAATAACGCAGGAATCGTTATTTTGCCGGGACCGGCAATATAGCCTATTCGTAAGTTTTAAGGTGTTGACTGTTGTAATCAAAGTTCTGATACCTTTTCAACAGTTAACTCGTTAAAACAGTGACCAAAGATTCATGAAAGATTTCTGAAGAATAAAACTGAGTTTGAATATACATTCTATCTATCAGAAGCTAAAATATAACTCAGAAATGCAAGAAATTAAAAAACGAAAATTTATTTAAACAAACAAAATAATTTTACAAATAAAATTAAGCAAAAATGATGATGAAAATGAAATATTGTGAATCAAATAGATTTTCGACATCATACGGAACGCGTTTGATTTTTTCTTTTTCATTTGAAAATGCTAAAAATACGATGTCATGTTGTCTGTCGTATTTCTCTTTTTTTCATTTGAAAATTAAAAATGTTAATGATAAACAAACTGTAAACAAAGATTTCTTCCTACAAGTCAATTAAATGTTTTTATCATATATTTGTTCAATCTGTCCTCTTACTAATATAACATTTTTTGGTAATATTCCATTTTATTCAAATCGGAAAATCTTTTCAACAGTGTTTCCTTGTATATGGTGGCTTACTGTAGTAAAAAGAATACCAAACGGTTACGGTTTAAAAAAAAAAAAAACGATTCGTATTCGGTATGGAGACGAAACCGAAAAACCGCGTTTTTTCGGTAAAACCGCCCATCTCTAGTAAATAAGAATGTTTTGTAACTAGTTTCACAATTTATTTAATTTTTTTTGTCACCACTCAAGGGTCAGTCAAAGGCCACGCGAGAACAAAGGTCAATGATTTTGTGTTGGGTGGATCATAAGACAAACACCTTGGGAATTAAAGACGATCATTGAATCTGGGCAGAATTTGATTATTTAAGAGGATGGCTCGACAGACCGGCAGTCTGTCATTTTTGAGGATGGCTTGTTCTCTGTCGGTCTGAGGTATAGTCCTATGCAGTTCTAGGAAGTCGACCTTCCCAGGCTTTACCGTCTACCCCTTTGAGAAGGGGTTAGTTTACTTCTAATCTCCTAAAGTGCTACCTTGCTACCTTAAGGCAATTTGTTCGGCCAGAGTGCTTTTCCTCGAAGGCCGAAGGCGCTGCCTTTTCAAATCCCACTTTCTTGACCTTGTGTCTAATCTTCCCGCGGTGGGGGGGGGGGGGAGATAACTCAACAAGAATTTGTAAACATTGGACTGGAAAACGACCATATTAAAGTAGTTTTGTGTTTCACCGACGGGCAGTTCTTGGAAAGAAACTCTGCTCATGGAAGTTCTGTTTAGCTCCAGGTACACAGATCTAACACATGTTTCATAAACGACCAATAAATAAATGTGCGTTTGTATCTATTTACTTTCTTTTCGAATCTGTTAAGGGTGCTAAATGTATAGATCAATGTATAATGTACTAAATATGGGCATGAAGGGGGTGAAACAGGAGTACAAGGGTCCTCCTTCGTTCCTGGGCAACACCGGGTTAATGTTGCAGGTTGTATTGTATAACATTTAAATTGCATGGATGTATAATTGATGTGATTAAGAAAAAGTAGAAGCAAAATAAATTAATGCTTTATTTAATTTTTAATTTAAAAAATTTTTAATTTATTTTTTATTTAATTTTTTTTTTTTTAATTTCGATTATATTTTTTAATTTCGATTTTATTAATATTCAAATTGGATTGTGCATTAATGTTCATTTCTTTCACGTTTTTATCGAAGTGTCTATTAAGGCATAGATAGTTATGCAATATTTCATCTTCATTAAAAATAAAATCAATTTTTTTCATGACAAATATTGCAATTAGTTTTTCCAATTTGTGAGTTTTATTCTTGCAATTAACTGTTCTTCCAAGTGGAGTTAGAATTGGTTTGCAAAAAAAAAAAAACGATTGAGGATAAGTGTTAAAACAGAAATGTCGGACGAGGGTTCCGCTATGGAAAGATTGGAAACGGTGGGTGGAATTGGTAAAAGAGTGATCATCTAAGAGGTACTTGTTTACGTTAAACTTGAAGACAACCATGTTGTAGTCAGCTGGGAAGAAGCTTCACGGCATGTTGTTCCACAGATGGAATGTTCTTGGAAAGAAACTTTGTTCATGGAAGTTGTTTGGTTTTTGGTACAAAGAGCGAGAAAGGAAAGTTCATTTGTGTTTGTAACTAAGCGAGTTGTTGCTGTTAAGATTTTCCAGGGGGGGGGGGGCAAGGATTGGAGCTCAATCGAGTACCTACCATGAACAGCGATAGAGTAGAGAAACCAGCAGCAACATCTCTTTTGTGTATGAAAAGGGCTGCAGGGTAGAGAAGAGATCATTTCCCACTAGGGTGTAAAGTCGGTTCTGTACTCTAAGAATATTAAAAAGTGTGGTTTTGTCAATTATTTAAAAATAAATCATGACTAGGTTTATGCGACGAGTAAAGAGTTTACGAAAAAGAGACGGATATATTTATTTATTTGTGTTAATGTATTTATTCATTTATTATTTATTTATTTAATTATGCATAAGTATATAAATATACAACATGCACGCATACTAGTTAATGTCTTATTTTTTAAGTTAAAGTATTGTTAAAAATATTTTTTTTTACATTTCCATATTTAAGATCTGATATTTTGAACAACAAAAGGAGGCTCTTTCTCCCTTCAGATAATTCCTTTTTTTTTTTTTTTTTAATTTAAAAAAATTTTTTTTTTTTTAAAATAAGCCCTAAATTATATTTTTTGTAAGATAAGAACATCCACTTAAAGCTTTGCTATTGATTCTTCTATCACAAAAAAGAAAATCCGTGTGTATCACTTTCCGTTATATCTGATATCTGAGCTTTTCCGCTTTTTGAGTCCATGGATCAATGTGTGCATCCTCATCCACCTCTGCCGGGTCCAGATGCCCATTTAAACTGACTGTCATAGAAAATCCCAATATACTACGGTCCTGGAAGGGAGGGGGGGTTGATGACCTGACTCTACCTACGAAATTGTGCAACAATAACATTGTCAATGTTATGAGCCACCAAGCTATGCATAAAATCACAACTTGTGTTCAATTATTAGTTGTTTGTTAAGCCTCGTTAGGCATTTCCCTTTTGAACTATCTTCTTAATCCAACCTTAAAAAAAAAGAAATTGCATAGTACAATTCCACTATTAATACAATACAGATCAAATTCTATTAAATACTTCATCTGATGGTCCACAAAAAATGGCCTTTTTACCGTTATTTCTTAATTTTTACTTTTTTATACTAATGGTTCACTTACTAAGGCAAAAACCCCCTAGAGAATAAGAGATTTGTGCGATTTCTTGACATCTTTGACATTTAACTTGAAAAGGACCATGTTGTAGTCTGTAGCGGAACATTCCTGCAGTAACGTGTTCTACAGGTGGGAAGTTCTTAGAAAGAAACTTTGTTCATGGAAGTTCTGTTTCATTTTAGATGAACAGAGGATGAAAGAGTTCTTTACAGTGTTGGTAGCTACACAAGTTATTGTTGGGAAGGGGGGGGGGTCACCAGAGCTTGAAGCTCAGTCGAGCACCTACTATGGAAATACCGATAGAGTAGAGAAAGACTAGCAACGTCTCTTCTGTGAAAAAGGGGCTACAGGGAAGAGAAGAGATCATCTCCCACTAGATTACAAACTCGATTTTGTACTCTATCAAGGCAAGAGTGAGTGCTCTGAGCGGCACCTCCCCAGATATAGCAGCCGTACTCCATCTTGGGCCAAATTTGACTTTTATACATGTCGAGGATTGCGTCAGGAGTCTGGTATAATCCAATTGAATCTTGGTGATACACTACCTAAATAATAAGAATGGAATTGTCAGTCTTATAAAAAGAACGAAAACTAATCCACTTTATACTTTTAAACCAAATATGATTGTAAAATAACAGTTAAATAACACCTATGCAGGTGCTTGTTCATAATACTCTGCCACCCGTTTTTTTTTTGGGGGGGGGGGGTTCAACTTTTTTTACTAACCAATCATGTTGCGAGAGCATTGTTTTTTTTGTCTTTTTGTTTGTTTTTTTCCAAAAATTTTTTAGATATTGGAAGGGGGGATCAGTTTCCTATATAAATTTAACGTAAACTGATCACCCTCTTTTCGACCATGTTGCATGGTGTTTATTCACCCATGTTTTTTTCACCTTTTTTCTACGAACTAACTTTTTTCTCTTCTCTGTACAATTACCTATCATAGAATTCCGGGTTGTTTGGAAAAATTTGTGATGGTCAAAAAAATGGATCCACCTCCTGAAATCGAAAAGATTTGAAAAAGATTTCCAAACAATACGGAATTCTCTAGCGACATGATAGGTAATTGTACACCGAAAAGAGAAACAAAATTGGTCAGTAAAAAAGTTGAGAAAAATGGGTGGTGGAATTTTACGAACAAGCGCAACAACCCATGTAATTTGTTGTATTTGGATTATTTGACTGTTCTCACATTTCGGCCGATGTAATCTCCGGCCTTCTTCAAGTGTGTCTTGTTGAACTCTGGAATCTACAGAATTTCAAAAGAACGCCTTATTTAATCCACGAGGCTACTTTGCTCTTGTTCTGTCAGCCATGACCAGGTAATTCGTAATTGTATTCTTAGTTAAATAAAGTGTTCCGTTCGGATAAGTCACTAATAAACTTCAGTTTATGCCAATCAAATGTGATCAGATTGCAGGAAGTATTGTGAATTTTATTAAGTTTCATGGGTGTCGTTTCGGGGGAGGGGGGGGGGCTTACCCTGTATTTCAAACTGAAGTGTCACAGTCCGATCGACTGACAGAGCCTCTTATAGAGATGCTTAGTTGCATCTTTTTAAGTAAGATGATGTCCATTCGATCTGCGCGTTTAGCAATGAAGATGCTAATACAAACTGAAGCACGACTGACAGACGGAGCCTTTCATAGATATACGAGGACACATCTAAGGATCTAACAGAAAGCAGCCTCTTTTTCATTTAATAAAGGTTCTTTTCATTCCTTTCTTGATAAATTATCTTCAACGTTTTTTTGTTGTCAAAATTGGTCAAAGAAGAACACTGGTTTCCTTTGTTCAGCCGCGCTATTCCAATGGCTGCAGTTTCTTTTATTTTTTTAATTTTTATTTTTTTTTTCTATTTTTACATTTCATCTTTCTAGTTTCACATGCTTATGATTAACAGTAAATAAGTGCATTCAACGATTTTAGGGCAGTAAAGAAGGGCAGACAGAAATTGCGTTCTTGGAAGAACCCCCCCGAAAAAGAAAAGTATGCATGAATGCAATGATCCAGTGCAAAACGCCTTTTTTCCCCTTTTATTTGAAATAAAAATACTATTTTATCAAGCTTTATTTATGTTGTGGCCTTACTTAATGGGCTGAAAATAAATAAGACAACAAGGAGGTAGTTATTAAGAGTGTGTATTTACAGAAAGTACAGAAGTAATGGGTTGCCAGAGACTGCTACTGGATTGATCATAGAGACTCTATTCAGTGTTGGGAAGAGTTCATATAGTGACTCAGTAGGGTAGATAAAAAGCTGAAAATAAATAAGACAACAAGGAGGTAGTCAACAAGAGTATATATTTACAGAAAGGGCATTCCAGAAAAACATTTGACTCTGAGTCAGCATGCCATTATTCTGAATTCACAACAGCAAGCCACAATCAATAGACTGTCTCTCCGATCATAATCTGTTAAAATCTTTTTCATGTAAAACTTTATAATTAAAACTTACTGGTAATTTTTTTTTTTTTTTTTATTGAAAATTAAATATAAAGTAAAAATGGATTTTTTTTTTTTTTTTTTTTTTTTTTTTTTTTTTTTTAAATAAATTTTTTTTTTTTTTTCAATATCTGCGATTAGACAGCACTATGATTGGTAGAAAAATTCATATTTCAATGTTTCGGTAGAAAAAAATCCACCGATTTGATTACTTATTTTTCTAAAAGAAATTATTTAAAATAAAAATACAAAACTTTTCCTTTCAGCAAGTTTTAATTATAAAGTTTTACATGAAAAAGATTTTGACTTTTAAAAGATTATGACTTGACAGATAGTCTATTGATTGTGGCTTGCTGTTGTGAATTCGGAATAGCGGCACGCTGACTCAGTCAAATGTTTTTCTGGAGTGCCACAGAAAGTACAGAAGTAATGGGTTGTCAGAGACTGCTTCTGGATTCGTCATACTCTTTCTATTACTAACACTATACAAAGGGTCTGGAAGAGTCCATATAGTGATGCAATAGGGTAGCTCACCATAACAATTACCTATATATGGTAAAAGTACAGAATAGTTAACACTTGATAACTCGTAAACCGAAAGGAAACGACACATAATTTATATCTAACTCATTAGAATTAAATTCTCTATCTAACTCGCCAAGTTTTAACGTCTATAATAACACATTATTTCACACTTTTTTTTTTTTCTATACTACGTTAAATAACTACTGTCGTTGGCCGCCATTGAATGTTGATTGTCGAGAAGACCGATTCTATATGGCTTCCATGAACTAGCTCGGTTTTTCTGAGGATGCAGAGGAATGATGTGGCTCTGGTTTGGTGGATTTGTGGTGTGCGCCTTGACGACAATGGTGGTTCTGACTCCCTGCTATTGAAGGTGAAGGTTGCAACCGCCTGCGGTGGTATGAACGTGTTGAACGAAATTGTGGTTAAACAGATGTAAACACATCTCAATTGAGGATAAGCTAGGAAAAGGCAGGCCGAGAAAAACTTGGAATGACTCTGTCAAAGATGACCTCGAGCACTGGCATATCAGAACCAACGTAAATGATTGTTTCATGGAGAAAATCATTGCATGGCCAACGTGCAGCTCACATCTGATGTGGAAGCGACAAGCTAAACAACGACAAAGAAAAAAGTGAAATAAAGTGTTATGAACGTTAAAACTTGGTGAGTTGGGTAGAGAATTTAATTCTAATGTGTTTGATATAAATTTTATTTTTCTGGAGAGTGTTCATTATTCTGTATAGTTAGATTATATTTGCTTGGAATCATATTTTTCATTCCAGTTTCTAACTGAACACATGTTACTTGTTACTTTTCATCCGGGTATTTTTGTACCCACATCCTGGCATAATGAAGTCACCCACTTGTTGACTTTCCTAACCCAATCTATTTCATGACCCTGTTTGTTCTGGTTTGTCTGGCAGATATTTGGATAACATAAACACTCGTGATGTATGACCTTTTTTTTTTTTTCCTTTTTTCTTTCCCTTACTCAGAAATGTCATTTTGGTTAGCTTTTTTTTCTCTCTTCTGATATGCCCCCCTCCTCCTCCCTCACCAAGTGCTGACTGTGAGGTCGGGTATGCGCCTGTGTGGGGTGGTTCACTTAACATAGTTTAGGCTTGACTCACTTTTAGGCATTTGCAATTGCATCTTGAAATTTAAAAATAAATTTTTCTTTCAATATTAATCTAAATCTAGATATCTGGAATCAATCTGTCATCGCCAGCCAGTACCTGGTCAGTGCAGATCACAACGAAAGTCCTAGAACTATTTGTTGCCAATTAGTAGCATGCCTGCAAGCCGCAGATTTTTTTTTTTAATCCAGAGAAGATCGATTTCTGCTTAAATCACTAGTTCTCCAATTTTGAATCGTAATCCGCTTTTTTTTTTTATAAGCAAAGGCTGATTTCGCTAGAGCCTTACCTCATTTTTTTCCTTAGCTATTTGACTGAATTTTCTTTCTTTCTCTCTCGCTTTATCTTTCTCTTTTCCTGTTTCCTCTCTTCCTCTCTCCATTTAGTCTTGTCTTTCTTTTCCCTCTTATGACAGTTCTCTCTGAAAACTGAAATTTTAATTTTGCGGTGAAGACTAAGACTTAAAACGATTCATGATGAGGTAGGGAGTTAGATGACTTTTATTTTATCAAAGAATAACCCCCCCCCACACACACACACACACACACATGTGCACTGAGTGTCTTTTTAAAAAATTCTTTGTTTTTTTTGCGCTGTTCTCTCCATGTATGCATGCAAATACCGTGACCCTCTCCCTAAATTTTAGACATTTTCTAGAATCAAAATCATGTAATGGATTTTGATAAAATTAGAATAAGTATTCTAGACATAAGGTTTAGTATTATATCTTGATTTTCATCTGTTTCAAGTGAACATAAAAATGATTCAAAACTTATTTTTAACGAATTAATTTTACACAGGTTCTCGGAAGATCACTAAAATAAAATTAAGATACGGGGTGGGGTGGGTTATTGAGTGACACAAAAATAAAAGTAAAACAGATTCCCGGGCAACGTGTGTGTGTGTGTGTGAGGCAGGCAGGCAAGCGGATTTTGAGTTTGAAATTTAACTTGGGTTCGAGTCCGGGGACCGATGTGAATAATTCCTCTCGACACTGACGATTCCCCTAAGGATGAAACATATACATATGTAGATAAAGACAAATATTTATAATTGTCTGTTGCCCCACACTAGGCTAGGCTTTGTGGCGAGTAGCATTAACACAGCCGTCACCCTGGCTTAAATGCAATGTTCCTTTCAAAAGTCGAACTCTTTACCACAGCTGCCTCTAAATAGGTTAATCTTTCGCTAATTACTTAGTTGTTGACAACGGCCACACGGGCAAAAACGTTGGCATTTGAAATATAACTAAAGGTTCAAGTCCAGCGACCGGTGTGAATAATTCCTCTCTACACTGAGGATTCCCCAAGAATAAAAACGTATACGTATGTAGATAGGGGGTCATAATGTGGGCTATATTTATTTTGATTTAGTTTTACGGAAAATGGGTGGGAGCCTTTTGTACAAAATTCAGATACCTACAATTTTTGTGAAATTTTAACAATAGCCATTAGGCATCGATTAGTAAATATTCCTCAAATTTCAGTTTCTTTGGAGTATTTTAAAGGGTCTTTAAGGGGCACAAATATTTCACATTTACATTGAATTTTATCTTTTCTGAATTTCAATTTCTTAAGATCACTTAAGCTTAAATTTTCGAATGTCTAGAATCAAAATCATGTAATAAATTTTAATCCAGATTGTAATAAGTATTCTAGACATAAGGTTTAGTAGCATTATATATTGATTTTAATCTTTGTAAAGAGGCATAAAAATGGTGCAAAACTGTTCTATTCAGAGAATTAATTTTACCCATCCTGGGACGGGTATTCTAATTCATTTATATATATATATATATATATATATATATATATATAGCTTGTGAAGTAGTCAGGTAAAAACAGAAGTCGCTTTCAATGTCTGATGAGTAATATTACAAATCTCTGTTAATTTTTTTTCTAAGAAAATGTCTTTATATTATTTTGTTTTTGTCTGTAGGACCAGACTGTTGTTGACTTAAAAGTATTGTTCCTTCTGAAGCTTACGAAAACAAAGCTGAATAATAAAAAAGTAAATAAATATAAAAAATTTTAAAAATCGCTTTTATGGCAACCTTTTCCTTTCTTTCCTTTGTCTTTGTCCTTTTTCTGTGTGAAGGGCAAATTTAATAATTCTCCTTTTTAAAGACTCATGACATTCCACGGCGGCTGCTTCGAGAATTGAATTTTTTTTTCCCTGTTTGAAAGAGTTCTCAACAAAGATTAGTTCAACTTTAATTTTATGGACTGACTGACCGACCGAAAGACATTTTTTATTTTTTATATTTCTGTTACATCATCATCCGGTTTATTTGTCGAATCAGGCCACAATTAAGCCTCTGATGAGGGTGGGGCCTGATTGTCTAAGCACGATCTAAGTTTTCCCTCCCCATTCTTGTCTTTAGTGAGGCCTGACGGAATCCATACCCATGGTTTTCCGATCATGTTTGACCACGTCCTCCCAAGATAACTTGGGTTTGCCAATGATGGTCTTCCCTGCTGGCACATTAAACTGTCGAACTTTAGCAATCCAGCCATTGCTGTGCTCAACGTGCTCCAACCAACGCAGTCTGCTCTTCTGCATGATGTCCGCGAGGCTTTTCAGGTTGACTTGCGCGAGCAGAGACCCAAAAAGTATGCTTTGTTTAGGCATCACCAGAAAGATCCATCCGATCATTGTATTGTCGTTATAGTGCAGTTTCTTTAGTGTGCCAGCAGAGGCAGCTCAAGTTTCGTAGCCATACATTAGCACACTTCTGACACACGTAGCTGTTGGCAGGTGTTTGTTTGTTAGAATTGGTAGCAGCTCTGTTTCCAGGCAGACTTGCAACATGTAGCTGCCGTGAGTTCACAGCCTCCACCTGATGACAACATGTCTCCAAGGTAATTAAATTCCGTCACTACTTCAAGCTTGTCGGTACCACTATCCACTTCTGTCGCTGGTCTGCTATCTATTGGTCTTGCTGCGCAGCGCAAAGACTTAGAGTGAGGATCTGTTCTGAACAAGCCCTTTATGCCACTGCACTTTTTGTGGACCCATCCTGAACAGTGGGTGCAGATGGTTGAGTTGCTGCCTGTTCCTCTTAGAAATACAGCATATGGGTGTTTTCTTGTTTTCCTCAGTAAGCTGAGATTGGGACCAGCGATCATGACCTTTGTTTTTAGCCGTGTTAACTCTGAAACCTTTTTCATCTATGCTACTCTTACATCTATCCAGACGTTCGTTGAGTGATTGAAGTGAAGTATCAATGATAACCAGGTCGTTGGCATGCAGGTGCTCTCATTGGCAACCGGTACACAATTCTAGTGATAGTCTTAAGTACAATGATGCATAGAGGGGACTTAAGACAGATTCTTGATGGACGCCCATGTTAACATCAAATTCGTTGCTTTAGCTGTTACCGACTTGCACCTGACTACGTACATTGGTGTACATAGACGTTATCACTTAAACCAACCACTTGGTAACACTCAACTTCCGCAGAGCCCACCAGATGACCCTTCTTGGGACATGGTCAAAAACTTTTTCCAAATATACAAATGCCATGTACAGTGGTTTGTTTGCTGCTAGATGTTTCTCCATGATTTGGCGTATGATAAAAATTTCATCTGTGGTGCTTCTACCGGGCATGAAACCAAATTGCATCTCAGCAGTCTGTACTTGTTGTCTGATCAGCTGCTCAACAACTCTTTCCAAGACTTTCATGAACTGATCAATAAGCTTGAGTCCACGGTAGTTGCCTCTGTTTAACGCATCACCTTTACCTTTGTACAGACTTACTATGAAGCTGTCTTCCCATTCCTTAGGTATGCGTCCTTCTCTGATGATGGCTTCAAACAGTTCATGCACCAGACTAGCCCTTAGTTCATCTGTTGGTTTCAGCATCTCAGCAACTATACCAGATGACTCGGCTGCTTTACCAGCTCCGATTTTATGGATTGCTTTAGTGATCATCTCCTGAGTAATGGGGGACTCTCTACAGAAGGTTTATAGGACAGCTCATCGGGGTTTCATAGAAATTCAAGGTTTAGTAAGCGTTTGTATGCGTTTTTTCACTTCATCATCCAATGAAGGTTCACCAGTCGTTGCTTATAGGTTTTTCACCCAAGACATAAACCACATTTATAGGTTTAATAATAAAAAAAAACAAGCAGATTATTTTATGTTTCCGGAAAACAATAAAATAAAAATAATATTCAATAAATAACAACAAATAATAGTTAAAGTGAAATATTTTGAAAATCAACAATCGTGCAATTTTAAATAAAAAATTCATTTATTTTTTATTTATTTATTGATTTTTTTTTAAGCTTTCGCTGTAGAACAACCTTGTCAGGCGAGACTGTCTTATAGTTTTTTTTTCTTTTTTCTTCCTCATTTTCATGGTATTAACCCTGAGGGGTCGAATCACGACACGAGCAGAAAGACGTCAAGTTCTTAAGACGTTAGGAAAGTGTAGTCCTGGCGATGTTAATTTCCTTACTTAAAAAAAGCGCCAATCTGCGCCTAACATCGCCAGGACTACACTTTCCTAACGTCTTAAGAACTTGACGTCTTTCTGCTCGTGTCGTGATTCGACCCCTCAGGGTTAATACCATGAAAATGAGGAGAAAGAAAAAAACAAACTATTAGACAGTCTCACCTGACAAGGTTGTTCTACAACGAAAGCTTGCAAAAAAAAATTAAATAAATGAATTTTTCATTTGAAATTGCACAATTGTTGATTTTCAAAATATTTCACTTTAATACATTCTAATCCGTGCTTCAAATATGTTAATTTCCTTAAATAATAGTTAATTAATAAAATGTCCTTTTTCAAAACCAATATGCAAATATCGGGACATTTCATCGGATGTCCTGCTGGCTTTGACAGGTCGAAAGCAGGCTCGAGGCATTTCCACAAATTGTGGCAATGGAGAGGCGTTCATAAAGCCAATTCATGACGGCCCCGGTGTGGTGTGTCATTAACAGACCGAAGCTGTTGAGGAAGTTGTGAGTGTCAGGGCCTATCACTCCACTCGTCTCAACGGCGATCGGTCGGAACACAAATTTGACAAAGATCAGCATATTGTTTGCAGTCCTCTGTTGACGCTGATTCTGTTACTGATGCTCAAGTATCGACACAAGTCGCATCCCATATAAGTGACTTGTAGTTTGCCATCCCCTCTGTCGAGGCCAACTTGTTCGATAATGTACAATAAAATCGAAACAGGATTTCATGACATGTCTTTTTTTAATATTAGGTATGGGCGAAACTGGAGTTAAATCAGATTTTCACCGGAAAGGTTTTCTTCTTTCTCTAGTAATAATTGATATATATTTTGGCTACAAATGACCTCAATGAAGTATTACAACACCACATACCTTTTGGATTCGATGAAAACTGTCTAGTATTCACTCCAAAACCGCAGATCGTATCAGATATCAGATGGAGGCTGAGATTATTTACAGACATGTGGAAAACTTTGTCTCATCCTGATCGGTTTTACATGCTGGAATGCGTTGAATGCTTTTTAATAATTGACTTCCAAACGAACCTATCTCTGGCCAGGTTTTTATTTATCTCAAGTCCATCCTTATCACTTCCTCCCATGTTTGCCTTGGCCTTCCCCTGTGAACTGAATCTACTACCTCAACTGTTCTACATCTACTAATCCAAGAACTCTCATGGCCATTCCCGTACACATCTCCCTAAAGTTTATGGCCTAAACTGTCCAGATTTAATCTTTCAAAATAACATGATGGCAATGTGGAAAGTCAAGTCAATCTTTTTAGTAGATAATTTTTTATTTTTTATTTTTTTTTTTCGTTACACCCAAAAACAAAAATGAATAAGTCATTAAAAATGAACTTGTAACTAAATCGGTACTTCAATAAGTCCCGATTTACTTGACTACACAATCTTTTAACGATAAAACTCTTGCCCATATCTTCTGTAGTCAAGTGAACGTGTAAGGACTGTACAGACACGCAAATAGATCAAGTCGGTGTGAGGAGGCTATATATTTTAGCCCCGTACGTCTACAGTGGCGGCCTGCCTTGTTTGGGGTGAAATGTTTTAAAAAAAATATATCTGGAAGGAATGGTGGAAGGGTGCAGAAAAGGAGGTAAACCACAGAAGACGACATGATAATGTATGTTCTTGAACTTTCAGAACAATCGGTCAGCTAACCGAAGTACTGATGGACAGAAAGTGTTGGGGACAATTAAGGCATAAGCTGTATTCTGTAGTATGCGCCGGGGGGGGGGGGGGGAACGTTTGATATATTATTATTTACAAGCAGAAAACTACCCACCATCTAGCTCTAAGTATTTTTTCTAAATGTATAATTTACATTACATATATTTAATATAAATCTATTGTAATTTAAAAACTAATAGTTTTTATTAAAATTACCATGAAAATTAATGAACATAAATTACAAAAACCATTAAAATATTATCTTTTTTTTATTATTAAATCACTTTAATTACTGTCACTATCAAGACTATAGGGTACTAAAATAACAAATTAATAACACTAAATGTTAATTTATTATAACCTGTTTAAAAATAGTTATGCAAATTAGGCATACAAATAACTGTTTGAATCTTTGCTCTCTACTATATATACAATATTTCAAAAGTATGTTGTATTTTTAATTAAAATAAGTGAGCCATTTTGATTGTAATATAGGTGTGACAAATGAAAAAACACTTTTGCATTTCATTTAGATGACATTTGATTTTTATTTATTGCTTTTAATTGAAAGTTTTGTTTTTTTAAATTTTTTATTTATGCATCGAATCTACATGATGAAAACGAGATCGTGGAGTCGGTAGCTCAAACGATTGACTTCAATTCTGATTCCTGAAATTAAAACAAAATCCAACTCTGGTTCCGCAAATTTGTCCTGATTTTGACAGCCCTGAGTACAGTTCATGTTCGAGCCCCTCTCCCCCAAACACATGGTTAAAATAAAACATTAATTCAAGTGAATACGTTTTTTTTGTTTTTTTAAATGGAGTACATTGCATAAAAAATTTAAAATAGTTACAATTAATGTTAAATTTAAGATTAGAATTAAAAAAAAAAAAAAACGTAAAAAAACACAAAAAATAACATTTTAAAAGGCAGCGTGGGGCATTGTTATATGCTATTTATGTCCTGAACAATTTCTAAATGAGTTTCAAAAGAAAGTGCATTACTTTACATCGTCGTCACTAAAATAGATGGGCTGGTCTGATTTTTCTTACACATTATAGTGTTGCGATAAAAAAGTAAACGCTATAAAACATCTACGAAGGACGTCATTCCAACCAAATTTCAGCCTTTTATGTCCAGATATTTTTGTGTGCATACTCTTCAGACACACATGATCAGTGCGAACTCTTGTTCGAGCCTTACTATTCTTCTAACATATAAAGTTAATTTGTTATTGTTGTACCATGTTATTTGCACTATAATAACGTACTTCGCTACAATTTGGATTAAAAATTATTCAGACAGCTCAGATGACTGATAATGAAACATTTCTAAATAATCACTGAAAAATCAATCAACGAGGGGAATAACTCATCTTTTTAATTAAAAAAATATAATACAACTAAAATTCGATTTCTTTCCCTATAAATTTAAAAAGTGTGCAAACAAATGAACATTAAAATGACTTTACGGCATCCCAGGCAACGCTGGGTAGATACAGCTCGTGATTTAATAAGTTTTGGAGCAACGCCTGTGCGTGAAGCTTTTTGAAGTGACAAAAGCCTTTGCACATAACCAATCCCACTCTTTAAGCAAGTGCCACCCTGATCCCAAAAGAGCAGGTCTACATCATTGGAAGCAATAATCGTCGCTCGTGCTGGTGTTATATCAAGGTTTCCCTCCTATTAGTTGCCTGCCTTTACAAAGACTAAAGCGGTGTTTTGCTAGACCCTCGGACGTCAACCTGAACATTTCGGTGTCCCGATTCACTATGCATAATCAATTTTATTAAGTCGATATCTGTTTCTTTCTTCTCGTTTGTTGTTGTTAACTTCTTTTTAATAACAGTGGTTGTAATAAAAAAAAGTTAAGTGGTCGACCATAGTCGAGGGTGATCCGAAGGCTTCCTTTTGACTAGCTACCCAAGTGTAGATGAGGGCGCTACTCCTATTACCCTTGATCCTTACCTTTATAATGCTGAGTGTTTCACAAAGGGAGCTTCAAATAGCATTTTTAAAGTTTTTGGTATTACTCTACTGAGGATTGAACCCTGTTAGCCCATTAGCGAATACTCTAATGCCGAACGGGCCGGTTGTAAAAGTTATTAAATAATAACAGCACACAATTTATTTGGAGTTTGACAATGCTTTCAAGGGTTTTTTTTTTTTTTTTTTTTTTACAGTGTATATATATATATAATATACATATATATATATATGTATATATAATACCCCAAACCCATCTTCCATAGGAGAGGGAACAGCCGTTCCAAAGTACCTCTGTTTTCTCTCGCTCCTCAGAAAAAAGATTTTATCAGCTTATCTGCTACGTGTCTCTGTCTATGACTATATCCTGATACATAACCCTAATTCTAACTTGACTTATGGAATTTTCCACTAACTTTATTTAAAAAATACCGTTTATAACATTATTTTTACACACATTCATCTAAATATTGCCACAGCGCTCTCATACACCAACTTGAGCATTTCGATAATCCGGCGCTCTGTATACGCAATCAATGTCATTAAATAGATGTCGGAAAAACGTTTAACGTACAAAAATTATTTTAAATGTGTTTTTCTTTTTTAATTTTTATCCCTACGACAGAACAGTTGATCTCTGGTTGACACGTAAGTCATTGGTGGCGTCTAGTTGTAAAGATAGTCATAGTGACAAAAGCCTTTGTACATAAGTCATCCCATTCTTTAAACGATTGCCACTTTGACCACAAAAGAGCAAGTCTACATCATTGGAAGCAGCAGTTGCTGTAGGTGTTATATCAAAGTTTTCTTTTGGTATCTTTCTCCGAGATGCTTGCTCTTACAAAGGCTGAAAAAGGTCATCTCTTCTCTCGGTGGTGTTACCACACTCTCAGACACCAACCTGAGCATTTCGATGTCCCAGTGCATTATATAAATAAGTAGATGTCCCCAAAATACATTGAATGTGCTAAGATCATTTTAAATGCATCCAGCCATTGTTAGCATAGCATGGGGACTTTGTTGATCCTCACAAATTGTCCGTGTAGTCTGTGGAAACAGCTGTTCTTTGATCAACATGCAAGTAGTTGGTGGTGTCTGGTTGTAATGATGGTCGTAGTAGAGATGTTCCTTTCTTTGTTCTCTTGGTGGCTGGAATTATAGAAGCAATCAAAAAGAACAACAAATAACCCCATTATTTGCTCTGAGATTTGATAAGTACATGAAAATTTAATGTGTCTTCGCCTTTCCAACCCTCGTAGTCCGATCATTCAACGTCTAATTTTCCAGAAGCAGGCTCCGTAGCCTTTCTCCCATGACTTCATATCCTGCTACGTAGTCTTAATTCTAAACTTTTCATTTCTAATGGAATTTTCCACTATTCTAACCTTAAGTGAGAAATACCGTTAACGTTATTTTCACACAGCCACATCTATATATTGCTAGTTTGAAATAGCATTTTCGTTGCTGGGCGTGCAGACTGACTGAATGCATTTTAAAAATCGATCTATTTTTGTTCTTTACTATTTTATTTGTAAAAAAAGAAAATTAAAATGAATAAACCAAATAAAAAATCATGTAATATAATAATAAAAAAATTGTTTTTGTGAATATTTCCTTGTTTGAAAGGTAACATTTTTTTTTTTTTTTTTTCTCTGAATAGAAAACCAAATTTGTTATAGAAAAATAGAAACCTTCAATAGCAGAGAAAAAGACGTTTACCGTCGACTTTGTAATTATTTCAAATCAAATGAATGTAAAGGAAGAATTATTGATTTAAAACGTTTTTATTTTATTTTCTACACTTTATTCTATTATCTTTTTCTGTGTGTATGGTATGTGAGGAAGCCTCCTTTCAGTCTATAGAGACAATGAATAACACCTGTGGAATCTATAGTGAAGCAAGGGTTACATAATCTGCACCTTTCCTGAACCGTCATGTATTGAGTCTTGTGGCAAGAAGTTCAGGATGATTAGAAACAATGTCAAGATAAGCGAAGAGAAAGACTGGTGTAATTTCGAAGTTTTCCTTCTCCTAGACTAGTTGCACAACCAAGTCTTAAGTGTAGTTTACCCGACTATTTATAGCTGGAGGGAGAGTATATGCATATATTCTATATATGGATTCATACTTTGCTCAAGTAAAAGTAATGTAGTTAACCCTGGCATGCTGAACCTTCATTTCACACCTATAACCACTACACCACACCGATTCTAATATATATATATATATATATATATATATATATATAATCAAATATAAACTAAAAGTAAACTTTTAGTAGATAGAACCTATAGTGAAATGGTTTAAGCTCAATATACGAGATAGAGCAATTATAAAGGTCTTTTACCTTTATAATAAGAGTGATAAACATGTACGAATGTCCAGATTCATTTCAAACTTAGATTGTTCAATGCAAGGTATATTCTTTAATAAACAAATGTTTATTGTTCTTTCCTTAAGCCAAGGCTTTTCAAAGATCGAAATCTTATCATCAGAGGAGATATACAGATAGATAAGTTGGCTGTGGAAATATATATATATCATATAATCATTTATTTGTTTATTTTTATTATTTTTTTTGCAATACTTTTGAATGAGTTCCATTATTTATATGGAAAAGTATCTCACCTTAACACTAGTTGAGAATAATTTTCCCTTCAATGTGATGCCTCCAGATGGAGAGCAACATATATATTTTTTTAAAATTTAATTATCGTGGATAATTAAATTTTAATCCTTTGACAAGATGCGGTAATACGCATTCAAACGTTGATTCATTGACGTAAGGCTATAATATTTTTTATGTAATTTTATAAATGCTCTACTTGGTATTGAGCACTCTTGAAAAACTTGGTTTTATGTTCATTTTATAAACACATTTGAACTTGATCAATTATATATATATATAAGTTCAAATATATTGCTAACATGAACCAATATATTTTCAAAACTGCTCAATACAAATTGGAGCTTTTATAATTCAAATTAAATAAACGTTAGAAATAGTCAACGCAGATCAACCAGCATTTACACGTCTCATTCAGGACGCTGAAGCGATCCAAGTTAAAATTAAAATTATCCAAAAGAAACCAGACAGAAAAAAAATTGATAGATTTTGCCTTAGACCTGATTGTAATCTTAGTACTGTATTATTTTTCATTAATTAATATTCTTACTCATTTGCATAAGTGGACTATCTATTCTGTAGAGACACTATTTTAATTTAAGTACCATATTGGTTTACTGAGTTTTTATTTGATAAATTTATGATTATATTGTTTAAAAAGAGCTAATTTGCTAATTTTCTAAATACTTGGCCTGAGTATAAAAATAGTCAATTAAATTTAGAATATTTTTTAGTTTTTTTTAACCCAGTAATATAAATGCGAGCAAATGTTTTAATTAATGTGTGTATACTATTGATAACTGTCCCCTATAATTATGTGTATGTAAATATTTAATGTACGGTGGATAATGTGTGAGAAGTTATTTTATTTGTGTCTGGAACATGAATGTGCATACATTTTTTATTGCTTGTGGTAGAACTAAGTATGCATGTTGGCTGGACGATTAAAGGGTGGGTGGTGATAGGAAGGTCTTCTGTGAAAGTTAAATTATACATGAGCCCAGCAAATGTGTTGGGAGTAATTGTAAGAATAAATGACATACTTAATAGGGTTAACCGTCTGTTGCCCCCCCCCCCTTTTTGACTGGTTTCTTTTGGATAATTTCAATTTTAACTTCTTAAATCACTTCAGAGTCATGAACAAGACGTGTAAACATCGAAGCGTTGGTTGATCTGTTGACTATTTCTAATGTTTATATTAATTTTACTTATAAAAGCTCATATTTGTATTGGGCACTTTCAAAAACATATTGGTTTTAAGTTCATGTTAACAATATATTTGAACTGATTTATATATGTGAGAAAGCAAATGGAGGGATGGGGGTTGTAAATTTTATTTGATTTCTTATTACTTTTTATAGTTACTGGCAGGCAAAAAAGTTTGTAGGAGAATGTGTTAATTCAATATTTGCTGAATTGATATTTGATTAGCCCCCCCCCCCCAACCCCCACTCAGTTCAATCAAAGTATTTGCATACCACAGCATTTCGTCTTTTAAAAAAAAAAAAAATTATTTTTTTTTTTTTTCGCCTTACACAGCTGGGGAAAAGTTGTCTTTATTGAGAAGTCTTCCCCCCCCTCTTTCTTCAACCCCTGCACTCTCTCACTACTGTGGGCCGCCACCAGAAGTAAAGAATTGATTTATAAGTCGAAGTGTGTGTGTGTGTGTGTGTGTGTGTGTGAAAAGATTTAAGTCAATCACAAAAGCAAAGAAGGGTCCTTATGCAAGAAGACTTGGCAACAGCTGGGCATGAAAAGCCTCTTGTAATCGATATATTGAATCAATTATAATGCCGATGTTAATCCTCCTTTCTCCCTCTTTGTCGCTCGCCCTTTCTCCCTCTTTGTCGCTCGCCCTTTCTCCCTCTTTGTCGCTCGCCCTTTCTCCCTCTTTGTCGCTCGCCCTTTCTCCCTCTTTGTCGCTCGCCCTTTCTCCCTCTTTGTCGCTCGCCCTTTCTCCCTCTTTGTCGCTCGCCCTTTCTCCCTCTTTGTCGCTCGCCCTTTCTCCCTCTTTGTCGCTCGCCCTTTCTCCCTCTTTGTCGCTCGCCCTTTCTCCCTCTTTGTCGCTCGCCCTTTCTCCCTCTTTGTCGCTCGCCCTTTCTCCCTCTTTGTCGCTCGCCCTTTCTCCCTCTTTGTCGCTCGCCCTTTCTCCCTCTTTGTCGCTCGCCCTTTCTCCCTCTTTGTCGCTCGCCCTTTCTCCCTCTTTGTCGCTCGCCCTTTCTCCCTCTTTGTCGCTCGCCCTTTCTCCCTCTTTGTCGCTCGCCCTTTCTCCCTCTTTGTCGCTCGCCCTTTCTCCCTCTTTGTCGCTCGCCCTTTCTCCCTCTTTGTCGCTCGCCCTTTCTCCCTCTTTGTCGCTCGCCCTTTCTCCCTCTTTGTCGCTCGCCCTTTCTCCCTCTTTGTCGCTCGCCCTTTCTCCCTCTTTGTCGCTCGCCCTTTCTCCCTCTTTGTCGCTCGCCCTTTCTCCCTCTTTGTCGCTCGCCCTTTCTCCCTCTTTGTCGCTCGCCCTTTCTCCCTCTTTGTCGCTCGCCCTTTCTCCCTCTTTGTCGCTCGCCCTTTCTCCCTCTTTGTCGCTCGCCCTTTCTCCCTCTTTGTCGCTCGCCCTTTCTCCCTCTTTGTCGCTCGCCCTTTCTCCCTCTTTGTCGCTCGCCCTTTCTCCCTCTTTGTCGCTCGCCCTTTCTCCCTCTTTGTCGCTCGCCCTTTCTCCCTCTTTGTCGCTCGCCCTTTCTCCCTCTTTGTCGCTCGCCCTTTCTCCCTCTTTGTCGCTCGCCCTTTCTCCCTCTTTGTCGCTCGCCCTTTCTCCCTCTTTGTCGCTCGCCCTTTCTCCCTCTTTGTCGCTCGCCCTTTCTCCCTCTTTGTCGCTCGCCCTTTCTCCCTCTTTGTCGCTCGCCCTTTCTCCCTCTTTGTCGCTCGCCCTTTCTCCCTCTTTGTCGCTCGCCCTTTCTCCCTCTTTGTCGCTCGCCCTTTCTCCCTCTTTGTCGCTCGCCCTTTCTCCCTCTTTGTCGCTCGCCCTTTCTCCCTCTTTGTCGCTCGCCCTTTCTCCCTCTTTGTCGCTCGCCCTTTCTCCCTCTTTGTCGCTCGCCCTTTCTCCCTCTTTGTCGCTCGCCCTTTCTCCCTCTTTGTCGCTCGCCCTTTCTCCCTCTTTGTCGCTCGCCCTTTCTCCCTCTTTGTCGCTCGCCCTTTCTCCCTCTTTGTCGCTCGCCCTTTCTCCCTCTTTGTCGCTCGCCCTTTCTCCCTCTTTGTCGCTCGCCCTTTCTCCCTCTTTGTCGCTCGCCCTTTCTCCCTCTTTGTCGCTCGCCCTTTCTCCCTCTTTGTCGCTCGCCCTTTCTCCCTCTTTGTCGCTCGCCCTTTCTCCCTCTTTGTCGCTCGCCCTTTCTCCCTCTTTGTCGCTCGCCCTTTCTCCCTCTTTGTCGCTCGCCCTTTCTCCCTCTTTGTCGCTCGCCCTTTCTCCCTCTTTGTCGCTCGCCCTTTCTCCCTCTTTGTCGCTCGCCCTTTCTCCCTCTTTGTCGCTCGCCCTTTCTCCCTCTTTGTCGCTCGCCCTTTCTCCCTCTTTGTCGCTCGCCCTTTCTCCCTCTTTGTCGCTCGCCCTTTCTCCCTCTTTGTCGCTCGCCCTTTCTCCCTCTTTGTCGCTCGCCCTTTCTCCCTCTTTGTCGCTCGCCCTTTCTCCCTCTTTGTCGCTCGCCCTTTCTCCCTCTTTGTCGCTCGCCCTTTCTCCCTCTTTGTCGCTCGCCCTTTCTCCCTCTTTGTCGCTCGCCCTTTCTCCCTCTTTGTCGCTCGCCCTTTCTCCCTCTTTGTCGCTCGCCCTTTCTCCCTCTTTGTCGCTCGCCCTTTCTCCCTCTTTGTCGCTCGCCCTTTCTCCCTCTTTGTCGCTCGCCCTTTCTCCCTCTTTGTCGCTCGCCCTTTCTCCCTCTTTGTCGCTCGCCCTTTCTCCCTCTTTGTCGCTCGCCCTTTCTCCCTCTTTGTCGCTCGCCCTTTCTCCCTCTTTGTCGCTCGCCCTTTCTCCCTCTTTGTCGCTCGCCCTTTCTCCCTCTTTGTCGCTCGCCCTTTCTCCCTCTTTGTCGCTCGCCCTTTCTCCCTCTTTGTCGCTCGCCCTTTCTCCCTCTTTGTCGCTCGCCCTTTCTCCCTCTTTGTCGCTCGCCCTTTCTCCCTCTTTGTCGCTCGCCCTTTCTCCCTCTTTGTCGCTCGCCCTTTCTCCCTCTTTGTCGCTCGCCCTTTCTCCCTCTTTGTCGCTCGCCCTTTCTCCCTCTTTGTCGCTCGCCCTTTCTCCCTCTTTGTCGCTCGCCCTTTCTCCCTCTTTGTCGCTCGCCCTTTCTCCCTCTTTGTCGCTCGCCCTTTCTCCCTCTTTGTCGCTCGCCCTTTCTCCCTCTTTGTCGCTCGCCCTTTCTCCCTCTTTGTCGCTCGCCCTTTCTCCCTCTTTGTCGCTCGCCCTTTCTCCCTCTTTGTCGCTCGCCCTTTCTCCCTCTTTGTCGCTCGCCCTTTCTCCCTCTTTGTCGCTCGCCCTTTCTCCCTCTTTGTCGCTCGCCCTTTCTCCCTCTTTGTCGCTCGCCCTTTCTCCCTCTTTGTCGCTCGCCCTTTCTCCCTCTTTGTCGCTCGCCCTTTCTCCCTCTTTGTCGCTCGCCCTTTCTCCCTCTTTGTCGCTCGCCCTTTCTCCCTCTTTGTCGCTCGCCCTTTCTCCCTCTTTGTCGCTCGCCCTTTCTCCCTCTTTGTCGCTCGCCCTTTCTCCCTCTTTGTCGCTCGCCCTTTCTCCCTCTTTGTCGCTCGCCCTTTCTCCCTCTTTGTCGCTCGCCCTTTCTCCCTCTTTGTCGCTCGCCCTTTCTCCCTCTTTGTCGCTCGCCCTTTCTCCCTCTTTGTCGCTCGCCCTTTCTCCCTCTTTGTCGCTCGCCCTTTCTCCCTCTTTGTCGCTCGCCCTTTCTCCCTCTTTGTCGCTCGCCCTTTCTCCCTCTTTGTCGCTCGCCCTTTCTCCCTCTTTGTCGCTCGCCCTTTCTCCCTCTTTGTCGCTCGCCCTTTCTCCCTCTTTGTCGCTCGCCCTTTCTCCCTCTTTGTCGCTCGCCCTTTCTCCCTCTTTGTCGCTCGCCCTTTCTCCCTCTTTGTCGCTCGCCCTTTCTCCCTCTTTGTCGCTCGCCCTTTCTCCCTCTTTGTCGCTCGCCCTTTCTCCCTCTTTGTCGCTCGCCCTTTCTCCCTCTTTGTCGCTCGCCCTTTCTCCCTCTTTGTCGCGATAATCTTTCATTCTTTTTCTATCAATTAGGCAAAACTTCAGCTAATGAGTTAACAAGAGGGATATATATATATATATATTATAATAAAATGAGGGATATAGACACATTTAAAAAAACATTTTTATGGTAATTTTTTTACAGAAATTTGAAAAAACTATTTTTTTGAAATAAATAAATTTTAGTTAAAGCTTAGCTTTCAGGATAAAAGGTCATTTTGAAAGCAAAACTTTTTACTCTTTTTCCTCATTAATATATATATATATATTATATATATAACTGTTTCTCTACGTCTGTGCATAGTTCTATTCTGTGTACAACTGCAAGTGTGTAGATCTGGTATAATTGTACCAAGAACTGAAGAATCTGAGTAAATTCATTGCTTTCAGAGTTGGTGAATATTAACTGACTAAGAAAAAAAAGAGTAGGGTGATACATTATGAAAAATGCTTAAAACCCAATAATATTAAAATCTTTCATCTTAAAGATGCTTGTTATTGTCTTTGAGAAGTTCTTCAAAGATACTAGACTGAAGAAAAATGGCCAAGAGAATAGTTTTATCGTCTGGCCTTCGAGGCAGCCAGTAAAGCATGAATGGTAGTGGAAAGCCACCCACAAAAAGTTGTTGCTGCCTCTGGTCCACCCGCACTAGGTTGTTGCTGGCCCTGGCCCGCCCGCACCAGGTTGTTGCTGGCCCTGGCCCGCCCGCACCAGGTTGTTGCTGGCCCTGGCCCGCCCGCACCAGGTTGTTGCTGGCCCTGGCCCGCCCGCACCAGGTTGTTGCTGGCCCTGGCCCGCCCGCACCAGGTTGTTGCTGGCCCTGGCCCGCCCGCACCAGGTTGTTGCTGGCCCTGGCCCGCCCGCACCAGGTTGTTGCTGGCCCTGGCCCGCCCGCACCAGGTTGTTGCTGGCCCTGGCCCGCCCGCACCAGGTTGTTGCTGGCCCTGGCCCGCCCGCACCAGGTTGTTGCTGGCCCGCCCGCACCAGGTTGTTGCTGGCCCTGGCCCGCCCGCACCAGGTTGTTGCTGGCCCTTCCCCGCCCGCACCAGGTTGTTGCTGGCCCGCCCGCACCAGGTTGTTGCAGCCCCTTCCCCGCCCGCACTAGGTTGTTGCTGCCCCTTCCCCGCCCGCACTAGGTTGTTGCTGCCCCTTCCCCGCCCGCACTAGGTTGTTGCTGCCCCTTCCCCGCCCGCACCAGGTTGTTGCTGCCCCTTCCCCGCCCGCACCAGGTTGTTGCTGCCCCTTCCCCGCCCGCACCAGGTTGTTGCTGCCCCTTCCCCGCCCGCACCAGGTTGTTGCTGCCCCTTCCCCGCCCGCACCAGGTTGTTGCTGCCCCTTCCCCGCCCGCACCAGGTTGTTGCTGCCCCTTCCCCGCCCGCACCAGGTTGTTGCTGCCCCTTCCCCGCCCGCACCAGGTTGTTGCTGCCCCTTCCCCGCCCGCACCAGGTTGTTGCTGCCCCTTCCCCGCCCGCACTAGGTTGTTGCTGCCCCTTCCCCGCCCGCACTAGGTTGTTGCTGCCCCTTCCCCGCCCGCACTAGGTTGTTGCTGCCCCTTCCCCGCCCGCACTAGGTTGTTGCTGCCCCTTCCCCGCCCGCACTAGGTTGTTGCTGCCCCTTCCCCGCCCGCACTAGGTTGTTGCTGCCCCTTCCCCGCCCGCACTAGGTTGTTGCTGCCCCTTCCCCGCCCGCACTAGGTTGTTGCTGCCCCTTCCCCGCCCGCACCAGGTTGTTGCTGCCCCTTCCCCGCCCGCACCAGGTTGTTGCTGCCCCTTCCCCCACCCGCACTAGGTTGTTGCTCTTTGAAGGTGGTCATTTACAAGTCACCTTTATTAAAGAATACAATCCGCAGCTGATCATTTGAACTTAAAAGTGGAATTGCATGGCCATCTTTAACATACTAAAACTTTGTTAGTCTTGCTTGATTGGTTGTTTGCATATTGAATGCTTTAGATGGTGAAAGGAAATTCGAATGAGACTTAGTGATGGAAGGAGGAGAATAGTAGTAAGAATATAACATGAATAAAGAAAAGAAAAAAAGCAGCAACCACAGCGTATGTTTGGCAATGAAAGACAAATTAAATTAAATATCTCTTACCTTCGCATTGATTAAGGGTTCTAAATTTATTCATTAATGTATAATGTACCAACGTTGACCCAACGGGTCATCCAGTATCCGTTATTATACTCAAACTGAGTGAATGAGCGTTTGCTTTTTTAAGGCTTTTTTCCTTTTTATTTTAATCGCACAAAAATGCATGCTAAAATACAGCTTAGTTCTAGGATTGAGTTATGTTTGAAAAATTATGTTCTAATTGGCTGTAATTTGCAATTAACTGAACAATTCACCCATATCTCTCTTAGCTTCACACACAGTGTTGGTGTATATTATTCAGAAAGAATCACTTTATCTATTTTTTTCTTGAATAAGATGAGATGAGAGATTTAGAAAGACGAGATGTGGTCAAATATGCAGGTACATCTGATCAGTTGTTTTTGGGACTTTACTCTCCAGCCTTCTTCGGGTGACTCTTCTCATAAGTGTTCATATCAGTTGCACGAGCGCTACCAAATCAGGCTGTCTGAAGTTAGGGACTTCCTGACTCAAAATACACCAAACATTGATGTTTTATTGTTTTATTTTTTCCTTTGCAAAACTCAATCATGTTCTGCAAAATCCAAAACAAAAAACAATTTCCCTCCTCCCCCTCCCATCTTCCCTCTCTACCCCCCCCCCTTTCACTTAACCAAACACCATGAATAAATACTTAAACATATGATAACTTGAAGCATAAAAACCTTCACCAAAATGACTGAATTCAGCATTAAATGACCCGAAAAGGGTCGGTATGCTGTGAAACAAAAACAACCAAACCAAAAACCATGATTAAACATTTGAAGATATAAAGAACTTGAAGCATAAAAACCTTCACCAAAATGCCCAGATTTGGCATTAAATAACCCGAAAAGGTTTGATATGCCGTAAAACAAAACCAACCCACCAATATCGGTTGCAGTTGACCATTTGATCATTTCTCCTGAAATTGACTAGTAGTCATCTTAGTGTCTCACACCCTTCTCCCCAATAATGCTAAAAGGAGCTAAGAGGGAGAAAAGAATTAAATACTAAGGTATTATGTCTGAGATGAAGAGAAACTGGAATCTTAGAAAGATTTACATCATTCCATTAATAATAGGAGTCACTGGGCTCTTGAAAAAAAAAACTGCTCCTGGCAAGTGCAATAACCAATATAAGAATATTAGTCAAACCCATACAAATCGTAAATCCTCAGCTTAAAGATTCCAAAATACAGGTGCAATTCCCTTGAGTATTTTCATCACATAGATCTCCATAATGTCCTTCTGAGTACATTTATTTTACTATTACCTGTTAATTCAGTTAAAATGTTGGTCACTTTTTAACTGTCAAATTGGAGCAGATAAGTTCCGTATTTTTTTTAAAAATTTTATTTATTTATTTAAAAAAATTTTTTTTTTTATTTTTTTATTTTATTTTTTTTTAATTTTTAAAAAAATTAATTTATTTTTAATTTTTAAACTCTTTATAGATGTGTCTAATCATAAGTCTGTCAGTCCATCATTTTATCACGCTTAAGTTTAACAAAACTTTTTCATCGCTAAACATGCAGTTTGAATGGACACGTCTTAACAATATTTGTCGCTTTGTTTTTTATTCTTTGATGATTGACATTAAATTTAGTTAATTTACTTTTTTCTTTTCTTCAGAATTGTGAAGCCATTCGATGTCCAAAGCGATCCTCAGGCGACTATGGTGTGGAGGAGACAATCAGCGGTAGTTAGGGCTCGACAGCTACTGAACGCCATTGCCTACACCCGGCAACAGAAACAGATTTCAAATTTGGAGCGTATCGGTCGTTACATGAAACGGAACCACAAGGTATCCTCCGCGGAAACCCAGAGACAATTACAATGTGCTGTGCAAGACAACCTGGTCATTTCTTATACTGCAGTTGGCACCAAAGGTTCAAAGACTGGAACAGAACAGGAAGGGTTTAAAATTGTGGATGAAATAGAAATTGTGAGCTTTATTTTTTATTGTTTTTATTTATTTTATTTTTTTTCACTTTTTGACATTTTATCTCCTTAATCCCTTATCTCCTTTATACCCACCTTTATACCCACCTTACCTCTCTCTTGTCCCCTCTTTCTTCCAGTCTCCCCTCTACCTTTCTTTCAATCTCTCCCTTGCCCCCCCCCTCCCTCCTTTCTTCCTTGTTCTCCCTCCCTTTCTTCCTTGTTCTCCCTCCCTTTCTTCCTTGTTCTCCCTCCCTTTCTTCCTTGTTCTCCCTCCCTTTCTTCCTTGTTCTCCCTCCCTTTCTTCCTTGTTCTCCCTCCCTTTCTTCCTTGTTCTCCCTCCCTTTCTTCCTTGTTCTCCCTCCCTTTCTTCCTTGTTCTCCCTCCCTTTCTTCCTTGTTCTCCCTCCCTTTCTTCCTTGTTCTCCCTCCCTTTCTTCCTTGTTCCCCCTCCCTTTCTTCCTTGTTCCCCCTCCCTTTCTTCCTTGTTCTCCCACCCACTTTCTTCCTTGTTCTCCCACCCCCTTTCTTCCTTGTTCTCCCTCCCTTTCTTCCTTGTTCTCCCTCCCTTTCTTCCTTGTTCTCCCTCCCTTTCTTCCTTGTTCTCCCTCCCTTTCTTCCTTGTTCTCCCTCCCTTTCTTCCTTGTTCTCCCTCCCTTTCTTCCTTGTTCTCCCTCCCTTTCTTCCTTGTTCCCCCTCCCTTTCTTCCTTGTTCCCCCTCCCTTTCTTCCTTGTTCTCCCACCCACTTTCTTCCTTGTTCTCCCACCCCCTTTCTTCCTTGTTCTCCCTCCCTTTCTTCCTTGTTCTCCCCCCCTTTCTTCCTTGTCCCCCCCCTTTCTTTCAGCCCCCCCCCCCCACGGTATTTTTAGAGGAGTTTCAGTCAGTCGGTCATGCTTCAGTATATATAACAATATTTATAAATAAATATTAAATTATTATTACCTATATACGCCAGCGTTTCAAGCTTTTGCTCTCATCAGTGTAGGAAGTGATAATTTCAGACGGTCACAGGGTGCGACCCCGGTTCACACAGTTAACCTAGATTCTGCACGTTTTCGCTCTATTTTCAAGCCCATCGGGGAATTACGTGATACAGGAGAAATTAAGTCTTATTTGTGCTTAAATACAGCAGGCAGTAAACACCAGATAATTGAGAGGGTTCAACGAACGTTATCGGAACCTTGTTTATAGTTGTGAGTGTCTGTTTTTAATATCTCAGAACAGTGCTCAACGTTAACAATGTTTATTAAATATTAAATTATTAACTACATATGCTGGCGTTTCAAGCTTTTGCCCTCATTATATATTATATATATATGTGTGTGTGTGTGTATATATATATATATATCATCTTTTCAGAGAGTGTGGATGTAATTAGAATGCTGCACCTTTTCCAATTTGGGTGTGGCTGTGGGAAAGAGCACAGCTGCTTTATACACATGAGTAAAAGAACTTTACAAGAATTGATAAAAAGGATTTAATTGGATTTACAAAGGAGAATGATTTGATTTGCAATTATGAATGCATTGATTACTCACTCCCATCCCTGGTGGGAGGGGGATATACAGGATACATCATGATCAGCTAGTTTCTACTAGGAAATTATGTTGGATCAAGAAAAGAAGGTAGGATAGATGTTTGTGTATACAGGTGTGTGTGTGTATATATATAACTAGCAGAGCTACCCGGTGTTGCCCAGGTTAGAGTGTGGGATAGCATCATATGCAACATCATGGTAGAGAGAGTTTACTTTAACAGCAACCTTGATGCTGTCAGCTAGATATCTTACTCACTGAGCTATTCAGATATATGTTAATACTCTTAAACTAACGCTAATAAATAGATTAACTTCATTGTGTAACATGTTTGAAAATTGTCATTAGCTTCTTTAAGGGGCAGCCAGAGACGCACAATACTTCCATAATGTTCACATGCAAATTGTGCATGTGAATACAATTATATCGAAAGTACACTTCCTAGTATGTCTTCGTTTTTAGGAACATACATGCGCAGACAGAGGTGTTCTTGAGATATATATATATATATTTCATTTGAATCAAAGGGAAAACAGTTTTCAGTAGAGGGGGGGTTTAAACCCCCCCCCCCCCCATCTTCCTCATATTATCGAAATTTGCTGAAATTTTGGGAATAGACATCGTCTTTGGTCAATTAGTTATAGTTTAAATTTCATTTGTATCTAAGGGAAAAAAGTTTTCGGAGGGGGGGGGGGCAGCGTTGAAGTGATGATATATTTCTTATATATAGTCTATGACCTTCACCGAGAGGTCAGTAGTCCACATGCCAATTTTCAAGCAATTCTGTCCAGCGGTTTGGGTGAACATAAGACACAAAGATCAGGTGGACACACACACACACACACAGTTACTATTTTATATATATAGATAAAAATATGCTATGGTATTTTCATGTTCGTACGTACGTTATCACCTTTTGCACACATTTAAAAAAAAAAAAAAAATTGTCCGATCACCAAAAATGTTGGTTAGTGTTTAATTTGATGTTGCTACGGTAAAAAATTCCAACTTTCCCCAATTTAAAATGAATTGTTCCAAAATCAAATTATGTCATCCCGTCGACTTAAACAGTAGAATTTTCAAAACTATTCGATACAACGTATGTCAATATGTCTTCTCTCAGGAAACTCAATCATTCAACATTCAAACTGCACAGCTTGAAGTTAGGCAAATTTTCTTTGGAAAACATTTCATTAATAAAAAAAACAAAAAAACTATAAAATGAAAGCTCCCCCGTCTCAGTTTGTGGAAAGGGAGTCGGATACAACTTAATATTGTGTGATACTTGTAAGCATTGGGTGCACAGGAAGTGCAGTGAAATTACGGGTAGTTTGAGAGAGGATAACCAGTTTGTGTGCAAGAAGTGTAAGACAATGGCAAGGGATGATAACTCAGATGTGGAGAAAGTCTATCTAGATGGAAAAGTTATTGAGGTTGTCAAAGTTTTGTTACTTTTGTGATACCATTGGAGCACTGGGTGGAGCAGGTGGTAGCCTGATTGCAAGAATTATGAGTGGATGGAGTAAGTTCAGAGAACTTCTGCCATTACTAACCAGCAGAGCATTACTACTGTCAAACAAGGGAAGAGTCTATCAGGCATGTGTACGCGATATGATGTATAGAAATGAAACCTGGCCAGTGAGGGTTGAGGATATGTGTTGCATGGAGAAAAATGGTGAGAATATGATGGATATGTAATGTCAGTCTTAAAGACAGGTTTAGTTTCTCTGACCTCAGAGGAAGATTAAATCTGGACAGTATAGGCAGGTGTGTGCAAAAGAGTAGACTTCAATGGTATGGCATCTAGCTGATTTACATCGAGGGGGGGAGCACCAGAGCAGCAAGTCCATCGGAGCACATTCCATTGAAGTACTTGTAACACAAGCACAAGGATGCAACATTGCGGCGATGGGACAGGGGCTGGAGCTTGGTGGATAGTGAGGGACCTATTAGATTAGAGACTCTTTTTTGGATCTTGTTTAAGAGGGAGAGACTAGTGGATGGTGCACCAGTCCAGATGTGACAATAATACTCCATGGATTTAAATTTGTTTTCCTGCAATATGAATGGAAAACGAGTGTTCTTACCTCAAACGCCCAACATAGGATGGCCTCATTTTCTGTTAAAGAAAAGTAAAAAATAATGCAGCATTCGTGTTTAAAGCCATATGCATTGATTGGTCAGTCAGATGTGGCTTGTCATAATAATGAAAAAAAAAATGGTTGACATCAACTCATAAGCTGATTTTCTTTCATGAAAATTACTTTGCAATATCTTAGCTCCATCCCCAGATTTATCCCTTTTCACTTGATAAAAACAAAAATCTTACCATTTCGTTTTGTCCGTGTAAATTGTATCCCGTCTCAATCTTTCCCTTCAATTACACCCCTACCTCAAAATGAGCCATAATCGTTCAATTTTTAATGTGTCTAGTATAAAAAGCATTGCATTTATTATTTATATTAAAAGTTGTTTTTGTTTTTTTTCATGATGCCTCTCTTTTTCCTCCATCATGTTCATAGGTTCATGACGACCATGACTGGTATTGTTTTGAATGTCATGGCCCTGGTGACGTCCTTATGTGTGATGGCTGCTGGCGAGTCTTTCACGAAATGTGCTGTGATGAAGAAAATGGCTTCGTCGATGGGGAGAAGTTTTTCTGTTATATTTGTAAGGTAAGCTAAAAAAGTTTTATTTTTTATAAAGATTCAACTTGTCGTATACTATATTGTTTTATTTTCGTTTTTTTTATTTTAAGGAAGCCGCATGCATTGATCGGCCAACAAACTATCTTTCTTTCATGCAGGGATTCAGCTCATTTTAAGACCATCACCCGTCAAACATACCGTATAACACTTATCCCCGCAAATATACAACCGTCTTTTTTTCTTTTTCTTTTCTTTTTTTAGTGTAAGCGAAACCTGGCTAGTGAGGGTTGAGGATATGCATTGCATGGAGAGAAATAATATGAAAATGAGTTGATGGATGTGTAATGTGAGACAGGCTTAGATCTGATGACCTCAGAGGAAGATTAAATTTTGACAGTATAGGAAGATGTGTGAAGAGGAGACTTTGATGGTATGGCGACGTTGAAAGAATGGGTTAGTTAGAACAGTTAAGGTAGCAGGTTCAGTTTATAGGGGAAAGCTAAGCAAAACATGGATGGAAGTGATAAAAATGGACTTGAGAGAAAGAGGGATAAATAAAGCCTGGCCAGAGATAGGTTAGTTTGGAAGTCAGTTTCTTAAAGCCGTCCAACACATGCCAGCATGTAAAACAGACATTAAACCGAATATAAGGCTGAGAAAAAATTGCTCCATACAGTTTTTTTTTTGTTTTTGTTTTTTTTTTTTTTGTTTTGTTTTTTTTTCCAATATAGTCTTTATGAGGCGTTACCAGTAATCAAGGCTCACATTGATGGAATAAATAAGGGTATGATCCGAGTGGCCACTGGTTGGATTTACTTACTTCCCACAGCAGCAAGATGTGGCACAAGACCAGATGGTGGTGAAAAACCAGCTCCCCTAAAGGGGGTACTTCGGTTGGGTACAAAAATAACTGAGAACAGCCTTGTTGGCATTCCCCAATAAAGTCGCCTCAGGCGATCAGCAATAACCAACCCCCTCTTTAAGGAGAAGGTAATGCCTGGAACTGAACAGAACCATACCTCTTTCGAACAAAAGAAAGGTCTGTTCACCATCGAGGCAGTTCCTCGTTGCCAGAATGATGCCAAAGAGGTATCCTCGGCTGGTATGAAATCAGTCATTCTGAATCCTGGAAAACCGGCACCGATTGGCTATGAGCAAATCGTTTTGTCATTCTTGGTAAAAGGAAGTGGAAGTATTGACTGTGGGCGGAAAAGACACTTACGTTCCGAGGATTCGGGAATTAGTTTCAATTCATATTTTCCGTCTTTCATCTCGATGGTCCTGGGTAAAATACTGAAATAGTTTAAAGTTAACTGCGAGAGAAGCAAAGCGTATGAAGAGTTGGGAAACTTGAGTTCATCGACATCGTATAATCAAACAAGGGAGAGAAGTCAGTTCACAAGTTTTTTTTTGTTTTCATTACAGTCTGTAAACTTGTTCGACACTCAACAGAAAATATGTGCCATGTGCGGATGCTTTCACAAGTCGTTAAATTCCTCGTTGCTCCCACAGAAATGTCAATAAAAGAATCGTCTTTTTTTTAATTTTTATTTTTAATTTTTTTAATTATATAGCTCTGTTCAATTTTCAGCAGATCAGACCAACCAAATATGTATTTCTTTACAACCACGTTTGCAGTCCGACAGTGACTTTGATTCTGTTGGACTGAGAGGTCCACCCTCCCAGGCTTTACTCTCTATGTAAGAAGGGATTAGTTTATTGCTAATCACCTGAGGCGCCCCTATCGGGGAATACAGATGGGGCTGCTCATGCATTTTTTGCCGATCATAGTGCGCTGGCTTCTCAAAACCACACCTGACCTTGTGTCATACCTCCTGGCAAGGAAGTAAAAAATGTTTGATAATGCTGGTTGACCATGGAAGGGGAGATGCAATTGAAATAGCCACAAACAACATGGCTTCTTTCAAAATGATTGGTTATTATACTCTATCACAGTGGTTCTGGAAATCGGACTTTTTCCTTGCATCCATCTTTGACTTGAGTGATGCACTAATATGGATCCAACAATGGATAAAAACTGCGACTTGTGTTCAATTAATTGTTATCAATTATGATAGTATGTTTCAGAATTTTTTAGATGAGGATTGAAAATTTGTATTTGTATTGAATCAGTTTCCTCCACTACAAATCAGGCCCTTATCACAGTAGCCCGTTACACTTTTAGTGGTGCTTTGTTTAGGGTGAACGAAATAGAAAAATATAACCATAAGTTAATAAAAAAAAAAAAAATTTTTTTTAAATACTGTTCTTATCTTGAATGTGATTGTTACGTTTCACCCGATGTAACCTCCGACCTTCTTCTGAAGAAGGTCGGAGGTTACATCGGCTGAAACATATTGAGAATAACCTTCAAGAATCTAAATAAGACAATTACAATAGGTATTTGATTTGGGCCTGAAATCACCCAATACGGGTTGATAAGACAACCAGACCAGACTATATTCGACCAAATGATGACGCAGCCCTTGTGAATAAAAAGAAAAGAAAAAATAAATAAATGTATATTATTTTAATTTTATTGAAGAAAAAAAAAAAAAATGATAGTTCAAGTATCTGATTGAATGTCATTGTATATGATGACAGTTTCATTGATTATGGGTTTATTTTAGGTTTCAGAATTTTTTTAGATGAGGATTGATAATTTGTATTATTTGGACCCATAGCGCAACGGATTAGAGCGTTGATTAACAATCAATTCTAAGTGACAATCTTCTGGAGGTTGAAGGTTCAATCCATACTACAGGCAATAATAGCTAAAAAAAAAAAAATAACAATACTTAACACTTCTATCTGGTTATGGCTGACAGAACGAGAATAATCTACTCCCATGGATTAAGGTCCTAGGTATGATCTTAAAAGATATCCAGTGGTGAGTCCTCCATTTGGGAGCTGTGGGGAATTTGGAATTGCCCCATAGATGCCATTGCTCCTAAGTCCACTCTGGCCCGGAGTGGTAGTATTTGTGAGGGCCCCATCTATGGGTCAAATATAACCTACTGGCGCTACCAAAATCAGACTGTCTGAAGTTGACTTTCTGACTCAAAATGCACCAAACATTGATGTTTTATTTTTTTTTCCTTTGCAAAACTCAATCATTTTCTGCTAAATCCAAAACGAAAGACAATTTCCCTCCCTCCCCTCTTCTCCTCTCTTTCTCCCCCCTCCCTTTCACCCAACCAAACACCATGAATAAATATTTAAACATATAAAGAACTTGAAGCATAAAAGCCTTCACCAAAATGACAACAATTCAAAATACCAAAGCTCTTAACTAATGACTATAAATGACCCACTGACTTAAGACTGACATGAAGGATATTCGTGGCATGAAATGACCCTTAGGGTTGATGTGCCATTAAGCAATATCTTACCATTACCTTACCCATGTATTAAATAAAAAGTTAAATTGGAAATTCTGTAATAGGTTCCCGAATTTGACAAAGATTTCCTAGTTAAAAAATGATGCATTCGAAGGTCAGAGAGAGATTGCATCGGCTAAAAAACGTGAAAATAACAACCAAGATGATGATAGTCATTTGAATGATCCACACAATACAAGCACATCATTATTTGTAAATATGAATTTTGAGTAAAGTTTTATTGCTTTTACGGATTGTAGAATCTTGTCTGGTTTGGTTCTATTAAATATAGGGGGGGGGAAAAGTGCCCTGAAAAGCCAACAAAAATTGTTGTTGGTTAAAATGTACTGTGAAAACCCATTCCCAATCAAACCAAAGACGTACAACATAGAAGACAAATAGTTACTGCAAATTAGCATCTAATAACTTACGGGACTAACGTGACGAAAACAAATACCGTCCGTTACTTTTTTTTCTTTTATGGAAATCGCTCCAGAGAAGGCGTGAAGTCACTTGATGTAAGAAGCTAAAAAAAAATACTTCAAGGTCAAAAACTAGCCAACAATAGTGTTAGAAGAATAGACCCAGAAAACAGCAATTCTTTCCCCTTTGTCAGAAACATCGCTCGTGAAATGTGAGGACTAAAAGACAAATAAGGGAAGCGAGAATTACGAGAGTGCCGAAAGTTCCCTTTCTACTCTCCTTTAATAAATGTTATGTTTTCACTTACCGATGCGTGTATAAACCCTTATACACCCGTCGGGAACACAGGTGTCTGCTGACAAAACCACTTGGACGCCAGTGTTAATTGATAAAAAGGTTTATTGAGAAATAAACAGTCACATAAAAAACCAGAGGGACCGGTTATTTGTGTGCGCATGAGACAGACGGACGGATAGATCATCTTGCTACAGCTAGTTACATAGCCCCCCTGGGGATGATGCCCTGGACATTTCTGTTCTGGGGGTTACCTGTGACCCTTGGGTTTCATTCGAACTTTTCGATGCAAGCACTAATCCTTGTGATGTAACAGACATAATGTTTATAAAGAGGTTTCAAACTCATTCACTTCTATGTTCAATAACGAAAAAAGAAATGACATTTGTAGGATAATATTTATTTATAAAAAAATATATATATTGCGATTGCGTATCATATTATTCATTAAAATGTCTGTCGTGCATATATTTAAGAAAATATTTAATTTTTCACAATATTAATGGAACTAATGTTTAGCTATTGTATGTTTCTTCTCCAAATTTCAGTTTCAAAAGATGTCAGATCTTATGTATAACCTGTATTAAATTTTTTTTAATCGATTTCAGTGAATTTCCTGACTTTGAGATAAATGTTTAATTATGCTGATTCTCCTAAAAATATCGCTGACATAACATACCTTTTTTTTAAAGAATTGTTATCAACACCTGCCCACGTTGTGTTTTTTAAAGAATTGTGATCAACACCTGCCCACGTTGTGTTTTTTAAAGAATTGTGATCAACACCTGCCCACGTTGTGTTTTTTAAAGAATTGTGATCAACACCTGCCCACGTTGTGTTTTTTAAAGAATTGTGATCAACACCTGCCCACGTTGTGTTTTTTAAAGAATTGTGATCAACACTTGCCCACGTTGTGTTTTTAAAGAAATGCTCACCGTCTATTTGTAATCATGCCATTTCAACTAAAAGTGGTTTGGTTTTTAAGCTGAGTAAAAATTTCTGAAACCATGTACATGTGTATAATACAGCGTTCCCTTCTTGCCTTTAATTTCTACTCAAAATTTCTCATACGCAAGGAAATACGGTATGTATTTCAGTTTTTATATTTTCCATTTTAAAATATAATCTGACTCGTTCACAGTGTTACATAACAAGGGCCGTTGTTTGAAAGGAACAGTTTGAGTGACACCTTAAGGGTCAGAGGTGACCCCAGACGGATGTCGACAAAATTACGTGACTTACAGATGTAGATTCATTTTTTGTCTCGGCTGACGAAACTTCAAGCAGGAAAGGTAGATGTATAGCCTGTCTTGTTACACCCCCTCCCTCCTTGGGGGTGGCACCCCAGACATTTCTCTCCAGTCAAAAGACAAAAAATCTACGTCCGGAAGTAACATGGTTTCGTTGTCTTCTATCTGAGGTTATCTTTCACCCTTAAAGTGTCACTCTAATTTTTCCATTTTAAACGATGGTCCTCGTTATGTGACGACAGCACGTCTAATCTCTCTCGATTCACTGCTATGCTGTGCTGCGAAGTTTGGGAATAACTGATCGAAACCATTTCTTGTAGCAGCAGTTGATTATTCAGTATTTATTGTTATTATTGTTGTTGAAGATGCCAAGTACTACATAAAGTAAATCATATTATTTGAAGCTATCAAATTGTAATACCGCCAAGACCCAAAATACTTCAAACAAAAACACCAAACAAAACAACATATTGGAATTCATTAATAAAACCAAACTATATTTAATCCCTTTGGAATACAATACTGTTAACCACTACAACGTACATTTTTATTTACAACTCATGAATTATACAGGGTGAAGTATAATAGGAAAAAGTCACAAGGGCTTAAATCTGGTGAGTTTGATGGCCACCCTACATCTTCCCTTTAATAGATCAACTATCCAGGAACATTTTCCATGGCACTGTGACTTACAACAAAACACCAAACAGGGCGACATATCGGAATTCATTAAGAAAACCAAACTATGCACAAAGATTTAATCTCTACACATTCAAAATGCAAGGCTGTTAACCACGACGAGGTAACGTTTTATTTAGAAATCATGAATTATACGCGGTGAATCCAAGATCTCCCACGTTTTGAATGGATATGCAATAAGAACATAACTGATTTATATTTCTGAAAAGGATATAAATATGTATTGTTTGTATTATTCGGACTACTATTCTCGTCTTGGATTTTATTCTCACAATGTTTTGGCTTATGTAACATCCGATCTCCTTAAAGTGTCTTGTCGAACTTGAGGAATCTGGATGGAATTTTGAACAAAACACGTTATTTAATCCATGATTCCCAAGTTCGACAAGACACACCTGAAGAAGGTTTGGGGGTTACATCAGCTGAAACGTGAGAATAAGATTGAAGACGAGAAGAGTCCGAAGAATATAAATGATAAAAATGATCAATCCTCATCTCAAAATTTCTGAAATGGGATACAAATAATTTGATGGAGTTGTTTCTGGAAGCACTCCATGATTCTTTGTCATCTCAGAGAAATGTCGGTTTCTTCCTTAATTTTTTCCTTCAAATCCTCACTCGAAGACTGTCAGAAGACCATTTCCTTTAGGTATCCCCAAAGGAAAAAGTCACAAGGACTTAAATCAGTTAACGTTGTTGGCCACCCCAAGCCCCCCTTAAAGAAATCAAATGCCCACAAAACATTTCTATCGACACTTCATGATCCTTGATAGAGAAAATTAAGATGATAAAGAATTTGTTATACAGTGATGAAAATGTTCCCGTTTTTTCCAGGATTTCAGATTTTAGCATATGGGAGATATTATCGAAGGCTTCAAATTGAAAGAGAAAAGCTGAAGAAAACAAGACTTAAAGATAAAAGAGACCTCCGCAAAGTCAACTAAAATAACAATTCACCAACTAAAAAGATGAAAAAGAAAATGATGAAAGCAACGAAAAACCATGAAAAGTATACTGGCTGAAGAAGTTTTTAAAAGAAGGCTTCAAAGAGAAAAAAAGCTAAAGAAAACAAGAACGAAGAGACCTACGCAAAGTCAACTGGACTAGCAATTCACCAACTTGCACAAAAGATGAAAAAGAAAATGAAGCCGTGAAAACGAAAACGCAGAAGTATACTAGCTGACGGAGTTTTTAAAAACAAAAGGCAAAGGTCAAACTAGTCTAGTGGGAACTAAAGTTATGTCGTTTCTGAAAATTAAATTTGATAAATATTTTTTTAAATATTTTATTTTAAATCTTTTAAAAGTTATTTGATAGTTTCAACATCGATCGTCATGTTGCAAGTGATCTTCATTTTTAGTTTGTTATATAAGTATTGATTTCCCAAAAATATAGTTTTCTTACTAAAAAAAATTTTTCCAATTGAAATTTATGTAAAATTTAAAGCTCAGAACTCAACCACAGCCTTCTATTTTATGTCGAATTTTTCGGAGGGGGGGGGGGGCGTCGGCTTTGCCCATTACATTGAAGAACATGAAAACGAGAGAGCCTGGCCTACCGATTAAGATTTGTCCTGCCAATATGGCCGGCACAGTGCCCACCGCAAATGTGAGATATCTTTTATGCTCCAACCCGAACTTTATGAAAAACGGACATAAACCACACAGATTTTCAAACTTTTATACAAAACACTTAAAGAACCATAACTTATTTTGGCATTGTTGAAAACGCGAACTCCTGTACATGAAATATACAAGCTACTCAAATATTATTTGTAATTATTTTTATTTTTTAAAACTTTGACACAAATACCCCATAAGCTTTCTTTTTACTTACAACCTCGAAACGTATCCAAGGGGAAATAAGCATGCTTGATTGATTTATTTATTCATTTATATATATGAAGCCTGTCTAAAACGTATCCGACCTTTATGCCACAAAAAATATTTGAAATACGTGACTAGGTTGGGACCCTAATCCCCTTCAAAATAGGCCCCTTGTGCTTGCACACACTCAGCCCACCGGTGCATCAACTGCCGTAAACACCTCTGTAAGCTTCTTTTGAAATGGTGTTTATCTTGCCGTTGTGTTCCGCATTATCTCTTTTTTTTTTTTTTTTTTTTTTTTTTTTTTTGTTGCATCCTCTCAACAACAGCTGCACTCTGAGCAGTTTGAGGCCTGCCAGAACGCTGGTCACTCTCCACTGATGTGCGGCCATTTTTGAATCGTTTGAACCATTCTTTAATTTGTGTTACACATCGCATCTTCGATGAACACCATTCAAAAAGAAGACTTTCAGAAGTGTTTCCGGCAGTGGATGGATCGGTGGACTAAGTGTGTGCAAGCACAAGGGCTTACTTTGAAGGGGATTAGGGTCCCAACCCTGTCACGTATTTGAAATATTTTTTCTGGCCTAAGGTCGTATACTTTCTAGACAGGTCTCGTGTGTGTGTGTATATATATATATTTTATTAAAAAAACTATAAATTACAATGTGTGTTAAGTGTACTGACCTGGCCATGTTGAGTCTGAGGTAGAAACCGAATACTGAACGGTGCTAAAGCTGGTTTCTACCTCAGACTCAGCATGACTAGATTAATAAAATCCCGGTACACTCAACAGACACTGTAATCTATAGTTAGTTTTTTTTAGATAAAATACTTTATATTAGCTCTTGTAGAACCTAAAATCGAGCACTTTAATGTTTTTTCAACTAACTTATGATACATGCTTGTAATCCTGTAATTATATATATATATATATATATATATATATATATATATATATAGTTTGTAATTAGGCAGCATTCCTTCTCTTTTACATGTTTGGTTAAACAGGAGCACCAGCTTCTGTTTATTTATTTTTTGATTCGTTTTTTTTTTTTCGATTCTGCGCACGACCGATTTGGTATTGTCGTCCATGTTGTATAAAAAAACGATATATTTTCGCGAACGTTTTCGACCGACGTCGGTCATCTTCAGGCGGATGAATGAGTATGCAAAATAAAAGATTGGTGAATTTATTAAGACGTTTTTAAAAAAAAACATTTCAATATCACTTCAACAACACTTCAACATACCTTCACCCCCCTCATAACGAGCATGGTTGATACTAGGTTTATTTACTTGAATAAACAACGTTTTCATTATGACGAATACTGCAATATGAAATCGCAAGAATGGCCGTGTTCTTGGTTAAAATATTCCTGAATTCATTTTTGGGGATGTTATGTGCTATCAGGTGTTGGTAAATTGAGCTTTGAGGGGAGGTGAGATGGCAAGTTAGTCGGCGTGATATGCTAGTTCTAGTCATACCGATATACGTGTTGTTTGCAGAGACACATTCTCTGATAGGGCACTTGAACACGTATATGGCATTACTAGTTTTTAGTAAGCTATTGTCGACTGGGTTATTTTTTATTAATAAATTTGTGGTTTTAGATTTCTTGTAATAAATAATAAATCTAATTTTAAAGTCATTATCTACAGGGGATATATGTTTGTATATAATATTTTTAATTATTTTTTCATCGACTTTATAGTTTTATAGTTGGGGTGCATTTGGTTGCAATAAAACAAGTCAATATTATTATTATTAATATTGTTGTTAGAGTTTTTATTTATGGCGGTTAGGGAGCGTTTTATTTGTTGATCAACTATATAGTTAGGAAAGTTATTGTTAATTAGTATCTGTTTAATATCAGCAAGTGCTTTATAAAATATCTTATTTGTAGAATTTCTTTTGGCTCAATAGCATAGCATCCCCAAAAATGAATTCAGGAATATTTTAACCAAGAACACGGCCATTCTTGGGATTTCATATTGCAGTATTCATCTCCCCATAATGGAAGCGTTGTTTATTCAAGTAAATAAACCTAGTATCAACCATGCTCGTTATATGGGGGGGGGGGGGGTGGCGAAGGTATGTTGAAGTGGTATTAAAATGTTTTTTAAAAGCGTCTTAATAAATTCACCAATATTTTTATTTTGCATACTCATTCATCCGCCTGAAGATGACCGACATCGGTCGAAAACGTTCGCGAAAATATGGCGTTTTTTTTTTTTTTTTTACAACATGGACGACAATACCAAATCAGTCATGCGACGAATCGAAAAAACGAATCAAAAAATAAAAAGAAGCTGGCACTCCTGTTTAACCACACACACACACACACACACACATATATGCATGTATAATCCACTATCACTTTGTTGATGTCAATTTTACTTGAATTGATGCAAATACCATGAAAGGGTTTCAAATCCAGTATGTTCTCTAATGGGGATTAGGGGACGAGAAAAAAGTTAATGTTATATCAGTGATGCTGATAGCTTTTTAATTTAGTGAGTCCTGGGACCCACAAATTTGATTTTAACGGGTCCTTAAAAAAAAATTTATGCGTCCTGCACCCCCACGCAAAATTCCATTTTTTTCTTTTTGAAAATATTGAAATGTATTTTGCCGATCTTTAAATTAACTTGCTTTGTTACAAAGAAAACGATGCATTGGTCAGGTTGACTGTCATTACAGTTAGCTTGAAATGGGGAGAAAGAAAAAGATGAATGAACAAAAAAATGAACAAACATAAAAAAAATCCTACTTTCTTCGATTAGCAGAAAACGCATACCACAAACTGATATTTATCATGTGCATTTTCAATGTATTTGTATTTTTACGAAACAGTTGACATGCATCCCTGGGACGCATGGGTAAGAATTTACCACGTCCTTTTAGATTTTTATGCATCCCTGATGCAGGACGCGTAGCTGTCAGCATCTCTGGTACATACTTGTGTGTTTTTTTTTTTTTTTAAATTTTTAAATATAATCTTATTCTTTCGCAACATGTCTAATAACTTTCCCTGATTCACTGGTGTGCCGTGCAACACAGTTTTGGAACCACTAATCTAAACCATTTCTTGTAGCAGTTGATTGTTTCAATATTTATTATTATTGATTATTAATTATTAATATTGCTTATTTTCTGATTGAAAAACTGTCAATATTGAGTGTGAACTAATTATTCTGTTTCTTCTCTCTCTCTCCACATTGCAGGACATTGAGGTAACTACCTTATTTGTTCTGTCCCTACCTGCTTGCTGCATTACCTCAGTCTTTTACCGACTGCATGCACACCGGGGGAGGGGCTTTACTTTGTGTCATTGCTAATGGCTAATTGTTCTTAACGATCACATAATTAATCCTTTTGCACATCATTGCGGCTTGCGCCCACCAGCAGATTGCGGCATATTTAATTCATTGATTTTTAAACTAACACGATCCTTTTAATTGGCGTTTTCAAAATGTACTTATTTATTATGCTTTTTATCAAAAGTTTCATTAGCCTGTTTGGTTCCTGGTGGAGGGTTACGGGTGGATATATCAAATGCAATGGGACAGAAGTCATTAAAGAAGAAAGTATTCAGAATTCATGGCTAATCGTTAGAAAATTCAGATTTGCAGGTGAACAGCTGCACTGTATAAATGGCCAGTTTAGTTCTGGATAGATATATTGATGGCAATAAGGACATAGGTTGTCAAAGGAGGAGAAGGTGGGGTGAGAGGGTAATGTGTCTGATGTAGGGGTGAAGGCATGTGTGGTCCTATACTTCAATGACAATATGTGTTTGGACTCATTGCTCTGTCTATAGTTCTGTGCCCACGCTGTGTTGAAAAGATCTACAGAACTTTGTAGTTGACGCAATTTAGTCGGTATGTTCGGCGACGCAATCCTCTACCTGTATAAGAACGCTATACGTCATAAGATGGAGTACTGTTGCCACATTTAGGGAGATGTCACTCTGAACACTCATTCCTTCCTTGACAGAGTACAAAATCGACTTCGAAATCTAGTGGGGGATGTGCTTTTCTCTTCCCTACAGCCTCTTTCTCACAGAAGAGTCGTCGCTAGTCTTTCTCCACTCTGTCCTTATTTTCATGGTAAGTGCTTAACTTAGCTCCAATCTGCCCTCACTCCCTAAAGTATAAATTCACAGCAAAAACTCGTCTGGCTGCAACCACTGTAAATAATTTTGCTTCCTTCCTCTGTACCTAAAGCTAAACAGAACTTCCATGAGCAAAGTTTATTTCCAGTGTTACATGCCAGCTTTCATTAAGACCTCAAAAGCTTTTACACAACACAATGATAAAAGAAAAGATAAGTCGAAATCTCGGGGTTCTTTTTTAGATGATGAAAAGCAAAGAACACTGGAGATGGGCTCTCCAATTCAAAACACCGGTGAAAGTAAAAGAGAAGCAATAAACAAACAAGTGTGAAACAACATAAGACAACAAAGTGAGAAATTCAAATATAGATACAGGAAAGAAATATAAAATAAGAAGATAAACATAAAGATTGACAGTGTAAAAATAATACAATAAAAAAATTTGTGTATAGGCGATAAAAAAATGTTTTCTTTTTTTTTTTTAAATATTAAATGAGGAACCTTTTTTGAGTTAAAATTGATTTAGTATTACGCATGTAATCTGAAGAAAAACACGTTTGAAATGTGTCAATATGCTACAAGAATCGTGATTTTCACAAAATGGAGTTTTACGAGATGTAATTTAAAAAAAATTTTTTTTGGTATCGCTCAAGACAAAAAAAGTATTAAAACATCTTTTTTTTTCCCCCTATTACTACTTAATAATACATTGAGTTAATTCCAAACGTTCTTAGTGTCATTATCTTAAAAATATATACATATATTTTCGCCTATATACTAATTTCATTAACATTTTTTAAGAAACTATTTACATCATTGATCTTTATGATTACCAACAAAAGATCAAAATCTAATATGGGAAAAGGGGTTTAAAGGATATATCTAACCGACGAGCAAAGACTAAATTCATTTATGAAATATCAATCTGAGAGAAAGTGGGGTTTTAACTAACAGTATACCGGTGGGCAAGTCGGAAGGTAATCCACATTAGAGTAGATTGTTCAAAATGTAATGTTCTCTCCGTATGAAAATGATGGTAAAATGAACAAAAGTCAATAAACAAAATGAAAGTGAGTCCAATGAATGTAGTGCGTAGGAGTTGAGTTGATAACAGGGTCGTTGCCCGAGATCACAAATCAGGTTGACAACAGGAAACGAGTTAGAGCATGATGCGTTCACTCCAGTTTGTTGAATGAAAATGACAAAAGCATTTTTTTCGGCGGGATGATGTGGTAGATTCTGAGATCATTTCGCTATTTCAAATTCAGCTTTTTCCATCACAATGAAAAATAACTAGAATATTCAAATTGTTTATATCTACTTTTCATTAACCTGAAAATGTATTTGGCCAACTTTTTTGTACAATATTAAAGGTCTTTTCTTTCTCTTCATTTTCTTCATTTTCTTTTTCTTCTTCATAGATGTTGTCCGATCGACGGTGTGAGAAAATGTATAAACCGTGTCTAAGTTTGCAACTTTAGAAACTTATATAGGTGTCACGCGACCGAGTGTGTAAGTGGTTTTGTGTAGGCATACTATCTAATAATCTATACTGATGAAAAGGTCTGATGTACTTAGAGCCATGGTTGCTGGGTGCGTTGACCTTGCTTTAGGCCTTGATAAGCGGTGACTCATTAGTCAAAAAAATAAATAAATTGTGAATCCTAACAAATACTTATGGAATACAATTGTGTAACGATAATATATGTATAAAGTTGAGGAATCTGTTCTGCTTTGAAGAACTTAAGAGTTTTTTTTACACAGGTGGTTGATTTTGAGAAACTTTTTTCTTAATCTTTTTACATTTTAGATTTTATCGCCAATTTCTCTGTTCAGTTACGTTTTTTTTTTAAAAAAAGATTGTTTTTTACTATTCTCATGATTGGTCAGCTAAACAAAGCCTTCATTCCATGTATATGAAAGGAAACTCCAATCAAATCACAATATAGGGCTGGGGTTA